>CM054155.1:36374393-36476286 GCA_028751875.1 Rapana venosa | reverse complement strand
GGGGGGTTTTAATTCCCAAAATTAATTAAGTTTTTATTCATTTTTCAGCAGTTCCCAGAAAATAATTTTAAAATTCAAAACCCAAATTGTTAAATGCCCGTCAAATGTGTGAAACCGCCCAAGAAAACAAACCCCCACCCCCACATAAATGACAAAGTACCTAGTGATTGTTCCTGAAGCCAATCAAACCAGTGTACCGAGCGCGTCCCACAAGACAGCACACCCACTTTTTTTCTTTGCTGTCAAAGAAACAAACCAATTCAGGCAAAATGTTATATCTTATAAAAGTAGAAAAAAAAAATGTTTGTAAGATTTGTTTGGGAAGAAAAAGGCATAAATTTACGGGAAGGCAAGAAACAAGAAAGGGGAAAGATGATGATTGTAAAAAAACCCCCAAAACAACCACAAACAAACAAAGAATGATACAAAAAGGAAATTTGTAGCACAGAATTTCCCCAAAGTGGGGGAGCTAAAATCTGAAAGAGCCTCCGAAATCCCAAGGGATACTAAATCTTTTGACCCTATTAAAGATTAGATGATATAAAATTCGAAAGCCAAGAAAGATTTGAAAATAAATTTAGATGATATAACGCACAATGAAAAGGTTAAACAATTAAATTGCTTAGATAGTCACTGATGAGCATAATTAAACAAAGATGAATAATCTAATAATTGTTTTCAAAACTGATGAATTGTATTACTTCAAACACCATTGCTCTGCATTAAACAATTTTCAAAAATAAAGTGGATATGAACTTCTTACTTTTGAGTTACAGGAAGAAAGAGTAGCACATGGTAACAGAAAGGAATACTCCTCACAAAAATAGCTGCTACTAATTTCTAAAGTGCCTGAAGTCTTAGACATATATGAATACAGGAAACTTGCAATCATATAAATGCATAACCAAGAACGCTTTTAAGATGAATCAAGTTGTTGTGCGTACCACTTTCAAAACTCCATTAATTGTTATCGAACTTTGATTTATAGACCAGTACTCCGCATTGTGGCCACACTTTTATATCCACTCATTTTGTGTTGTTGTAACAAACATGACGAAATAACTGATTAACAGTTTCCGAACTGCTCCCATACGTAATAGACAAAAAAGTTACAAGGATTTGTGCTGTTGATAAATGAAAACCAAAATATATGTACACTTCTAACGTCTCCTGAGCAAGACCTGGCACCAGGTTGATCCCACCCGCACAGTGATGTCGTACAGTGCACACAATGAACAGAATGGAATTCCAACAATCATCCGAGTGACTGACACATCCGAAGCTGCAACAGAAGCAGACGTCACGACTCTCTCCACAAGACCGTTTCCTCAGTTGAACCCTGTGATGTGCACACCGTCAACAAGTCGTGCACAACACTGGAACAGCATTCCAAGAATTAACCAGCACCAACATCATCACTTGCTGTTTTGTAAGTAAATCGAGTCGGACATTACTAAACTGTACGTGTCTTCATTGAATACAAATACTTAAACAAAATCCACTTAACAAATCCCCAAAAATAACTACCAACAAGAAAACCCAAAGCAGGACACTGTCTTCATGTGACAGCAGGTTTTTTTTCACCACACGGGCTGTCACACAAAGACACCTCTCTAAGGCCACCACACGGACAGACCTGCGAAGCCAGACCAAGCTTTGAAACACCAAATGGGAGTTAAAGAAAACCATTACGTATAATCTATTCATTTTTCTGTGGCAAATGAATGTGCGAAGATACACCCCATAAATCACAGCCAGTAGAGGATGTCCAGGGAACAAAAAAAACCTTTTGACTTTTAACCCATTTGTAAAAAATTATTAATTGCAGGAATTTTTTTTTTTTTGGGGGGGGGGGGGAACAAGAAAAAACCAAGTTTGTTTTGAATTAGAAAACACCCCATAAGAACAAAGGGGTCCCCCCCCCCCCCCCCCCCCCCCCCCCCCCCCCCCCCCCCAAAGCCAAAGAAAAACCCCCCATTTTGCTTATTTTCATTTTATCAAGTTGGGCTTAAAAACCCTTTTTTTTACTTTGCTTTTTGGGTTTTTTTACGTTTCATATCGTTTTTCCGAGATAAAACTGATATTGTCCCTAGAAATCCGGGAAAATTCATTGGGAACCCCAGCAAGAAAAATTAAAATAGGAAAATTTTATCAACAAACCTTGGGATCCCTATGAAGGGACTTTTGAATATATTGCATCTTATTGAATTTTTTTTTCTTTTAAAAAACTTTTGATATAAAAATAAACCCCAGAAACACCACACTTAGGTTTCCCAATTTTTGATCCCAAATTTGGCATATCCTTTCTATAAAAAAAATGTTTGCAAGAACCCTTTCTTTTTTTTTGAAACTTTTTTAAATTTTTTGATATTTTAACCTTTTCAATGGCAATTTTTTTTAAAACCTGCTGTTGCAAAATATTTTATTTTTAGGCAGTCTTCACCCTTTTTGAAAATTCTTTCTAATTAGCTTCAGGTGTAGAGGTTAACAATTTTCTTTAGTGGTTTTTGTCAGATTTAGCTTTCCTTTTTAATAAGGGAATAACAAGGGATCCTTCCATTTATTTAAATATCCCAAAAATCCCAACAATTTTTAATTTTGGGGGTAAAAAGAAATTGTTTAAATTTTCAACTGTCATTGAAAATGAAATTGGGAAAAACTTTTTTGTTAAAAAGGATAGAAGCATCCTTTTTTTTCCCAGTATTACTTAAACGAACCTTGCCCCAAGGCGGGTAGTATTTCTTTTTTTACTTTTTATTGTTTTGTGCCTTTTTTAAAGGGGAAAAATTTTGCCTTTTAGAAACTGTCGAAATGCCTCTGTTTTTTTTGTTTTAAAACAAATTCCCCAAATTACGGACAAATTGGAAAAAACCCTTTTTTTAATTCAGATAACCCAAAAATTTTTTAAAATTTTATTTTGAAATTTTGGGCCAAAAAAATCCCAAAATTTTCACCGAAAAAAAGGGTTACTAATTTTTTGTTGTTTTGTTTATTTTTTTCCTTTTATTTTTTAAAAAAATTTATCATTCTTTTTTTTTTTTAAAAGCCCTCAATTTGGGTTTTCCACCCAAAATTTCCCAAAAATTTTTGTTTTTGGTATTAATTTTTTAAAAAGTCCCAAAATTTAATCGTCCAGAAAAACGGAAAATAAAAGGTTTTTTTCTGTAAACTTCGAATTTTAAGTTTAAGTGCTTAAAACTTTTTAGTCTGCTTTTTTTAATTAAATTTTGGAATTTTGCTTTTTGGGTAAAAAGAGTTTCCAAAAATTGTAATGACGAAAGTGAGCCCCAAGGGGTTTCCTTTGGGCTTTAGCCATTTGGAACTAAAAATTAATAGTTAAAGCGGCTTTTACAAGAAATGGGGGGAAAATTTGAAGATTTTAAAATGCACAGAATCAACTTGTTTTTACAAACTTTAGAAAATTTTTTTTATCTTTTCCCCAAAAAGGAAACATTTCTTAAACCATTTTTATTTTTTAAGTTTGACCATTCAGGGGAAATTCTATTTTTCCCCCAGTAAAATTTTTTACAGATCCCAGTTTTTAAAAAAAATTTCCAATGAGTGTAAGTAAACCTTGGCCTGTGGGGGGCGTGGTAATACCCCTTTTTCGAATAATACTCATTTAAAATTTGGTACCTTCACCTTTAGGGAAAGGGGAAAATTAGTAAAAGTTGGTATTTTTTTTTTCATTAGGATTGCCCCAAAAAGCTTTTTTTTGTTAAAAAAATTTTGGATTAATTAATGTAAATTATGGAAATAATAGCTTTCCCCAAGTTGTTATAGTTTTTTTTTTAAATTTTCTTCTTTTCGGAATAAATTTTTTTTAAAAAAAAAGATAGAAAAAAAAACCAATAAACTTTTTTAAAATGAAAAAACAAACCCAATTCCAAATAAATTAAAAAAATTTTTCCCCAAAATTTTCTCTTTTTAAAGTAAATGAAACGGGGCAAAAAAAAGAAAATCTCGGGGTTAGCAAAAACAAACAAAGCTGGTTTTGTAAATTGATTTTAAAACTATAAATTTTAAATAAAATTTGTCCCTGTCCGCGTCCCACCTTTTAATGATTTGGTAAAGGATTGGGGACTGGCGAGTTAAATCTTCGAAGGGGAGGGGAAATCTATGCTGTAAATTTTTTGTTTAAAACCCCACGTCTTGGTTTTTTTTGGTTTTCCCGACAAAAGCTGAAATCCCTCCCCGTGTTTTGGAAAGGGAAGGGGGCCGGGTATTTGGGAAAAAGGGTCTTTGGGAAGTATTGTTAAAGACAAATGTGCTGTGAAATGGGAATTTTTAAACCCCAAAATGTAAAACAATCAAAAAGCTTTGAAATTTTTTTTAATCAAAAGCATTCCTAAAAAGGCCTGCTATAAAATTTTTGGTTAGGGTGGGTCTTCATTTTTTCTTTTATTCATTTTCGACCCCCCGTATTTTTTTAAATTTTCACTTTGGATAACAATTTACACTGTGGTGTTTTTTCACCCTTGATTATAATGGGAAATTGGAAGCAGGGAACTTTTTAACATTAAATATGGGACGGGCCTAGGATGCTTTTATCTTGTAAAAAAGTCTGTAGAAATATTTTGGAAAATTTATTTGAATTGATTTTCCATCCCCAATTTTTTACATGCCCTTTTTGAGTAATGGTAGGCTTTTATTTCCCCCTTTTTTTAAAAATTTTTTTTGAAGCCCATCTTTCGGACATTCCCACTTCACAATGTCAAAAGGGGTTTTAATGGGATTCCGTTGTTTCTGGGTCCCCTGGGGGGTTCCTCCCCCCTAGGGGGGGGTGCACACATTTTTGAGAACCCCCCCTTTCACCACGTTTCTCCTAACCCGGGTTTTTCACAAAGGAAAACCCCCTTTTGGTTGTATGGAGCGTCAAGGGTGGTCGGGAAGTATTTTTTGTCATTTGGTTCCGTCCGATAAGATTTTTTTTTTTGGGCCGCCTTGTTTTGGTGAGGGCCCTTTGGTTTAATATAAGGTCCCTGAAAAAACTTTTAAAAGGGGTCCAAAGCAGCCCAAGCTTCGAAAAGAGTCGCGTTTTGGGTCTTTTGGTCAAAACTCTTTTTCCCAAAATTTTTTTCGGCTTACCGCCTTTTGTGGCTTTTTTTCTTGTTCGGGTGCACGGGGGTGCTTGCAGACTTTTAAAACATCCGGAAAAGGGCCAGAAAGGAAATTTTAAACAAATCCTTAGGGACAGCCACGACTCCATTTCCCAAAATTGGAAATTTTCCCTACCAGGGGAAAAAATCTCCCCCCATGGATATTATTCCAAACCATCATCCAAAAGTGGGATATTTTCCCCCCCACAGCCCCAAACCCATGTGGGGGGCCCAAACTTCCCCGGGGGAAAAGGTTCCCCAAGAATAATTCGGGTTTTACCAGAGACCTCCATCAGTGGGAACCGCTTTAGAAGCGTGTCCCCTCCTCACCAGGTTTCCCCAAACCCCAAACCCCCGCTGACGATGTCTTTTCAAACGACTGTTTCCACATCCGGGATGAAAAAATTTTTTTTCCGGTTTTTTTCCCGGAGCCTGCGTTAATCGGGACCCCAAAAATTAATTTTTTTAATTTAAAATGGAATTTTTTGGCTGTTTTTAAAAAACAACCCCAAATCAAAGCGCCTTGCACTCAACCTTTCGGCATGCAACTTCCCTAAACATAAAACAACAAAATTTTAAAAAAACCATGGCCGGCCCAGCATCACCACGGGGACACACACACCACAACCCACCCACAAAACCCCACACACCAACCACCCCACACCAAACAAAACCACCCAAGACTGGAACAAACTTAGAAGGTAAAGATTTGGGAAATTTAACAAAAAATTTTTTATTGGGGGGAAAGTTAAAAAATAAGTGGTTTTGACGGTTTAAAATATCAAGGGGATTTTGGCGAATAAAGGGAATTTCATTCCATTGGATGGATCAGAAAAAAAGGGAAGGACCCGACCCAACAGTGGTTTGTTTTAAACTGGGTTTCAAACAAAATATCTGCCAGAACAGGGAAAGGGATTTCGGGCAACAGGGGGGGTGCAGTTTTTGGCAATTTAAACAGGGGGGTAATTTTTAACCCGGGTTTTTGTGGACGGGAGCCATAAAACCCCAAATTTTTAATTTTTTTTTTTAGGAAAATTGAGTGAATTTGTAAAAAAAAAATGGCGGTGCCACAAAAAAAATTTACAGTATCTAAACCCCTTTTTAAAAATGAGGGGACAAGCTTGAAGGCCATGGACAACCAACCGCGCACCCAAAAAAACAAAACCAAAAAACCCCAAAACCCAAAAAACCCCAACTTCCAGAGTTGGGCAAAGGAATAAGATTCCCGAATTAGAAGTTTTTGGATAGGGAAAATTTTAGTTTTTTAAAAGGAGGTTTGGTTTAAGGTTTATTTGAACTTTTGGGGAAAAAGGGAAAGGTCTTGAAGGCAAAAACAAGAGGAGGAGCCAACAGTTTTGTGAACTGGGTTTGGGCCAAAAAAAAGGGTGTAATAGGTGGTTTTTTTATTATATTTTAGAGTGGGCAGGGGTTAAAAAAACAGGGATTGTTTTAAATCCACTTTTTTGACAGGTTTTGATTGAAAATTTTGTTTCAATCTTTCTGGAAACCGTCAGTGAGGTTTATGGTAAAGGTGAGGCTGTGCCCGTTTACCAAAAACGTATTTTGGAGGCAGAAGAAAAATTTGGTATTTTGGTATCAAAGGGTTGAGATTAAAATGGGAAATTTTTCCTGATCAAAGCATGAGAATTCTAAAGTTGGCTAGGGTTTTCCCGGTTTTTTTTGGGTTTGGGGTTGGGGGCATAGGGCGTTTTAAAAAGGGGAAGGGGAAAACATTAAAAGGTACTGTAAACTGTTTTAAAGACTTTTTTTATTTAGAGACAAGGGTAAAGAGACGGGGGAAAATTCCAAAATTTTTTGGGGTTTTGTGGTTTTTCATACTTGAACTTTGTGTTTAAGAGCTATGGAAAAAATTTCTGACAAAGAAGAATGAGTTATTAAATTAAGTGATATAGTACAATTTAAAGGCATTGTGTAAGAAAAAGGCAGTCGACAGGTTGGCATCATTTGATACCATGATTTTATAGTGATGGTCATCAGAATTGACATGATTTACTTTTCACTTGTCCATGACAGAAAGACAAAGGATAATGTAGGATCAGGCGTTATAAATTCTAATAAAATGTTGCGGATTCAAGTCCTTTTTAGTAAGCTGCTCTGTTTTAGCACTTGATTTCTACATAAATGACATATTCAAATTCGTTGTGACATCTAACTGATAATCAGGCACTTTTGTCCATTCTCCTCAGAACTTTCTTTTTTTAATTACACCCCACCCATCGGAAAAGAAAACATAAATATTCCAGACAACAGATATGTTGGCTGATTTGTCTAACGGTGAGTTTTAAATGTCAGTCATCTTTTATCAATTACTTTAACAGCAACGTCCACTTGTAAATCTCCACTCCACAAGAAAAAAAGAGAATTTCTAAGAGGAACACGATAGAGGATGTCAGAAAAAGCACTACGAGACCAAGAAGACCGAAGAGCGAAGTGAAAGAAGAAGAAGAAGAAGAAGAAGAAGGAGGGTTTGTACCTCATAACCATGAACCAATATGACGGCTGTATGCTTATATCAATTCAGCAGTTCCAAGAAATTCATTTTAAATCAAAACCATGATGTTTCCCGTCAAAGTGTAAACCGTCGTCTAGAAAACAATCCCCCGCCCACAGTAAATGACAAAGTACCTGATGATTGGTTCTGAAGTCATCAACCAGTCGTAAGAGCGCTCGCACAAGAGCAGCGCCACCCACTTTTCTTTTGTGTCGAGAGAACAACCATTCAGGCACATTGTTAATCATATCAATATAAAGAAATGTTGAAAGATTTGTTCGAGAATAGGATGAGATTACTGGAAGCAAGAACGCAAGGGATGATATTGTAAAAAAACCCAAACCCAAGACAACCAACACAAAAACAAAGAGATGATACAAAGAAATTTGTACAAAAATTTTTCCAAAGTGGGGGGATGCTATTATTACTGAAAGGCCTCGGCATCACCAAGGGATACTTAATCTTTTGACCCGTATCAAGTAAGATGATAATAAACCAGTAAGAACATTAGCATATTGGACTTTGATGAAATCATCGTATAGATGATAAGCGACAATGATAAAGGGTATAACAAATTAAATTGGCTAGATGTCCTGGTACCCTTTTTACAACCAAGAGAGAATAACTATAAATTTGTCTTTTGCAAAACTGATGGATTTATTTACATTCAAACACACTTTGCTCGTTTGCATTTAAACATTTCAAAAAATAAAGTGGATAATGATCTTCCCTTATTTCGAGTTACAGGTCTGTAGAAGAGTAGGCACAGGGTACAGAAAGGATGCTCCTCACAACGAATCCTGCTACTATTCTAAAGGGTATGCCTACAGTCATTTAAGCACATATGATACAGGAAACTTGCAATCAATAAAATGCATATCTAAGAAACGCTTATAGGATGAATCAAGTTGATGTGCGTCACTTTCAAACTCCATGTGATATGTTGATGGGAACTTTGATTTATATGACTCCAGTATCTTCCGTCATTGTGTGCCATCACTTTTATATCCACGACACTTTTGTTGTTGTTGTAACAAACAGTGACGAATAACTGATTAACAGTCCTCCCGAACTTGCTCCCATATGCGTAATAGACAAAAAAGTTATCAGAGGAGTTTGTTGCTGTTGATAAATAGAAATCCCGATAATAAAGGTACTTTAACGTTCTCCTGAGCAAGCCTGCACCAGTTGATACCCACCCCACATGATGTCGGTACAGTGCACACAATGAACAGAATGGAAGTTCCAACATCATCCGTGCCCTGACACAACTCGATAGCTGACAGAACCAGAAGCAGAGTCACTGTCTCTCTCCACAGAGACCGTTTGCCTCAGTTGAACCCATGATGATGGTGCACACCGTCACACAAGTCTTTTGCACAACGCTGTAAACAGCATTCCAAGAATTAAAACCAGCACCAACACCCGATCACTTGCTTTTTTGTAAGTAGAATCGAGTCGGAACATACTGGTAACTGACTGTCCTGTTCGTTTGACATTGAGGCAAAATGTTCCA
Organism: Rapana venosa; assembly: GCA_028751875.1. NCBI lineage: Eukaryota > Metazoa > Mollusca > Gastropoda > Neogastropoda > Muricidae > Rapana > Rapana venosa. The sequence goes on along the minus strand of CM054155.1, from coordinate 36,467,159 downwards.
ACCGAAATCCCCTGTAACAAATCCTCCAAAAATACTACCAACAAGAAACCCCCAAGCAGTGACAGCTGCTCTTCTTGTGGACAGCAGGTTTTTTCAACCAGCAGCTGGCGAGTCACACAAAGACACCTCTCTAAGGCCACCACAGCGGACACACTTCCCGAAGCCGGGACCAAGTTTTGAAACCAATCAAATGGAGTTAACGAAGAAGCGATTGACAGTATATACTATCATTTTTCCCTGTGGCACACTGAATGGTGCTGAAGATACACTCCCATAAATCACAGGCCATGTAGAGGATGTCCAGAGAGACAAAGAAAACAAGCACTGTTGACTCGTTCTTTTAACCCCAGTTTGTACAACACAACCAGTTTCACCACGTTTGGTCAGAAGAGTAAAAGCACACAGGCATAGATTGTTAGATGAGAATTATGTGATTGTGGATGCCCATTGAGGATCAAGTTGTTGGTAGTCTGAGGCATTCGCATCAGACCATTTTTTAAATAGCACACCCCGAAAGTGACATTTCATGCACAAACCGACGGGACTTTCCCCGTCGGGCAAAGTCTCATGTTTTGATCTGACAGGTTGAATGATCTAAGGTAAGCATCACGATTCGCTTTGTTTGTTCTCTCTATTAACACACAGCCTTTTGCAGTTCTGTTTATTAAGTGAAAAAGAGTTCATATCAAATATGCTTTTGTTTGATTTTTAAAAGTAACCCCCCCAAACGTGAAGTGGCCCTGACTGGAAGAAGTCATTAGAATCTTATGTACCACTAAAAGACATCTATCCTGGAACTTCTGTCTTATAAATTTATTCAATTCATACACTTATATACATATTCAGCATTCCATGAATAGTTAAAAAAAACACCCCAAGAACATAGGCCGAACAAGCAAAAACAACACAGCAAATTACATTTTCAGTTATCTCTTATTCAGCCATGTAAACCAATTCAAGAAAGGTTATTGTTGAGGTGCACAAAACACAGACTGTATGCACATCAATGACCACAACATTTAATGTTACTGTTCCCTAAAAAATCTCAAAGCATGAAATGATGCAGATGGTGTGGATTTTGCAACCCAAAAACCCCGAAGTCTTCGAGACGTGTTGAAACTACAGTAGATTTCACAGTTTTGTTTTTCATTTTTTAAAGACAAAATGGCCGAGTGTAGAGTTGTTATGGACTAGCATAAAAAACCATAACATTTTCAATGCCTGTCTGTACTGTAACTGGCTCAAGCAAAAGTTTATAACCATTCACCCCCCCCCCCTCTCTCTCTCCTCTCTCTATCTCTTCTCTACTCCCTCTCTCTCCATCTCCTCCCCTCTCTCTCCTCTCTCTCTCTCTCTCTCTCCACCCCTCAAATGTGTATTTGTTTTTACTCGTACCCTCATAAAAACAACAGACACGCACACACCACCACACATGCATACACGTACACACACACAACTCCCACGCACAAACACAACACAAACACACACACACAACACACACACATGAGCACGCATAGGTGCACGTGTGCTCGCGCACGCCCGCACGTGCATCCACGTAAAACACACACAAACACAAATAAGCACAAACAAAACCACACACGCTCAAACGCACAAAACACACGCACGCGCGTGAACACACACAGATGCATCACAAGGTATACACCACACACACAGACACACATTTTTACACACTACCACACAACACACACATACATTTTAACACGCACACTAAACACACACACACACATTTTTACACGCGCACATGCACGTGCAAGCACTTAAGTTCAACACATGCATAAACAAATACACCCAAACTCGCAATATTTGCGTACACACATGCATGCACACAGAAGTGCGCGGGTTTTCACACACACACACACACACACACACACACACACACACACACACACACAACACACACACACACACACACACACACACACACACACATCCACACACACACATAAACACACACACTCACAAGCGGCGCACAACACACATACACACCATCACAACACGAGACACATATCACTACGGGGCGCACGCCACACACTGCCAACGCGGCACACAAGACCAACAGACGCGACACACACGCCGCAACCAACAGAAACAGCCCACACACAACACACACACACACACGAGCGAATACACACACATATATAATGCAGGCATGCACGCACGCACACACAATGATTTCTAAATTGTGTGTGTGTGTGTGTGTGTGTGTGTGTGTGTGTGTGTTTATGTCTTTACTAGATAATGGTCATTATGGTGCGCGGGTGCACGTGTGTGTGTATGTGTGATAAAACTGTGTTCATATATTGGTGTGTATATGTATGGGTGTGCGCGTGTGTGTGAATGCGCACGTGCGTGCACGCAAAAAAATTCTTTTTTAATTTCTTTTCCAATCAATGGTATTTACAACATTGTATTCCTACATTTTGTGGTGGTGTGTGTGTGTGTGTGTGTGTGTGGTGTGTGTGTGTGTGTGTGTGTGTTGTGTGTGTTGTGTGTGTACGCGGTGCGTGTGTGTGCGCGCACCTGGGTTTGCGTTTGTGTAGATAATTTTTTAAAAACTGGAAAAATCTGAAATGTATTTTTCTTGTGTCTTGTGAATAATTAATAGAAATCATTGTGCCTACTAATATTGTATTGCCCTTCATGATGATTAAAGTGTTTTGACTTGACTTGACTTGACTTGAACACAGACATCACGCACGACACATGTTAACAACACACATCACACACATACGACAAACACATGCGCACACGCACACGAACACTCAACACATACAAGCACACAACACGGCGACACATACATAACACACACATATACACTCACAGGACGCAATGCTTTCTTTCTTTCTTTCTTTCTTTTCTCTCTCTTTCTCTCACACACAGAAAGATAGAAAGAAAGAAAGAAAGAAAGAGCACTTAAGTTTAAAATCAATGTGATGCACAGGGTTAATATTGCTTGATGAAATAATTAGTACATTTCAGGGCACTCTTTCTCACTCTGTGTCTGTATTGGTGTGTGTGCGTGTGTGTGTGTGTTGTGTGTGTGTGATGTTGTGTGGTGTTGTGTAGTGGTAGAAGGAATTTTAGAGAGTAAAAGGAAGAGAGAGAGAGAGAGAGAGCGCTCGCGTGCGTGTGTAATTCATTCCCTTTACAAATAAACCCACAGCTGAAGAATAAATTCAGAAAAACTACCAAAGGTCCATCATGAAAAATACAAAGTAGTATAGTATAGCACAAGATACGCCAAAAATTATAAGTAGAAAAACCACATTGTTTCATAGATTTTGAAAGTGGGTTTCAGCATGGTGGTGTGTTTACAGCAATGGTTTCTACGAAGAAATAGAGCATGAAGTATAATTATGATAAATCATTCTTTCCAGAAGCTGTACATCAAAATTTGATGCCCAATTTGTGTGCAACATTCTGTAAAAAGAGAAAATAAATTATACTGTGGTTGGTGTATACCAAGGCTAACGTTTATCACTTACATTCTTTAAGCTACCTTTTGAAGCTGGTTATGATTGATAAGATCAATGACCGTCATCAGAGTTCTGAAGTAGTGGATGGACAACTAACACACAAAACCTATTTACAGATGACGTTGCCGACACTGAAAGAAAATGAAAGATAGCGTTGTCACTGTGGTGAAAGGTTTGGTTTAAATATCAGCAAAACTGATCAAAGGATCAGCGCTGTCATTTCATTTCATGTTGTTTATTGCCCCGAAAACTATGGAGGCTATGTCATGGCTATCATTATTTCCAGATGCTGTGACCTTACCATTTGTCAGGCTATTATTATTTCCAGATGCTGTGACCTTACCATTTGTCAGGGCTACCATTATTTCCAGATGCTGTGACCTTACCATTTGTCAGGGCTATCATTATTTCCAGATGCTATGACCTTACCATTTGTCGGGCTATCTTATTTCCAAATGCCAATACATTTGTAGCTACATAATTCAGATCATACCCACCAGTCCGGCTATAAAATCCAAGATACACATGTCAGGCTTCAAATTTCCAAGGTATGCCTTTGTTCAGGCTATTAATTTCCAATTATACCTTCAGGACTATTTACCAGCTGCTGGCTACCCTTTTCCACATTTTCCACACTGTATAACCCTTCGCTGCTTCCCTCTTTTCACCTACCTTTTCCGGGATCTTTTCCCGATTCTTACTTCAATCAAAAACCCTTATTAAAATTTCCCAATATTTAACAAAAATCCCCTTTCCCATGAAAAAATAAAAATCAAATAATCCTAAAAAAAAATTATAGACAAACTTAACCCTTTAAATTTTTATTTACATAAAATGACTACCATACTTAAAACATAAAACTTAACATTAACCCCCAAACAATAAAACTTTTAAAAACAGAATTTTTTAAAAATCACCCCAACCCTTAAAAACTCCAACAATTTAAAAAAAAAAACTTTTTCCCACCCCAAACCCCGGGGAAAAAAAAAAAAATAATCCAAAAAAAAGGAAAGGGTTAAACATAAAACTTAATAAAAATTTCCCAAAAAACCAAAAAAAAAGGTGCACCATAAAAGTTACTATTTAGCAAAAAAAAAAAAACAAAACCAAAAAATTCCAAAGGGCAAAACCCCCAAACAAACCCATTTAAACAACCCAAAACAAAACCAAAAAAATCCAACCCCCTGACTCCGGCCCCCCCGGGGGGGGGGACTCCGCCCCTAAAATTCCAAACCAACCCAACAACCCCCCCCCTCCCCTTTTCCCCCCAATTTAAACCCCAAACCAACCTAACCCCGACTCCTTCCGCCTTACCCCCCAAGCCATCCCACAATCCCACTCCCCCCCCACCCCCCTTCCCAATTCAAACCCCTCCCCGCCTTTCCCCCCCCCTCCAACCCCCCCGGGACCCCACAATTTACCCCACCCCCGGCCCCATAAACCCCCCCCCCCAACCGCCCCTCAAACCCCAAAACCCCACCCCCCCCCCCAAAAACCCCCCCCCCCCAAACCCCCAACCCCCTTTTCCCCCCCCCCCAAAACCCCCCCCCCCCCCCACCCCAAAAACCCCCCCCCCCACCCCCCCCCCCTACCCCCCCACCCCAAAACCCCCCCCCCCCCAAAAAAAAAAAAAAACCCCCCCCCCCCAAAAAAACCCCCCCCCCCCAAAAAAAAAACCCCCCCAAAAAAAACCCCCCCCCCAATTTGGCCCCTTTACCCTTTCCCCCCCCCAAAAAACCCCTCCCCCCCCCCCAAAACCCCCCCCCCATAAAACCCCCCCCCCAAACCCCCCCCCAAAACAAACCCCCCCACCTTTTCCCCCAAATTTTAACCCCCCCCCCCACCCCCCCCCCCCCACCCCCCCCCCCCCCCAAATTTCCCCCCCCCCCCCCAAATCCACCTTACCTTTTTTGTCACCCCCTATCACCTGATTCAATTTCAGAAACTTCTTTAAACCTTTCCCCAAAAGTTAAAAAAAAAATAGCACCATTCAACCCCTTCCCCAGGGCCAAAACAATTTTTAAATCTAAAAAAGGGAAAAAAAAGGGAAAACTAATTTCATTCCCGGGGGCCCAAAAAAAACCCAAACCCCAAATTTTTGAAAACCCAACCTCCCCTTTTTTAATTCATTATGCCCCGGGTTAAAAAAAGTTTTAAAGGTTTAAAGAACGTTTTAAAAATTCCCCCAAAAACGTTAAAAAAAAATCCCATACGGGCCCAAATCCCATTCCCAAAGGGACACCCGGGGGTCTCCCCCAAGGTTTAAACAAAATTTTTTGATGTATCATTTCCCTGGTCGTTAGACCCAAACTAGAAAAGGGTTAAAAAGGGTTTAAGGGAAAAAGGGGAAAAAAAAAAGATTTCCTAGAAAAATATGGGGGAAAGGGAACTGGGAAAGGGGCTAAAATGAGTCAAAAGAGGACAAAAATAAAGGAAAAAGCCGGGAAAACTAAAAGTGATAAAAAAGTAAAGTTAAATCTGTAACTGCCCATCGGTAAGAATCTCTCGGTTTTTTTGGGTTGGACAGGTTAAAGGAAAAGTGCCCACTGTCTTTGGGGGAAGTGAGCACATGCAATCATAAATTTGTGGAATTTGCTAAACATGTGTTGTCTGAGGCGCGGGTTTTTGGGATGGCAGGGGGGTTTAAATACTTTTTCCCTCCCAACAAGTCAACCTTTGGGGTTTTGGGGGGTTCGATTCCCGGTCTCGCCCTTTCTTCCCAGTTGACAAAAAATCGAACGGGAATGTCAAAGTTTTTCCCGGATAGACTATAAACCGGGGCCCCTGTCGAACCTTTGCAAAACATTTTTGCGACCAAAAATTCCTTTTTCCCGTTTTTCCGAAAGAGTGGGCCCCTTGTGTGCGGGGGGAACAGTGTGAAAAAATTTTTACAAAACCGCATACACACGGGGACTGGATGAAAAAAAGCCCCCCCCCCCCCATCGGGGTTTATTCCATTATCCTCGTTTAAAAAGGGAATAAAAGATAAAAAAATTTAAATTTAAAAAAATCGTTCTTTTTGAAAGCCTACATTTTAAAAACCTTTCACAATTTTAAAAAAAATAAATGCACTTTTTATTTTAGTGTGAAGATTTTAAGAAGTTTTTTCCCTTTCTTTGTCAAAGTCTTAGACAAATTTAAAGGCCTTGACAAATGTTTTTTTAATGCTAAAGGCCCTTCGGGGATCCTGAGATTTTGCCCCCTCATCAAGGGGTTTTAGAAACCCAATTTTGGCCCTCGGGTTTTTTGTTTTGGGATTGTTTCTAAAGGGAAATTCTCATGTCACGGGGGAAAACTTGTGAAGGTGAGTCGAGGCACAGTGTTTAATCCTAGTCACACATGGTCACTCGGTCTTTTTGGGGAAGGAGGTTTGGTTATCCTCGTGCGAAGAAAGGGGCCTGCTGAAGCCCATTCTCTTTGCTTTTTCCCTTTCACAAAAAGCTTGCTTTTTCATCACATTCCTGCTCCTTTTGGCATCTAAACTACTCCTTTTCCGTTTCTTTCCCGGCTGCCTGGTTATGGTGTGAAGAAACACACTGGATGACTGTATGCTTAGTAGACCACAGCAAGGGAACAAGGGAAAACAAAGGCACTGGGTTTCCTTTCTTCTGTACAGTTTTCAATGGCCTGAAAAACAAGAAGTGCACTGAGAAGATGTTCCCAAGTGATTGACTCCTCGTGGTGGCGTGGTACTGCTGCTGTCAATCTGCACCCTTCAGCCCGCGACGTTTTTTAGAGTATTTAGTTGGTCTGATGGGTGAATTTATGCCTCTTTTAATGCAAGAAGACTTCCTGCCTCCAGTTTTAGTATCCTCTTCGCGAATGTCGTGAATAATGTTCCCGAACTTTGGATATGCTCTTCCCTGTTGTTTAGCTTTCAACAAAGAAAACGCACTTAACATAAACACCAGTGACTAGAGCCGAGTACCTATTTATAAAAGATACTACATGATGATAATTATACAAGAAGGAAAAGACAAAAAAAGCAGACAGCCCCGGCCAAAAAGCAGACCAGGTGTGTTGGGTAAACTTATGCACAGGTCTGACAAAGACTGACCCGGTATCTTTGAGAAAGAAGAGAGCATCTCTGCAACCAGGTGGATTCTGACGCACAGATCCACAAGGGGCCCGGTTGCTTTTTCCCAAGAAAATTTAAAAATGCACTCCAAAAAAGAAGGGCACCATTGCGTCTGGAAAAGACCTAGAAAAAGTTTTACAAAGTTGGAAAAAATGGCCCGAAAATCAAATAATCAATGGGGTCACGGGCCACGTATACAATTGGATCAGCCCGCCTTATCAACGAAGGGCCCGGGTGCGAACAAAAATCCGAGCAGGGAAAAGGGGCCTTTTGTTGGGTCTAAGGTTCCCTTTCCTTTGGGGAATTTGTTAATGTAACAATTTTTTCCCAGTCCAAGGGTTCACTGGGTCCCCGGGGAAATTTTGGTTTTTTTGGTTCAAGAAGGGGTCAAAACCCCTTCCCTTTTGTTTTTTTTAAATTGCTTTTTTTAATTTCCTTGGCTTTTAAACCTCCTCCTTATAGGTGATGATTTTGTAAGAAAACAAAGGTTTTGGGCCAAAAGAAAAACCAAAAAAAGGCCCTATTCCTTTTCTTTTCAATTCTCCCCTTTTAAAGCCAAAAATTTCACGGGTGAACACAATAATTGACATTCGGGGAAACGTTTCTGATCTTAATTGAAGGGCGATGTTTTTGGTTTCCTTTTTGGGGGGGTTTTTTTTTTCAGGGGCCAGTTTTAATGGGGGGCTAAACCCTGTAGTTTTTTGTATCCTTTCCAAATTCAAAAAAGTTCCCAGAAATTTGGGAATAGGGTTTCAGTTTTTGTTTTCCAAAGAAAGGCGATTCCTTAAACCCCATTGTCAACAAGCCGTGTTTTTCTCACTGATTTTTATAAAAAAGGGCCCAAAGAGCCCAGGGGGAAAAGGCCATTGGGGGAACTTTGCCTCCCCAAAAAAAGGCCGGTAATCTTGGAAAAAGAGGTTTGAAATTTGGGGTTCTAACGACGTTCCCAAGTTTTAAAGGGTTGGCTTAATTTACCCAAAAATTAAAAGGGGGGAAAAAAAGAAGATTTCCCTTCTTTGGTAATGGAAATGAAATTTTTAAAAAATGGGTTAAAAATCAATTAAAATTGGGGGGTTGGCCAGTATTAAATTTTTGGAAGGGTTTTTAAAGGGGCCCCGGGTAGAAAAAATGAGGAAAGGAAAAATGGGTAATTAAGGGTGGAAATTTGTTTTTTTAATGTTTTGTGAAATGAGGTTGGGGGAAATTGGGTGTTGTAGTGTAAGAGGAAGATGGGAAGGTGGGTTAGTAAAAAAGTGGGGGGGTGTAAAAAGAAAAAACTTTTAAATTTTTTAAAATTTGGGGAGGGGAAAGTGAAATTAAGGTGAAGAAAAAGGGAAAAGAAAATTTATGGGTTTGGTTTTTCCCCAAGATAGTGGGGTGTTTGATTTATGGAGTTTGGGTAATTTTTTTAAATAGTGAAAAAGGGGAAATTTTTGGGAAAGGATAGAATATTGGGGGTTTTGGTTTATGTTGGAATGGAATGAATTTGAGACCCAAAATGAGAAAAACAAAAGTTATTGTTTTTATTAGTTGTGGAGTGGAGGGAAAAGTTTTAAAGTTTTAACCCCCTTGTTTTGTGTTGTTATAACCCTTTTTGTATTTTTAGGGTTTTTTGGGTTATTTGGAAATTTTGTTTTTTTGGTTTTTTATTTTTGTTTTATTTTTTCTTTTTTATTTTTTGTTTTTTTTTTTAAATTTCCCTTTTATTTTCTTTATTTTTTTTCCTTTCTGTTAATTTTTTTTTTTCCTTTTCTTTTTGGGGGTTTTTGTCTCCCCCTAGCACTTCCCTTCCTAGTTTAATTTAATATGTATATTTAATAATTTAATAATAAAATTAATTTTTTTTAATAAAAATAAATTTTAATTTTTATGGTTTTTAAATTTTCGGTTTTATTCCCTTTAAAAAAGGAATTTTAAATCCAAAGGGGTCAAAACAAAAATTTTAAAATTTTTTTTTTAATTTTTTTATTTTTTTAAAATTTAAAAAATTATTTTGCGTTTTTTATTTTTTTTTTGTTTTTTCCCAAGGGCCCCAAAAAGTTTTTAAATTGAAACAGGGGGGAAAATGGGAAATTTTCTTGTTGACCTTTTTATAAAACCCCTTTTCCCTTATTTGGGCTTTGGGGGGGTTCTCCCTTTTCCCCCTCCGGTTTTATGCCCCGTCCAAAAAACCCTTACCTTTTTTCATCCCTTTTCCCCCTCCCCCCCAAACCCCCCTCCCTTTCTTCACCCCCCCAATTTTTCCCTTTAAAATATTTGCCTTCCCCAAAAGTTTCCTTCCATCTTTTAAAACTTTTTAATAATCTCCCTCTTTTTTTTCCCCAACTTTTAATCTTTTTCTTCAAAAATTTTTAAACGTTTCTTTTAATTGATTTAAAAATTGGGGAATAATTGCTTGGTTTTTAAAATTTTTTATCCTAATTTTAAACTTTTTTTTTATTTGTTGTATGGGTTAATTTTTTTTTTAAATAATTTGTTTTTTTTTTATTATTTAATTTACTATTTTTCTTCTGATTTAATTTTTCTTAGTTTTAAGTAAAATTTTAGAAAGTGTGGTCTTTTGGGGTTATTGGTCATTATTTGGGTAAGCAAGCAGGGAAGTGTTTGAATTTGTAAAATTTGGGGTTTGTAAGTTATAAGGGTTTTAAGGAATTGTTTTTGTTTTTGGTATTTTTGGGGTTTGTGTTTTTTTGGGTTTTTTGGGGTTGTTGTTAAACGTTGTGCGATGTGGTTCAAATGAAGGGAGGGGGAAAAATTTTGAAAAAAAGTATGGGGGGTAAAGGGAAAAAAGGGGGAGCAAGAAATTTGTGTTGTGTAAAAGGGCTTTTTTTTTGAAAAACAAACACCAAAGGCCCAAAAAATAACAAATTATTAATCTAAAATGAAAATAATAAAAAAAAAAAAAAAAAAGAAAAAAAAAGAAGGAAAAATGGGAAACGTAAAACAACAAACAAACGCTAATTTGGGTTAAAAAAAATTTCAATTTTTAAATTTAATTTTTTTTTGGGTTTCTTAAATTTTTTCCCTTTTAAATTTTTTTTAACTTAAGGCCAAAAAAAGGCCACTCCGCACCCAGAAATTTGGAAATTTGTTCTTTTTTTTGGTTTTTCCACCCCCGTATAAGAAGTTTTTGGCTTCTTTTTTGTTTGTTTTTAAAACCACCATTCACCCTCCGTTTAAAACCCCACCCCCCCCCTTTTTTCCCCCCCCCAACCCCCCTTTTCCATTTTAGAAATCCCTTTTTAACGCCATTTCTCCAATCCCCCCCAAACCCAAATTTAAAATTAAGGGCAAATTAAAAGTTTTCCCCCTTCCCTCAAGGTTTTTGAAAAGCTTTGCTTTTAGGTCCCCGGCCCTTTTGGGTTCTTTTGACCCCCCGGTACAAAACGGGTTGAAAAAGGAAAAAAAATTAATAAAAGGGCCATAAAAGAAAAAAAAGGCAAAAAAAAATGGTTGGGAAATGAACCCCTTAAAATGGATTTGCCCAACCCGGGCAAAAACCAAAAATTTTTAGAAACAACACTCAACCCAAAAGTTTTTAAAAATTTCCACTCCCCCAAAAACACAAGAACCCGGGGGAAATGAAGGAATTAAAAGGGGGAAAGGGGGAAGGGGGAACCCAAAAATGGTGCGAAGCAAAAATCGTTTTTTCCCCGGGGCCAAAAAAAACCCCCCTTTCCAGTTTGGGGTTTTTTTTTTTTGGGTGCGGGTTTTTGGGGCCCCCTTGGTTCAGTTAACCCAGTTCCCCCCAAAAAACCGGGCTTTTTAAAAATTTTACCCATCCCCTTTAGGGAAGGGAAGGAAAGAGCGAAAAGAGGGGCGCCCCCTAAATATTTTGCCCCTAAAAGGGGGTTCACCCTCGTTCCCCAAACCAACCCTTTAAAAATTTGGGAAATTTTTTAACCCCCCCCCAAAACCAAAAAATTTTATAAAAATCCACTTACCTCCCCCCAAAGGGTTAAAATCCCAGTTTTAAAATTTTAATCCCCCCACCAAAAATTAAACAAAAAAAACTTTAAAAACGTAAAAAACCCAAAAAAGAAAAAAATTAAAATTTGGGGGGCACTTAACGTCCAACCCATCTTAAAAATTAAAATTTAAGTAAACCCAAAGGGTTTAAAACCCTTACTAAACCCCCGTTTAAAATATCACACGTCCCCCCAGTTTTAAATACCCAACTACGTAAAACCCAGTTTTAAAAATCATACTCAACCCAGGGGTTTAATACCACTACCAACCCAGTTTACAATACACTCCGAAACCCGGGGTTACAATATCACTACTTTAAACCCAGGGTTACTAAAAATCGCTGCTAAACCCTTTCCCTAATGTCACAAAACCTATTCGAACAAAACCTACAGGCATAATTTTAATTTTTAAAGGGTAACTGGAAAAACAGGCAGATGAGTGGACGGGAAGGGAAAAAAAAACAAACAAACAAACAAGAGAGAAAATTTAAAAGGGTAAAAAAAAAATCACAGAAACAAAAGAAGTGATAAAAAAAAAAAAAAATTTTACAAAAAAATTTCCAAAAAGGTGAATACTGTCTTTATAAAAGGGTTAAAAAAACCCCTTTGGGGGGAAAAAAAAAAAGGGAGATAAGGACGGCAACAGACAGACAGACTTACGGGGCAAACAAAAAAAAGGACTGAAAAAAGGAAAGAAATCAGCCACCCCAAAGGGCCGGGAAAAGGGACAGAGCCCAAAACAGGGGAAAAGAGAATGAAAAAAACAAAAAAAAAGACAAGACAAGAAAGAAAGGGGCCCGGGTAGGGGTGAAACGCTGCAAACATCAGTGAAAGGGCCGGGAAAGCTCCCACGCCCTGGGGGATCCTCCCCCCCCCCCCCCCCCCCCCCCCCCAACCCAAACAGTGAAGCACTCGCCCCTAAAACTTTCCACCCAAAGGGGCTGACAGTGTTCTGACACTGCGCTATCTTCCCCCCCCACCCCTTTATTTTGGGGAGCAAAAGGGACGAAAAAAAACAGGAACCCCCTGAGGAAGGGTGTGTGTGGGGTGGGGGGGGGTTTTTATGTGGGAAAAGGGGAGAGAGAGAAAGAAGAAAAGGAGAGAGAGAGAGAAAGGGGAAAGAAGAGAGAACAAACAGCAACAAAACAGACAGAAAACCCACTTTTGTGGTGGTGTTTTACCCGTGTGCATCCCCATTTAGGCACACATAAAAACAAAAATTTGGGGGGGGGGGGGGGGGTAGCTTGGGTTAACCCTTTTGAGCATTGCGCTCTGATCGCCGACCCGGGGTTCAAATCCCTTTTAAAGGGCAATCTTTTTTCCCTTTGGAATTAACTTTTAATTGCCAACTTCACCCCTTTCCCCCCCTTTTCCCCCCCTTCAAAGTCCTTGGGTTGAGACTATAAACTGAGGATCCTGGGAATGTTGCAAATATCCGTGCAAAATATTTAAACCTGTTCAAGTTTCAAAGATAAGCCTTTGGTCCAAAGGGGGGAACAGCAAAACAAAATTTACAACCAGCCCCCCCTGTGCAAAAAGCACCGGATTAGGACGGGAAGGCATATTTTTCGAAACTCGTAAGAGGCATGGGAGATGTTGGGACTCGGCCAGCCTAACTCGGAGGAGTGAAATCAAGCTCACGGCAGTTTTGGGGCCAAAACAGTCAAGGTTCCCCCTACTTTAGGATTGTTTTTAAATAAATCCCGGCTCACTTTTACCTGACCAACACTGCTTTTTTGGAATTTTTTCGGGCCGGGTTTGATCGGGGGATAAATTTTTAAAAAGAACGTAGACTAAACCCTGCCCATGTAGTCTCAAAAAAAACATCACTTCCTTACCAGCATCTTACTAAAAATTTTTATTGTCACCGTAAATCAGGCAAAAACCCAAAAAAAAATTCTCTGATTTGGTTTTTCCCGGGTTTCCCTCTGGTCTCAGGGTCACCTCCTTTTGTTTTCCCCCAAATTACACTTTTGTTCCGGGGGTCCATGCAAAGCTTGTGGGGGGTTAAAGGGCCCCAACGGGATAATTTTGCTGGGGGGAAAATTGGGGTGGATCCCGTTTTGGGGTGGGGTAAACCATAGGGGCTCTGAAAATAGGAAAATACTGTTGTCAAAAGGATTTTCCTGTGCCGTTAGTTTTAGAAAAGACATCACGATCCCAGGAAAATGACCCAGCAGCATTGAAAAGTCCCCCCCCTTACGGGGGGGCCCCAAAAGGAGCCTGACATTGAGGGCTCCAGGGTGGCCCTTCCCCCCCCCTGAAAGTGACCTAAAAAATCGGGTTTTGGCGGGGGGTTTAAAAGATTGACATGACCCTTTGTGGGAACAGCGGGACGGGAACGTCCATGGAAGATAAGGCAGCAAAATAACAAAAACAAAAAAAAACAAAGCAAACAAAAAACCCAAAACCCCCAAACAAAAAAAAAAGCACACATGCACAGGGGCCACTGGGCAAAAAAAGAGTGCTTGAGTGCCTTTAAAATATCTAGAAAAAAAAAGAACTAAACCACACACACACAAACACACAAACACCACCACACACAAACACACAAACACAAACACCACACACACCAAACAAAACACACACACAAACACCCCAGAAACCCCCACACACTGGGTTTTTCTTTTTTCTCCCACCCCCTTTTTTCCCTCCCAAATTAAAGGTGTTTTGATGGAAATAGCGCAGTGTCAGAACACGGTCCACCTCTTTCCGGGCCCGGGGGTAGGTTTTGTGTTTTCACAGGGCGGGGCTCCCCCTTTGGCTTGACACTGATGCATGCAGCTGTTCTAAACCTTCGGGTCTCTTCCCCTCTGTGTCTGTTTGGGCCCCCCTTTTTTCAAATCCTCGCCCTTTTCTTTCGATTTTAAATTTTTGCCCCTTTCATGTTTTTATGGGTTTTGCTCCTTTTTTTGGGTTTTGCCCTCATTTTTTTGCCTGTCTGTCTTTTGTCTGTCTGCCCTGCTGACAAACACCCAGACACACAGACAGACCCCCACACCAACGCCCAACACACACATTCACACAAAAACCACACACACAAAGGGGGCTTTTTTATTGGTTTTTTAAATAAATATTGACATAAAAAACCCCATACCCTTTCTCATCTTCAGTATAAACTGATGGTTTCCCCTTTTTGAAAATAAGGAACCCGGGGCAGCTTTCACTTTCCCCACTTTAAAGATTGAAAAGCCCTTATCTTTATCGCAAAAACCTTTCCCCTTTTTTAATTTTGCGGGAACTCACGGCTATTGTGAGGGCTTTTTTTGTTTTCCTGACATTTTTTCCTAATATTTTCCGCAGATTTTTTTTTGGCCTTGTTTCAAAAACCCTGCCTTTGGCATTGTTTTTTTTCTCGGGGCAATACAAGCTTTGATAGCTTCATTGGGGTTAGCAAAACGAACAGCTAGGGACCCCCCCCTCTACCCCCCTTCCTTTACCTCCCCCCCTTAAACCCCCTTCCCCTTCTTTACCTCCCTTCCTCTTTATCCCCCTTTTTTTTTTTTTTACCCCCCCCTTTCCCCTTTTTTTACCTCCCTTCTTTCCCCCCTTTCCACCCCCCCCTTTCCCTTTACCTCCCCAAAATTTTTATTTTCCCCCCCCCTTTCCCTTTTTTAAACCCCCCCCCTTTTTAAACCCTTTTCCTCCCGTTATTATCCCCCTTTCCTTTTTTTTCCCCCCCCTCCTTCTTTTGTGTGTGTGTGGGGGTGTGGTGTGTGTGGTGCGTGCGGTAGGGGGTGGGGGGTTGTGTGTGTGTGGTGCATCGATTGGGTTCAAAACCTGAACCCCCGGGCAAAAATTTTCCCTGCAAAAAATTAACCACCACACCAAGGCTGAACCACAAACTTTGCCCCAAATCGGGTTTGTTTCCAACACAGAAAACAGGCCTTTGGCATTTCCTAAAAACAAACCCTGGAAAATTTTTTCCCCTACAATGCTTTTGTACTTTTTTTTTATTTTATTCATTGCACACCACACAGCACTTTTCCTCCCCAAAAAAAAGGGAACGAAAAAAAACAAAAAAAAACCAAAACCTTTAGAGAAGGGGGGTAAACTGATAACGAGACCCATACAAATTCAACACGTTGCCCTGACTTTTGAAATTACGGCAGAAAAAGACGACAATAACACAAACCAAGCCAGCAGTTTTCTAACTCAGGCAAGAAGGGGAGAGTGGGAGGGGAGAAAGGGGGGGGGGGGGGGGGGGGGGGGCGGTAGGGGGATGATTGGTGATTTTAGGGCGGAGCATAGAGAACTGGGGCTGGGGGAAACAGACTGCTGTTTACACCTGCCTTATAGGGCTGGTTTGTTGCATGCGTGTAAAGGGCCGTGAAAACAAAAAAAATAAAAAAAAATTAAAAAAACAGGGGAATTTATATAGCGGATATTTTGAAACCCAAAAAAAATCAAGCGTTTTCATTCATCCTACTAAATTCACATGCAGCCAGTCACATTAATGTTGTTTTTTTTCAAGTTCAAATGTATACACACAGCTCGCACGGCACGCCGCACGCCCCCACACACGCACACCCCTCCCCACCCCACCAAAACACACAAAGGGTTTAAATCCCAGCAGGGTGATGGGGTTTTCTGTTGAGGGCAGGGACAAAAATAAATGGAAATTGAAAGGGGGGAATCTTTTGCTTTGAAATAATTTTCCCTTGGGGGAATTTTTAAAAACGTCAAAAAAGAAAAGAAAAGAAAACGTTTTTATTGTGTAAAAGATTTGAAGCAAACATTTCAATTTCTTTAAAAAGACTCAGTTTTATATACCCCATTTTCGCAGTGCTTAGGGCCTTGGGTTTCAGAAATGGGAAAGGGCCGGGGGTTTGAAAACCCATGAGTCCCTAAAGGGAAATTTTCCGGAAATTCCCGCCCCGCTCCTACCCGAATGAGGTGGGTGTGGGAAACAGTGGGAAACTGGGGCCCCCAAAAGTTGGCTTTAAATTTTATTTTTGGATGCCAGGGTGTTGTTTTCTCCCCAAAATGACCTGACTGACACTGCGGGGGGTCTGTATCTCTTGGCCCCCTTGACGGGGGGAAAATTTTTTAAAGATGAAAGCTTTGAAATACATCCCTGTCCCAAAGGGGCCCCAAAGCAAAAAACCCCCTTTTATTTTGTCATCCTCATTATCATCTAAACATGGAATTAAAAAATTTCCCCTGATTTTAGGGGGCATTTGCTCTGGAAACATGATGACCCCAGATTGGGTTTTTCCCCCTACACGTTGTCCTGGGTGATTTTGTGTCAAAGCTTTTTGGGTTTTGGGGTTCCGGGGGGAAAGGTCGTTGAAAGGGCGTTTTTGGGGGCCGCCCACCGGGGGGCAAAATCAAATCATTTTGGGGCCCCCCGACTGAGCTAATCCCGTCAACAGTAAGGGGGGTTAGTAGGTGCTTTTAAGGCCCCTTTTTTTTTTTATTGCTCAGACAAGCAAACCCCTGAACACCACCAAAGTGGTCCTGGAGCGAGCGCGGACCCCCCTGGGTGGTAGCCCCCCCACCTGGTTTTTTATAAAGGGGCCCTGTACTTCCGCCCTAAGGGAAGAACCAAAACCCAATCTGGTATGGCTGTGGGCCCGGGGATTGAAATGACTGGTGGGAAAAAAGCAGGGCCGGACGTCCGGGGAAAATGAAAGGGAAAAAAAAAAAGGGTTTAGCCCATATTTAAAATTTCCCTAATTCTTTTTTTCTTTTTTTCTTTTTTCTTTTTTTCTTTTTTTTTCTTTCGCTTCGTTTTTTTGTTTTTTTTTTTGTTCTTCTTCTTCTTTTCTCTTTCTTTTCTTTTTCCCCCTACCTTTTTCCCTTTTCCCCCCTTTTTTTCCCCCCTTTTCTTCTTTTTCTTTTTGGGGTTTTTGGTTTTTTGGGCTTTTTGTTTTTTTGTTTTTGGGCTGTTTTTTTGGGGCCCTTCTTTTTCCCTTCCTTTTCTTCCCCCCCTCCTTCCCAATGTTTCCTTTTCCATCCTTCTTCCCTTTTTTCCTAAATTGGGTGGGGGGGGGGTTAAACGGAACTTGAACTTTTTAAATAGAAAAAAAGAAGGGGAAAAAGAAGGGCAAGAGGAAAGGGAAGAAGAAAAAAGAGAAAAATTTGAGAAAGGAAAGGGGAAAAAAGGCGAAACCCCGTGGCACTGCGTGAAAAAAATAAAAACAACAAAACATGATGGGGACAATTTTTTAGGAAATTTTGGGGGAGAAGGGAAAGGAAGGGGGGGTAAAGCCCCTTTTAATTGAAAATTTTGATTTTGTGAGGTTTGGGGGCTCGAGAGGAATTTTTCCCCGGGAGAAAAGTGGCCCAAACCCTTCCTCCTGAAAATCATTCTGATGAAACTATAAACCGTTTTACCCAAATTTTGGGGAAGCTCCCGCTCTTGGAATTAAAACCCGTTCCCGGATTTGAAAGTATGACTGTTTTGGAGGGTTTTGGGCCCCCCATGAAAATTTTTCAAAAACGCCATCCCCTCCCCAAAAACCCGGAGAAAAAAACCGGGGCTTTTCAAACCCAGAAATTTAAAATTTAAAAAACCCGATTTTGCCGGAAATGGGACTTTGGGGGGTCATAAAAAATCCAAAAAGTCCAAGGGCCCAAAGAAAAAAGCACCGGGTTTCCCAATCCTTTGGTTAAAATTTTGGGGTTTTTTTTGTTTTTTGGGCCTTTTTTCCTTTTTTAATGAGGGGCCCCGTTTTGAAAAGGCTTGCCGTCAGCGCCCGGGGTTTAACACAGTTCTTGATTAAAACCCCCGACGCTGGGGGCAAAAAGCAAAGTTTAAAAGGCTGTAACCCGGGCTTTCCCCCCTCATGGGAATTTCCAAATTTTCCCCTTGGGCTTTTGTGATCGACATGACCCCCCGACTAGGAGGGCCTTTACCGCACAGTCCTTTTGTGCTGCGGGCCCGGGGGGGGTTGGCCTTTGGGGAACACTCCAACGCTGACCCCGTCCTTTTTCCCTTTGGCCCCGGGGAGAGGGGGTGTTAAATGTGGCAAGGCCCTCCACATAAAACAAAATTTCTGCCCAATTTCCAAAAAAGCAGCTGCCTCCTCTGCTGTTTTTGGAGGTCCCTCGCCGAACAAGGACGGGGCAAACAAAAACGGCTTCTTAAAGTCCCTTAAAGGGTTTGGTTTCAAAAGTACTTTAAAAATTCTCCCTTTTTAGGTTCCCACAAAAGCTTTTGGGTTGCTTTAGAAAAAGACAAAGGCTGAAACATAATTATAAAGGGATCCAAAAATTGGGAAAAAAAGCAGCAATTTAGCATAGACCAAAAAGATTTTTTTTTGTGGGAGGAGTTTTAAAAAAACTTTATTCCCCCGGGAAGTTCAGGGAAAAACATTGGGTTTTACCAATTTTTCTGATTTTTACCGGTAAAACAGCCTCAGGGGAAACCCTTTTTTTTAAAATTTAAGCACGGCTTTTTTCGGGAAACATGCATAGTTTTTTACACGAAAATGCAAAAAAAAAAACCCCATGAACAGTCAATTTTGAATTTTGGGGTACCATACAAAATCTGTATGATCAAACATATTCGACCAAGGGGAATTGATGTGCACATTAGTTTTTATTCATTACGTATTTACACTTTTATACCATCACCTTCTGTTTGTTCAACAAAAACATGACAAAAAAAACTGTTAAAATTTCCCCCCAATTGCTCCCCCCCCATAATAAAACAAAAAAATTAAATACATTAATCTGTTGCCCGAGACTTAGAAAACACTCTGACCAGCAAAAGATATTTTCTTTATAACTTTCCCCCTGGACAAGGCCTGGCACCAGGTTGATTTCCCAAAACCCCCCAAATGATGGTCCGGGAAAGGCACACAATGAACAAATAGAAGTTTCCCAAAAATCATCGGGAATACTGAAAAAAACAAAGAACTAACAAACCCAAAACAGACGTCACTGTCTCTCCCACCCGAGACCGTTTTTCCCCAATTTTTAACCCCCAATAAAGAAAGGTGCACACCGTCACACAATTTTGGGACAAAAAAATGGGAAAGAAAATTTCAAGAACTAAACCATCAAAAAAGTCTAATTTCATGCTTTCTGCGAAAATAAAAAACGAGTTTTGGGGGGTAACCTTTAAAAGGTTTTTACTTTGTCTTTTACTTGAAGACAGAAAAAGTCTTCCAACCGAAATCCCCTGTAACAAATCCTTTCCCAAAAAAAAACTTTCCAAAAAAGAAAAAAAAAAAGCAGACGCTGGGCTTCTTTTTGGACAGAAGGTTTTTTTCACCAGCACGGGCCCTTTACACAAAGACACCTCCAAAGGGCCCAAACCCCAGCGGACAGACGCGAAAACCCGGACCAGCTTTGGGGAAACCATCAAATGGGAATTTTAAAAAAGAAAGGACAAGGAAAAAAAAAGCCCCTTTTCCAGAGCAATCTGGTTTATGCTGAAGCCTGTTTACATACACTTGACATTTATAGAGGATGGGCCAGGAAGACAAAGAAACCCCAAAACATTTAACTCAAATTCCCTTTAAGTCCCCGTGTATAAAACACATCCCCTGTTCCCACGTTTGTCAAATAGAAAAAAAAAAGCAAACAGATGACCCCAGGTAATAATAAAACTACTGTGTTTAAAAATCTTTGAAGATAAAATTTTGCTGTAAACCCAAAGATCCCCTCCATACCAGGTTTCCCGACAGATCTTTTAGTGCCCTTGAATCAAAAAAACCCCTTTTAAATTTTAGAAAATTGGGGGAAAGGGTTAAAAACCCCGCTTTGGAGTTTACATTTTGGGAAAACCTTTTTCCCCTTGCCGCCAACAGGAAAAACTTTAAAAGGCCCCCCAAAAAACTTTAAATATTTAAAGAAAAAAAATAAAATAAAAAAAAAGGAAAATTTGCACTGGTTGGGTTTAAAAAAAGCCCCAAACATCAAAAAAACCACAACCCATTTTTTTGTTAGGGTCCAACCAGGGTTTTTATTTTTGGCTGAAACCCAATTTAAAAAACTTTGTCCCAAAAATTAAAACCCTCGGAAAAAAAAATTTTTAAAGTAGGGAAAAACCCCTTTCAAAATCCAAATTTTCCCGTGAACCAAAGGGACCCCGAGGAAGATTTTGGGAAAGAGAAGGGGTTTGAATAACTTGGAACCCTTTTGAAACCCCCAAAAGGGTTCCCCATTTAACAACGAAAAAGGGGTAACAAATTGAAAAAATTGGAATATGAGAGCCCTTTTAAGTTTTAAAAAGTAAACTTAAATTTTTGGTTTTTTTGGGAGTCAAAGATCCCAAAGGACGAAGAATTTTTAAAACTTTTAAAGGGGGGAAAAGGGGAAAAAAGCGGGGGTCACAGCTTTTTACACCAGTCCAAACCCCCTGGGAAAAAAAGGGGTTTTGTTAAATTTTGCCCCCCGGTTTCCCTTCGGGCAAAAAAATGTATCTTTCAAAAAAGGGGAACCCCAAAAAACGTGGGCACAAGAGTTTTTCGGTTTGGGTTTCCCCAACCCTTTCCCCCTTTATGTCCTTTCCCTCGAAGACTTTGGATTTAAAAAAAAATTTTCAAATTTTTTAAATAAAAAAGGGGGAGGGGGGGGAAAAAAAAACCCAAAAAAACCCCTCAAAAGTTTTTTTTTGGAAAACCAACATTTTTCAATTTTGCCAACCAAATTTTTAAAAGAAGAGAAAGAGTTTAAAAAGAAGAAAGAAAGAAAAAAAAAAGAATTAACCTTTGTTTTAAAAGCCTTTGGGGCCAGAAATTTGGGGTTTGGGAGGGGCCACCTGAACAAACCCTTAAAAAGGGGGGCTTGCCACAATTTTCCCAAAAGGTTAAGGGGTTTTTTTTTGGAAAAAGGAAAAATTTGGGGCTTTAGTTTTTACAGGAAATAAAACTTTTTTTCCTTTTTGAAAAATTCCTTTGCCGGGGAAATTTTTTATTTATTTAATTTCCCCTTTTTATGGGTAATGGCCCAAAATTAGTGCTTTTTTAATGGGCCCCGGGTTTTTTTGAGTTTTTGGTTTCTTTTATTGTTGGTTTACCCATTTTGGCAAAAATTTTAAATGGGCAAGTGTGGGCTTTTGTTCTCCTTGGGGAAACAAAGGGGGGCCTCGGTTTGTTTCAAAAGGCTTTTTGGCATTCTTCGTTCGTTTTGGTAAACTGGGAAAAAAGGAAGGGTTTTGGGAATGGCCCCGCCTTTAAGGTTTATTTAACCCTTTTCCATCCTGCCAAAATTTTCGGGGAGGGAAGGGGGGGGTTGGCTTTGTTTTTTGACCCCGATAATTTTAAAAAGGGGTTGGGTTGGGAGCCCCTTGGGGGTGGGGGGTTTAACCTTGAAATTTAACCCTTTTTGAGAAAATTTCAAATTTAAATTATTACAGAATTTCCCTGTCTTTTAAAAAGGGGAGATCCTTTAGATAGGTTTCTTTGATTTAAACCTTTTTAATTAGTGGGCTTTTAATTTTTAGGGGAGTTTTTGGTTTTTTGTAATTTTTTGTAGGGAAAATTTTTCTATTTAGGATTTACCTGTGGGGAAAACCCAAAAGGTTTTTCTGCTTTTTGCGAAAACCTTTTTTTTTGGAAATTTTACCCTTAGTAAGGGTTTTGGGGTTTTTTAAAAAAAGGGTTAATTTTTAAAGGGTTTCAAAACCTGTTTTAATTTTTTTAACTCGACCAAAACCCTTTTATTTATATTTTTTTTTTTCCTTCTATTCCCCAATTTTATGTTCTTATTTCCCAAATTAAACCTTGGGTTTTTTTAAAAAAAATTGGGTTAATTTTTGTATTTTTGGAAATTTTTTTTACCCCTTAAATAGGAAATTTCCTTTGAAATTGGGGGTTTTGGGGGGGGAATTTTTTTTAAAAACGGCCATTTTTTTTTGTTTTTGGAAAATTTGGGGTTTCCCTTTTTCAAGTTCTTTTTCTGTTTTTAAGGGGTTTTTTTTGGATGGGTTTTTTTCCCCCAAAAAATTAAAAAAATTTTAAAACAGGGAAATTGGGTTAATTTTTTCATAAGGGATGGCCCCCCCCATTTTTAAAATTAAAAATTTTGGGCCAAAAGGGGATTTTATCCTTTTTGTGTAATTTATTTTTTCCTTTAAAAGGCTATTTTCTCCAAACCCCTTACAAACCCCAAAAGGAACCTTTTTTAAAAAAATATTTTTGATTTAATGACTTTTTAAAAAAGAAAATTCTTTTGGGTTAAAAACCTTTTTTTATTAACTAAGACGTATTAATTTTCAATTTTTTAAGGGAATCTACTTTATTTTTATTATTTAGTTTTTTTCTATCATGGGTTTCCCCTTTTTTAAAAAAAAGGGCCAATTTCTGAAAGGGGTTTTTTCCTTTTTATGGCATTTTTTTGTAAGGGAAAAGGGCAAATAAATTATTTTTTGTGAAAAAAAGGCTGGGAAAGGGCCGTTTATATCTCCCGAAAAGGAAAAACTTTTTTAAAAATTTCAAAATTTTTAAAAAAGGGAAAAATTTCTTTTTTAAAGGGGTTTTCTTTTTAAAAATTTTTTTAGCCATTAAACCTTCAAAACCAAATTTTATAAAATTTTTTAAAAAATTATTGGGCTTAAAAAATTTTTTTAAACTTTTGTTTTGGGATTTCCTTTTTTTTAAAACTTCATAATTCCCTTTTAAAAAAATTAAAACAAAAGTATTTCTAAATTTTCCTCCAAAAATTTTTTGGGTGGGGCCCCTTTTTTTATTTTTCTAACAATTTTAGAAATTTTTTTTCAAAAATTTAGTAAAATTTTTTCTTTTTAATTTTTTTTAAATTCTGGTAAATTTTTTGAAAAATTTGCATTAAACTTTCCCAAAAAAAATTTCAAATTTTAATTTTCCCCCAAAAATTTTTTTGGTATTTTTTGAAAAATTAGAAATTTTCTTTTAAAATTTGGGAAACATTTTTTTTAATTTTTTTAAATTTTTTTTTTGAAAAAAAAAAAAATTTTCTTTCAAAATTTAGTACATTTTTTTTCCTTTTTCAAAACTTTTTTTTTAAAAAACCATTGCTAAGCTGCATTCCAAGAAGCTGACGTAATTTTATTTAAATAAAATAAATTTTTTAATGCCAAAAATTTTTTTTTATTTTTTTATTGGGGGGTCCGTGTCTTTCCCGTATTGTTTCCCCCTTTAATGTGCACTTTTTCTTCCAAATAAAATGCCGGTTTTGGCCTTTGGGGTAAAAAAATTTTTTTGCAAATGTTTTAGGTTTTTTCTCCTGTTCAGTTTCTTTGTAACCCTTTAAAAAAACCCTAAAAAAGGTGAATGGAATTAAAAAATCAAAAACCCGGAAACCCCTTTAACCAACTTCACTTTTTGCTTACCTTTTTGTGATTTTAAGGAAAAATCGCAGTTTTTTGTTAAAAAACAGTTTTTTTGTTTTCATACTAACCCTTATTTCATATTAAAAAGCAGTGCCATGAAAGGTTTTGGCAATCTTGTTTGGGGGAGAGAAAAAATTATCGGAGTATCCTTCTTCTGTTCTTACTCTTCTGTGACAGCCCATCAGTATGCGTGATAATGATAGCAAAGTGAAAAGAAAAAAACAAAGATTCACGATTAGGGGTAAATCTGTCCCCCATTTTAAAACTAGTTGCCCGGTTTTTTTGTTTTTTTTTTTTTTAATATAAAAATTTTTAAAATAAAAATATATTTAAAAACACATGAGATGCATATGTGTTCATGATTATGCAAAGTATTTCCCTGTGGTTTTGCATGAATTTGGGATAAACACCACCACCACCTGGTGATGGTATTATTATTTTACATTATTTTTTTATTATTATTATTATATTATTATTAATTTATCATTATTAATTTTTTTTATTATTATTATTATTATTATTATTTTTTATTATCATTTTTTAAAAAAATATTATATATATTAAATTATATTTTTATCATGAATTTTTAATGGTCTTTTCCAAACCCAAAAAGTTTTAAAAAACCCGACCCCGTTTTTTTAGGTAAAATTATGATATCAAATTTTAATTTTATTTTTTTACCTATTCCAATTTTTTAAAAAGAAAAAACTTGGTTTTCAAATGAAAAAAAAGGCCCCGTGGTTTTTGTTGGAAATATAATATTCCCTGGTTTTTTTCTGACCGGTTTTGTTTTGGCACCAGTTTTTAAATTTGTAAAATAGGTTGTTTTCTTTTAAAAAAAAATTTTTAGCAATTTTTGGATGGGAAATTTTTTTTTATTTCCAAGGGGGCCCGCTTTTCTTCATTATTTTTGTTGAAGCCCAGTTTTGAAGGTTTTTTCTTCCCCTAAACTTTGGTGTTTTAGGTTAAAATTTTAAAAAAGGGGGTATTAGGAAAAGGAGAGAAAATTTGGAGGAAGAAAAGGTTGTTTTGTCTTTGGGCCCTTTTTTGTGTAATGGCATTTCAAAATAAAACAACCCCCCCAAAAAAAAAAGGGCCCTTTGGGAAAAATTTTGTGTAAAACAGACAGGTTTTGGCCTTTTTGACTAACCAAAATTTTAAAATTGATTATTGGCTAAAGTTTTTAAAACTTTTAAAAGAAAAAACCCATTTAAATTTTTGTCAAACAACAGTCCCATCTTCTATTATTTTCTCTTCTATCTTCTACTTCTTTTCTTTACTCATCCCCTTTTAAATTTTATAGGGAATTTGGCCCCTTTTGATAATAAAATTTTTGATTTGTTTTTTTAAAAATTTTTTAATTTTTCTTAAGCTACAATTCCCTTTATTATTGAAATCCCTTTTAATCTTTTTTTTCAATGTTTCATTTGAATAATGTTCCAATCTTACAGATACTCTAATGCAAATTTAAATTATTATTTTCTATTATAACCTCTTATACATGGTATCTTGAGATTAGGATCTCCTTTAGTCATTTACTTTCAACCTCATTTAAAATTTTAAAATTTAAATTGAAGAAAATAGTAGGATTAACAAACCTTTTAAGCATTCTAACTTTTCGTATTAATCTTCTTTATATTGATATTTTATTTTCATTGAATCCCCTTTAACATTTAGCAAGGGTTACTTCTTTTTAAGCCAAGACTTATTTTGCCATTGTGAAAAAAATTAAGAATTGTTTCAAATTTTCCTATTCTGATATTCTAATCTTCATATTCCCATTTGAGTTTTACTACTTTCTTTAAACCTGTCTATTTTTAATCCTAAAAACTCAAAATTGATTCTTTATTTTCTAACCCTTTTCTTCCCCAAATTGGCTGCTATTTTTAAATTAACAATTATCTTTCCCCTTGTACATTTTTTATTTTTAAAGATGCTTAACTTCTGAAACTTTATTTCAAATTAACTTCTTTTCCCAGAACTTTCTCTGTATTCGAAAAAATTTCTTTTAAATTAAACATTATTTAACTTTTTTTAAGTTTAAAACATTTTTTCAAAATGAGTACATTTATTTTTTTTTCAAACTTTTTTTAATAACCATTGCTCAAGTGTATTCAAAGAGTGGTTTTTTATTTAAAAAATTAATTTTTAATGCAAAATTTTGCCTTTTTTGTTTGTCCAGTGTCTTACTGTATTGTTTCTTTAATGTGCCATTGTCTTCACTACATGCCGGTGCTGATAAAAATTTTTTGCAATGTTGTTAGGTTATTTCATGTTCAGTTTCTTTGTAACCCTTCACACCCTAAAAGGAGTGAATGGAATTAAATATCAAACCTGGAATCTTGAACCAACTTCACTTGTGCTTACCTGTGTTGTGATGTAAGGAAAAATCGCAGTCTTTGTTAATACAGTTTTTTTGTTTGCATACTAGATCATTATTTCATATTACAAGCAGTGCCAGTGATGTGTGTGGCAATCTTGTGGTGGAGAGAAAAAATTATCGGAGTATCCTTCTTCTGTAGCTTACTCTTCTGTGTAGCAGCCAGCATCAGTATTGCGTGATAATGAGTAGCATGTGACAGAAAAAGCAAAGATTCACGTATTAGGAGTAATCTGTCACACATTTCCAGCTAGTTGCACGTAGTTTTATTTAATATATATATATATATATATATATATATATATAATATATATATTTAAAATCACATGATTATGCATATGTGTTCATGATTATGCAAAGTATTTCCTGTGTGTGCATGAATTTGGTATAGCACCACCACCACCTGGGTGATGGTATTATTATTATTATCATTATTATTATTATTATTATCATTATTATTATTATTATTATATTATTATTATTATTATTATTATCATTATTATATATGGTCTTTTCTACCTGTAGCTATGTTTTAAGAGCAAGACAGTCATTGATAGGGTATGGCATGATATCTATATATATCATGATCAGCCTATCAATGTCAACTGCACACAAACACAGTATCACCTGCACAAAAACACAGCCCATTGTTCTTTTCAGGTAATATATAGATATCAGACCTTGATTTCTGACTTTTTCGTTTTCGTACTATTTTCCTATTTTTGAGTAAGATTGTAAAAAAAAAACCTTGTTGTTCAAAGATGATAATTATAGAAGATGGTGATTGTATGGAAGTATGAATATTGCCAATGTTATCTTGCTGACGCATGGATTTGTTGACTTGAAGCACCAGTGTGAAGTTCTTGCTGCATAAACTATGGTTGTTTTCATTCTTGAAGTTAAAAAAGCGCGGTATTAGCGATATATTTTGCAGATGAGTTTTGTAGTTGCATGCAGACGGGTCCTGTCTTGTCATGTCACTTATGTTTGTGTGAATGATCTATTGTTGCTGAGGTTATTATATTCTTCCCCAATAAGACCTCTACTGTAGATAGTTGTGAGAATATAAAAATACATACATGAGAGAGAGAGAGAGAGAGAGAGAGAGAGAGAGAGAGAGGAGAGAGAGAGAGAGAGAGATGTTAGTTTGAATGCGGGTGTGTCCTTATCACCAAGTAGTGAATGGACATTAAACAAAAACAAAACACCCCCCCCAAAAAAAAATCTATAAATGACACAAGCATATTGGAAAGACTGAGCTCAATTTGTATTTGTCTGAATTAGAGTGTGATCAGTAGAAGAAGGGGACGGGATAGCTCAGTGGTCGGAGCACTCGCTTTCCCCCAGCCAAGTTAAGCAGCGTTGAGCGTGGTTACCAGTTAGATGGGTGACTGTTTGCGCACCTTGGCTTCAGTACAGTTCCCTTAGTTCATTATCATTCTTGGTGACTTCAACTTCCACTTTGACAACCAGTCCTCTCCTGATGTTAAGCGTCTTTCTCTTTCTTTGTCTAACCACTCTCTTTCCCAACTGGTAAACGAACCAACACACAGATCTGGTCACATTTTAGACTGGCTTATCACCGATGTTTCACAAGGTCTAATCACATCTCAGTCTGTATCTGTCACTGACGAACTGCTCTCCGATCATTTTACCATTCTTTCTCCCTAAACATTGCAAAACCTATCAGAAAGAAGAAGTGCATTACCCGTCGCAACCTCAAGGCCATAGATATTCAAACTTTTCTTTCCCAAGCTGCAGAACGTCTATCACAAATCCCTGACCATACTGACCCTTCTAAACACTACAATACCGTCCTCAGCCAACTCCTTGATGAGCATGCACCTCCTACTGACCATCTCCCGCCTGATAGGCCCTGTGCACCATGGTACACCCATGACATCCTGGTCGCAAAACGCAAACGCCGGCAACTAGAACGGCAATGGCGTAAAACAAAAACTGAAATAAACAAACAGCTTCTTCGTAAACAAATCAACAAAGTCAAAACTTAATTCATTCAGCAAAAACAAAACTATTATCTTTTCAAGTCTTGATGCCACATTTTGAATCTCTCTTTTTCCCTCACATCACTCTGGCTTGGATTGCGAAGGAAGCCTTCTGCCTTTATCTACATCACTTGAACTGCTTCCATATTTTCTGCATTCTTTTTGACAAAAATCCGCAACATCGCTCTACTTGGATCAGACTCCTTTCAGCCTGCAATTTGTGATCTCAATTTTTGGACTCCTATCCTGTCCTTTCATCAGCAAGCGAGAAAGAAATCGAGGGACAATTGTGAAGGAATGACTATAAAATCATGCGATTCTCGGGGGAACCCCCCATAACCTGTTCTCTTTTCGCGCCTGTGCCGGCCACCGTTCATATCCCGCTATCACAAAGATAGTAAACTCATCTATTGTTTCTGGAAAAAATTGTTCCTTCAGCTCTCAAAAACTGCTTTAGTACACATTATCAAAATGAGACCTTGACCTATCATTGGAAGAATTACAGACTGTTTCAACCTACTTTATCTCAAAGTCTTGAAAGAGTAGTTCTGCAACAGCTCAGCAACCACCTTTCTCCAAACATTTCTTCCTGCGTTTCAGTTCTGCTATCGTGCCAACCACAGCCCCCATGAAACATTAGTTCACACCTTAAACATGCTTCTACTTGCTTCTGATAGGAAAATCTCCCTCTCACTCTACTCGCGTATCTGCAGCCTTCGACACTATTGACCACTCTATGCTTCTTTCCCGTCTTCAATAAACGTTTGGGGTTCTGGTTACTGCCTCACAGGTTTTAGATCATCTGAAATGACCGATTCCAGACATAGGGTTTTTCACAGTAACAAGATTCAGGCAGTACTGCCGACTGGATGGTGGAGTCCCGCAGGGGATCAGTTCTGGGCCCTTGTTCTTTTCACTCTTTTACACCGCTTCAATGTCATATAATTAAACCGTCATCAGTCAACCTCACTTATTATGCAGATGACTCTCGATTTTAAGCAGGTGACACTCCTGAAAATCTGCCTTCCTCTGATGAATTTGACTACGCTTTAGATATCCATTACTGGATGATAGAGAACAAGTTACACTATCGTGATAAACTGAAGCCATGCTGTTGGGACCAAAACAAACTCTCTTTCCTTAAAACAGCTTCAATAAATTCGGGCATGCATCAGTCCCTCTATCACTGCGTAAAGTATCTAGGGGTCATTATGACAACTCATATGCAAAATTCATCACCAGACTTGCCAGTACTGCTTCTATCAATTACGACGTTTTAGTCAATTTCGAAAGTACCTGTCCACAGAGGCAACAGCAAAATCGTGGCACTTCATTCTTTCAGTCTGTTTGACTATTTGCAATTCTCTGTTGTGGTCTGCTGCATACTATTCACTCCATTCAACGTATTCAAACTCTGCAGCTCGAACTAGTCCTCAGAAAGAAAAAATTGAGCACATTACCTCTCTTGGATCTTCCACTGGTGCCTGTGCCACAAAGAATAAACTATAAGATCAGAACTCTCTGTTACAAATGTCTCCACAAAACGCACCTTAGTACTCTGTGATGTCTCTCTGTACAACCCTTCTCGGTTCCCTTCGCTCTGCTGCTGTTCCTTTGTATTACAAAACCTAGATTCAACAGTCCACTTGTTGGCCGTCGCCTTTTTCTGTTTCTTGGTCCATCATTTGGTATGGGCGTCCTATCTTCTTCGCCAAAAAGGCCTTCTTGTGACTCTTTTAATTCTGGCCTATAGACATATTTGTTTCAAACCTATGAATTTTCCTCTCTGTTTATTTCATAGCTATCCTGCTTATTTAACAGCCAAATATTCCATCACCTGCAAAGTTGCATAACGTTGTGTGTGTGTGGTGTGTGTGTGTGTGTGTGTGTGCATTTTGACTTGTTAGAACTATTACTCGTATTGGTTGCAGACTGTGTAGAATGAGTTGAGTGCAAGCGCTTTGGTTTGTCTGTGCAGATACAGCGCTTATAAAATTCATTTATGATTATTATTATATAGTTCACGCACTAGGTAAATGGGTATCTGCCTCTTTCGTGTAGGGAGGTTAAAGCAGGGTGGGAAGGAGATGGGCGCCGCCCTCAATATTCTGGCCCTAGAGAAAGTGGTCTCTGACGCCTCGCTCCTACTGACCTTATAGGTTTTTGGGACACCTCTACCTTTTTTACCTTTTGGGTAAGAAGGAAGGAGGGGTCTATCCATATTTCCACCCACAGAGTGTGGGAATCAATCTCATTCCCGAAAGCTGAGATGCAGCTGTCTTATATGGTGGGTAATATGGTTGTGCACTCAAAATTTTTTTTTAGGTGGGGGGAGAGGAAAGGGGGTTGAGGGGGTTTTTTTTGGTAATTTTTAACATGAACAACCTTTCTCTATTAGCTTACCTACTGTCTGGAGCAATAATTACCCTAGTTTAACTGCTGCCTAGTGGTTATCGATATTCAGCTGCAGCGGACAATCGCCTGGTTTAATAGTTGCGTATCTAGTGTTTTTGTGTTGCTGTTGTGGGCGGTTCTAAAGGTGTGGAGGATTGATTTACATCTTGTCTTCTGGGTTTAGTTTTTGCTTAGTGTATGTGTGGTAATGTTAACTTTCCTTTCTGTTCTCCATTTTCACAATCGTTATCATAATAATTTGTCATGCTCCTCTCTAGTTCCCTAACTAAGAGGTTTGAATCTTGACCTTAGTTTATCCTATAAACTTTTCTTAGTTTTTTTTTTTTTTTTTCCTTTTCATCCTCATCACCATCTCATGAATATCAATCTATAATCTCATTCATCATCATCATCTCATTTAATCTTCATCATCATCATTATCTTCATCATCATCATCATTATCATCATGCTCTTCATACATCCTCATTATTATTATTATTATTATTAATATTTTTATTATTATTATTATTATATTTAGATAATCCGGTGCTTATTACTCAGTACTACTCCTGTTGAATGGATTATGATTTTGTTACTGTTACTTATTCGGGCGATTTCTAGAAGAATGGTGTCAAACAGAAGACAAAATAACGAAAGAATTCTGGTATGAGCTCCTGCTGCAACGACAAATAATTATAAGCGAAAAAAAAGCAGTACCCTCATCAAAAGAAACTCACACATACACACGAACACACGACCCCCCCCCACCCCACACACACGAACACTACGACCCCTTCTACCCCCTACAAAACACGAACACACGACCCCCCCCCCCTTAACACACACGAACACACGAATCCCACCCAATACACACACACACACACACACACACACACACAACACCACACCACATACACAACACACACACACACACACAACACACACGAGAGTGAGAGAGAGAGTATGACAAAAAGCCATGCACATACCTCACTGCACACACACAACTAACAAACACTCACACACACACACACACACACACACACACACACACATACACAACACACACACACACACACTCACACACACATCACTCACTTATCGATTTTCCTTTTTTTATGGTTTAATGGTAAAGGATGCAATAATGTAGTATCGTAGTTATAATCATTACGATAATTTGTTCTTAGCTAGATGGCTTGATGTAATAAAGCAAATGCATTGGCTTTTTCTCAATGTACCATCTGGAAATAAAATTTTGATTGACTTGACACCACACGAGATGTGAACCTGCACAAAACATTAAACAGTAGATTTCTGTCACACACAGGAAGCAAGACTTCTATACTCAGACCCTCCCCCCAATAACCAAACAACAAAAACAAACAACTGTTACGTTAAAGATTGTAATTATGAACGTTGCAACTGCGGTCTCTTTGGTGGGAATGATCGCATTGAGCAAACACAAAACGAAAAACATGCTAGTAGGGTAAAATGAGGTTGGAATTCAGAAAAAAACGACACGTTTTCATTCGTTTTTTGGTCCTCCTCTTTGCCTCTTTCTTCGTTCGTCGATGTGTAGCTTCATTCATTCTGCATTGTTAGGCAGGCGTTATACCAATGGAATGGTATTATGTTTCGTATATACATTATCGGTGCTCTTCCTGGGGAAGTGCGGTGCTACAGAACAGCGCACATTTTTTTCCCTTTTTCCAGTCTGTAACTGTATTATTCCCCCGTGGACTCCCGGGGTATGCTTACAAAGTGGGCATGCAAGAATAGGATCCTGCCCTCATCCAGGCATTTGTCGTACGGTGGCGACTAAGGGTGAACCCTTCTCCAGGTTGGGGGTTGGGCACCGGGGCTAACAACCGAGTCCATAAAAAGAGCAGTTAAAAAGAAACAGCAACAGAGAAAACTTGTATACTTTTGGGTGCGTTAGGACCTCCCGGGTCCAGTGGAGACTCGTGTATGAGTGCTGTGGCAAGCACTGAGGAAGCTCCAGCAGGATATGGGAAGACATGCATTACACCAAAACTAGACAGACTAGGACATTGGAATGTGAGGACAATGTAGAGATGTGGCAAGCTGGACATGGTAACATTAGAGATGAGAAGATTCAACCTCCATGTCCTAGAGTAAGCGAGAGTAGATGGACTGATCTGGAGTGTGAGAACCACCACCGGAGAATCCGTCCTTACTCTGGGAGAGATGACGACAGCACACGAGGGAGTTGCCATCATCATCAGAAAAGGCGTGAGCGGATGCCTTATGGGTTGAAGCCCAATCACAGCAGACTAATGAGTGCGAGGACTGAAGGGAAGGCACATCACATCACCATCATCCAGTGCTTACGCACCAACCAACAAAACAGCGCGTTGAGAGCAAAGATGACTTTTACCACCAGCTGCAGACAGAGACAGAGAAAGCCCCACGCATGACCTCATCGTCATCATGGGAACCTAAATGCCAAGGTCGGAAGTGACAACACCGACTATGAGAGAGTCATGGAAACACGGGGTGGGAACAGAATGACAACGGGGAAGAGTCTTGTGGAGTTCTGGCGCCATGAACAAATTAGTGATAGGAGGGACCCTATTCACGCACGGGACATCTACAAGCTAGACTTGGGCGTCGCCCTAATGGGATGAGATATGAACCAGAATTGACCATCTGATGATCATTGGTATGTGGAGGGACGATCTCTCCTGGATTGAGAACCAAGCGACTGCTGGATGTGGGAGCGATCATCACCTGGTGACAGCACAATCCAGATGAATGTTGGAAGACACAAGGACCAACCACTCAAGCGCGTTTGATACCAGCGATTGAAGAGACACCAACGTGAAGTCTGAATTCCGTCAACGATTGAGGAACAGATTACACATCTGCAGACATGGAAAGACAAGCATGACATAGATTACGAAATGGAAGCAGATCTGTAAACTGTTTACACTGAGAGCAGCAAAGGGACAACATCGGCATCTCAAAGAAGAGACCAACAATGATGGATCCAACAAGAGACCCTCAATGCATCAAAGAAAGAAGAGAGACAAGAAGAGGACTTCTGCAAGTAAACTCTCCACGGCTACGAGAGAGGCAGGAAGAGTTGTTCAGAGAGGCACACAGGAAAGTGAAGAGACTCGCACGCCGTGACAAGAGAGAAGCATGGACCAGCTGGCAGGCTGCAGGAGAAGATGCGGCGGCCCAAGGAGAGCAAAGGGAGAGTCTACAAGATCAACAAGAAAGTATTTGCAACAAATTTAAGAGGGAGCGCTGGGGGACAATAGGGACAGCCAAGGGAAAATGTTGACAACAGAGAAAGAGCAAAGAAGAAAGATGGGTCTGAACACTTTCAGGATGTTCTCAACGACCACAAACTGACGAGACGCGACATTCCCAGAAGTACCAAAAAATTTGACATTGACGTCAATCCCCCAAAAAAGGAAGAGATAGTGGGCTGCATCAAGGATCTCAAGAACGGCAAAAGTCACCAGGCAGGAAACCTTTGGTGCCGAACCTGTTCAAGGCAGATTCGAACTAGAGCGACATTACTGCAACCCATGTGACAGCTGCATGGAAGAACGAGTGAAAGTACCGGTGATTGGACAAGGGAGTGATAGGTCAAAATCCCCAAGAAAAGGATCCCTGAAGCGACTGCAACAATGGAGGGAGAATCACTCTTTTGTCGTGCCAAGCAAGATACTGCCAAGGTCATATAGAAGAATATCAGACGCTGTGGACGATGCTTTGAGGATGGAACAAGCAGGGTTCAGTAAGCAACGGGATGTCTAGACCAGTATTCACGCTCAGAAAGAAACATATTTCGAAACAGTGGCACAGAGTGGCAAGACAACTGTATGTGAATTTTGTGGTTCGAAAAAATAGGATATGACTAGCATACACAGAGACTGCATTTGGGTATCCTTCGACATTTGCATCCCATCGAAATGGTTACGCCTTATCAAAGCTTCTATGAATTTTCAGATGCCCGGGGCCATAGCAACACTGTCGTTCTCTGAAGTCAAGGACTGGAGTAAGGCAAGGATGTGTGATTGTTCAGGCAGTTCTCTTCATCTGGCATGATTGGGTGATCGAGGAGACGACAGAGACACCCCAAGAGGGTCGCTGGAGCCTGTTTCAACCACTAGACGACCTTGACTGTGTGGCATGGACTGGCGTGCTGTCCCACACACACCAACATATCAGGAGAAAGACAGCAGATCCAAACATTCGGACAGCAATGTTGGGCTTCTTTTGTATTAGCACCATGAAACAGACCATGTCCGCTCAATGTGAACACACCAGCCCCTGTGGAAAGTTGATGGAAACTGACTCTGGCCAGACAGACAAGTTAACCATATCTTGGGACAGCATCATCAAACAAGGGCGCCAAAGAAACTTCCACACAGACTGAGCTAGGCCAGGAATGTGTTTAGGGAGATGAACAATATATGGGGATCAAAGCGAGTTACAGCACCAACACCCAAGCTGATGCTATACCAGAGCTGTGTTGTGTCTACGCTCCTGTTACGGTTCTGAGTGCTGGAGGATGACGGAAGTGGTGGGCTACTACCAAACGCCGATCCTGCCACACCATTTGGCTATGCGAAAAAATTCTCGGATCTTTTTGGCAGAGAGATCTCCAATGAAGACCTACTGCGGAGATGCATGGCAGGAAGACTGGGAACCATCATCACCACGACGACGGTGGAAGGGGTTTGGGCACATTCCGAAGAGACCACAGTCAATCGCAAGAAAACAGCATTGCATGGACCAGAAGGAAAGGAGAAAGAAAGGAAGACCCAAAATAGCAACGTGGGAGGAAGAACTGTAGAAGTGAGATGAAGGCCATGCAGAATCTTGGGGATCAGTGATAGGGTTGGCCAGAATTAGGAGAGTGGAGGAAGCGCTTTTTGTTGTGCTGCCCTACACCCGGCCTGGGTGTAATGGCTAATGTGATGAACTTATTATTGTGCTTTTTTTCCTATGAATGTGGTCACGGACAACTCTTTTGTTGCCGTGGGTTCTTTTACGTGCGTTAATAATTTTATGTAACAACACGGAACTCGGGTTTATCGTATCATTTCGAAAGACTAGCACCAGGACCACTACTATGGTCTGTATGGTATGGGGAAATGTTTCGGGCCTAACGGAGGAATCGAACCACAGCACAATTCCGACCTGACTTTTTTGCTTTTAGGAGGGTTCCATAAATTAAGACCCGATCCACCTGGAATCAGAGCTGATGAGTTATAGTTCTAAGCTATGGTGGGCAATTCTTTTTTTTTTTATTTTTTTGATGTTAATAATAATGATAATGATGATTAATGATGATAATATTTATATCACAATAATAATTTAATAATAAATGTTATTTTCTATAGCGCTATTTCTTGCAGAAAACAAGTCAAGGGCTTGCATTCATCCTACTCTTAACACATGCAACACGTTACCATTTAAATAGTTTTTACATTTGCACGAATGCACAAACACACACACACCACACACACACACACACACACACCACACACACACACACACACCACACACACACACACCACCACAACACACAAACACACACACACAGAGTTTGTACACTTGCAGGGTGATGGGGGGTAATTTTCTACACAAAGTCCCCAAACTAACTACTCAGTATATCATTTTGTTGTTGTCAGGACGAGCTATTACAATATGAACATACAGAATCTTTTATTCATATTTGAAGTTTGTACTAAGTTTTTACAAGGTTTTGTACTGGGCATTCCCCCTGAAAACAGCGATCTGCATTTGTTTTTGCAGTGCACAACGTTTCCAGTTCATATGCTGTATTGTTTTTATAGTTCAGTACACGCAGAAGTCGGGTGTGCTGGGCCTGACTTGTCAGGCGCTCAAAACGGCAGCGGGGCAAAAACACATTTATTTTTCTTTCGTATGACAAGAACAAAACTACAAAACAATAGCTGCTGTTAATCGCTGGAGGGACAGGAGTTCATTTAGAAGAAGAAAAAAGAAGTCAACATTAGGTTATTAGTTTATTTTATTGTTCCAACATTGTGTAACAGATGATAAAATTTACAAAAACGATCACACGAGAATGGAGTGCTTATTCCATTGTCCTCGATATAAAAAAGGTCATCTGAGCGACTTTGGATTTGTAGCTTTACAAGATTCAGCGCTATATTAAATTCCATACTTTATTATTATTATTTATTATTATTATTATTATTATTATTATTATTATTATTATCTATTATTATTATATAGTATTATTTATTAAAAAGCCCATAGCTGTACAGTATTGACGGTGTTGTAATGGGAAGTAGAAGTACAGATTTCATTCAGTATTGACGGTGTAATGTTGAGAGGTACAGATTATCATACAGTATTGACGTGCAAGTGAAGTACAGATCATCATACGTATTGATGGTGTAAATGTGATGAGGATAGTACATATATCATACATTAATGCATGGTGTATGTGATGTACTGATATCCATACTGTATTGGACGTTTGTTCTTTTTGTCATGTGAAGTAAGTTTTCATTACAGTACTTTGACGGTGTATGGAAGTGAAGTACTGAATCATAAGTAATTGTTGGTGTAATGTGAAGTAAGTTATCATACAGTATTGACGGTTGTAATGTGACGTACAGATATCATACCGTATTTGACGGTTGTATTGTGAAGTACAGATATCAAACAGTATTGATGAGTGTAATTTGAAGTAAGATATCATACAGTATTGATGTGTTAATGTGAGAGTAGTCAGATTTCATACAGTATTGATGGTGTAATGTGATGAAGTACAGATTTCTTACCGGGGTTACTTGTTGGGTGTAATTGTGAATACAGATATTCATACAGTATTGATGGTGCAATGTGAAGTACACGACATATACGTATTGTTGTGTATTGTGAGAGGAAGTACAGATATCATACAGTATTGGCAGTGTAATGTGAAAAATGTACAGATTTAATACTAGTATTGACAGTGTTATGTGGATAGTAAAGTTCATTATGCTTACAGTTATTGGCAGTTGTATGTGGAAAAAGAAGTACAGATATCATACAGTATTTGACAGTGTTATGGAAGCTATAGATATAATTCAGTATTGATGATTGTAATGTAAAGTAAGGTTAAAGGTAAAGGTGTCCATAACCTATATGGGTCGCCCCCCACCCCATAGGGGAGCTAGAGGCGCAGAGACCTCACCTTCTCTAGGGCCAGCATATTGAGGCGGCGCCCATCTCCTCTCCCCCCTTGCTGCTTTCCCTTTCCTGACCTAAGAGGGCAGGTACCCTCTTTACAGCTTGGGTGAAACTGGGGGAACTGTACTGAAGCCAAGGCGCGCAAACAGTCACCCATCCAACTGGTAACCACGCTCGACGCTGCTTAACTTGGCTGGGGGAAAGCGAATGCTCCGACCACTGAGCTACCCCGTCCCCTAATGTAAAGTACACATATCATATAGTATCATATATATATAGTCCACACTTTAGATACACTTCTACTTGCTTCTGATGCAGGAAAAATCACCCTCCTCACTCTTCTTGACTTATCTGCAGCCTTTGATACCATAGATCAATCAATTCTTCTTTCTCGCCTCCAAAATACGTTTGGTATTAACGGCACAGCCCTCACCTGGTTTACTTCATACCTCACAGACAGGTTCCAGAAAGTTATTGTAAACAAAATTCAATCAAAACCTGTCAAAATGGAATGTGGAGTCCCGCAGGGATCAGTCCTGGGCCCTGTTCTCTTTACTCTCTACACTGCTCCACTCTCACATATAATAAACAACCACCATATTTATCATCATTTCTATGCCGATGATACTCAGCTTCAGTGCGGTGATACTGTTGAAAACTTGCCTTCCCCTCCTGACAAATATGTCTACTGCCTTCAAGACATTCAAAACTGGATGACTCAGAACAAGT
Organism: Rapana venosa; assembly: GCA_028751875.1. Classification (NCBI taxonomy): domain Eukaryota; kingdom Metazoa; phylum Mollusca; class Gastropoda; order Neogastropoda; family Muricidae; genus Rapana; species Rapana venosa. The sequence continues at coordinate 36,428,636 of CM054155.1, read as the reverse complement.
TACAACTTAATGCCGATAAAACCGAAGCCATGCTCATAGGGACCCAACATAAACTTTCCTCTATCGCAAAAACTTCAATAGAATTCGGCAATACGTCAGTTCCTTTATCCAACTCTGTGAAGTATTTAGGAGTAGTTCTTGACAACACACTCTCTATGAAAAAAATCATCACCCAGACCTGCCAGTCTTGCTACTATCAATTACGGCGCATAAGCGCGATTCGCAAGTATCTGTCCACTGATGCAACTTCCAAGCTTGTCACATCTCTCATTCTTTCACGTTTAGACTACTGTAATTCTCTTTTGGTTGGCCTACCAGCATCATCTATTCACTCTCTTCAACGCATACAAAACTCTGCAGCTCGACTGGTCTTAAGAAAGAAAAATTCTGAACACATCACTCCTCTTCTGCGATCTCTTCACTGGCTGCCTGTCTCACAAAGACTGGAGTATAAAATCAATACCCTCTGTTTCAAATGTCTCCACAAATCTGCACCCCCTTATCTCTGTATCTGTCTTCATCTGTACACTCCATCCCGTTCCCTTCGTTCAGCCGCAGATACTTTGTGCTTTCGAACACCCAGATTGAAACAAACCACTGTTGGCCGTCGCTCCTTCTCTTTTTCTGGCCCATCCACCTGGAATGACCTCCCTCTTTCACTTCACCAAAAGCCTTCACTTGATACCTTCAAATCCAGCCTCAAAACACACTTATTTCCTACCTGATACTTTCCCCCCAAATATCTGTCCTTAATTTTCAACAGCATCTTTCACCTTCTAAGTGTTGTTCCGAGTGTGTGTGTGTGTGTGTGTGTGTGTGTGTGTGTGTGTGTGTGTGTGTGTGTGGTGTGTGTGTGTGTGTATGTGCTGTGTGTGCGTGCATGCGTGCATACGTGCGCGCGCATGGTTTTGAAATCTGTTGTTCATTATGTTTAAGGAGAGTTGCATGCCTGTAAATGATTGAGTGCAAGCGCTTCGATTTGTTTGTTTTTTACAAGATTCAGCGCTATATAAATTCCATATATTATTAGTAGTAGTAGTAGTAGTATTGACGGTGTGTTGTGAAGAGAAGTACATATATCATACAGTATTGACGGTGTAATATGAAGAGAAGTACAGATATCATACAGTATTGATGGTGTATTGTGAAGTACAGATATACAGTATTGAGGGTGCAAGGGAAAAAGTACAGATTTATACAAAATTAAAGGTGTATTGTGAAGAGAATTAAAAATTTATCATACAGTCTTGCGGGTAGGTGAAAAAAAATACTAAAAATTACAGAAATTAAAGTGTAATGTGGGGGAAAAACGTATCATACAGTATTGCTGAATGTAAAAGGGGTACAATTTTAACATTTTGGGAGGTGTTTGTAAGTACAGATATCATACAGAAATTGAGGTGTAATGTGAATAAAGAAATCAAACAGTATTGATGGTGTAATTTTGAATTTCCCAGAAATCATCAGTATTAAAGTGAAAAGTAAGAGAAGTACAATATCTTACATATGGGTGTAATTTTAATACAGTTTATCATACAGATTGACGGGAAAAATGTAAGTACAGATATCATCCCAGAAATTGACGGTGTAATGTGAAGTACAAATATCAGACAGTAGGGACGGTGAATGTAAGAGAAGAAAACAGTTTAAAAGCCCAAACATTTTTTTTTAAAAAACAAAAACCAGCAAAAAAACTTAATTTAATAAAAAATTTAAAAATATATATATATAAAATATATAATTTTTTCACTTTTACCACCCCCCCCCCCCCCCAAAGCTTAAAAACAATAAAAAAAAACCGATCTACAAATATGGGGATGGGAAAGGGCCCTTTACATCTCACCTAAGATCATTTTTCCCTTTTTTTGGGTTTTGGGAATGTTTTTAAAAAAAGAGAGAGATGCGGGGGTTAAAAAACGTTTCAAAAACAAAAAACCTGCTAAAAATCCCACAAGATTAAAAAAAAATGCATGAACCCACTTTCCCCTTTTTAAAATTAAAAAACTGAACCCAAAACCCAAAAGGTTTCCAAGTGTGTGTGTCCCTAAAGGTCAGCAAATGCGAAGAACGCCATCATTCTTGTTTATTAAAAAAACTGAACTATACCCAGATCAAAGGTGTGTGAACGTAAAGGTCCTGCGGGGAAAGACACATCAAAACTCTACAAAGGGGGAAAAATGAAAAAAAGGGCCCCGGGTTTTAAAAAAAGGGCCCCTTCCACCGGGGGTGAAAGTTTCCGCCCTACGTCCCCAAAAAAAAAGGGGAAAACCCTTTTTTTATTCCCCATTTTTACCCCGGGATAATAATATTTTTTTAAAAGATTTTTTACCTAAAATACAACTGAAACCCTACCCAAAAAAACTATGAAAAAAAACTCATAAGGACTAGAAATTTGAAAGCTGTCACAATTTTTGATAGAGAAAGGGGGGCACCAAAAAAATTCTAGAGGGCAAAAAGGTATATATTATAACAAATGAAGATAATTTATTTACTTGATGAATGTATCTCAAAAATAATCAGAAAAATTTTTTATTAAAATTACAAAACCCAAAACAAAAAACGTAACATTTTTAAGAAAATTAAGTGAATAACACAGTTGAATCTATCAAGAATTCATCAAATATTTATGAAGTTTTAAGAAAAGAGAAAATGAGAAAATAAAATACAAAGTCTTTAGTGTACATCAATTTAGCCCCAAAAGGGGGAATACTGATGTTTGCTTGTTTTGTTGTTGGTAAATAAGTTACTTGACTTAAATGGCAAAAAAATTTTCTGAATCTGAATCTGAATCACCACACACAGGTTAAAAACTTTTGGGAGGGGGGATGGGGTTTTTGGGTGTTGAAAAGCAGGGGCACTATGAAAAGAAAAAAGGGGAGGGAAAACTTAGGTTTTTAAACAAAATTTTGAGGGGGTTTTAAAATGTCACAAGAAGGCCTTTGGCGAAGAGAGATGGAGGCCTTCCAAACAGGGCCAGAAACAGAGAAAAGCGACGGCCGACGGTGGAAAATGGCTGAATTAGGTATTCAAAGCACAAAACTGCAGCAGAGCGAAGGGAAAAGAGAAGGAAAGTACAAAAATTTTGCGTATACAATGCATGCCACACAGAAGTGCGTGGATTTACAAACACAACAAACGCACCACACACACACACACATACACCACACAACACACACACACAAACACACACACACACACACACACACACACCACAAACAACACACACACACACACCACACACACACACACACACACACACGAACACAGATAAACACTTGCGCTTGTAGCGCGCACAGACACACATACACAATATGCACAAACAGGCGTAGGGCACACATATGACACTCACGCACGCACGGCAACACACACGCGCGCGCAAACAGGCAGACAGACAGACCACACCGCACACGCACACACATCTACACACACACACACGAGCGAATACATACACACTTATGAATGCAGGCATGCACGCACGAACACACAATGATTTCTAAGATTGTGTGTATGTGTGTGGGTGTGTGTGTGTTTATGTCTTTTACTAGTAAGGGTCATTATGGTGCGCGGGTGCACGTGTGTGGTGTATGAGTGTGATAAAAACTGTGTTCATATATTGGTGTGTGTATGTATGGGTGTGCGCGTGTGTGTGAATGCGCACGATGCGTGCACGCAAAAAACTTTCTCTGTAATTCTTTTCCACTTCAATGATATTTACAAAACATTGTATTCCTAATTGGTGTGCGTGTGTGAGATGTGATCGTGTGGTGTGTGTGTGTGTGTGTGTGTGTGTGTGTCGTGTGTGTGTGTGTGTACGCGTGCGTGTGTGTGCGCGCACCTGGTACGTTTGTGTATGATAAATGTTTTTAAAAAAAACTATCTTGGGATGTTATAAATAATCTGAATGTATTTTTCTGTGTCTTGTGAGACAATTATAGGTATCATGTGCCTGTCAATATTGGTAATTGCTTCATGGGATGATTAAAGTTGTTTTTGACTTGAATTGACTTGACACAGACACACACGCAACGTACACATGTACACACACACACTCGACAACCACATACGACAAAACCACATGCGCGCGCGCACACGCACACGGGAACACTTCACCACAATACACAGGTCAGACACACGTGAGCACACACATACATACCTTATATTACACTCACCGGACGCCTATGCTTTCTTTTCTTCTTTCTTTCTTTCTTTCTTTTCTTCTCTCTCTTCACACACAGAAAGAAGAAAGAAAGAAAGAAAGAGCCGCAATTAAGTTTAAAATCAATGTGATAGCACTGGTGTTGTTATTGCATAGATGAAATAATTAGTACATTCAGGGCACTCTTTATCACTCTGTGTCTGTATTGGTGTGTGTGTGTGTGTTGTGGTGTGTGTGTGTGTGTGTGTGTGAGAGTGATGAGAGAGAGACCGAGAGAGTGAATAGATAGGAGAGAGAGTAGGCGAGGAGAGAGAAGAGAGAGAGCGAGAGAGAGAGAACCTCTTGACTCTGAAATGTTTAATGTACATCGGCTTTGGCCACAATACACATTGTGGGGCAAATATTGAAGCTGAAAAGATGAAGAATGAAAAAAATTCACATAAAGTTTGGTAAGATTTGGATAATACCCTGGAGCGAACTCATAACTGTATACTCTGCATAAGCATATTCCAAACATCATGCTAAATAAAAGGACTGTCGATTATACAACAAATCAAAACAAAACCACAGCTAAAACAAAAATCAGTTCACCTTAATCCACATTCCCAGGGTATCCACAAAAAGACAATTAGAACCTATTAACAAAGTTATGATGAAGCTATCACCTGATATGTAACACCTTCTCACTACAAAATAAATACAAACATCACGCACTTTCATAAATCATAACATTTGAAATCATTGATGCTCATTAGGTTTTCTGTTTGATTTTTCATAATAGTTACTATACTCACAAAGTTATTGCATTCTTTAAAAAAACATTCACCACTCAAAAAAAAAATGTATACATCAAATAACAACATGTCAGTCTAGGCTACTGCATGTTAAACACCTTGCTGTATGGGGAAAAAAAACAAAACAAACAAAAAAAACAACCCACACACACACACACACACACAAACCTCACACACTGTGCTCTTTCCTGTCAATTAACTTTTTACGTCATAAAAAGAGAAATAGGGTGTTAATCAAAAATTGCAAGATATCACTTCAGAAAATATTACACTCATGTTTGTTTTACAAGATTCGGCGCTAACAAATGATTCATAATTATTATTACCATATTGATCACATAGTCCTCTCAAATCACATAAATATGCAAATTTTATTGAGAATCCTATGCGGATGAAGCTTCCTCAACTGCCTTCATACACACACAAACACACACCACCCGCCCGCACGCGGCGAACACGCATGCGCAGGGGCCATCCATCGCCTCTTATACTCAACCCCCTCCCCTCCAAATCACTCATCTAACACATCCACACACACTCACACGCACGCACGCACGCACGGCCACAAACATAACACACATGTTCGCGCGTGGCCGGCTCGTGCACACACACACACACACATATATAAAATAAATGCTCAATGGCCAATTTCATTAATTTATAGCAACACATTTACGATCAATGTTTCCACAATGAAGTTTGTTTCTTCGTTAGTGCCATGGAACACGTACTGGATAAATTGTGCGTGTGATATGGATTTGTAGCCCTGAGTCGTGCATTGAAACGCGAAAGCTGACTGATTCCTTTAGATATTTAGCACGTAGATCCTCATACCCATCACATTTAAATATGAAATGTTGTCATTTTCGCAAATTTTTTCTTTGCAACCATGGACACATCTTATTTTGTACAATTACACTAGCGATGCACATTATGTAGAGAAGAACAATTACACCTTAATTGTGTTATAGCAACTCGGAAAACAGTATGTATCCATATCCAACATATAACTTCCTTCTCTCCAAAACCAGTATTAAAATGTCCTATACTTGTTACTGTCACGATCCCTCAACAGCCCCATCCCAATAAAGCTGAACCTATACACCAAGGCCTTGTTTGCAAAATTACACTTCAAAAACAACCCCATACCACTGTTGCAACCAAACTATAAAACACTCCTTTTCCCCACCTATTCTCTCTATCTATCTCTCTCTCTCTATATCTCTATCTCTCTTCTCTTCTCTCTCTATCCCCCCACCCCCCCCCCCCCCCCCCCCCCCCCCCCCCCCCCCCCCCCCCCACCCCCCCCCCCCCCCCCCCCCCCCCCCCCCCCCCCCCCCCCCCCCCCCCCCCCCCCACCCCCCCCCCCCCCCCCCCCCCCCCCCCCCCCCCCCCCCACCCCCCCCCCCCCCCCCCCCCCCCCCACCCCCCCCCCCCCACCCCCCCCCCCCCCCCCCCCCCCCCCCCCCCCCCCCCCCCCCCCCCCCCCCCCCCCCCCCCCCCCCCCCCCCCCCCCCCCCCCCCCCCCCCAGAGAGAGACAGACGAGAGATGCGAGAGCGCTCGCGTGCGTGTGTATATGTCATTCCCCCTTACAAACTAAAACCATAGTGAAGATATAATTCAGAAAAAATACCAGGTCCATCATGAAAGAAACACTTACAGGGGGAGTATGGTTTATTAGCACAGGACGCCAAAAGTATAGTAGAAAAAACCATTGTTTTCATAGATTTGAAAGTGCTTCAGCGTGCGTGGTGTGTGTTGCTACAGCAATGGTTTTACGAAGAAATAGAGCATGAAGTATAATTATGATAAATCATTCTTTCCAGAAGCTGTACATCAAAGTTTGATGCCCAATTTGTGTGCAGCATTCTGTAAAAAGAGAAAATACTTTGGTTGGTGTATACCAAGGCTAACGTTTATCACTTACATTCTTTAAGCTACCTTTTGAAGCTGGTTATGATTGATAAGTTTCAATGACCGTATCAGAGTCTTTGAAGTAGTGGCATGGACACTAAACACACAAAACCTATTTACAGATGGCCGTTGCCGAGACACTTGAAAGAAAAATGAAAGAGAGCGTTGTCAACTGTGGTGAACCAGGTTTGGTTTAAATATCAGCAAAATTAATCACAGGATCAGGGCTATCATTTCATTTCTCGTTGTTTATTGCCCCGCCGACTATGGAGGCTATGTCAGGGCTATCATTATTTCTAGATGCTGTGATCTTACCATTTGTCAGGGCTATCATTATTTCCAGATGCTGTGATCTTACCATTTGTCAGGGCTATCATTATTTCCCAATGCTGTGATTTACCACTTGTCAGGCTATCATTATTTCCAGATGCTGTGACTTACCCATTTGTCAAAGGCTATCATTATTTCCAGATTGCTGTGACCCTACCATTTGTCAGGGCTATCATTATTTCCAGATGCTGTGATCTTACCATTTGTCAGGGCTATCATTATTTCCAGATGCTGTGATCTTACCATTTGTCAGGGCTATCATTATTTCCAGATGCTGTGATCTTACCACTTGTCAGGGCTATCATTATTTCCAGATGCTGTGACCTTACCATTTGTCAGGGCTATCATTATTTCCAGATGCTATGACCTTACCATTTGTCAGGGCTATCTTTATTTCTAGATGACTACTCACCCACTTAATCCATTTGTCAGGGCTATCATTATTTCCAGTTGCTGTGACTACTTACTATTGTTCAGGGCTATCCATTATTTCTAGATGCTTCACCTTTACATTTGTCAGGCCCCTATCACCTGATTCCAGTTTCACGAAACTTCATTAACTTTCACAAAAGTTGAAACCAAAATCAGCACCATTCAACCCCTGCACTCGTCCAACAAGTCAATCTAAAGAAACGGAAAACAATAAAATGGCAAAGTACATGAAATATTTAATAATAATAATAATAATTATAATAAATGGAAATTATATAGCGTTATATCTTGCAAAAGACAAAATCAAAGCGCATGCATTCAACCTAATCTTTCAACGTCCATGCGATCAAATTGATAAATAATCAAAAGTTAAACAAACAGATATTTACAACAATGGTTCGATGCAGACATAATCTATGAAATAAAATCTTCGATAGTCAAATGTTTTTCAAAAAGCACACATAACTCGCACATGCCGTATACTGTAGGCTGGGTGATAGAACATGGTTAGATATGAAACAGGAGGGGGAAGTCTTAGGATTTGAATAAATATTGTCTTGAGGCGGATTTAAAAGTTGTCTAACTAGGTTTCTGGTCAAGAGAGAGAGGAAGGTTGTTCAGATGGATGGTGGAAATAGAGAATGAGCGGCAGGCCAACAGTGGATTGGTTGAATCTAGGATTCGTAGGCACAAGGTATCAGCAGTAGGCGGGGGAACTTTGAAGGAGATGTACAGGTTAAGACATTCACATAGGTAGGAGGGTGCAGTTTTGTGGAGGACATTTGTAACAGAGGTTACTGATCTTATAAACTACTTCTCTGTGGCACAGGCAGAAGTGGAGAAGATCGCAAGAGAGGGGGTAATGTGCCTCAGATTTTTTTTCTTTCTGTGAACTGTCGAGCTGCGGAGTTTTGTATACGTTGAAGGAGTGATAGATGTTGCTGCAGACCGCTAAAAGAGAATGCAATTGTCCAGGAGTGCGAGAATGAGCGAAGTGACAGTTTGGCTGTTGCATCAGTGGACAGGTACTCTTTCGAATTGCACTTAATACGCCGTAATTGATAGTAGCACGACTGACAGGTCTGGGTGATGAATTTTTTCATAGATAAGTGTGTCGTCGATAACGGACACATTGATACTTCCACGGAAGTGGATCGAGGGATGAGTGTAGCGAGTTCTATTCTGAAGTTTGTTGTAATGGAAGAGAGTTTGTTTTGGTACCCTACAAGCATTGGCTTCGGTTTAATCTGCGTTTAACTGTAACTTGTTTTGTATCATCCAGTTTTGGATATCTTGAAAGCAGTAGGCCATCTTTGTCAAAAGAGAAGGCACATTTTCAGGTGTAACACTACTTTGAATCTGAGAGTCTATCTATTTCATTCCTTAGGGCCAATAAAACCAAGCCGTGTTAAGGAAGCCAACCTCTCCACTTAATTCATTATGCCCAGTTACAAAGTGTTACTGTGTATGACGTTAATGCCCAAAAAACACTGAATAAAAATGCCATATAGACAAATAACACTGCAGCAAATGGACATCCGGTGTTACCCCAAGTGTTACAATAATGTTTTGATACAGTTATCACTTCTGGTCGCTAGGTCAACTAGTAAGGTTAAAAAGGTAAGGTAATGGGAAAGAATAAAGATTTCCTAGAAAATTATGGGAGGAGAAATGATAACTGAGGGAAGGCATTAAAATGAGTCAGAGAGGACAGAAATTAAGGAAAAAGAACAGAAAACTAAGAGAAGGATAGAAACGTGAGTTTAAACCTGTGATGTCTCGAGATAAGAAATCTCAGGGTTTTTATGGGTGGACGGTCTGAAGGAAGTGTCCCACTGTCATTGGGGAAGTGAGTACATCGCATTTCATTCACTGGTGGAATTTGATGGAAAATGTGTTGTCTGAGGCAAGCAGTGTTTATTGGGCAGGAGGGCTTAATAGTTGCTGCCATACAAGTCAAACCGTGAGGGTTGTGGTTCGATTCCCAGTCTCGCTTTCTCCCAGTTTGACAAAAAAAATCGAAAATGAATGTCAAAGTCTTCCGATGAGACTATAACGAGGCCCGTGTGCGAACACATGCAAAACATCTTGCGCACACGTTAAAATCCTGTTCCGCTTTTCGAAAGGAGTAGGCCATTGTGTGTCGGGTGGACAACAGATGTGACAAAATTTACAAAACCGCATACACCACGGGAACTGGATGTAAAAAAGCACATGCGTGCTTATTCCTTTATCCTCGTTATAAAAGAATAAATAGATAATAATTAAATTGCTCAAAATCGTTCTCTTTGAAAGCCTACCACTTTAAGGACTTCACAATTTTTTTTTATCAAGTGCACCAATTTATTTTCTCGTGTGGAAGACTGAGAAGTTGTTTACCCTTTCTTTGTCAACAGTCTTAGACAAAATTTAGAGGCCTTGACAAATGCCGTATTTATGCTGAGGCCCTTCAGGGATCCTGAGAGTGTTGTCCATCATCAAGAGGTCAGTAGACAGATTGTTTGGCCCTCAGGTTTTTATGTGTTGGATTGGTCTGAAGGAAGTGTCTCACTGTCACTGGGGAATTGGAAACATGTGATGTCTGAGGGCAGCAGTGTTAATCCTCAGTCACACATGGTCACTCGGTCTTCTCTGGGAAGGAGGTTGTGGTTATCCTCGTGTCGAAGTATAAGGGCGCTGCATGAAGCCCCATTCTCTTTTGCCTTTTCCTTCACAATGTCTTTGCTTTTTCATTACATCACTTCCTGCTCCTGTCAAGCGATTAAATACTACTTTGCCAGTGGTTCTTTCCTGGCTGCCATGGATGATTATGGTGTGAAGAAACAAACCTGGATGACTGTATGCTTAGTTAGACCTCAGCAAGGAAAAAGCGCGGGACAAAGGCACTGAGTTCCTTTCTTCTGTACAGTTCTCAATGGCCTGAAGCACAGACAGTGCATCTGTGAAGATGATTAACTGATGTGAATTGACTCCTATGCGTGCAGTGTGTAATGACTGATGTCTCTCTGCACTTCTTCTGCCCTGCGACTTGTTTTGAGAGCTATTCAGTTGGTACTGATGGGTGATCTCTATTGCCCTCTTTCCAAGGCAATGAGACCGTCTCTGCCTCAGTTTTAGTTTCCTCTTTTCTGAACTGTCTGTGAATAATGTGTCCACGAACTCTTGGGATATGCTTTTCCATGTTGTTTAGCTTTCCGAAAAGAAAAACGCGACTTAAATCTATACACCAGCTGATAAGAACACGAAAGTACCTCAGTCATAGAAAGATTACAACACTGATGCATATTATCCCAAGAAGGAAAAGACAAAACCAAAGCAGACAGCTACAGGCCAAGAAGCATGACCAGGCTGTGTTGGGAAGCTTATGCACAGGCTCATGAACAACAGACTGACCTGGTATCTAGAGAAAGAAGAGAGCATCTCTGACAACCAGGATGGATTCTGACAGCACAGATCCACTGAGGACCAGGTTGCTTATGTTGCCCAAGAAATTGAAGATGCACTCCAAGAAAAGAAGTACACCATTGCAGTCTGGATAGACCTAGAAAAAGCATTTCACAAAGTTTGGAAAAATGGCCTGAAAATCAAGATACATCAGCATGGGATCACGGGCCACGTATACAATTGGATCAGCCAGTACCTTATCAACAGAAGGGCCCGGGTAAAGAACAGAAAAGTCCAGAGCAGGAGAGGACCATAAATGAAGGTATAAATAAAGGTATTCCACAGTGTTTACAATATCACTACGTCAACCCAGTGGTTACAATATCACTACGTCAACCCAGTGTTTATAATATCACTACGTCAACCCAGTAGTTACAATATTACTACGTCAACCCAGTAATTACAATATCACTACGTCAACCCAGTAATTACAATATCACTACGTCAACCCGGTGCTTATAATATCACTACGTCAACCCAGTAATTACAATCATCACTACGTCAACCCAGTGGGTAACAATAGCAACATCAACCCAGCTAATTTCAATATCACTACATCACCAGTAATTACAATATCATACGTCAAACCACAGTGCTTACTCGATATCGCTTACGTTCAACCCAGTGCATACAATTTCAGTAGTTACCAATATCAATAGTCAACCAGTGGTTACAATTATCACTACATCAACCCAGTAATTACAATATCAATACGTACAACCAGTAATTAAATATCGCTACGTAACCCAGTAATTTCAAAAAATCACTACGTCAACCCAGTAATTACAAGATCCTACGCTCAACCCAGTAATTACAATACACTACGTTTCAACCAGTGTTACAATATCACTACATCAACCCAGTAATTTACAAATATAACTAGTCAATCCAGTAATTACAATTTTCAACCGTCAACCCAGTAACTACCAATATCTACTACGTCAACCCAGTTATTACAACTATCAATACGTCAACCCAGTATCTACCAATATCTTCTACGTCAGTAACCAGTAATTACAATATAACTACGTCAACACAGTAATTACAATAATCACTACGTCAACCCAGTGGTTACAATATCACTACGTCAACCCAGTAATTACACAATTATCACACGTCAAAACCCAGTGCTTACAATTGACTGATTACGATATCGCTGCATCAACCCAGGTTCATTAATGTCATACCTAGTCAGAAACAAAAACGATACAGGATAATGGTTTATTTGAAGGGGTTCAGGTGGAGAACAGGCAGATGAGTGGATGGGAAGGGAAGAAAAAACAAACAAACAAACAAGACGAGATACATTGAAAGGTAAGACAAATCACAAAACAAAGACATGATATAAAAAAAGGAGAAAATGTTAGCACAGAATTTTAAGAAGTGAGAATACTGTCTATACTGAAAGAGGTTCTGGAACCTTGTGGGGAAAAAGGAAAAGGGCGATTGAGGACGACAGACAGACGACAGCACAGACAGAGTTACAGGCAAATAGAAAAAGGACTGAAACATAGGACAGACATCAGCAAGGCCCTAAAGGCGGGAAAGAAAAGAGACCTACAGAGGAACAGAGAGATAGAGAACAGAAAACAGAAAAAAGACAGAGACAGAGAAGAGTAAGGGGACGGGGTACGGGTTGGGAACCGACTGCATACATCAGTGTAAAGCCAGTGATGAGCTCCCCCGCCCTGTGGGATCCTCACCACCCCCCTCCCCCACCCTACAGTGAAGCACTCAGACCTCACGTGGCCAGCAAAGAGGCTGACAGTGTTCTGACACTGCGCTATCTTCCACCACACACCTTTACTTTGGGAGCAAAAGGGGAGGCAAGAAACAGGAACCCCCTGATGGATAGTGTGATTGTGTGTGGGGGGGGGCGTTTATGTGCCTGTAAGCGGGAGAGAGGAGAGAGAGAGAGAGAGTGAGAGAGAGAGAAGAGAGAGGAGAGAGAGAGAAGACGAGAGAGAGAGAGAGAGAGGAGAGAGACAGGACAGCAGACAGACAGACAGACAGACAGAGAGCATCGTGAATGTCGTGTGGTGTGTATCCGTGTGCATGCCAGTAAGCAACCACCAACAGATCATTATGGTTGTTGGAATCAGGGGTTAGAGCCATGAGCATAGCGCTGTGCTCTGCCCGACCCAGGTACACCCCTAAAAATTCCATCAAAATTCCTGTCATTAACCATACAAGCCACCTACACTCACCCCATACCCAACACATTCAACTCATATTCCACACCCCATCTTACCCATTATCCATCATCTCAACTATATCCCACAAACCCCATAACCTCAAACTTCTCTACCTCCATCTATCTTATTTCCTATCCCCCAACCTCCTCACACATATCATTACTCTATTCAACTTAAAATTCCTTAACTTAATTCCCATACTCTACCACTTTCTCATATTTCAATTCTCACACCCCCTCTATTCTCATCCTCACTTATACAACACCCCCCCCCCCCCCTCACAAAACAAACCACACAAAACAACCAAAACACCCACTCCAAACAACCCCCCCCACCCCCCCCCACCCCCCCCCCCCCCCCCCAAAAAAAAACCAACCCAACCCCCCCCCCCCCCCCCCCCCCCCCCCCCCCCCCCCCCCCCCCCCCCCCCCCCAACATAAATAGATGAAACCACCCCCACCCCCCCCCCCCCCCCCCCCCCCCCCCCCCAAATATATATATATATATATATATATTAAATAAACCAACCCCCCCCCCCCCCCACCCCCCCTACACCCCCCCTCCCCCCCCCCCCCCCCCCCCCTCTGGCCACACTGTCTCAGGTTTCCTCTACTTTACTGATGTGCTTTTATGATGTGCTCACATACCTGACCCCAACACTGCATGTGTTTGTTATTTTTCCCCCCCCCAAGGCCCTGGTTGATGCTGGTATAATATTGTATGAGAGACTTAGAACTACAACCCCCGTCATGTAGTCTTCACAGAACACTGCACTTTCCCATAACCCGCATCAGTACTGAATATTTATTGTCAACCCGTTCATCATGCCACATAACAAAAAAAAAAAGTCTCTGATTTGGTGTTTCCGGTTGCTCTGGTCTCATGGTCACCTCCGTTTTGATTTCTCAATACACTTTTGTTCCTGTGGCGAGTCCATGTCAAAGCTTGTGGTGGTTAAGGCTCACAGGATACAGTTGCTGGAGGGACATTGTGGTGGATGCCGCTTTGGGTAGGTGACTCAGTATGGCTCTGCAAATGAGGTAATACTGTTGTCAGTAGGAGAGGTGAAAAAAAAGAGGTGTCTGTGCACGCTAGCTCAAGAAACAGGACATCACTGATCACCAGGAAAATGACCCAGCAGCAGTGCAAGTCCTCTCTCTAGCTGATGGCCCCAAGGCAGCCTGACATTGATGGGCTCCATGTGGACTTCCCACCCTGAGGAAGTGACCTAAGAAATCTGGGTATGGCTGGGGGTGAAAAGATTGACATGAGCCCTGAGGGAACAGCAGGACAGGAACGTCATGGAAGATAAGGCAGCAAAATAACAACAACAACAAAACAAAGCAAACACAAAACCAAACCCAAATAACAAAACAAAAAGCACACTGCACATGAGGGCAATCGGCATAAAAAGAGTGCTTGAGTGCTCATTAAAAATTCCTAGAAATTCAAAGAACTAACACACACACACACACACACACACACACACAACACACACACACACACACACACAAACACACACACAAACACACACACACACACACACGCAACACACACTGTGGTTTCTGTTTCTCAGTACGGTTTTGCTCCAAAGTAAAGGTGTGGGTATGATGGAAGATAGCGCAGTGTCAGAACATACTGTCGCTCTTTGCTGGCCAGGGTAGGTCTGGTGCTTCACAGGGCATGTGGAGCTCTTCACTGGCTTCGACACCCTGATGATGCCGTGTTTCACCTTCTGGTCTCTTGCCTCTGTGTCTGTCTTGTCCTGACTTTTCTTCTATCCGCTGCTCTGTACTTTCGACTGTATAATTATTTGTCCCTTTTATGATTTATGTGAGTGTGTTGCCTTTTTGTGCGGTTTTGTCTCATAGTTTGACTGTCATGTCTGTTTGTCTGTTCTGTCTATCTGATACAAACACACAGACACAACAGACAGGACACACCAACCACGCACAACCACACACAAGTCAACCACAAACACACACACAAATGCGGCCTATGATTGGCTTTACTATAAACTACTTGTACATAGATACTAGATCCTTCTCATCTTCGATTACAATGATGGATCCCCTTCTTGAAGAAAATAAGGAAGCAGGGGCAGCATTCATCATTCAGCTTTAAAAGATTCGAAAAGTCCTTATCGTATCTTCAAAACAACCATTACCATCTTTACTGCCGAACTCTCACCGCTATTGTGATGGCTTTTTGCTTTCTGACAGATTTTCCTAATATTGTTCCGCAGGATTATTGTTTTGCCTGATTCAAATCTGCCATGCAGTGTGGTTTTTCTCTGGGCAATACAAGCTTGGATAGATCGGTCATTTGTGGTATAGGCTTACGAACAGATAGGTGACCTCCCCCCTTCTATCCCCTTCCTGACCCCCTCAATTTCACCTCTTCCTTCTTTACCTCCCTTTTCTTTATCTCCCTTTCTTTTTTTACCTCCCTTCTTCCTTACCTCCCTTCTTTACCATCCTCCTTCTTTACTCCCGTCTATTTTTACCTCCTTTCTTCTTTACCTCCCTTTTTAACCTTCATCCTTTATTATCTCCCTTCCTTCTTTACTCTCCTCCTTCTTTTGTGTGTGTGTGTGTGTGTGTGTGTGTGCGTGGCGTGCGCGTTTCGTGTGTTTGAGTGTGTGTGTGTGTGTGATGTGTGGCTCGATGGGTTCGAACCCATGAACCCCTCAGGCAGAAATTCCCTGCATTAATTAACCATACCACCCAAGGCTGAACACTAGACTTTCCCCAATCTGCTGTTCTCACACACAGAGACAAGGTCATGGCCACTTCTGACAACTCCCTGCAATATTTTCCTACAATGCTTTTGTACTTTCGAGTTAGTTTATTCCATTGCACACCACCTCAGCACATTTCTCGCCCAAAACAAGGGAACGAGATAACACAACAAAAATCGAATCCTTTTGAGTGCAGGTATAACCCTGATAACGAGACCAATAATAAATTCAACCGTTGCCTGACGTTGCATTACGGCAGATAATGACGACAATAACACAAAACCAGAGCCAGAGCTTTCTAACAGTCAGGCAAGAAGGGGAGAGTGGGAGGGGGAAAGGGGCGGGGCCCACACGCGTTCCGACGCGTGGTGGGGGGGGGGGGGGGGAGGGGGGGCCGGTAGGGGGGATGAATGGTGCAGTTTCAGGGCGGAGCATAGAGAAGCTAGGGCTGGAGGACAGACTGCGTGTTTACACCTGCCTTATAGGGCTGGTTTGTTGCATGCGTGTAAATGCGTGTAAACAACAACAAGAATAATAATACAACAATAATAATAATACATGGGATTTATATAGCGCTATATCTTGCAACAAAACAAATCAAAGCGCTTTCATTCATCCTACTCATTCACATGCAGCCAGTCACAATTAATAGTTGTTGTTTTTCAAGTTCAAATGTATACACACACGCTCGCACGCACGCACGCACACACACGCACACCCCTCCCCACCCCACCACACACACAAAGGTTTACTCTCCAGCAGGGTGATGGGGTTTTGGCTGTTGAGGGCAGGACAAAAATGAAATGGAAATTGAGGGGAGAATCTTAGCTTTTAAATAATGTCTTGGATTTAAAAGCGTCAGAAGAAGAAGAAGAGAAGAAGAGAGGGTTTGCATGTGTGTAAAATGAATTGAACGCAATTCATTCAATTTGCTTTCAGACTAGGTTTATATACCAGCCACATTGTCGGCATGCTTAGCGCCTTGGGATTTCAGATGGAGGTCGCGGTTCGAATCCATGAGTCATAGGGTTTTTCGGATTCTGCCATCTCCTACCAGAATGAGGTGTGCTGTAGGGATCAGTGGGAAGTCTGGGACCATACAGTCAGCTTTATCCATTTTCCGGATGCAGTGTGTGGAGTGTGCTCAAGTGACCTGACTGACCACTGCAGAGTGTCTGTTTTATTATTCTCGGGCCCTAGATGACGCGGGGATAATTATTATGCTTATCGAAAGCGTAGAGTACAACCTGTCAAGGACCAGTCAAAGCATATGTTTATTCAAGCATATCATTTTTCATCCTATTATTCATCCATAATCATGTTAATTTAAAAATGTCTCTGATTTGATAGTTACATTGCTCTGGATCATGATGACCCAGAATGGTTTGGCCCATACAAAAACCCCGGGGATCTGTGCCTGTGGTGAGTTTGTGTCAAAGCCTTTGGGGGTTGGAGGTCGCGGGGGCCGTGGTTGGAGGGGACGTTGTGGAGGCCGCCACACGGGTGGGCAACTCAATCAGTCTGACCCCGCGACTCGAGCTAAATTACTGTCAACAGTAGAGGGGCTCAGTAGGTGCTGTATGGCGTGTATTTTTTTTTTTAATTTAGGGTTCCAGACAAGCACCACTGAACACCACAAAGTGGTCCAGCAGCTGCGCAGGACCACTCTGGTGGTAGCCCTATGGCAGCTGGTTTTGATAGGCTCCAATGTACTTCCGAACCCTGAGGATGAGGACAAAAACCGAAATCTGGGTATGGCTGTGGCTGGGAGATTGAAATGAGCTGTGTGGGAACAGCAGGACTGGGACGTCACGGAAGATGAGGAAGCAAAAAAAAAAAATTCAGCACTATATAAATTCCATACATTCTTCTTCTTCTTCTTCTTCTTCTTCTTCTTCTTCTTCTTCTTCTTCTCATTGCTGTATGGTACAGAAACCTGGACACTACGAGCATTTAGAAATAGACAAAATATGCACAGCCAAAATGTGGTTCTACAGGTGTTTACTCAGAGTCAAATGCTCGGACAGAAGAACAAAATGAACGAAATAATTTCTGATGAACTCTTAGTGCAAGGACAAATACGGCTGAAAATGATAAGCGCTGACTCCGATACGTTGTCAGCAAAACAGAACACACAGACAAAGCTGATATGGACAGTTCTCCAGGTAGAATGAGGGCAGAAGGAAAAGAGCAGACAATCAACATCCTATACTCAGTGCCAACATCATCACTGAGATCAGTGGTCTGGGAGGAGGGGCAAAGGAGATCGTAGAAACTCGCAGAGACAGAGGAGAGAGAGAGTGAGAGAGAGAGAGAGAGAGAGAGAGATAGAGAGAGAGAGAGAGAGAGAGGACAGAGAGAGAGAGAGAGAGAAGAGAGAGAGAGAGAGATGTCGGGCTAGGAGAAGAGTACGGAGGCGAGGGGAGAGAGAGAGAGAGAGGAGAGAGGAGGAGAGATGGCCGAAACCCTGGGTGGCATTGCGTGAGCTACAAATATGATGACAGCCCAGTGTGGAGACAATGAGTGAGACTTGGGTGTAGCTACAGCTTCTGAATAGGTAGGGATGGTATAGCCTGCGTGGGTAGAGTGATGTATCGTGATTTCTGCTGACCCGGTTCGGTTCTCGTTCATGAGGATTTTTCCTCTGGAGTTAACATCAGTGCCGACTCCCAATTCTCTGAAAAGTCGTTCTGATGAGACTATAAACCGTGTTCCCGTGTGCGACGCACTCAGACAATCTTGCGCACACGTTAAAACCGTTCCGCTTTTCGGAAGAGTATGCCACTGTGTGGCAGTGGGGAACGGATGACGCACATGACAAAAAACTGCATACCACGAGGCCTGAGATGACAAAGCGCATTAGGCTTCTTCTATTAACCTCAGAATAAAAGAATAAAAAAAGAAGCCCCATTGAATAGCACAATCGCTTTTTACTTTGTCTCATTAAATCCTACTGTCTAGCAATGAAAATTTGCTAGCGTTTCATAGGTGCCCTTTTGTTTCACATGTGGTGTTTGTTGCTACTCCTGTTATGAGCTGTTTACGGCTTGCCGTCAGCGCCTGGGGTTTATCACAGTTCTTGATTAAACCATTGACGCTGGGGCAAACAGCAAAGTGAGAGCTGTATGGACCAGTGGCTTTCCCACTCATGGAATTCCACTTTACAGCTTAGTCTTAGTGATCGACCTATGACCTCTCTGACTAGGAGGCTTGACTCGCCCAGTCCATTATGTGCTGCAGCCCTGGGGGCTGGTGGCCTTTGGAGAACATCTCCACCGCTGACTTGTCCTTATGCCAACTTGGCTGAGAGAGTGGGTGTACTGTGGTCAGGCTCTCCACTATAATCAAATTTTCTGCCCAATTTCAAACGACAGCTTGCCTCCACTGATGTTTGGAGGTCATCGCCGAACAGGAAGACAAACATACGGCTTCTTAACTGTCGGAAATACATTTTGCGTATACAATGCATGCCACACAGAAGTGCGTGGATTTACAAACACAACAAACGCACCACACACACACACACATACACCACACAACACACACACACAAACACACACACACACACACACACACACACCACAAACAACACACACACACACACCACACACACACACACACACACACACGAACACAGATAAACACTTGCGCTTGTAGCGCGCACAGACACACATACACAATATGCACAAACAGGCGTAGGGCACACATATGACACTCACGCACGCACGGCAACACACACGCGCGCGCAAACAGGCAGACAGACAGACCACACCGCACACGCACACACATCTACACACACACACACGAGCGAATACATACACACTTATGAATGCAGGCATGCACGCACGAACACACAATGATTTCTAAGATTGTGTGTATGTGTGTGGGTGTGTGTGTGTTTATGTCTTTTACTAGTAAGGGTCATTATGGTGCGCGGGTGCACGTGTGTGGTGTATGAGTGTGATAAAAACTGTGTTCATATATTGGTGTGTGTATGTATGGGTGTGCGCGTGTGTGTGAATGCGCACGATGCGTGCACGCAAAAA
This sequence comes from Rapana venosa, assembly GCA_028751875.1. NCBI lineage: Eukaryota > Metazoa > Mollusca > Gastropoda > Neogastropoda > Muricidae > Rapana > Rapana venosa. Next base: position 36,408,584 of record CM054155.1, on the reverse strand, counting down.
ACTTTCTCTGTAATTCTTTTCCACTTCAATGATATTTACAAAACATTGTATTCCTAATTGGTGTGCGTGTGTGAGATGTGATCGTGTGGTGTGTGTGTGTGTGTGTGTGTGTGTGTGTCGTGTGTGTGTGTGTGTACGCGTGCGTGTGTGTGCGCGCACCTGGTACGTTTGTGTATGATAAATGTTTTTAAAAAAAACTATCTTGGGATGTTATAAATAATCTGAATGTATTTTTCTGTGTCTTGTGAGACAATTATAGGTATCATGTGCCTGTCAATATTGGTAATTGCTTCATGGGATGATTAAAGTTGTTTTTGACTTGAATTGACTTGACACAGACACACACGCAACGTACACATGTACACACACACACTCGACAACCACATACGACAAAACCACATGCGCGCGCGCACACGCACACGGGAACACTTCACCACAATACACAGGTCAGACACACGTGAGCACACACATACATACCTTATATTACACTCACCGGACGCCTATGCTTTCTTTTCTTCTTTCTTTCTTTCTTTCTTTTCTTCTCTCTCTTCACACACAGAAAGAAGAAAGAAAGAAAGAAAGAGCCGCAATTAAGTTTAAAATCAATGTGATAGCACTGGTGTTGTTATTGCATAGATGAAATAATTAGTACATTCAGGGCACTCTTTATCACTCTGTGTCTGTATTGGTGTGTGTGTGTGTGTTGTGGTGTGTGTGTGTGTGTGTGTGTGAGAGTGATGAGAGAGAGACCGAGAGAGTGAATAGATAGGAGAGAGAGTAGGCGAGGAGAGAGAAGAGAGAGAGCGAGAGAGAGAGAACCTCTTGACTCTGAAATGTTTAATGTACATCGGCTTTGGCCACAATACACATTGTGGGGCAAATATTGAAGCTGAAAAGATGAAGAATGAAAAAAATTCACATAAAGTTTGGTAAGATTTGGATAATACCCTGGAGCGAACTCATAACTGTATACTCTGCATAAGCATATTCCAAACATCATGCTAAATAAAAGGACTGTCGATTATACAACAAATCAAAACAAAACCACAGCTAAAACAAAAATCAGTTCACCTTAATCCACATTCCCAGGGTATCCACAAAAAGACAATTAGAACCTATTAACAAAGTTATGATGAAGCTATCACCTGATATGTAACACCTTCTCACTACAAAATAAATACAAACATCACGCACTTTCATAAATCATAACATTTGAAATCATTGATGCTCATTAGGTTTTCTGTTTGATTTTTCATAATAGTTACTATACTCACAAAGTTATTGCATTCTTTAAAAAAACATTCACCACTCAAAAAAAAAATGTATACATCAAATAACAACATGTCAGTCTAGGCTACTGCATGTTAAACACCTTGCTGTATGGGGAAAAAAAACAAAACAAACAAAAAAAACAACCCACACACACACACACACACACAAACCTCACACACTGTGCTCTTTCCTGTCAATTAACTTTTTACGTCATAAAAAGAGAAATAGGGTGTTAATCAAAAATTGCAAGATATCACTTCAGAAAATATTACACTCATGTTTGTTTTACAAGATTCGGCGCTAACAAATGATTCATAATTATTATTACCATATTGATCACATAGTCCTCTCAAATCACATAAATATGCAAATTTTATTGAGAATCCTATGCGGATGAAGCTTCCTCAACTGCCTTCATACACACACAAACACACACCACCCGCCCGCACGCGGCGAACACGCATGCGCAGGGGCCATCCATCGCCTCTTATACTCAACCCCCTCCCCTCCAAATCACTCATCTAACACATCCACACACACTCACACGCACGCACGCACGCACGGCCACAAACATAACACACATGTTCGCGCGTGGCCGGCTCGTGCACACACACACACACACATATATAAAATAAATGCTCAATGGCCAATTTCATTAATTTATAGCAACACATTTACGATCAATGTTTCCACAATGAAGTTTGTTTCTTCGTTAGTGCCATGGAACACGTACTGGATAAATTGTGCGTGTGATATGGATTTGTAGCCCTGAGTCGTGCATTGAAACGCGAAAGCTGACTGATTCCTTTAGATATTTAGCACGTAGATCCTCATACCCATCACATTTAAATATGAAATGTTGTCATTTTCGCAAATTTTTTCTTTGCAACCATGGACACATCTTATTTTGTACAATTACACTAGCGATGCACATTATGTAGAGAAGAACAATTACACCTTAATTGTGTTATAGCAACTCGGAAAACAGTATGTATCCATATCCAACATATAACTTCCTTCTCTCCAAAACCAGTATTAAAATGTCCTATACTTGTTACTGTCACGATCCCTCAACAGCCCCATCCCAATAAAGCTGAACCTATACACCAAGGCCTTGTTTGCAAAATTACACTTCAAAAACAACCCCATACCACTGTTGCAACCAAACTATAAAACACTCCTTTTCCCCACCTATTCTCTCTATCTATCTCTCTCTCTCTATATCTCTATCTCTCTTCTCTTCTCTCTCTATCCCCCCACCCCCCCCCCCCCCCCCCCCCCCCCCCCCCCCCCCCCCCCCCCACCCCCCCCCCCCCCCCCCCCCCCCCCCCCCCCCCCCCCCCCCCCCCCCCCCCCCCCACCCCCCCCCCCCCCCCCCCCCCCCCCCCCCCCCCCCCCCACCCCCCCCCCCCCCCCCCCCCCCCCCACCCCCCCCCCCCCACCCCCCCCCCCCCCCCCCCCCCCCCCCCCCCCCCCCCCCCCCCCCCCCCCCCCCCCCCCCCCCCCCCCCCCCCCCCCCCCCCCCCCCCCCCAGAGAGAGACAGACGAGAGATGCGAGAGCGCTCGCGTGCGTGTGTATATGTCATTCCCCCTTACAAACTAAAACCATAGTGAAGATATAATTCAGAAAAAATACCAGGTCCATCATGAAAGAAACACTTACAGGGGGAGTATGGTTTATTAGCACAGGACGCCAAAAGTATAGTAGAAAAAACCATTGTTTTCATAGATTTGAAAGTGCTTCAGCGTGCGTGGTGTGTGTTGCTACAGCAATGGTTTTACGAAGAAATAGAGCATGAAGTATAATTATGATAAATCATTCTTTCCAGAAGCTGTACATCAAAGTTTGATGCCCAATTTGTGTGCAGCATTCTGTAAAAAGAGAAAATACTTTGGTTGGTGTATACCAAGGCTAACGTTTATCACTTACATTCTTTAAGCTACCTTTGAAGTGGTTATGATTGATAAGTTTCAATGACCGTATCAGAGTCTTTGAAGTAGTGGCATGGACACTAAACACACAAAACCTATTTACAGATGACGTTGCCGACACTGAAAGAAAATGAAAGAGAGCGTTGTCACTGTGGTGAAAGGTTTGGTTTAAATATCAGCAAAATTAATCACAGGATCAGGGCTATCATTTCATTTCTCGTTGTTTATTGCCCCGCCGACTATGGAGGCTATGTCAGGGCTATCATTATTTCTAGATGCTGTGATCTTACCATTTGTCAGGGCTATCATTATTTCCAGATGCTGTGATCTTACCATTTGTCAGGGCTATCATTATTTCCAGATGCTGTGATCTTACCACTTGTCAGGGCTATCATTATTTCCAGATGCTGTGACCTTACCATTTGTCAAAGGCTATCATTATTTCCAGATTGCTGTGACCTTACCATTTGTCAGGGCTATCATTATTTCCAGATGTTGTGACCTTACCATTTGTCAGGGCTATCATTATTTCCAGATGCTGTGATCTTACCATTTGTCAGGGCTATCATTATTTCCAGATGCTGTGACCTTACCATTTGTCAGGCTATCATTATTTCCAGATGCTGTGACCTTACCATTTGTCAGGGCTATATCGTTATTTCCAGATGCTATGACCTTACCATTTGTCAGGGCTATCTTTATTTCTAGATGACTACTCACCCACTTAATCCATTTGTCAGGGCTATCATTATTTCCAGTTGCTGTGACTACTTACTATTGTTCAGGGCTATCCATTATTTCTAGATGCTTCACCTTTACATTTGTCAGGCCCCTATCACCTGATTCCAGTTTCACGAAACTTCATTAACTTTCACAAAAGTTGAAACCAAAATCAGCACCATTCAACCCCTGCACTCGTCCAACAAGTCAATCTAAAGAAACGGAAAACAATAAAATGGCAAAGTACATGAAATATTTAATAATAATAATAATAATTATAATAAATGGAAATTATATAGCGTTATATCTTGCAAAAGACAAAATCAAAGCGCATGCATTCAACCTAATCTTTCAACGTCCATGCGATCAAATTGATAAATAATCAAAAGTTAAACAAACAGATATTTACAACAATGGTTCGATGCAGACATAATCTATGAAATAAAATCTTCGATAGTCAAATGTTTTTCAAAAAGCACACATAACTCGCACATGCCGTATACTGTAGGCTGGGTGATAGAACATGGTTAGATATGAAACAGGAGGGGGAAGTCTTAGGATTTGAATAAATATTGTCTTGAGGCGGATTTAAAAGTTGTCTAACTAGGTTTCTGGTCAAGAGAGAGAGGAAGGTTGTTCAGATGGATGGTGGAAATAGAGAATGAGCGGCAGGCCAACAGTGGATTGGTTGAATCTAGGATTCGTAGGCACAAGGTATCAGCAGTAGGCGGGGGAACTTTGAAGGAGATGTACAGGTTAAGACATTCACATAGGTAGGAGGGTGCAGTTTTGTGGAGGACATTTGTAACAGAGGTTACTGATCTTATAAACTACTTCTCTGTGGCACAGGCAGAAGTGGAGAAGATCGCAAGAGAGGGGGTAATGTGCCTCAGATTTTTTTTCTTTCTGTGAACTGTCGAGCTGCGGAGTTTTGTATACGTTGAAGGAGTGATAGATGTTGCTGCAGACCGCTAAAAGAGAATGCAATTGTCCAGGAGTGCGAGAATGAGCGAAGTGACAGTTTGGCTGTTGCATCAGTGGACAGGTACTCTTTCGAATTGCACTTAATACGCCGTAATTGATAGTAGCACGACTGACAGGTCTGGGTGATGAATTTTTTCATAGATAAGTGTGTCGTCGATAACGGACACATTGATACTTCCACGGAAGTGGATCGAGGGATGAGTGTAGCGAGTTCTATTCTGAAGTTTGTTGTAATGGAAGAGAGTTTGTTTTGGTACCCTACAAGCATTGGCTTCGGTTTAATCTGCGTTTAACTGTAACTTGTTTTGTATCATCCAGTTTTGGATATCTTGAAAGCAGTAGGCCATCTTTGTCAAAAGAGAAGGCACATTTTCAGGTGTAACACTACTTTGAATCTGAGAGTCTATCTATTTCATTCCTTAGGGCCAATAAAACCAAGCCGTGTTAAGGAAGCCAACCTCTCCACTTAATTCATTATGCCCAGTTACAAAGTGTTACTGTGTATGACGTTAATGCCCAAAAAACACTGAATAAAAATGCCATATAGACAAATAACACTGCAGCAAATGGACATCCGGTGTTACCCCAAGTGTTACAATAATGTTTTGATACAGTTATCACTTCTGGTCGCTAGGTCAACTAGTAAGGTTAAAAAGGTAAGGTAATGGGAAAGAATAAAGATTTCCTAGAAAATTATGGGAGGAGAAATGATAACTGAGGGAAGGCATTAAAATGAGTCAGAGAGGACAGAAATTAAGGAAAAAGAACAGAAAACTAAGAGAAGGATAGAAACGTGAGTTTAAACCTGTGATGTCTCGAGATAAGAAATCTCAGGGTTTTTATGGGTGGACGGTCTGAAGGAAGTGTCCCACTGTCATTGGGGAAGTGAGTACATCGCATTTCATTCACTGGTGGAATTTGATGGAAAATGTGTTGTCTGAGGCAAGCAGTGTTTATTGGGCAGGAGGGCTTAATAGTTGCTGCCATACAAGTCAAACCGTGAGGGTTGTGGTTCGATTCCCAGTCTCGCTTTCTCCCAGTTTGACAAAAAAAATCGAAAATGAATGTCAAAGTCTTCCGATGAGACTATAACGAGGCCCGTGTGCGAACACATGCAAAACATCTTGCGCACACGTTAAAATCCTGTTCCGCTTTTCGAAAGGAGTAGGCCATTGTGTGTCGGGTGGACAACAGATGTGACAAAATTTACAAAACCGCATACACCACGGGAACTGGATGTAAAAAAGCACATGCGTGCTTATTCCTTTATCCTCGTTATAAAAGAATAAATAGATAATAATTAAATTGCTCAAAATCGTTCTCTTTGAAAGCCTACCACTTTAAGGACTTCACAATTTTTTTTTATCAAGTGCACCAATTTATTTTCTCGTGTGGAAGACTGAGAAGTTGTTTACCCTTTCTTTGTCAACAGTCTTAGACAAAATTTAGAGGCCTTGACAAATGCCGTATTTATGCTGAGGCCCTTCAGGGATCCTGAGAGTGTTGTCCATCATCAAGAGGTCAGTAGACAGATTGTTTGGCCCTCAGGTTTTTATGTGTTGGATTGGTCTGAAGGAAGTGTCTCACTGTCACTGGGGAATTGGAAACATGTGATGTCTGAGGGCAGCAGTGTTAATCCTCAGTCACACATGGTCACTCGGTCTTCTCTGGGAAGGAGGTTGTGGTTATCCTCGTGTCGAAGTATAAGGGCGCTGCATGAAGCCCCATTCTCTTTTGCCTTTTCCTTCACAATGTCTTTGCTTTTTCATTACATCACTTCCTGCTCCTGTCAAGCGATTAAATACTACTTTGCCAGTGGTTCTTTCCTGGCTGCCATGGATGATTATGGTGTGAAGAAACAAACCTGGATGACTGTATGCTTAGTTAGACCTCAGCAAGGAAAAAGCGCGGGACAAAGGCACTGAGTTCCTTTCTTCTGTACAGTTCTCAATGGCCTGAAGCACAGACAGTGCATCTGTGAAGATGATTAACTGATGTGAATTGACTCCTATGCGTGCAGTGTGTAATGACTGATGTCTCTCTGCACTTCTTCTGCCCTGCGACTTGTTTTGAGAGCTATTCAGTTGGTACTGATGGGTGATCTCTATTGCCCTCTTTCCAAGGCAATGAGACCGTCTCTGCCTCAGTTTTAGTTTCCTCTTTTCTGAACTGTCTGTGAATAATGTGTCCACGAACTCTTGGGATATGCTTTTCCATGTTGTTTAGCTTTCCGAAAAGAAAAACGCGACTTAAATCTATACACCAGCTGATAAGAACACGAAAGTACCTCAGTCATAGAAAGATTACAACACTGATGCATATTATCACAAGAAGGAAAAGACAAAACCAAAGCAGACAGCTACAGGCCAAGAAGCATGACCAGGCTGTGTTGGGAAGCTTATGCACAGGCTCATGAACAACAGACTGACCTGGTATCTAGAGAAAGAAGAGAGCATCTCTGACAACCAGGATGGATTCTGACAGCACAGATCCACCTGAGGACCAGGTTGCTTATGTTGCCCAAGAAATTGAAGATGCACTCCAAGAAAAGAAGTACACCATTGCAGTCTGGATAGACCTAGAAAAAGCATTTGACAAAGTTTGGAAAAATGGCCTGAAAATCAAGATACATGAGCATGGGATCACGGGCCACGTATACAATTGGATCAGCCAGTACCTTATCAACAGAAGGGCCCGGGTAAAGAACAGAAAAGTCCAGAGCAGGAGAGGACCATAAATGAAGGTATAAATAAAGGTATTCCACAGTGTTTACAATATCACTACGTCAACCCAGTGGTTACAATATCACTACGTCAACCCAGTGTTTATAATATCACTACGTCAACCCAGTAGTTACAATATTACTACGTCAACCCAGTAATTACAATATCACTACGTCAACCCAGTAATTACAATATCGCTACGTCAACCCGGTGCTTATAATATCACTACGTCAACCCAGTAATTAGAATATCACTACGTCAACCCAGTGGTTACAATATCACTACATCAACCCAGTAATTACAATATCACTACATCAACCCAGTAATTACAATATCACTACGTCAAACCACAGTGCTTACTCGATATCGCTTACGTTCAACCCAGTGCATACAATTTCAGTAGTTACCAATATCAATAGTCAACCAGTGGTTACAATTATCACTACATCAACCCAGTAATTACAATATCAATACGTACAACCAGTAATTAAATATCGCTACGTAACCCAGTAATTTCAAAAAATCACTACGTCAACCCAGTAATTACAAGATCCTACGCTCAACCCAGTAATTACAATACACTACGTTTCAACCAGTGTTACAATATCACTACATCAACCCAGTAATTTACAAATATAACTAGTCAATCCAGTAATTACAATTTTCAACCGTCAACCCAGTAACTACCAATATCTACTACGTCAACCCAGTTATTACAACTATCAATACGTCAACCCAGTATCTACCAATATCTTCTACGTCAGTAACCAGTAATTACAATATAACTACGTCAACACAGTAATTACAATAATCACTACGTCAACCCAGTGGTTACAATATCACTACGTCAACCCAGTAATTACACAATTATCACACGTCAAAACCCAGTGCTTACAATTGACTGATTACGATATCGCTGCATCAACCCAGGTTCATTAATGTCATACCTAGTCAGAAACAAAAACGATACAGGATAATGGTTTATTTGAAGGGGTTCAGGTGGAGAACAGGCAGATGAGTGGATGGGAAGGGAAGAAAAAACAAACAAACAAACAAGACGAGATACATTGAAAGGTAAGACAAATCACAGAAACAAAAGAAGTGATATAAAAAAAGGAGAAAATGTTTAGCACAGAATTTCCAGAAGTGAGAATACTGTCTATACTGAAAGAGGTTCTGGAACCTTGTGGGGAAAAAGGAAAAGGGCGATTGAGGACGACAGACAGACGACAGCACAGACAGAGTTACAGGCAAATAGAAAAAGGACTGAAACATAGGACAGACATCAGCAAGGCCCTAAAGGCGGGAAAGAAAAGAGACCTACAGAGGAACAGAGAGATAGAGAACAGAAAACAGAAAAAAGACAGAGACAGAGAAGAGTAAGGGGACGGGGTACGGGTGAGAACAGCTGCATACATCAGTGTAAAGCCAGTGAAGAGCTCCCCACGCCCTGTGGGATCCTCACCACCCCCCTCCCCCACCCTACAGTGAAGCACTCAGACCTCACGTGGCCAGCAAAGAGGCTGACAGTGTTCTGACACTGCGCTATCTTCCACCACACACCTTTACTTTGGGAGCAAAAGGGGAGGCAAGAAACAGGAACCCCCTGATGGATAGTGTGTGTGTGTGTGGGGGGGGGCGTTTATGTGCCTGTAAGCGGGAGAGAGGAGAGAGAGAGAGAGAGTGAGAGAGAGAGAAGAGAGAGGAGAGAGAGAGAAGACGAGAGAGAGAGAGAGAGAGGAGAGAGACAGGACAGCAGACAGACAGACAGACAGACAGAGAGCATCGTGAATGTCGTGTGGTGTGTATCCGTGTGCATGCCAGTAAGCAACCACCAACAGATCATTATGGTTGTTGGAATCAGGGGTTAGAGCCATGAGCATAGCGCTGTGCTCTGCCCGACCCAGGTACACCCCTAAAAATTCCATCAAAATTCCTGTCATTAACCATACAAGCCACCTACACTCACCCCATACCCAACACATTCAACTCATATTCCACACCCCATCTTACCCATTATCCATCATCTCAACTATATCCCACAAACCCCATAACCTCAAACTTCTCTACCTCCATCTATCTTATTTCCTATCCCCCAACCTCCTCACACATATCATTACTCTATTCAACTTAAAATTCCTTAACTTAATTCCCATACTCTACCACTTTCTCATATTTCAATTCTCACACCCCCTCTATTCTCATCCTCACTTATACAACACCCCCCCCCCCCCCTCACAAAACAAACCACACAAAACAACCAAAACACCCACTCCAAACAACCCCCCCCACCCCCCCCCACCCCCCCCCCCCCCCCCCAAAAAAAAACCAACCCAACCCCCCCCCCCCCCCCCCCCCCCCCCCCCCCCCCCCCCCCCCCCCCCCCCCCCAACATAAATAGATGAAACCACCCCCACCCCCCCCCCCCCCCCCCCCCCCCCCCCCCAAATATATATATATATATATATATATTAAATAAACCAACCCCCCCCCCCCCCCACCCCCCCTACACCCCCCCTCCCCCCCCCCCCCCCCCCCCCTCTGGCCACACTGTCTCAGGTTTCCTCTACTTTACTGATGTGCTTTTATGATGTGCTCACATACCTGACCCCAACACTGCATGTGTTTGTTATTTTTCCCCCCCCCAAGGCCCTGGTTGATGCTGGTATAATATTGTATGAGAGACTTAGAACTACAACCCCCGTCATGTAGTCTTCACAGAACACTGCACTTTCCCATAACCCGCATCAGTACTGAATATTTATTGTCAACCCGTTCATCATGCCACATAACAAAAAAAAAAAGTCTCTGATTTGGTGGTTTCGGTGCTCTGGTCTCATGGTCACCTCCGTTTTGATTTCTCAATACACTTTTGTTCCTGTGGCGAGTCCATGTCAAAGCTTGTGGTGGTTAAGGCTCACAGGATACAGTTGCTGGAGGGACATTGTGGTGGATGCCGCTTTGGGTAGGTGACTCAGTATGGCTCTGCAAATGAGGTAATACTGTTGTCAGTAGGAGAGGTGAAAAAAAAGAGGTGTCTGTGCACGCTAGCTCAAGAAACAGGACATCATGATCACCAGGAAAATGGACCAGCAGCAGTGAAAGTCCTCTCTCTAGTGATGGCCCCAGGCAGCCTGCTGACATAGATGGGCTCCATGGGGACTTCCCACCCTGAGACAGTGACCTAAGAAATCTGGGTATGGCTGGGGGTGAAAAGATTGACATGAGCCCTGAGGGAACAGCAGGACAGGAACGTCATGGAAGATAAGGCAGCAAAATAACAACAACAACAAAACAAAGCAAACACAAAACCAAACCCAAAACAAAACAAAAAGCACACATGCACATGGGCACTCGGCATAAAAAGAGTGCTTGAGTGCTCATTAAAATATCCTAGAAATCAAAAGAACTAACACACACACACACACACACACACACACACAACACACACACACACACACACACAAACACACACACAAACACACACACACACACACACGCAACACACACTGTGGTTTCTGTTTCTCAGTACGGTTTTGCTCCAAAGTAAAGGTGTGGGTATGATGGAAGATAGCGCAGTGTCAGAACATACTGTCGCTCTTTGCTGGCCAGGGTAGGTCTGGTGCTTCACAGGGCATGTGGAGCTCTTCACTGGCTTCGACACCCTGATGATGCCGTGTTTCACCTTCTGGTCTCTTGCCTCTGTGTCTGTCTTGTCCTGACTTTTCTTCTATCCGCTGCTCTGTACTTTCGACTGTATAATTATTTGTCCCTTTTATGATTTATGTGAGTGTGTTGCCTTTTTGTGCGGTTTTGTCTCATAGTTTGACTGTCATGTCTGTTTGTCTGTTCTGTCTATCTGATACAAACACACAGACACAACAGACAGGACACACCAACCACGCACAACCACACACAAGTCAACCACAAACACACACACAAATGCGGCCTATGATTGGCTTTACTATAAACTACTTGTACATAGATACTAGATCCTTCTCATCTTCGATTACAATGATGGATCCCCTTCTTGAAGAAAATAAGGAAGCAGGGGCAGCATTCATCATTCAGCTTTAAAAGATTCGAAAAGTCCTTATCGTATCTTCAAAACAACCATTACCATCTTTACTGCCGAACTCTCACCGCTATTGTGATGGCTTTTTGCTTTCTGACAGATTTTCCTAATATTGTTCCGCAGGATTATTGTTTTGCCTGATTCAAATCTGCCATGCAGTGTGGTTTTTCTCTGGGCAATACAAGCTTGGATAGATCGGTCATTTGTGGTATAGGCTTACGAACAGATAGGTGACCTCCCCCCTTCTATCCCCTTCCTGACCCCCTCAATTTCACCTCTTCCTTCTTTACCTCCCTTTTCTTTATCTCCCTTTCTTTTTTTACCTCCCTTCTTCCTTACCTCCCTTCTTTACCATCCTCCTTCTTTACTCCCGTCTATTTTTACCTCCTTTCTTCTTTACCTCCCCTTTTTAACCTTCCTCCTGTTATTATCTCCCTTCCTTCTTTACCTCTCCTCCTTCTTTTGTGTGTGTGTGTGTGTGTGTGTGTGTGCGTGCGTGCGCGTACGTGTGTTTGTGTGTGTGTGTGTGTGTGTGTGTGCATCGATTGGGTTCGAACCCATGAACCCCTCAGGCAGAAATTCCCTGCATTAATTAACCACCACACCAAGGCTGAACCACAAGACTTTCCCCATCTGCTTGTTCTCACACACAGAGACAGGTCATTGGCACTTCTGACAACTACCCTGGCAATATTTTCCTACAATGCTTTTGTACTTTCGAGTTAGTTTATTCATTGCACACCACCTCAGCACATTTCTCGCCCAAAACAAGGGAACGAGATAACACAACAAAAATCGAATCCTTTTGAGTGCAGGTATAACCCTGATAACGAGACCAATAATAAATTCAACCGTTGCCTGACGTTGCATTACGGCAGATAATGACGACAATAACACAAAACCAGAGCCAGAGCTTTCTAACAGTCAGGCAAGAAGGGGAGAGTGGGAGGGGGAAAGGGGCGGGGCCCACACGCGTTCCGACGCGTGGTGGGGGGGGGGGGGGGGAGGGGGGGCCGGTAGGGGGGATGAATGGTGAGTTTCAGGGCGGAGCATAGAGAAGCTAGGGCTGGAGGACAGACTGCGTGTTTACACCTGCCTTATAGGGCTGGTTTGTTGCATGCGTGTAAATGCGTGTAAACAACAACAAGAATAATAATAACAACAATAATAATAATACATGGGATTTATATAGCGCTATATCTTGCAACAAAACAAATCAAAGCGCTTTCATTCATCCTACTCATTCACATGCAGCCAGTCACAATTAATAGTTGTTGTTTTTCAAGTTCAAATGTATACACACACGCTCGCACGCACGCACGCACACACACGCACACCCCTCCCCACCCCACCACACACACAAAGGTTTACTCTCCAGCAGGGTGATGGGGTTTTGGCTGTTGAGGGCAGGACAAAAATGAAATGGAAATTGAGGGGAGAATCTTAGCTTTTAAATAATGTCTTGGATTTAAAAGCGTCAGAAGAAGAAGAAGAGAAGAAGAGAGGGTTTGCATGTGTGTAAAATGAATTGAACGCAATTCATTCAATTTGCTTTCAGACTAGGTTTATATACCAGCCACATTGTCGGCATGCTTAGCGCCTTGGGATTTCAGATGGAGGTCGCGGTTCGAATCCATGAGTCATAGGGTTTTTCGGATTCTGCCATCTCCTACCAGAATGAGGTGTGCTGTAGGGATCAGTGGGAAGTCTGGGACCATACAGTCAGCTTTATCCATTTTCCGGATGCAGTGTGTGGAGTGTGCTCAAGTGACCTGACTGACCACTGCAGAGTGTCTGTTTTATTATTCTCGGGCCCTAGATGACGCGGGGATAATTATTATGCTTATCGAAAGCGTAGAGTACAACCTGTCAAGGACCAGTCAAAGCATATGTTTATTCAAGCATATCATTTTTCATCCTATTATTCATCCATAATCATGTTAATTTAAAAATGTCTCTGATTTGATAGTTACATTGCTCTGGATCATGATGACCCAGAATGGTTTGGCCCATACAAAAACCCCGGGGATCTGTGCCTGTGGTGAGTTTGTGTCAAAGCCTTTGGGGGTTGGAGGTCGCGGGGGCCGTGGTTGGAGGGGACGTTGTGGAGGCCGCCACACGGGTGGGCAACTCAATCAGTCTGACCCCGCGACTCGAGCTAAATTACTGTCAACAGTAGAGGGGCTCAGTAGGTGCTGTATGGCGTGTATTTTTTTTTTTAATTTAGGGTTCCAGACAAGCACCACTGAACACCACAAAGTGGTCCAGCAGCTGCGCAGGACCACTCTGGTGGTAGCCCTATGGCAGCTGGTTTTGATAGGCTCCAATGTACTTCCGAACCCTGAGGATGAGGACAAAAACCGAAATCTGGGTATGGCTGTGGCTGGGAGATTGAAATGAGCTGTGTGGGAACAGCAGGACTGGGACGTCACGGAAGATGAGGAAGCAAAAAAAATAATTCAGCACTATATAAATTCCATACTTCTTCTTCTTCTTCTTCTTCTTCTTCTTCTTCTTCTTCTTCTTCTTCTCATTGCTGTATGGTACAGAAACCTGGACACTACGAGCATTTAGAAATAGACAAAATATGCACAGCCAAAATGTGGTTCAACAGGTGTTTTACTCAGAGTCCAAATGTCGGACAGATAGAACAAAATGAACGAAATAATTTCTGAGAACTCTTAGTTGCAAGGGACAAATACGGCTGGAAAATGATAAGCGGCTGACTCCGATACGTTGTCAGCAAAACAGAACACACAGACAAAGCTGATATGGACAGTTCTCCAGGTAGAATGAGGGCAGAAGGAAAAGAGCAGACAATCAACATCCTATACTCAGTGCCAACATCATCACTGAGATCAGTGGTCTGGGAGGAGGGGCAAAGGAGATCGTAGAAACTCGCAGAGACAGAGGAGAGAGAGAGTGAGAGAGAGAGAGAGAGAGAGAGAGATAGAGAGAGAGAGAGAGAGAGAGGACAGAGAGAGAGAGAGAGAGAAGAGAGAGAGAGAGAGATGTCGGGCTAGGAGAAGAGTACGGAGGCGAGGGGAGAGAGAGAGAGAGAGGAGAGAGGAGGAGAGATGGCCGAAACCCTGGGTGGCATTGCGTGAGCTACAAATATGATGACAGCCCAGTGTGGAGACAATGAGTGAGACTTGGGTGTAGCTACAGCTTCTGAATAGGTAGGGATGGTATAGCCTGCGTGGGTAGAGTGATGTATTCGTGATCTGCTGACCCGGGTTCGGTTCTCGTTCATGAGGATTTTTCCTCTGGAGTTAACATCAGTGCCGACTCCATTCTCCTGAAAAGTCTTTCTGATGAGACTATAAACCGTGGTCCCGTGTGCGAACGCACTCAGAACATCTTGCGCACACGTTAAAACCCGTTCCGCTTTTCGGAAGAGTATGCCACTGTGTGGCAGTGGGAACGGATGACAAAATTGACAAAACTGCATACACACGAGGACTGGATGAAAAAGCGCATGAGGGCTTATTCTATTATCCTCAGAATAAAAGAATAAAAAAGAAGCCCCATTGAATAGCACAATCGCTTTTTACTTTGTCTCATAAACTCCTACCTGTCTAGGCTAATGAAAATTTGCTATCGTTTCAAAGGTGCCTTTTGTTTCACATGTGGTGGTTTGTTGCTCTCCTGTTATGAGCTGTTTACGGCTTGCCGTCAGCGCCTGGGGTTTATCACAGTTCTTGATTAAACCATTGACGCTGGGGGCAACAGCAAAGTGAGAGGCTGTATGACCAGTGGCTTTCCCACTCATGGAATTCCACTTTACAGCTTAGTCTTTAGTGATCGACTATGACTCTCTGACTAGGAGGCTTGACTCGCACAGTCCTTATGTGCTGCAGCCCTGGGGGCTGGCTGGCCTTTGGAGAACATCTCCAACGCTGACTGTCCTTATGCCAACTTGGCCGAGAGAGTGGGGGTGTACTGTGGTCAAGGCTCCTCCACTATAATCAAATTTCTGCCCAATTTCCAAAACGACAGCTGCCTCCTCTGTTGTTGTGGAGGTCATCGCCGAACAGGACGGACAAACATACGGCTTCTTAACTGTCTTAATGGTGTTTGGTGCATTGTACTTAAAAGTACTCTTTTCAGGTTCCTATCAAATGCTTTGGTGTTGCTTTAGAAAATAGACATAGGCTGAAGACATAATTATAAAGGTATCCAGCTTGGGGGAAAAACTGCAGCATATCAGCATAGACCAACTGATTTTATTTGTGGTAGGACGTTTAAAAGCTCATTCCTGCAATGTTCATGGAAATCACTCTCGTTGTACCAATTTATCTGATATTCACACGGTAAAACAGACACTCAGGCAACATTTTTGTCAACATTTACAGCACGGCTTGTTTCTGGAAGCATGCATAGTTTACACACGGAAAATGCAAAAAAACCTTCAGTGAACGAGTCAATGTGAATGTGCGTACCATACACAAGTCTGTATGATCAAACATATGTCGACCAGAGTGTGAGTCGATATGCACATTAGTTTTATTCATTACGTATCATCACTTTTATATCCATCACCTTTCTTGTTTGTTCAACAAATACATGACAAGAATAATTGATTAACTGTCCCCCGGAACTTGCTCCCATCCCCATAATAGCAAAAGAATTAGTACATTAATCTGTTGCTGAGACTTAGAAAAACACTCTGACCAGCATAAGATATTATCTGTTATAACGTCCTCCTGGAGCAAGGCCTGGCACCAGGTTGATACCCACGCGCATAGTGATGGTCGGTACAATGCACACAATGAACAGAATAGAAGTTCCAACAATCATCCGAGTGACTGAAAAATCACAAGAACTAACAGAACCAGAAGCAGACGTCACTGTCTCTCTCCACAGAGACCGTTTTCTCAGTTGAACTCCAATGATGATGGTGCACACCATCACACAAGTTGTGCACAACACTGGAATGAAAATTTCAAGAACTAAACCATCAAAAATGTCTATTACATGCTTACTGCGCAAATAAAATCGAGTTGGGGCGTACTGAAAAGTTGTACTGTTGTCTTTGACATTGAAGACAGAAATGACTTCCAACCGAAATCCACCTGTAACCATACCATCAAAAATAACTACCAACAAGAAAACCCAAAGCAGGACAGCTGTCTTCTTTGTGGACAGCAGGTTTTTCACCAGCAGCGGGCGAGTCACACAAAGACACCTCTCTAAGGCCACCACAGCGGACACTACCTGCGAAGCCAGGACCAAGCTTTGGAAACCAATCAAATGGGAGTTAAAGAAAAAAGTGACAATGGAATAAAAAGCTCCGCCTTTCCTAGAGCAATCTGGTGTGGTGCTGAAGCCTGTGTACCATAAACTTGAGCAACGTAGAGGATGTCCAGGAGAGACAAAGAAAACAAACACATGTTGACTCGTTCCTTCAGTCCCAGTGTATAAACCACAACCATGTTCACCACGTTTGTCAAGGAGAGAAGTAAACACCGAGGCAAACAGATGACCGAGATAGATAATAAGACTTCTGTGTATACATCTCTGAAGATAAAGCTATGCTGTATGCCCAAAGGCATCCCATCCAATACCAGGTTTCTGACAGATCTTTTAGTGCCATCGTAATCAAAAACGCTGATTTGAGTCCTCTGAAAGAAAGTCTGTGTGATAGGATGTAACGCCTAGACTTTGTTACGTTGAGCATCCTGATTTTCCCTTTCCCCCCAATTCTAATGTACACTATTCACAGGTTATCAGAAGACTGAATGATTGAAAGAAAAAAATATACAGTTTAGAAAGTAAATGAAATTCTGCACTGGTGGTTCATTAAAGCCTCATTAACACTCAAAGAATCCACATACCAACAGTTTTTTTGTAGGCTCATACCTATGGTTTTTCCTTTCAGCTAGTAACAATTCAACAAAACTGTAAGCCTAGAAAGAGTTAAATCTCGGAAGAAACTGTTTAACTTAGAAAAAAAGGTTCAGATATCTGCAAATAGACCAGTAAAAGAACCCTTGCTGACCTGAGGAAGATTTTGTGGTCCATGGAGAGGGTCCTGCACACTAAGCTGTACAACCCATGAGAAGAGCTGGAAAGGACTTGCCACTATTTCTCCCAAACACAGCTGAAGGTGTAACAAATGAACAGAGGAGAATAAGAGAGACTTCAGTTTTACAGTATATTAACTTGAGCTTGTTGTTATCCATCTAGTGCAAAATATCATATATGCACAGAGAGATATTTTTATTTATTTATTTATTCTTTTGTATTGAGGATAATGGACTAAGCACTCATGTGCTTTTTGACATCCAGTCCCCGTGTGTATGCAGTTTTGTAAATTCTGTCATCTGTTCCCACCGGCATACAATGGCCTACTCTTTCAAAAAGCGGAACAAAATTTAATGTGTCGGCAAGATGTGGGCAAGATGTTCTGCTTCGTTCGCACAGGGGGCCTCGGTTTATAGTCTCATCGAAGGACTTTGGCATTCAGTTCGATTTTTTGGTCAAACTGGGAAGAAAGGGCAAGGGTGGGAATGGAACCCAGAACCAAACGGTTTACTTGTTGGCAGACAAACATCTTAACAATCCTGCCACCTTCCTTCCAAGAGAGAGAGAGAGAGAGAGAGAGAGAGATTAGCTTAGTGTTAAGAGCCCTGAGGTCAGGATATAATGGGGTTGGTTTGAGCCACCTGGAGACACCCATTCAAGGGGGCTGCTTGCTTACATTTTCCTTGAAGGTTAGTTTTCTTTGTTTGAGAGAGAATTTCTGAACTTCAGTTTGATTACAGAACTCACACTGTCATTTTGAAGAAGTCTGGGGTACTGAGACATTGCAGTTATGCAGTGTCCAGTGTCTTGGTGTCAGTGTGGCTGACCTTGTGCCTAGTTAGTGACTTTGAATGGGTCTTCAGGTATTGTTGAGTTTTTTGCTTTCTTTGTATTGTTGTTGTTTATCTTTTGGCGTATTTCACTGGGACTGATAGCTAGGTGTGGCTGTTGTACAGTCTCTAAAGATGTCTGTCAATTTTTGCGGTGCGTTTCGTTGTTCAGTTCATTGTCATCCTAATAGCTACTGTTCGCTTTTGGTGTTTTTCATGAGAGGAGTTGATATCTCAGGCTTGCAGAGATGCAGTCTTCAAGTGTCTTTATTATCCCTTTGTCTAGTCTCTGACCAGCTTGTAACTTGGGTGGAGTTATTGTGTATGGGTTGTGGGCCTTGGCTGTTCCCAATTTTGACTGTATACTTATTTACAATGTGTAGCTTGGGTGGAGCTATTGTGTATGGGTTGTGAGCCTTGCTATTCCTAATTTTGACTGCATAATTATTTACAAAGTTAAATCTCTTAGATGTTCCTGTCTTCAGAAGTAGATCCTGAGATGTTCCTGACTTTAACTGTAAATATATTAGTGGACTTGCAATCTTTGGGCATTCTTGTCCTCAACTTGAAAATAGGCAAGAGTTGTACTCATTGGGTAGGTAGTTATCCTGCTGTGGACAGCCAGCACAGGCTTTGTAGGACTGCTGTTTGTGACTGAAACCATACATTTAGGAATTGAATTCAGTAAGGCTAACAGTTTTTCAAAATACAAGATTACTTATGATAAGGCTGCAAAAACCATGTTTAATTTGATTAGGACTGCAAGACAAAAAGCTATCCTCATATCTATCTATCTATCTATCTATC
This sequence comes from Rapana venosa, assembly GCA_028751875.1. Classification (NCBI taxonomy): domain Eukaryota; kingdom Metazoa; phylum Mollusca; class Gastropoda; order Neogastropoda; family Muricidae; genus Rapana; species Rapana venosa. The sequence goes on along the minus strand of CM054155.1, from coordinate 36,389,214 downwards.
TATCTGTCTATCTGTCTATCTGTCTATCTAACAGTGGATTTATTTAAGAAAATAGGGGTTCCAACTTTGCTGTATGAATGGGAATGTTTTTCTAGCAATTATTGATGAATTTCAGTTGAAATGTTTAAAGTATATATTTTGTTTAAAGCGTTCAATATAAAATTCATTGTTATATGGAAAATGGGAATATACCCTTTATCAATTTCTGTTTCTGTTCAAATGGTTCAGTTTTGGATGAAGTGACTTCCAATACTTACATGGTACAATACTTACATGGCAAATGTTTGATTCAGTAAGCATGGCTGAATATAATTAAACCATTTTAGTACAAAGTGGATTTAACTCTTTGTGGATGAGGTAGTCTCCTTTAAGTCTTACTTCTCCAACCTTACACATCAAAAGGAACTTTGATAACTAGTTTTGTTAATGAATGGAAAAATGAGCTATGGTACTAACAAATGCCTTTATCATAAGTACTATATAACTTATTTTGGTATGGTAATCTGACTTTTATATGTGATGAGGTTTTATTCTATCATGGAATGTCCCCACTTCAAACATTTATGACAAGGTCGTATACCTCTGCATTTTTGTAAGCCCAAGTCACATAAACATTTTGTGACAGCTGGGAAAGCGTAAATCTCAAGAAGCTGCCCTTGTCAAAATTAATCAGATTTGCTGATATTTCTGAATCGTTAGCATTACGTTTCAAAATTGAGTACATTTTATTATTGTCTTAATTTTTTTAAAACTCTGCTGGTATTTCTGAAAAGCTAGCATAATCTTTCAAAATTGATTACATTTATTTCTAATCTCTTCCCCCCAAAATTTTGCTGCTATTTCTGAAAAGTTAGAATTGTCTTTTAAATTGAGTACATTTACTTTTAATCTTTTTCAGAATTTTGCTGGTATTTCTGAAAAATTAGCATTATCTTTCAAAATTGAGTACATTTATTTTTTTAAAATCTTTTTCAGAACTTTGCTGGTATTTCTGAAAAGTTAGGATTATCTTTCAAAATTGAGTACATTTATTCTTTTCTCAAAACTTTTTTTAAGACCCATTGCTGAAGCTGCATTCCACGAGAGCTGACGTAATTTTATTTAAATATTAAATTAATTATTTAATGCAAAATTTTTGCATTTTCATTGTTTGTCCAGTGTCTTACTGTTATTGTTCCTCCTTTAATGTGCACATTGTCCTCACTACATGCCGGTGCTGATAACAAATTTGTTTGCAAATGTTGTTAGGCTTATTCTCCTGTTCAGTTTCTTTGTAACCCTTCACACCCTAAAAGGAGTGAATGGAATTAAATATCAAACCTGGAATCTTGAACCAACTTCACTTGTGCTTACCTGTGTTGTGATGTAAGGAAAAATCGCAGTCTTTGTTAATACAGTTTTTTTGTTTGCATACTAGATCATTATTTCATATTACAAGCAGTGCCAGTGATGTGTGTGGCAATCTTGTGGTGGAGAGAAAAAATTATCGGAGTATCGTTCTGCTGTAGCTTACTCTTCTGTGTAGCAGCGAGCACCAAGTGTTGTGTGATAATGTGTAGCATGTGACAGAAAAAGCAAAGATTCACGTATTAGGAGTAATCTGTCACACATTTCCAGCTAGTTGCACGTAGTTTTATTTAATATATATATATATATATTTAAAATCACATGATTATGCATATGTGTTCATGATTATGCAAAGTATTTCCTGTGTGTGCATGAATTTGGTATAGCACCACCACCACCTGGGTGATGGTATTATTATTATTATCATTATTATTATTATCATTATTATCATTATTATTATTATTATTATCATTATTATTATTATGGTCTTTTCTACCTGTAGCTATGTTTTAAGAGCAGGACAGTCATTGATAGGGTATGGCATGATATCTATATATATCATGTTCAGCCTATCAATGTCAACTGCACACAAACACAGTATCACCTGCACAAAAACACAGCCCATTGTTCTTTTCAGGTAATATATAGATATCAGACCTTGATTTCTGACTTTTTCGTTTTCGTACTATTTTCCTATTTTTGAGTAAGATTGTAAAGAGTAGGCCTTGTTGTTCAAAGATGATAATTATAGAAGATGGTGATTGTATGGAAGTATGAATATTGCCAATGTTATCTTGCTGACGCATGGATTTGTTGACTTGAAGCACCAGTGTGAAGTTCTTGCTGCATAAACTATGGTTGTTTTCATTCTTGAAGTTAAAAAAGCGCGGTATTAGCGATATATTTTGCAGATGAGTTTTGTAGTTGCGTGCAGGCGGGTCCTGTCTTGTCATGTCACTTACGTTTGTGTGGATGATCTATTGTTGCTGAGGTTATTATATTATTCCCCAATAAGACCTCTACTGTAGATAGTTGTGAGAATATAAAAATACATACATGAGAGAAGAAGAGAGAGAGAGAGAGAGAGAGAGAGAGAGAGAGAGAGAGAGAGAGAGAGAGAGAGAGGGAGATGTTGGTTTGAATGTGGGTGTGTCCTTATCACCAAGTAGTGAATGGACATTAAACAAAAACAAAACATCCCCCCCCCAAAAAAAAAATCTATAAATGACACATGCATATTGGAAAAAATTGAGCTCAATTTGTATTTGTCTGAATTAGAGTGTGATAAGTAGAAGAAGGAGGGTTTCATCCATATTTCCTCCCCCAAGAGAGTGACATCGATCTCATTCCCGAAACTGGAATGCAGCTATCTCAATGGTGGGGAAATTATTGTGCACTCAAAACCTCTTTTTTTTTGGGGGGGGGAGGGTGTTTTTTAAAATTTTTAACATGAACAACCTTTCTCTCTTATCTTACCTACTGTCTGGAGCAATGACTGCCCTAGTGTGAACTACTGCCTGTGTTCTATCGATATTCAGCTGCAGCGGACAATCGCCTGGGTTTATAGTTGCTCTAGTGTGTGCTGTTGTGTGCGGTTGTGAACGAGGTGTGGAGGAGTGATTAACATACGTCTGGGTTTAGTTTTTGCTCTAGTGTATGTGTGGTCATGTTAACTTTCCTTTCTTTCATCCATTTTCACACTCGTTATCATAATAATTTGTCAATGTCCTTCTCTAGTTCCCCAACAAAGAGAGTTGAATCCTTGACATAGTTTACCTAAAACCTTTTCTTAAGGATTTTTTCCTTTTCATCCTCATCACCATCATCATTACATCATCATCATCATCATCATCATTATCATCATCATCATCATCATCATCATCCTCATTATCATCATCATTATTATTATTATTATTATTTATTATTATTATTTTGACTAAACCGGTGCTTTACTCAGTACTACTCCTGTTGAATTGAATGAATTTGTACTTGTTACTTAATTGGGCGATTTCTAGAAGAATAAGTGTCAAACAGAAGAACAAAATAGCGAAAGAAATCTGGATGAGCTCCTGCTGCAAAGACAAATAATTATAAGCGGAAAAAAGCAGTACCCTCATCAATGAACTCACACATACACACGAACAGACGACCCCCCACCACCAACACACACACACACACATGCACACACACACCACACACACACATGCACACACACACACACACACACACCACACACACACACAACACACACACACACACACACACACACACACACACACAACACAAGAGAGTGAGTGTGACAAAAAGCATACACACACACACTGTCAACACACACACACACACACACACAAAAGAGTATGACAAAAAGCATACACACACATCACAATACACACACACACAACACACACACACACAACACACAACAACACACACACACACACACACACACACACACACACACACACACACGCGCGCGCGGCGCGCAAGAGAGAGAGGAGAGAGTGAGTATGACAGAAAGCATACACACTCACAACCACACACACACACACACACACACACACACACACACACCACACACACAACCACACACACAACACACACACACAACACAAGAGAGTGAGTGTGACAAAAGATACACACACACACTGTCAACACACACACACACACACACCAAAAGAGTATGACAAAAGCATAACACACACTCACCAAAACACACACAAACCCCAAACACACACACACACACACACCCACACACACCACAAAAACACAACACACCAAACCACGCCCGGGTCAGGTACCCTTTTAAGCTGGGTGAACTGGGGGGCTGTATGAAGCCAAGGAGCGCAAACGGTCCCCCTAAAAAGGAAAACCACGCTCGAGTGCTAACTGGCGGGGGGAAAGCGATTGCTCCGCCATGAGCTTCCCCCCCTGGGTTTTTTACGTGCGTTAAATAATTTTTTGTGCAACGGGAATGGGTTTTATGTTCATCCGAAAGATAGCCCCCAGACCACTATCATGGGTTGATGGTGGGGGAAACTTTTCGGGCCAAAAAGGGGAATGAAACCGCCCAATTACGACCCGGACTTTTGTTTTTAGGCAGGCGCGTTCCCTTAGACCCCGACCCCAGGGTCAGAGCAGAGAGTTATAGTTTTAAGGTTTATGAAAAATAAAATAAAAATAATAAAATAATTGTACAGGTTTTATAGGTTATCTTGAAAAAACAATAAAAGTGTTTGTTCACCCTATTTACACATGCAAAAAGTTAAAATTTAAATAGATTTTAAAAAATTCGATGTATACACACCCACACACACACACACAAAAACCACCCCAAACACACCACACACCACACACACACAACACACCACAAAAAAGCACCCCCAAACACGTTACACACACACACACACCCCAAACACACACACAAAACCCCAAACACAACACAAACCCACCACACACAAAAGGGGTTTGTGCACTTGGGGGGGATGGGGGAATTTTCTACACAAAGCCCAAAAAACAAATATCAGTCACTATTTTTTTTTGTTGTCAAGCGGCTTACAAGAAATTACAAAATCTTTTTTTAATATTTGAAAGTTGTCAAAAGTTTTTAAATTTTTTTGTTTGGACCTTCCCCCTCCCTAAAAACCAGCGAACTGCATTGTTTTTGCAGTGCAAAAAATTTTTCCCAGTTCATATGCGTATTTTTTTTTAAGTTCTTTTACACGAGAATGGGATGGCTGGGCCTGACTTGTCAGGCCTAAAAACGGAGCGGAAAACACATTTTTTTTCTTTCGTAGACGACCCCAAAAAAACAACAACAAAAATAGTTGCGTCTGATCGTGGAGGGACAGAGTTCATTTAGAGAAGAAAAAAGAAAAAAATTGTTTTAGTTTATTTTTTGATAAAAATTTGTGTAAACAGTGAAAAAATTTTTCCCCAAAACCGCATACACACGGGAGGGGCTTTTCCCTTTGCCCTCGTATAAAAAAAAGTCTCTGGCGCTTGTTTGTAGCTTTACAAGATCGCGCTTAAAAATTCCTACATTAATTATTATTATTATTTAAACAGCCCTAGTGTCATTTGGGCAGTGTAATGTAAAGAAAAGTAAAATATTACAGTATTGACGGTGTAATGTGAAGTACAGTTATCATCGTATTGGGGGGTGAAATGTGAGTACAGTATCATACAGTTTTTGAGGGTTATTGTGAAAAGAAGTACATTGTCATCAGTATTGGCAGGTAATGTGAAAAAAAGTAGATATCATACAGTTTGACAGTTTTACCACCCGCCATGGCGCAGTGGTTAGCCCCTTTGGGGTTTACGGCGGAAAGGGTCGCGGGTTCGAACCCCATAAGGTCATGGGGTTTTTGGACTCCGGCCGGCCCCTCCCCAGAGTGAGTGGTTGGGCTCGTGGGGATGGGACCACACATCGAGCTTCATCCCTTAACGGATGCGGTTGGGTGTTGTCAAATTCCCTGCCCAACCTGCAGGGCTGTATCTCTCGGCCGGTTGACCCGGGATATATTATGATAGTAGCGTAGGACAACCCTGTAAAGTAGTTCAAAGCATGTGCATTCCCCGAGATCTTACGTCCTTCTTGGGATTGTACATGCATTAAAAAAAAAAATGCCTTTCTATTCGGTGGTCCCGAATTTCGGGTCTCATGGGGCCTCAGATTGGTTTGCCCTCCTTCTGTGCTGTGGTGAGTTTGTGTAAAAGCCTTTTGGGGTTGGAGGTTCCGGGGGGGGGCGTTGGAGGGACGTTTTGTGGTTGCCCCCGGGGGGTGGGAAACTCATCAGTCTGGTCGGATGAGAAATACTGTTTTAGTAGGGGGTTGAGGTGGGTCCGGGTATGTTAGTCAGAAAGGCAAGAACACCAAATGCCCCAGCAGCGTGCAGGGCCCTTGGTGGGCCCACGGGGGCCCTGTAGTGAGGGCTCCTGTGGATTCCGCCCCTGAGGTGGGGACTAAAAAATCTGGGGTTGGTTGGGGGGGGGAGATTGGAATGAGCGGCGTGGGAACAGTAGGGGGGGGGTCGTCAGAAGATGGGCGCAAAAAAAAAAAAAAAAAAAAAAAAAAAAATTGACGTGTTAGGGAAAATATAGTATATAGTTTGAGAGGAAATGTAAAGTAAGGAAAAGGAAAAGGAGTCCCAAAACCCTTTAAAGGGTGTAGGGGAGCGAGGGTCAGAGCCCTCACTTCTCTAGGGCCAGTATTGAGGGCGGCCCCCATTCCTTCTCTTGCTGCTTTCCCTTTTGACCTAAAGGGGCCGCCCCCTTTTAAAGCTGGGGGAAGGGGGGTAACGTACTGAACCCAAGGGGCGCCAAAGGGTCCCCACCCAATTGGTAACACGCTCGAGCTGTTAACTTGGCTGGGGAAAAGTGAAGCTCCGCCCACTGAGCTCCCCCGTCCCCTAATGAAAAGTAACATATCTATAGTAAAATTATTTATATAGTCAAACTTTAATACCTTTACTTGCTTTGTGCGGGGAAAAAATCCCCCTCCTACTTTTGACTTATCTGCGCCTTGATCCATGATCCTCAATTCTTCTTTCACGCCCCCAAAATATTTTGGGTTTACGGCACAGCCTCACCTGGTTTATTTCTACCTCCAACGGGTTTCCCAGAAAGTTATTGTCAAAATTTCAAAACCTGCAAAATGGAATGTGGAGTCCGAGGGCGCCCGGGCCCTGTTTCTTTACTCTTACATGCTCACTTAAATATAATAAAAACCACCATTTGGATCACATTTCTTGCGATGTCCCCGCTTCGTGCGGTGATACTTTTAAAAACTTCCCTTTCCCCTCCTGCAAATATGCCCTACTCCCTTCAAGACATTCAAAACGGGAAGATCAGAAAAAGGGTTAAATTTTATCCCGATAAAAACCGAAGCCTTTGTCATAGGGCCCCAACTAAACTTTCCTCATCGAAAAAAACTTAAATAAAAATGGGCAATACGTCATTTCCCTTTGCCCAACTTGTAAAGTATTTAGGGTAGTTCTTGACAAACCCCTCTAAATAAAAAAAAAAATACCCAGCCCTGCAGTCTTGTACTTCAATTAGGCGCTAAGCGCGTTTCGCAGTATTGTCTGATGAAATTCCAAGTTGTACATTTCTTTCTTTCCGTTTGATTTTAAATTCTTTTTGTGGCCTACCGCTATCTAATCTCTTCAAGCATACAAAATCTGCGTCGATGGTCTTAAGAAAGAAAATTTGAAACATCACCCCTTTCTGCGATCTCTTCATGGCTCCCTGTCTCCAAAGGGGTATAAATCAATACCCTCTGTTTCAAAGTCCCCCAAAAATCTGCCCCCCCTTATTTGTTTGTTTATTGTTCACTCCATCCCGTTCCCTTCGTTCAGGGGCCGATATTTGTGTTCAAAACCCAGATTAAAAAAACCCCCCCTGTTCCCCGCGCTCCTCTTGTTTCGGGTCATCCACCTGGAATGACCTCCCCTTTTCACTTCGCCAAAACCCTTCCTTGATCCCTTAAAATCCAGCCTCAAAAACCATTTTTTCCCTACCTGATATTTCCCCCCCCAAAATATTGTCCTAATTTTCAACGCATCTTTCCCCCCTTTAAAGGTTGTTCGAGTGTTTTGTTGTTGTGTGTGTGGGGTGTTTGTGTGTGTGTTGTGGTGTGTGGGGGGTTGGGGATTTTGCGTGTGCGTGAATGCGTGTAGTGCGCGGCATGGTTTAAAAAGTTGTTCTTATGTTTAAAGGGAGTTGCTGCCCGTAAATGATTGAGTGCAAACGCTTCGTTTGTTTGTTTTTTTACAAAATTCGGCTATATAAATTTCCTATATTATTATTTTTTAGTATAGTAGTGGTAGTTTGTATTGTATTGACGGGGTGTTGTGAAAAGGGAATAAAAATACCCTACGTATTGCGGTGTAATTGAAGAGAAGTACAGATATCATACAGTATTTTGGTGTCTGTGAAGTAAGTTTTCAGTATTGGGGTGCAATGTGAATTACAGTTCTCACTATTGATGATGTAATGTGAAAAGAAAAAAGTATCATAAAATTTGATGGTGTAACGGAAGTCAGAATTTTAAGTATTGACGGGGGATTTTGAGGAGAAGTACAGATATGTCAGAAAGTGGGGTTTGTGAATACGATTTCATATATTGAGGTGATTGTGAAAGTACTTTCATACAGTATTGATGGTGTAAAGTGAAGTAAATATTAAGTATTTCGGGGGAATGTGAGACTTTTATATACAGTATGATGGTGTAATGTCAAAGGGAAATACTATATCTTCGAATTGTTGGTGTAAGTGAAAAGGAAGTACGAAAACATACGTATTGTGGTGTAGTGAGAGAAGTACGTTTCTACGTATTTACGGGTTTAGTGGAAGTACATAATCAGTATTGCCGATGTAATGTCAAAAGAAAAAATTTATAATACAGTATTGCTGGTGTAAAGTAAGAATAAGTACGATATTACATTTGCGGTGTAATGTAAAAGAGAAAATATTATTCAGTTTGGTTTTGTAATTGAAGTACGATATCATGTATTGACGGTGGATGTGGTAATATATCTACAGTATGTGGGAATTCAAGGAAAAAAATTTTATCATACAGAATTTTTGGTTTTTAATGTGAAGAGAAGTCGAAAATCTAAGATTGCTGGTGTATGTGAGAGAAGTACAGATATTACAGTATTGACGGTTTTAGTGTGAAGTACTAATCAGTATTGCCCATGTAATGTCAAGAGAAATACATTATAAAACAGTATTGCTGGTGTAATGTAAAAAATAAATACGAATCTAAGATTTACGGTGTAATGTAAGAGAAATCGATATCATCAGTAATGATGGTGTATTTTGAAATACAGTATATCAGATTTTGGGGTATTGGGAAGTAAGTTCTACATTTTTGATGGTGTTTTGTGAAAATACAGTATACGTAGTGTTGGTGATTGTAAGTATAATTCATACAGAAAAGATGGTAAATGTGAATACAGTTTATTTCAGTATTGTAATGTAAGTGAAGTACATAAATGACAGTATGGACGGTGTATTTTTGAAGAGAGTACAGATTAAGTCATCATTTTTTTTTTATAAAAAAGAAAACAGGGAAAATTATTCAAAACTAAATTTTTTATACACTTTTACCGGCCCCCCCCCATAGCATTAAGCAAAGAAAAAAAAAACTAAAAATATGATGGGTAGGAAGGGCTTACATTCCCAGGTATGTTTTTTTTTGGGTTTGGGGTTTCTTTAAAAAAAAGAGAGAAGCGCCCTTAACGTTTCAAAAAAGCAAAGCGTAAAAAAAACCAAAAATTGAACATGTTAACGCCCTCATTTTGTTAAATTTAAAATGAAGGTAACCCAAGATCAAGTGTGTGTGTACACGTAAAGGTAGCAAATGCGAAGAACGCCATTTCTTTTTATTCAAAAACCCGAAGTGTAGACCACAAGATCAAATGTGGTGTACACGTAAAGGTCAGCAAAGCGAAAATCCATCATTCTTGTTTATTTAAAAAAAAGAAGTATACCCCAGTCAAGGTGTGTGTATACGTAAGGGAAGAAAAAGCGAAAAAAGTCACATTTTTGTTGATTCAAAAAACTGATTTTACCCCAAAATCAAATGTTGTATAGTAAAAGGGAAGAAAATGGAAGACGCCCCAGCTTCTTTATTCAAAACTCTGACGAAGGCCCCTAAAAGGGTTCGGAAATTTAGGGATCCCTGCCGGGGGATGAACAGCTCATACTAACCGGGGGGTGCCAATGTGAACCAGCCCCGAGCGTCGTAGAAAAAGAAGGCCACCTTATAAGGATGAGTTGTCTTGCGCTATCTGCTTCCAGCAAACTTGGTGATACCACACCCGTGTGTAAAAATATATCAGTAAAAAGGGTCAAACCCGCTGCTGAGAAAAGCCACCCCTTTGCAGCTATCATAAGATCATTTGTGGTGGTTTTAATTGTGTAGCCCGCAATGAATGGATAACTACATGGAGTAACCCCAATTCCGTGTTTTTGCGTTTAAAATTTATCAAAGGAGGTATAAATTTATGTATGGAGTTACACTCAAATGACAAACAGTAAGTGGTCAAGGAAAAAACCTTTCATGGTGTAGATTAGTTTTATTTTTCTGAGTCGTTCTAATAAAGTCCCGGGGTGCTATTTACTCTATAGCCAATTGCCACGATTGTCGTTTGATATCCAAAATCTATTATTCTGTGGCCCCTCATACTGGAAATTTTTAAAGAAAATTTACTCCTGACCAATGTTTGTGAAGAAAGTTCAGTTTTGAAGATTTTTAGGTTGAAAAGCTGAACTAGATGACCAAAATCAAATGGGTCTTTTGAAAAAACAAATAAGGAAATTTTTTATTCAATACTGTAAAAACAACGTGCCCAGAAAGTAAAATTTTTCGTACAAAAGAAACTGAATGAAGTAGAATCTAAATTGCCCACCCTGGCAATGTGAATTACTTAAAAAAAAAGATTTGATTAAAAAAGAGCTTGAACTTTAAACACAAAGTGCAAAAAAGGGTCAAATCCGCGCCAAAAATTAAATTCATTGAGGAAGGGGAAAAAAAAAAAAAAATATTTTTAACATTGAGAAAAATGATCAAACACAAGCATTTTAAACCCGGTTGTAAAAGAAATGGGAAATTATCAAAAAGAATGAAGTAATCAAGAGGTATTCTTTCTACCCAAAAAAGGCACCAGAGAAAAGTGTTTTTGGGGATACTGTCAAGAATTTTTAAAAAAATAAGACTTCTCGTTTTCCCAAGACCCAAAAAATCAGAATGGGGGGACATCACAGAATGTTTAGTTTTGCAGGCATTAAAGAGTTTGAAAAATGGATCACCTCCGGTCTTTTTTTAATGTAAATTTTTAAATTCTTCTGGCTGAAAATTTAAGAACTTTATTTTTAAAACTTAAAGCTGCCTTTATTAGAAGAGAATTGTCCCAACACAGAAAAAAAAATTATGTTTGACCTAAAGGGAAGCAATACCAAAAAGCCAATTAAACAACTGGCGTCCCATTCATTTAAAAAAAGTCATTATAAATTTTGGGAAAGTAATTGCTATTCGACTTTTCAGTTTTATCAAGCATAATTTTGAGACAGGTAGGTTTTAGAAAGGGAGAAAATAAGTCATATAGTTCGTTAATTGTAATTAGGTTATCTGAATCAAAACAGAAACCTGGATTTTTTTGCACTTGATTACAAAAATGCCTTTGACACAAATCTAAAGAATCATATTTTTGGTCTTTTTAAACGATAAAACTTTGGGAAAAAACGTACATTAAATGGATTTGGGTTTCCTGCGAAAAAGTAACAGCAGCAAAGTTAATGGGTTGGGTAACTGAAAATATCCCGATTAAATGCAGGTATAAGAAGGATGCCCCTTCTACCTATGGCCTTTATTCTGGGTGAATTATTTTGGCCCAAAAAAAGAGATTTATGAAAAATAAAAAGGGAAATTAAATCCCAAATGTGTCAACTAACACCCCAAATGTATTCTTAAAGTATGAGTTTGCGATGATGCTACCTTATTTGTAGGGTATTTCTGACCCAAAAATGCTCTAACAAGATCTCCTTTTTTCTAAAATTTTTGGATTATCTATGAAGACAAAAAAGTGGGCATGGGCTCGGTTTGAAAAAGATCGAAAATGATATTAGATTAAAGTGGCAACAAAGGATTAAATTCTGGGAACCCACTTTAGCAATGTTTGTGCTTCGAATTGAAGAAAAAGGTTTCAAGGGATAGATAAATTCCCCAAAAATGTCTGGTGGTCTAAAAGGAATTTTAGTATTATGGGTAAGGTTTGTGTTGTTAAATCTATTCTTCTGCCAAAGCTCGTTTATGTGATGCAGGCACTTAGCATACCAGAAGATTGCTTAGAGAAAGTAAACACAATGTTATTTAGATTTATTTGGAAGAAAAAGTATTCTAATACTAAAGCCTTTGAAAAAGTGAAAAGAAAAATCATTTGTAAAACAACTGATAAGAGAGGACTAAATATGATCAACATTATTGATATGCAGAATTCATTTCTCCTCTCTTGGGCCACAAAATTGATGAGCAACCATGAGCAGAAATGGAAATGTATTACACATGAAATACTGTCACGTACTGGTAGACATCTATCCTGTTTCAGCTCTAATGTTAAATCTGATGAATTCAAAGGCTTTGGGCTGATACATAGTTTGTTCTGGAAAAAAGTATTAAAAACCTGGTTGGATAACCTGCATGGAATAAATACCGACAAGTTATTCAAAGCTGATTATTTGGATCAGTGCTTATGGAACAATGCAAATATCAAATATAAAGGTACAATTCTTTTTCAGAAAGATTGGATCAGAGCTGGTGTAACACATGTGTCTGAATTAATGGAAGATGGCCACATAAAGAACTTTGCCTCTGTATGTGAGATTGTTGGTGACAAACCCACTTGGACCTTTGAATATGGAGCTATATGCACTGCATTAACTGCAGGCCAAAGGATATTAAACGCTAACCAGACAGCTCAGATAGAAACAAATAACTCAGTCTGAAAACTCTGGCGACACCTTGCCAGTTTCGCCTGTTTGTGACTGAAAAAGATTTAACTCAACCGCTGGCGACTAAATTCTGGTTAAACAAGCTGGGTGTTGAAATTCAGCCTAAAACATGGCTCACAGCCAGTAAAACTACTACTGAAACTAGACTGCGGTTATTCCATTGGAAAATATTACACAATATATATCCTACTAACATACTGCTTAACACGTTAGGCATAGCTAATAGTAAACACTGCACATTTTGCACTGAAGAGATAGACTACATTGAACATTTCTTCTATGAGTGTAATAAAAAAGAGATTTGGAAATATGTTGAACACAAAATACTACATAAATTTAACATAGCCATGAAATTAACACTACAGAATGTACTATTTGGTTTTGATGGATATGAAAGAAATAAGCTTGTAAACAGTTACATCAACTTACTAATCCTGATTGCTAAAATGTGTATTGGAATAGTTAGGTACAGCACTCCATTGTACATTATCATTATCTTTGACCGTGAGCTTCGTTACAGAGAGATAGATAAAAAAATATTATAAGAAACCATCAGTACAAAACTGTAAAAAAAATAAACCATCAAAAAAAATCGATATATGTATATATCATGTCCAGGTGCCAAGTTAAAGAAATAAACAATGTGATACTTTTAAAAAAACAAACCATGGAGAAAAATCAATACTGATTGAGAATGGTTTAAAAAAACAACCCTCAAACAAACCCGGGCTACATTTTCAAGTACCCTTTACATTCTACAGGAACCATTGCTTAATTTCTGTTACACCAACTTTCATGAAACAAAACAAACTAATGATGGAGAGAAATAATAGCGAAGGCGCCATTAATTATAGCCATTGCACAGAATTAGGTCACGTTCTCTTGGAAAGGGCTCCTGTTAAAGAAGAAAAAAAACAGAAATAAAAAAAAGATGGATTGTGGTGGAAAAAAAAGATGAAGTACAGATGTAGAAGTGTAAAAAAAAAGACTATCTTCATTTACCTCAGTTATAAAAACTAAAAAAAAAATCCCTGAAAGGGAAGATTTCTCTTTTATTTAATTGTACAAAAAGATGTCTTGAGAAAACTTTGTACAAGCAGCTTTCAAACGAGAGCTGAACTGATATATACTTGTTATGAACAGCATATGGTGTGTGTATACTAGATCATAAAATAACTTCCAAAACTGTTAGCATGCCCGCATGCCTATTACCACCGTTCTGATATGTTTTCTCTCTGAAAAATGTCAAAGTGTCGATACGTAAAATGTAACCTACCATTACAGAAATTCACTTGCTAATTCCTTTGTGGCTTAATTCTTAAACACACTGACAGTTTAATACATTACCTCATACAGCGTTGAATGAAATGTTTTGTTGCCGATTCATTGTGAACCTATTTACACAAGTTAGAGATTCTTGACATTAAATGATTTTGAAATTAAAAAAAGAAAAAAAAGAAAGAGATACAGCCACAATAATAAATTATATTCCCCTTTTTTTAAGGAAAGAAGCCTAGGGTGTGGGTGGGGGGAACAAGAGGGCCAGGAATGGGGAGAACATAGTCTCTCACACCCACACTCATGAAGACGGGGACGGGATAGCCTAGTGGTTAGAACATTTCGGTCGCAACCTGACAACCGGGGTTCGATTCCCATTCCAGGGGGATATTTTCCTCTGGAGTTAACATCAGTGCAGACTCCACTCTCCCTAAAAGTCCTTCGGATAAGACTATAAACCGAGGCCCCCGTGTGCGAACGCACGCAGAACATCTTAATAATGATAATAATCATAATAATAATAATAATAATAATGTATGGAATTTATATAGCGCTGAATCTTGTAAAGTAAACAAATCAAAGCGCTTGCATTCAAATCATTCATACGCATGCGTACACGTTAATTCCTGTTCCGCTTTTCGTAAGAGTAGGACATTGTGTGTCGGTGGGAAAAACATATTTT
>CM054155.1:36368753-36373893 GCA_028751875.1 Rapana venosa | reverse complement strand
ACGTTTAAAAGCTCATTCGTGCAATGTTCAGGGAAATCACTGTGGTTGTACCAATTTATCTGATATTCACGCGGTAAAACAGACACTCAGGCAACATTTTTTTCAACATTTAGAGCACGGCTTGTTTCTGGAAGCATGCATAGTTTACACACTGAAAATGCAAAAAACCCACCTTCAGTGAACGAGTCAATGTGAATGTGCGTACCATACACAAGTCTGTATGAGGAAACATATGTCGACCAGAGTGTGAGTCGATGTGCACATTAGTTTTATTCATTACGTATCATCACTTTTATATCCATCACCTTTCTTGTTAGTTCAACAAACACATGACAAGAATAATTGATTAACTGTCCCCCGGAACTTGCTCCCATCCCCATAATAGACAAAAGAATTAGTACATTAATCTGTTGCTGAGACTTAGAAAAACACTCTGACCAGCATAAGTATTACTGTTATAACGTACCCTGGGCAAGGCCTACCAATTATGATACCCACGCGCATAGATAGGCATTTTGACAATCAACAATTTAGACAGAATAGATTCCAAGCATGCATATTAAGACTGAAAACAAAAACAACCTCACTGAACAGTCAATGTCACTGTCTCTCTCACAGAGACCGTTTTCAATGAATCCACATGATGTGGCACACGTCACATAGTTTTCATCAACCGGATACAATTTATAGAACAACCTTCAAATGTCTATTACATCTACTGCAAAATAAAATGATTGGCGTACTGAAAGTTGTCTGTCGCTCTTAGATTAAAGATAGAAATGTTCTGAACGAAAAAACCTTAACAAATCCTAAGAAAATAACTCATCAACTCCTCCTGACAAGCCTGCACCACGTTTACCACCCCTAGGTCGGACAACCGTTGGGGTACCACGCACGGACGCTGCAATTGAACACCAATGGTTCTGTCCTGGCAATTTTCAGGAGCTAAGTAACCTGAAGCCGGTCACTTCTTCTCCATGAGAGTATTCTCAGCTTTATGCGTGTCGTCTCTGCCCCCTCCAATTGCCACCATCCCTGCGAGATATTTTGACAAGACTATATCCTATTAGTGTGTACACTTTCAGTTCCATCGTTTGAACTGTATCTAGGCAATGTTATTGTTTGTAGTCTTGCTCGAGACATGCTTCCACCGAATCATGTTTTCGTCTCCTGTAGGTGATCTTCAGAATACACCACAGAATCACCAAAGCGTTGAAGCGACTTTTGAAAGCAGTATTTCACCATGCTGCACAGCGGGCGAGTCACACAAAGACACCTCTCTAAGGCCACCACAGCGGACATGACTTGCGAAGCCAGGACCAAGCTTTGGAAACAAATCAAATGGGAGTTAAAGAAGAAAGTGACAATGGAATAAAAAGCTCCACCTTTCCTAGAGCAATCTGGTGTGATGCTGAAGCCTGTGTACCATACACTTGAGCATCATAGAGGATGTCCAGGAGAGACAAAGAAACCAAACACATGTTAACTCATTCCTTCAGTACCAGTGTATCATGAAGGATCAGTAAGCATTGGTGGCAGAACGATCACAAACCTCCGCTTCGCAGAGACATGTGTATGAATCCAGGATCAAAAAGAGCTTGCCAGCCTAACAGAACACTTGAATAAGCCTCAAAAACATATGGCAATGGAATCAGTTGTCAGAGAGATCCAAACCTTGATGACACTTAATAACAACCAACGACATTAGCACTGATATCAGGGTTAATGACCAGAAGCTGGAAACAGTTCAAAAGCTTCAACAGTTACCTGGTAGCCTATTGTATCCAGAACCAGGATCCAAAGCCAGAAGTAGTATGACAGGACGTGCACAGAACAATAACAGCTTTGTCAAAAATAACAACACCATCTGGAGAGATACAAATATCTCACTTATCTCCAAGATCAGACTAATGCGCTCCCTTGTCATATCCATATTTCTGTATGCCTGTGAATCATGGACCCTGACTGTAGATTTGGAGAGAAGAGTACAGGCGGTGGAGATGAGATACTTTCGGAGACTCCTTGGTATCTCCTACAAAGACCACATAAGCAACGAAAGCGTGCATAACAGAATCCAGCAAACCATTGGACCCTATGAGAGCCTTCTAACGATCGTGAAAAAACGTAAACTTAAATGGTATGGGCATGTCACAAGATCCAAAGGACTTGCAAAGACAGTTTTACAAGGCACTGTCCAAGGAGGAAGAAGAAGAGGCAGACCAAGGAAGAGCTGGCAGGATAACATCAGCGAATGGACAGGCCTAGAACTCAATAAAACCCGAGAAAGGCAGAACAGAGAGAGGAATGGAGGGAACTGGTTGTTGAGTCTTTGAGGGTGCCCCCACGGTCGTTAGACTACGGGACAGATAGATAGATAGATAGTCATCAAAAACGAGGTTTTGAGTCCTCTGAAAGAAAGTCTGTATCAAAGGATGTAACACACTAGACTTTGTTACGTTGAGCATCCTGAATTTCCCTTTCCCCCCAATTCTATTGTACACTATTCACAGGTCAGAAGACTGAATGATTGAAAGAAAAAAAATATACAATTTATGAAGTAAATGAAATTCTGCACTGGTGGTTCATTAAAGTCTCATTAACACTCAAATAACCCACATACCAACAGTTTTTTTGTAGGCTCATACCTATGGTTTTTCATTTCAGCTCTAACAATTCAACAAAACTGTAAGCCTAGAAAGAGTTAAATCTTAGAAGAAACTGTTTAACTTAGAAAAAAAGGTTCAGATATCTGCAAATAGACCAGTAAAAGAACCATTGGTGACCTGAGGAAGATTTTGTGGTCCATGGAGATGGTCCTGCACACTAAGCTGTACAACCCATGAGAAGAGCTGGAAAGGACTTGCCACTATTTCTCCCAAACATAGCTGAAGGTGTAACAAATGAACAGAGGAGAATAAGAAAGACTTCAATTTTACAGTATTTTAACTTGAGCTTGTTGTTATCCATCTAGTGCAGAATATCATATATGCACAGAGAGATATTTTTATTGATTTATTTATTCTTTTATATTGAGGATAATGGAATAAGCACTCGCGTGCTTTTTGACATCCAGTCCCCGTGTGTATGCGGTTTTGTAAATTTTGCCATCTGTTCCCATCGGCATACAATGGCCTACTCTTTCAAAAAGCGGAACAGAATTTAACTGTGCGCACAAGATGTTCTGCTGCGTTCGCACACAGGCCTCAGTTTATAGTCTCATCGAAGGACTTTGGCATTCAGTTCGATTTTTGGTCAAACTGGGAAGAAAGGGCGAGGGTGGGAATGGAACCCAGAACCTCACGGTTTACTTGTTGGCAGACAAACATCTTAACAATCCTGCCACCTTCCTTCCAAGAGAGAGAGAGAGAGAGAGAGAGAGAGAGAGAGAGAGAGAGAGAGAGAGAGAGAGAGAGAGAGAGATTAGCTTAGTGTTTAGAGCCCTGAAGTCAGGATATAATGGGGTTGGTTTGAGCCACCTGGAGACACCCATTCAAGGGGGCTGCTTGCTTACATTTTCCTTGAAGGCTAGTTTTCTTTGTTTGAGAGAGAATTTCTGAACTTCAGTTTGATTACAGAACTCACACTGTCATTTTGAAGAAGTCTGGGGTACTGAGACATTGCAGTTATGCAGTGTCCAGTGTCTTGGTGTCAGTGTGGCTGACCTTGTGCCTAGTTAGTGACTTTGAATGGGTCTTCAGGTAATGTTGAGTTCTTTGCTTTCTTTGTATTGTTGTTGTTTATCTTTTGGTGTATTTCACTGGGACTGACAGCTAGGTGTGGCTGTAGTACAGTCTGTAAAGATGGCTGTAAATTTTTGTGGTGCGTTTCCTGCTCTTGTGTTGTTCAGTTCTTTGTCATCCTAAAAGCTACTGTTCGCTTTTGGTATTTTTCATGAGAGCAGTTGATACCTCGGGCTTGCAGAGATGCAGTCTTCAAGTGTCTTTATTATCCCTTTGTCTAGTCTCTGACCAGCTTGTTACTTGGGTGGAGTTATTGTGTATGGGTTGTGGGCCTTGGCTGTTCCCAATTTTGACTGTAATACTGAAAGTTCAGAAAATTCAAATGATTACATTTTTATTATTGTCTTAATTTTTTTAAACTATGCTTGAATTTCTGAAAAGCTAGCAAAATCTATCAAAATTGATACATTTAGTTTCTAATCGTCTTCTCCCCAAAATTTGCAGCTATTCTGAAAAGTTAAATTGTCTTTTAAAATTGAGTACATTTTACATTTAAATCTTTTCAGAATATTGCTGGTATTTCTAGAAAATTAGCATTATATTTCAAAATTGAGTAAACATTTATTTTAAAATCTTTTTCAGAACTTTGCTGTATTTCAGAAAAGTTAGCATTATCTTTCAAATTTAGTACATTTATTCTTTTCTGAAAATTTTTTTAAGACCCATTGCTGAAGCTGCATTCCCGTAGAGCTGACCGTAATGTATTTAAATATTAAATTAATTATTTTATGCAAAATTTATAGCAATATTCATTGTTTGTCCAGCGTCTTACTGTTTTTGTTCCTCCTTTAATATGCACATTGTCTTCACTACATGCCGGTGGCTGATAACAAATTTGTTTGCAAAATGTTTTGTTTAATCGCCTGTTCATTTCTTTGTAACGCTTCACTCCCTAAAGGGTAATGTAATTAAATATCAACCTGAATCTTGACCAACTTCACTTGTGCTTACCTGTGTTGTGATGTAAGGAAAAATCTGCAGACTTTGTTAAAACAGTTTTTTTTTGTTTGCATACAAGATCATGATTTCATATAAACAAGACATGCCAGTGATGTGTGTGGCCAATCTTTGTGGTGAGAGAAAAAATATCGGAGTATCGTTCTCTGTAGCTTACACTTCTTGTAGCAGCGAGCACCAGTGTTTGGTTGATAATGAGTAGCATGAGACAGAAAAAGCAAAGATTCACTATTAGTAGTACTCCCCTGTCACACATTTCCAGCTAGTTTCATTGGCAACGTAGTTTTATTTAATATATTTTTAATATAGATATATATATATATATATATATATATATATATATATATATATATAATAATTAAAATCACATTATTATGCATATGGTTCATGATTAAGCAATATTTCCCTGTGTGCATGATTTTGGTATAGCACCACACCAACCC
>CM054155.1:36356253-36366253 GCA_028751875.1 Rapana venosa | reverse complement strand
ACAGTAGATTTCTGTCAAAAACAGGAAGCAAGAACTTCTATTCTACGACCCACCCACCCCAAAAAACAACAGCAAAAAACCAACAAACCACCGCAAAACAAACTGTACGTTAGATTGTAATTTCTGAAAGTTTCCACTGCGTCTGTTTGGTCTGATTGATCACGCTTGAGTAAAACACAAAACGAAACATGCTAGTAGGTTAAAGAGGTTGGAATTCAGAAAAAAACGTTTTCATCATCTTTTGGCTCCTCCTCTTTTAACCTCTTCTTCGTTCGTCGATGTGTAGCTTCATACATTCTGGCATTGTTAGTCATGCCGTAATACCAATGGAATGTTATTATGTATTCCATATTTTCATATTCATACCACTTTAAGTCACGGCAGATTTCTCTGCGTGAAGTTCGGGCTGCTCTTCTAGAGGGAGAGCTCGTCGCTACAAGAACAGCGCCACCCTTTTTTTTCTTTCTCTTTTTTCTGTCTGTAACTGTAATTATTGCACTATGAGAATGGCTTTTTTGTTCCTACAGAATTTTGTCACGGACAACTCTTTTGTTGCCGTGGGTTCTTTTAAAAGGTAAAGGTAAAGGAGTCCCACAACCTATAACGTCGTAGAGGAGCGAGGCGTCAGAGACCTCACTTCTCTAGGGCCAGCATATTGAGGGCGGCGCCCATCTCCTCTCCCTCGCTGCTTTCCCTTTCCTGACCCTAAAGAGGGCAGGTACCCATTTACAGCTGGGTGAACTGGGGGAGCTGTACTGAAGCCAAGGAGCGCAAACGGTCACCCATCCAACTGGTAACCACGCTCGACGCTGCTTAACTTGGCTGGGGGAAAGCGAATGCTCCGACCACTGAGCTATCCCGTCCCCCAATGTAAAGTACACATATCATATAGTATCATATATATATAGTCCACACTTTAGATACACTTCTACTTGCTTCTGATGCAGGAAAAATCTCCCTCCTCTCTCTTCCTGACTTATCTGCAGCCTTTGATACCATAGATCACTCAATTCTTCTTTCTCGCCTCCAAAATACGTTTGGTATTAACGGCACAGCCCTCACCTGGTTTACTTCATACCTCACTGACAGGTTCCAGAAAGTTATTGTAAGCAAAATTCAATCAAAACCTCTCAAAATGGAATGTGGAGTCCCGCAGGGATCAGTCCTGGGCCCTGTTCTCTTTACTCTCTACACTGCTCCACTCTCACATATAATAAACAAAACCCATATTGATCATCATTTCTATGCCGATGATACTCAGTTCAGTGCGGTGATACTGTTGAAAACTTGCCTTCCCTCCTGACAAATATGTCCTACTGCCTTCAAGACATTCAAAACTGGATGACTCAGAACAATTTTACAACTTAATGCCGATAAAACCGAAGCCATGCTCATAGGGACCCAACATAAACTTTCCTCTATCGCAAAAACTTCAATAGAATTCGGCAATACGTCAGTTCCTTTGTCCAACTCTGTGAAGTATTTAGGAGTAGTTCTTGACAACACACTCTCTATGAAAAAAAATCATCACCCAGACCTGCCAGTCTTGCTACTATCAATTACGGCGCATAAGCGCAAATTCGCAAGTATCTGTCCACTGATGCAACTTCCAAGCTTGTCACATCTCTCATTCTTTCACGTTTAGACTACTGTAATTCTCTTTTGGCTGGCCTACCAGCATCATCTATCCACTCTCTTCAACGCATACAAAACTCTGCAGCTCGACTGGTCTTAAGAAAGAAAAATTCTGAACACATCACTCCTCTTCTGCGATCTCTTCACTGGCTGCCTGTCTCACAAAGACTGGAGTATAAAATCAATACCCTCTGTTTCAAATGTCTCCACAAATCTGCACCCCCTTATCTCTGTATCTGTCTTCATCTGTACACTCCATCCCGTTCCCTTCGTTCAGCGGCAGATACTTTGTGCTTTCGAACACCCAGAGTGAAACAAACTACTGTTGGCCGTCGCTCCTTCTCTGTTTCTGGTCCATCCACCTGGAATGACCTCCCTCTTTCACTTCGCCAAAAGCCTTCACTTGATACCTTCAAATCCAGCCTCAAAACACACTTATTTCCTACCTGAGACTTTCCCCCCAAATATCTGTCCCTAATTTTCAACAGCATCTTTCACCTTCTAAGTGTTTTTTCCGGTGTGTGTGTGTGTGTGTGTGTTGTGTGTGTGTGTGTGTGTGTGTGGTGTGTGTGTGTGTGTGTGTGTGTGTATGGCGTGTGTGTGCGTGCATGCGTGCATACGTGCGCGCGCATGGTTTTGAAATCTGTTGTTCATTATGTTTAAGGAGAGTTGCATGCCTAGCCTGTAAATGATTGAGTGCAAGCGCTTCGATATTTTTGTTTTTTTACAAGATTCAGCGCTATATAAATTCCATATAGTAGTAGTAGTAGTAGTAGTAGTAGTAGTAGTATTGACGGTGTGTTGTGAAGAGAAGTACATATATCATACAGTATTGACGGTGTAATATGAAGAGAAGTATAGATATCATACAGTATTGATGGTGTATTGTGAGGAGAAGTACAGATATCATACAGTATTGGCGGTGTAATGTGAAGTACAGATATACAGTATTGAGGGTGCAATGTGAAGTACAGATATCATACAGTATTGATGGTGTATTGTGAAGAGAAGTACAGATATCATACAGTATTGACGGTGTATTGTGAAGAGAAGTACAGATATCATACAGTATTGACGGTGTAATGTGAAGTACAGATATACAGTATTGAGGGTGTAATGTGAAGTACAGATATCATACAGTATTGACGGTGTATTGTGAAGAGAAGTACAGATAACATACAGTATTGACGGTGTAATATGAAGAGAAGTACAGATATCATACAGTATTGATGGTATAATGTTAAGAGAAGTACAGATATCATACAGTATTGATGGTGTAATGTGAAGTACGGGCATCATACGTATTAACGGTGGAATGTGAAGTACATAATACAGTACTGATGGTGTAATGTCAAGAGAAATACATATATCATACAGTATTGCTGGTGTAATGTAAAGATAAGTACAGGTATCATACAGTATTGATGGTGTAATGTGATGAGAAGTACAGATATCATACAGTATTGATGGTGTAATGTGAAGTACAGATATCATAAGTATTGACAGTGTGTTGTGAAGTACAGATATAGTACAGTATTGCTGGTGTAATGTGAAGAGAAGTACATATATCATACAGTATTGACGGTGTAATGTGAAGTACAGATATCATACAGTATTGATGGTGTAATGTGAAGAGAAGTACAGATATCATACAGTAATGATGGTGTAATGTGAAGTACAGATATCATACAGTATTGATGGTGTATTGTGAAGTACAGATATCATACAGTATTGACGGTGTAATGTGAAGTATAGATATCATACAGTATTGACGGTGTAATGTGAAGAGAAGTACAGATATCATACAGTATTGACGGTGTAATGTGAAGTACAGATATCATACAGTATTGATGGTGTAATGTGAAGTACAGATATCATAAGTATTGACGGTGGAGTGTGAAGTACATAATACAGTATTGCTGATGTAATGTCAAGAGAAATACATACATCATACAGTATTGCTGGTGTAATGTAAAGATAAGTACAGATATCATACAGTATTGACGGTGTAATGTGAAGTACAGATATCATACAGTATTGACGGTGTAATGTGAAGAAAGTACAGATATCATATAGTAATGATGGTGTATTGTGAAGTACAGATATATACAGTAATGATGGTGTATTGTGAAGTACAGATATATACAGTAATGATGGTGTATTGTGAAGTACAGATATCATACAGTAATGATGGTGTATTGTGAAGTACAGATATACAGTAGTGTTGGTGTATTGTGAAGTACAGATATCATACAGTAATGATGGTGTATTGTGAAGTACAGATATATACAGTAATGATGGTGCATTGTGAAGTACAGATATCATACAGTAATGACGGTGAAATGTGAAGTACAGATTTCATACAGTATTGATAGTGTAATGTGAAGTACATAAAATCAGACAGTATTGACGGTGTAATGTGAAGAGAAGTACAGATATCATACAGTATGGACGGTGTAATGTGAAGTACAGATATCATACAGTATTGACGGTGTAATGTGAAGTACAGATATCATACAGTATTGACGGTGTAATGTGAAGAGAAGTACAGATTAAGTCATACATTTTTTTTTATATAAACAGAAGCAGAAACTTCATTCAGAAACTATTATATATATTCACTTTTACCAGGCCCCCCTCCACTAAGCATTAAGACAATGAAAAAAACGATCTACAAATATGACTGGATAGGAAGGACCTTACATCTCACCAGATCATGTTTCTTTTTTTAGGGTTTGGAATGCTTTAAAAAAAAGAGAGAGATGCGCCGTTAAACGTTTCAAAAACAAGCAACTGCGTAAAAATACCACAAGATTAGAACATGTCATGAACGCCATCATTCTTGTTAATTCAAAAACTGAAGCGTAGACCACAAGATCAAGTGTGTGTGTACACGTAAAGGTCAGCAAATGCGAAGAACGCCATCATTCTTGTTTATTCAAAACCTGAAGTGTAGACCACAAGATCAAGTGTGTGTGTACACGTAAAGGTCAGCAAATGCGAAGAACGCCATCATTCTTGTTGATTCAAAAAACTGAAGCTATACCACAAGATCAAGTGTGTGTGTATACGTAAAGGTAAGAAAATGCAAAGAACGTCATCATTCTTGTTGATTCAAAAAACTGAATCTTATACCACAAGATCAAGTGTGTGTGTATACGTAAAGGTAAGAAAATGCGAAGGACGCCACCAGTCTTCTTTATTCAAAACTCTGACGAAGGCGCCCCATAAAGGATTCGGAATCTGAGGGATCCGTGCCGGGGTGACTGAACAGCATCACTACTACACGGGCGTCAGCCAATGTGAACACAGCCCTGGAGCAGTCAGTAGAACAAGAAGGACCACCTTCATCCAGGATGATGTCTGTCTTGCGCTATCTGCTTCCAGCAAACTTAGCGTGATACCATACCCCGTGTGTAATAATATATCAGTAACGAGGTCACAACCAGCATGCTGAGATACAGCCACCTCTAGACAGCTATCATAAGATCATTTGTGGTGGTTTTAATTGTGTAGCCAGCAATGAACTGGATAACATACATGGAGCTAACCACAATATCCATGATGTTGATGCGTTTAACAGCTTTATCACACAAGGAGGTATAATTGATGTATAGAGAGCTTATCACTCAAATGACAAACAGTACACGTGGTCAAGGAAAAATCCTTTCATCCGCGTAGATTAGATTATATATTTTGTACTGATCAGTTCTAACTAATGTCCAGGAGTGTGCTATTCACTCTATAACTCAATCTGACCACAGACTTGTCATTTTTGATATACCAAAACTAATATTCAACTGGCCCATC
This sequence comes from Rapana venosa, assembly GCA_028751875.1. Taxonomy (NCBI): domain Eukaryota; kingdom Metazoa; phylum Mollusca; class Gastropoda; order Neogastropoda; family Muricidae; genus Rapana; species Rapana venosa. The sequence continues at coordinate 36,360,808 of CM054155.1, read as the reverse complement.
ATACTGGAAATTTAATTGAAAGTATTACTCCATGACACAATGTTGCTGAAGAAATAAATCAGTTTTATCGAAGATTTTTAGGTTGAAAATGCTGAACTAGATGACCAACTCAAATGGGATCTATGCAAAATCAAAATAAAGGAATTTTGTATTCAATACTGTAAAAACAAACGTAGCTCACAGAAAAGTAAATTTTATCAGCTACAAAAGAAACTGAATGAAGTAGAATCTAAAATTGCCACTGACCCTGGCAATTGTGAATTACTTAAACAAAAAGATTTGATTAAAATAGAGCTTGAACTATACAACTTACAAAGTGCAAAAGGCGCTCAAATCCGCGCCAAAGTTAAATTCATTGAGGAAGGTGAAAAAAACACAAAATATTTTCTCAACATTGAGAAAAATAGATCAAACACAAGCATTCTTAACCAGGTTGTAAAAGAAAATGGAGAAATTATAACAGAAAAGAATGAAGTAATCAAAGAGCTGATTCATTTCTACCAACAAAGGCACCAGAGAAAAGTAGTTTTCAGGAGGATACTGTCAATGAATTTTTAAAAGATACAGACATTCCTCAGTTATCCGAAGACCAAAAAGTCAGAATGGATGAGGACATCACAGAATGTGAAGTTTTGCAGGCATTAAAGAGTTTGAAAAATGGATCATCTCCAGGATCAGATGGTTTAACTGTAGCATTTGTAAAATTCTTCTGGCTGAAATTGAAGAACTTGATTTTGAAATCTTTAAAAGCTGCCTTTATTAGAGGAGAATTGTCCCCAACACAGAAAAAACAATTATAGTTTTGATCCATAAAGGGAAGCAACTACCAAAAAGCAACTTAAACAACTGGCGTCCTATATCATTAACAAACAGTCATTATAAACTTTTGGCAAAAGTACTTGCTATTCGACTCTCTTCAGTTATATCAAGCATCATTTCTGAAGACCAGGTAGATTTTATGAAAGGCAGAAATATAAGTCATATAGTTCGATTAATTGATGACACTGTAGGTTATCTGAATCACAAACAGAAACCTGGCATTTTATTTGCACTTGATTACAAAGATGCCTTTGACACAATATCTAAAGAATACATATTATGGTCTTTTAAACGATATAACTTTGGAAAAACGTACATTAAATGGATTGAAGTTCTCATGCGAAACGCTAACAGCAGCATAAGTTATATGGGTTGGCTAACTGAAAATATCCAGATTAATGCAGGTATAAGACAAGGATGCCCATTCTCACCTATGGCCTTCATTCTGGCCCTGGAATTATTGGCCATAAAAATGAGATCTTATGAAAATATAAAAGGAATTAAGCTCCCAAATGTGTCAACTAACACCCCCAAATGTATTCTTAAAGTACTGATGTATGCAGATGATGCTACCTTATTTGTAGAGGATATTTCTGACCTAAAACATGCTCTAACACTGATCTCCTATTTTTCTAAATTCTATGGATTATCTATGAACAGACAAAAGAGTGAGGCCATGTGGCTCGGTTTGAACAAAGATCGCAAAGATGCATATTATGATATAAAGTGGCAACAAAGGATTAAAATTCTGGGAACTTACTTTAGCAACACTGTGTGTGCTTCCGAATTTGAAGAAAACTGGTTACAAGGGATAGATAAAATCCACCAGATGATCTGTGCCTGGTCTAAAAGGAATTTTAGTATTATGGGTAAGGTTTGTGTTGTTAAATCTATTCTTCTGCCAAAGCTCGTTTATGTGATGCAGGCACTTAGCATACCAGAAGATTGCTTAGAGAAAGTAAACACAATGTTATTTAGATTTATTTGGAAGAAAAAGTATTCTAATACTAAAGCCTTTGAAAAAGTGAAAAGAAAAATCATTTGTAAAACAACTGATAAGAGAGGACTAAATATGATCAACATTATTGATATGCAGAATTCATTTCTCCTCTCTTGGGCACAAAATTGATGAGCAACCATGAGCAGAAATGGAAATGTATTACACATGAAATACTGTCACGTACTGTAGACATCTATCTCTGTTTCAGCTCTAATGTTAAATCTGATGAATTCAAAGGCTTTGGGCTGATACATAGTTTGTTCTGGGGAAAAAAATATTAAAAACCTGGTTGGATAACCTGCATGGAATAAATACCGACAAGTTATTCAAAGCTGATTATTTGGATCAGTGCTTATGGAACAATGCAAATATCAAATATAAAGGTACAATTCTTTTTCAGAAAGATTGGATCAGAGCTGGTGTAACACATGTGTCTGAATTAATGGAAGATGGCCACATAAAGAACTTTGCCTCTGTATGTGAGATTGTTGGTGACAAACCCACTTGGACCTTTGAATATGGAGCTATATGCACTGCATTAACTGCAGGCCAAAGGATATTAAACGCTAACCAGACAGCTCAGATAGAAACAAATAACTCAGTCTGAAAACTCTGCGACACCTTGCCAGTTTCGCCTGTTTGTGACTGAAAAAGATTTAACTCAACCGCTGGCGACTAAAATTCTGTTTAAACAAGCTGGGTGTTGAAATTCAGCCTAAAACATGGCTCACAGCCAGTAAAACTACTACTGAAACTAGACTGCGGTTATTCCATTGGAAAATATTACACAATATATATCCTACTAACATTACTGCTTAACAAGTTAGGCATAGCTAATAGTAAACACTGCACATTTTGCACTGAAGAGATAGACTACATTGAACATTTCTTCTATGAGTGTAAAAAAAAAGAGATTTGGAAATATGTTGAACACAAAATACTACATAAATTTAACATAGCCATGAAATTAACACTACAGAATGTACTATTTGGTTTTGATGGATATGAAAGAAATAAGCTTGTAAACAGTTACATCAACTTACTAATCCTGATTGCTAAAATGTGTATTGGAATAGTTAGGTACAGCACTCCATTGGACATTATCATTATCTTTGACCGTGAGCTTCGTTACAGAGAATAGATAAAAAAATATTATAAGAAACCATCAGTACAAAACTGTAAAAAAAATAAACATCAAAAAAAATCGAATATGTATATATCATGCCCCAGGTGCCAAGTAAAGAAATAAACAATGTGATACTTTTAAAAAAACAAACCATGGAGAAAAATCAATACTGATTGAGAATGGTTTAAAAAACAACCCTCAAACAAACCCGGGCTACATTTTCAAGTACCCTTTACATTCTACAGGAACCATTGCTTAATTTCTGTTACACCAACTTTCATGAAACAAAACAAACTAATGATGGAGAGAATAATAGCGAAGGCGCCATTAATTATAGCCATTGCACAGAATTAGGTCACGTTCTATTGGAAAGGGTTCCTGTTAAAGATGAAAAAAAACAGAAATAAAAAAAGATGGATTGTGGTGGAAAAAAAGATGAAGTAAAGATGTAGAAGTGTAAAAAAAAAAGACTATCTTCATTCACCTCAGTTATAAATACTAAAAAAAAATCCCTGTAAGGGAAGATTTCTCTTTTATTTAATTGTACAAAAAGATGTCTTGAGAAAACTTTGTACAAGCAGCTTTCAAACGAGTGCTGAACTGATATATACTTGTTATGAACAGCATATGGTGTGTGTATACTAGATCATAAAATAACTTCCAAAACTGTTAGCATGCCCGCATGCCTATTACCACCGTTCTGATATGTTTTCTCTCTGAAAAATGTCAAAGTGTCGATACGTAAAATGTAACCTACCATTACAGAAATTCACTTGCTAATTCCTTTGTGGCTTAATTCTTAAACACACTGACAGTTTAATACATTACCTCATACAGCGTTGAATGAAATGTTTTGTTGCCGATTCATTGTGAACCTATTTACACAAGTTAGAGATTCTTGACATTAAATGATTTTGAAATTAAAAAAAGAAAAAAAAGAAAGAGATACAGCCACAATAATAAATTATATTCCCCTTTTTTTAAGGAAAGAAGCCTAGGGTGTGGGTGGGGGGAACAAGAGGGCCAGGAATGGGGAGAACATAGTCTCTCACACCCACACTCATGAAGACGGGGACGGGATAGCCTAGTGGTTAGAACATTTCGGTCGCAATCTGACAACCGGGGTTCGATTCCCATTCCAGGGGGATATTTTCCTCTGGAGTTAACATCAGTGCAGACTCCACTCTCCCTAAAAGTCCTTCGGATGAGACTATAAACCGAGGCCCCGTGTGCGAACGCACGCAGAACATCTTAATAATGATAATATAATAATAATAATAATAATAATAATAATAATAATAATAATAATAATAATAATGTATGGAATTTATATAGCGCTGAATCTTGTAAAGTAAACAAATCAAAGCGCTTGCATTCAAATCATTCATACGCATGCGTACACGTTAATTCCTGTTCCGCTTTTCGTAAGAGTAGGACATTGTGTGTCGGTGGGAACAGATGACATAATTTACAAAACTGCATACACACGGGGACTGGATGAAAAAGCACATAAGCGCTTATTCCGTTATCCTCGATATAAAAGAATAAAATAAATAAAATAAATACACACACAACACCCACCCTTGAAGAGCCCACCAATAAACAAAAAA
>CM054155.1:36310106-36355753 GCA_028751875.1 Rapana venosa | reverse complement strand
TTTGCTTTCTAGGCAGGGTCATAAACTTAAGACCCCCGATCCACCTGGGATCAGAGCAGAAGAGTTATAGTTCTAAGAGTTTATGATAATAATAATGATAATAATATAAATAATAATAATAACAATAATAATATTAATAATAAATGTAATTTCTATAGCGCTATTTCTTGCAAAAACAAGTCAAAGTGCTTGCATTCATCCTACTCTTAACACATGCAACAAGTTACAATTAATAGTTTTTACAAATGCGAATGTACACACACACACACACACACCACACACACACACACCACACACACACACACACAACACACACACACACACACACACACACACACACACACACACACACACACACACACACAGAGGTTGTACACCTTGGCAGGGTGATGGGGGGTAATTTTCTACACAAAGTCCCCAAACTAAATACTCAGTCATCATTTTGTTGTTGTCAAGACGAGCTCTACAAATGAACATACAGAATCTTTTATTAATATTTTGAAGTTGTACTAAAGTTTTTACAAGGTTTTTGTACTGGAGCCATCCCCCCCTCCCCTGAAAACCAGCGAACTGCATTTGTTTTTGCAGTGCACAAACGTTTCCAGTTCATATGCTGTATTGTTTTTAAGTTCATTTACACGCAGAAGTCGGATGTGCTGGGCCTGACTTGTCAGGCGCTCAAACGGCAGCGGCAACACATTATTTTTCGTTCGTATGACAGACACAACAACAACAACAATAGTTGCTGTCTAATCGCTGGAGGACAGAGTTCATTTAGAAGAAGAAAAAAGAAGTCAACATTAGGTTTTAGTTTATTTTATTGATCCAACATTTGTGTAAACAGATGATAAAATTTACAAAACCGCATACACACGAGAACTGGAGTGCTTATTCCATTGTCCTCGATATAAAAAAAAGTCATCTGAGCGCTTTGATTTGTAGCTTTACAAGATTCAGCGCTATATAAATTCCATACATTATTATTATTATTATTATTATTATTATTATTATTATTATTATTATTATTAATATTATTATTATTATTATTATTATTAAAAAGCCCATAGCTGTACAGTATTGACGGTGTAATGTGAAGAGAAGTACAGATTTCATACAGTATTGACGGTGTAATGTGAAGTACAGATATCATACAGTATTGACGGTGCAATGTGAAGTACAGATATCATACAGTATTGATGGTGTAATGTGAAGAGAAGTACAGATATCATACAGTATTGATGGTGTAATGTGAAGTACAGATATCATACAGTATTGACGGTGTAATGTGAAGTACAGATATCATACAGTATTGACGGTGTATTGTGAAGTACAGATATCATATAGTATTGATGGTGTAATGTGAAGTAAGATATCATACAGTATTGATGGTGTAATGTGAAGAGAAGTACAGATATCATACAGTATTGATGGTGTAATGTGAAGTACATATATCATACAGTATTGACGGTGTAATGTGAAGTACAGATATCATACAGTATTGACGGTGTAATTGTGAAGTACAGATATCATACAGTATTGATGGTGTAATGTGAAGTACAGATATCATACAGTATTGATGGTGTAATGTGAAGAGAAGTACAGATATCATACAGTATTGATGGTGTAATGTGAAGTACAGATATCATACAGTATTGATGGTGTAATGTGAAGTACAGATATCATACAGTATTGAGGGTGCAATGTGAAGTACAGACATCATACAGTATTGATGGTGTATTGTGAAGAGAAGTACAGATATCATACAGTATTGGCAGTGTAATGTGAAAAGAAGTACAGATATCATACAGTATTGACAGTGTTATGTGAAGTAAAGTACATATATCATACAGTATTGGCAGTGTAATGTGAAAAGAAGTACAGATATCATACAGTATTGACAGTGTTATGTGAAGTATAGATATAATACAGTATTGATGAGGTAATGTAAAGTAAGGTAAAGGTAAAGGAGTCCCATAACCTATAAGGTCGTAGGGGAGCGAGGAGGCGTCAGAGACCTCACTTCTCTAGGGCCAGCATATTGAGGGCGGCGCCCATCTCCTCTCCCTTGCTGCTTTCCCTTTCCTGACCCTAAAGAGGGCAGGTACCCATTTACAGCTGGGTGAACTGGGGGAACTGTACTGAAGCCAAGGCGCGCAAACAGTCACCCATCCAACTGGTAACCACGCTCGACGCTGCTTAACTTGGCTGGGGGAAAGCGAATGCTCCGACCACTGAGCTACCCCGTCCCCTAATGTAAAGTACACATATCATATAGTATCATATATATATAGTCCACACTTTAGATACACTTCTACTTGCTTCTGATGCAGGAAAAATACCCCCTCACTCTTCTTGACTTATCTGCAGCCTTTGATACCATAGATCACTCAATTCTTCTTTCTCGCCTCCAAAATACGTTTGGTATTAACGGCACAGCCCTCACCTGGTTTACTTCATACCTCACAGACAGGTTCCAGAAAGTTTATTGTAAACAAAATTCAATCAAAACCTGTCAAAATGGAATGTGGAGTCCCGCAGGGATCAGTCCTGGGCCCTGTTCTCTTTACTCTCTACACTGCTCCACTCTCACATATAATAAAACAACACCATATTGATCATCATTTCTATGCCGATGATACTCAGCTTCAGTGCGGTGATACTGTTGAAAACTTGCCTTCCCTCCTGACAAATATGTCCTACTGCCTTCAAGACATTCAAAACTGGATGACTCAGAACAAGTTACAACTTAATGCCGATAAAACCGAAGCCATGCTCATAGGGACCCAACATAAACTTTCCTCTATCGCAAAAACTTCAATAGAATTCGGCAATACGTCAGTTCCTTTATCCAACTCTGTGAAGTATTTAGGAGTAGTTCTTGACAACACACTCTCTATGAAAAAAATCATCACCCAGACCTGCCAGTCTTGCTACTATCAATTACGGCGCATAAGCGCGATTCGCAAGTATCTGTCCACTGATGCAACTTCCAAGCTTGTCACATCTCTCATTCTTTCACGTTTAGACTACTGTAATTCTCTTTTGGTTGGCCTACCAGCATCATCTATTCACTCTCTTCAACGCATACAAAACTCTGCAGCTCGAACTGGTCTTAAGAAGAAAAATTCTGAACACATCACTCCTCTTCTGCGATCTCTTCACTGGCTGCCTGTCTCACAAAGACTGGAGTATAAAATCAATACCCTCTGTTTCAAATGTCTCCACAAATCTGCACCCCCTTATCTCTGTATCTGTCTTCACCTGTACACTCCATCCCGTTCCCTTCGTTCAGCCGCAGATACTTTGTGCTTTCGAACACCCAGATTGAAACAAACCACTGTTGGCCGTCGCTCCTTCTCTTTTTCTGGCCCATCCACCTGGAATGACCTCCCTCTTTCACTTCACCAAAAGCTTCACTTGATACCTTCAAATCCAGCCTCAAAACACACTTATTTCCTACCTGATACTTTCCCCCCAAATATCTGTCCTTAATTTTCAACAGCATCTTTCACCTTCTAAGTGTTGTTCCCAGTGGGGTGTGTGTGTGTGTGTGTGTGTGTGTGTGTGTGTGTGTGTGTGTGTGTGTGTGTGTGTGGGGTGTGTGTGCGTTGTGTGTGCGTGCATGCGTGCATACGTGCGCGCGCATGGTTTTGAAATCTGTTGTTCATTATGTTTAAGGAGAGTTGCATGCCTGTAAATGATTCAGTGCAAGCGCTTCGATTTGTTTGTTTTTTACAAGATTCAGCGCTATATAAATTCCATATATTATTATTATTAGTAGTAGTAGTAGTAGTATTGACGGTGTGTTGTGAAGAGAAGTACATATATCATACAGTATTGACGGTGTAATATGAAGAGAAGTACAGATATCATACAGTATTGATGGTGTATTGTGAAGTACAGATATACAGTATTGAGGGTGCAATGTGAAGTACAGATATCATACAGTATTGATGGTGTATTGTGAAGAGAAGTATAAATATCATACAGTCTTGACGGTGTATGGTGAAGAGAAATACATATATCATACAGTATTGATGGTGTAATGTGAAGAGAAGTACAGATATCATACAGTATTGGCAGTGTATTGTGAAGTACAGATATCATACAGTATTGATGGTGTAATGTGAAGTACAGATATCATACAGTATTGACGGTGTAATGTGAAGTACATATATCATACAGTATTGATGGTGTAATGTGAAGTACAGATATCATGCAGTATTGATGGTGTAATGTGAAGACAAGTACAGATATCATACAGTATTGATGGTGTAATGTGAAGTACAGATATCATACAGTATTGACGGTGTAATGTGAAGTACAGATATCATACAGTATTGACGGTGTAATGTGAAGTACATAATATCAGACAGTATTGACGGTGTAATGTGAAGAGAAGTACAGATTAAGTCATACATTTTTTTTATATAAACAGAAGCAGAAACTTCATTCAGAAAAGTTTTTATATATATATATATATATATAATATTAATAATATATTATTCACTTTTACCAGCCCCTCCCTCCCCCCCACTAAGTATTAAGACAATGAAAAAAACCGATCTACAAATATGACTGGATAGGAAGGACCTTACATCTCACCAGATCATGTTTCTTTTTTTAGGGTTGGGAATGCTTTAAAAAAAGAGAGAGAGATGCGCCGTTAAACGTTTCAAAAACAAGCAACTGCGTAAAAATACCACAAGATTAGAACATGTCATGAACGCCATCATTCTTGTTAATTCAAAAACTGAAGCGTAGACCACAGGATCAAGTGTGTGTGTACGTAAAGGTCAGCAAATGCGAAGAACGCCATCATTCTTGTTTATTCAAAACACTGACGAAGGCGCCCCATAAAGGATTCGGAATCTGAGGGATCCGTGCCGGGGTGACTGAACAGCATCACTACTACACGGGCGTCAGCCAATGTGAACACAGCCCTGGAGCAGTCAGTAGAACAAGAAGGACCACCTTCATCCAGGATGATGTCTGTCTTGCGCTATCTGCTTCCAGCAAACGTTAGCCTGATATCATCACCCCGTGTATAATAATATTTTTTACGATTTTGCTACCTAAGAATACAGACTGAAACCATACTTAATAAACTATGAAAACAAAACTCATAAGAAGACGTATTGTAAATTTCGCACAAGCTGTCACAATTTAATGATAGAGAAAGGGAGGCACCAAAATATATCTAGAGAGGACAGAAAAGGTATATATTATAACAAGATAGAAGATGAATTTCATTTACTTGATGAATGTATCTCATATGATGAACTCAGAACCAATTTGTTATTAAAAATTACAACCAAAGACAAAAAACGTAACATTTGTATAGATAAATTAAGTGACATAATCACAGTTGATATCTATCAAGCAGATATCATCAAATATGTGTATGAATGTTTTAAGAAAAGAGAAAATGAGAAGTAAAATACAACGTGCTTTAGTGTACATCAATTTGAGCCAAAGAGATGATTATAACTGATGTTTGCTTGTTTTGTTGTTGTGTCAAATAAGTCTACTTGACTTAAATGGCAATAAAATATTCTGAATCTGAATCTGAATCTGAATCACACACACACAGGTTATACACTTTGGCAGGGTGATGGAGCTTTTGGCTGTTGAAAAGCAGGGACAGCTATGAAATGAAACAGGAGAGGGAAATCTTAGGTTTGAAACAAATATGTCTTGAGGCGGATTTAAAAGTGTCACAAGAAGGCCTTTGGCGAAGAGAGATAGGGAGGCCATTCCAAATCGATGGACCAGAAACAGAGAAAGAGCGACGGCCGACGGTGGACTGGCTGAATCTAGGTATTCGAAAGCACAAGGAATCTGCAGCAGAGCGAAGGGAACGAGAAGGAATGTACAGTTGGAGACATTCACAGAGGTGAAAGGATGCTGATTTGTGGAGACATTTGTAACAGAGGGTACAGGTCTTATAGTTTATTCTGTGTGGCACAGGCAGCCAGTGGAGAGATCGCAAGAGTAGAGGAAGCGCGATGCATTATCTTCAGTGGTATCCCTAAAGATCAACCAGCCTATGCGTATAGGTGACGGTGATGGCTGCGTGCCTGTCTGCCTGTCTACCTGTTTGTCTGTGTGTTGTCTTCGATTTTACGTCTGTTCACTCTCAGTGATATTAGACCAGAATAAAATAATATATATATATACAAGGGGTGTATGAGAATTGAGGTGGTGGTGGAGGCCCTACTGAAAAATGCGAGGGGGGAAAAGTAGTCTAATAATGAAAAGAAACCGCACAAAGCAAAAGATACAATTAAAAAAAAACCGAAACAAAAACATAAAAAGTGATTAACGTTAATGAAACTAACAAATGTCCTATAGGACTATGCCAGAGACCTTTTGCAATATCAAATGCCAAATTCAAATTATTGAATATGCTTCTAAGGGAGTTTTCAGAAAATTGGGGTAAAAAAGCTTTTGTATTCTTACATTCAAATATTATATGAGTATTAGAAATATTTCCACCACACAGACATTTACTGTGTCTACTGAATTTGGTTACGAATGCATTAAGTTTTATTCTATAAAACAAACTATTCACTCTTCTTACTGTTGAGATATTTGAGCAAGCCTTAGAATGGCTCACGACTCTTGCTTTATCAGTTTTGATGACAGATCTGTTTAGAAATCTCTCTTTTAGGTGATACGTTTCTGTGACCTTTTTCCATGATGTTTGTTCTAATAAGTGGTAGCCCTCTTGTAATGAAAAAGGCACGTGCAATGTTGCTGATTTCCGTCCAAATGAGAATCCACTGTGTGAAGGCACCCAACAGAAAGTGACATTTGTGCCCTTTAAGGTTAAAAGGTGTATGACATGATTAATCTCTAATGCAATGTTTGAAGTTTTCTTGTACCACAAGGATTTTAAAGCATACAATACCGACTTAGAATCAACACAAATAAGGATTTGAAATATACACAATGGCAAATCAAGAACATAATTTAGAGCCATTAATACTTCTACTAATTCCGCCGTAAAAATCGAATGATGTTTACCAACATAGAATGATTTTTCAATTTTTAAAGATGGTATAACAAAAGCTGAACCTGTTTCTTGATTATCCAGACGTGATCCATGTGTATAAATTTGTAAATGATGAAAATAATTATGATGGATGTGGGATCGAACATCAGAAACCATAATGTTCAGATTCTCATTCTTTTTTTTATACATTAATTACCTCTATATCAAAGTGTGCTCTGTTCATCTCCCACAATGGGCAAGGTAATATTGGCTCTCGTTTGTCCATTCTGTGTTGATTGACATTAGAATTTTCCACTAGATCGGACACATATGTGTTAATGGGCATTAAGGAAGATATATCTTTTGCTCTTTTAGGAAACTGTAGTTCAGATTGAGCTTAGCCCCTATAAATGGGACATTATTGGACTAGGAGAAGTGAGATGGACAGGATTTGGTGAGACATTGACTGAAGAAGGCAAGAAGATCTGGTACAGTGGCCAAGAAAAACATCACCAACATGGAGTGGCATTTATTGTCAGAAAGGAAGTAGTGGGGTGCATTATCAGCTGTACACCGGCTTCCAGCAGGATTATCAGCATCCGGGTGTCAGCCAAGCCCAAGAACATCACCATCATACAAATCTATGCACCATCATCTGACCATGCAGATGAAGAAGTAGAAGAATTTTACGAAGATCTTGAAAAGACAATATGAAAATACCCAAGAAGGACATCATCATCATCATCCAAGGGGATTTTAACGCCAAAGTAGGTCCTGAATCTTACAACCAATGGGCCGGAACAGTTGGTCAGTTTGGAACTGGAGAGACCAACGACAGGGGACTACGTCTGCTGGAGTTTGCCTGTACCCACAGACTTACCATTGCCAATACCCTCTATCCCCACAAGCAGTCAAGGAGGACAACCTGGCATGCGCCAAACGGCAAGATCCATAACCAAATAGATTTTATCTTAACACCACGGCGCTTCAAATCCATCATCAACAGAGCAAGAACAAAAACCTACCCTGGAGCTGACATAGGCAGCGACCACGACCTTGTGCTGCTGATATTTAAAATGAAGCTGAAGAAAAACAAACAGCCTGCAAACCCACGTATCAAATTTGACGTGGACAAACTGAAAGATCCAGATGTCGAGGAGATCTTCCAAGCTAAGCTTGGCGGACGTTTTGCGGCATTAACCCTCCTGGACAATGACATCAATGACCTCACCAACAACTTTAATGAGGCAGTCTGAGAAACAGCAGAGGAAGTACTCGGTCGTCAGAGGAATAAACACCAGCCATGGACTACCAATGACATCTTGGACCTCTGCGATACAAGAAGAGCACTGAAACCAACCAGGTCTTCCAACCCTAAAGAATACCTGGAGGCCAACAATCTTGTGAAGAAGTCAATGTTAAAGGCCAGAGAGAAGTGGATCAGTGATCAATGTGATGAGATCGAAAAAAGCATGAAATTGGGCAACAGTAAAAAGGCATACGACACCCTGAAGAAACTCACAAAACCACTTCAAACCAAATCATCATTCATTGAAGACAGCTCCGGAAACCTCCTCACAGAAAGCTCAGCTGTATTGAACAGGTGGCACGAAGGCCTGTGGCAGGTCCTCAGAATGTTTGGCATTGAAGAAGGACTAGTGCAAACCATTCAAGCACTATACAACACCGCAAGCAGTGCAGTCCTTCTGAACAATCAGGTCGGAGACTACTTCAAAACCACAGTTGGGGTCCGACAAGGATGCCTGTTATCTCCAGTCCTGTTTAATCTGTTCTTGGAAAACATTATGAGAGAGACCCTCCATGACTTCCACTCTACCATCTCCATTGGCGGCAGACCCCTCAACAACTTGCGGTTTGTCGATGACATTGACCTCATGGGCGGAAGTAACACAGAGCTGCAAGATCTTACGACCAGACTTGAGAACAGAGCTGGAGCATATGGGATGGAGGTGAGCTCGGAGAAAAGTAAAGTACTTGTGAACAGCACGAGCAACGCCACTGCTAAAATTTACATGAACGGCCGACAACTGAAGGAGGTAGACGCTTTTAAATACCTTGGCGCTACACTCACAAAGGACGGGCGATCGACGACAGAAATCAAAGTCAGAATAGCCATTGCAACATCTTCCATGACAAAACTCACCACCATATGGAAAAGTAAAGAGATCAGTTTCCCAATCAAACTAAAGCTCTACAAAGCCCTAATTCAGACTATCCTGCTGTACGGAAGTGAAACCTGGACATTGATTGCTGAAACAGCAAAGCGAATCCAGTCATTCGAAACAAAATGCCATAGAAAACTACTGGGCATATCCTGGAGAGAACTAAAGACCAATGAATTTGTCAAGAGTCAAATAACACGGCTGGCAGGTCCACAGGAACCCCTTCTCACCATCGTCAAGAAGAAAAAGCTGACATGGTTCGGCCACGTCACCCGCCACAACACTCTGCCCAAAACAGTACTGCAGGGAACACTCAAAGGTGGCAGAAAGAGGGGAAGACAGAACAAGTCATGGATGGACACCAGCCGCCATGGCGCAGTGGTTAGTGCCTTGGGTTACGGACTGGAAGGTCGCGGGTTCGATTCCCATAAGAGTCATAGGGATTTTTCGGACTCCGGCCGGCTCCTACCCAGAGTGAGTGTGCTGTGGGCTCAGTGGGAAGACTGGGACCACACAGTCAAGCTTCATCCACTTAACGGATGCGAGTTTGAGAGTGTTGCTCAAATTACCTGACCAGCACTGCAGGTGTCTGTATCTCTCGGGCCCGGTTGACGCCGGGATATATTATGATAGTAAGCGTAGAGTACGACCCTGTCAAGTAGTCTCAAAGCATATGCACTTCCACAGCAGCATCATTACGTCATCCTCATTGTCATTGATCATCATGCATTAAAAAAAAAATTGCCTCTAATTCGGTGGTCCGGTTTCTCTGGTCTCATGGTGACCTCAGATTCGGTTTGCCCATACACTTCTGTGCCTGTGGTGAGTTTGTGTCAAAGCCTTGGGGTTGGAGGTTCGCGGGGGACGGTCGTTGGAGGGACGTTGTGGTGGTTGCCACCTCGGGTGGGCAACTCACTCAGTCTGGCTCCGCGACTGAGCTAATACTGTCGTTAGTAGGGGGTCTTAGTAGGTGGTGTCCTGCGTATGTTAGCTCAGAACAGGCACCACTGAACACCACCAAAGTGACCCAGCAGCAGTGCAGGGCCCCTCTGGCTGGTGGCCCCACGGCGGCCTGATAGTGATGGGCTCCCTGTGGACTTCCGACCCTGAGGATGAGACACAGTGAATCTGGGTGTGGCTGTGGCGGGGAGATGGAGATGAGCGGTGTGGGAGCAGTAGGACGGGGGGTCGTCAGAAGATGAGGCAGCAAAAAAAAAATAATTAAAAAAAAAAAAGTCATGGATGGACAACATCAGAGAATGGACCAGGATGAATGACTCGGCACTACTGCGCAGAGCCGAGGACCGAGATGGATGGAGGTGGCTTACCACGGCATCGTCTTTCGTGTCTCCCCCACGACCGCCAAGGTCACGGGTCTGATGATGATGATGATGAGTTCAGATTTTACTTCTACTTCCTCAGAAATGACATTTTCAGTCGTTCTGTTTCTAAGAACATATTTAGCACATGCCAGTTGACGGTAATCATCCAAAGGCAATGTACCAACTTCATTGTACGTTCCCAGAGCTGATGCATGATACGGAACTCCAAGTGCAAGCCTGTAAGCTTTGCAGTCTACACTTTGTAGCTTTTAAAGTAAAGATTTTGGAGCGCTGAAAAAGATTTCTTGTCCGTATGATAATTTTGAACGAACAAAAGATATAGGTAAACATTTTAGATTGAATATGTCTTGTCCCCAGAACTGTTTACTAATTATCTTCAGTAAGTTTATGCACTTTCTTGCCTTTGTTAATAAGTGCTCAATATGTGTATTCCAAGTTAGCTTTGAAGTTAGAATAACACCTAAGAACTTTATTGTATTTTTGTATTCAATTATTTCAGTCCCAATCTTAAATCTTGGTAGCTCCTCCGGATTACTGCCATTATTAAAAAGCACAACATGAGTTTGTTCCGTGGACAAAATAAATCCATTTTCAAGCATATATTTGTCGATGTTATCAAGCTGCCTTTGATATACCCTTTTTATGTAATTTAACGCTCTTTTTGGTGTATTACGTTTCATAGTAACGTTCATCCACATGCATATATCATCCGCATATTGTACTAAGATGATATCCTTTGATATATTCATTGGGAGGTCATGCAGCAAGATATTAAATAGGATAGGAGCAATCACAGAACCTTGTGGTAGTCCCATATGAAGCGATCTAACACTTGAATATGATTTAGCTACTCTTACTTGAATTTTTCTGTCTGTTAAAAAACTTTTGATATAAAATACAAGTGCCCAGAAACACCCACATTCTTAAGTTTACCTAATAACTTAGCATGCCAAACTTAGTCATATGCCTTTCTAATATAAAAAAAATGTTGCAAGAACATTCTTTCATTTGAAAATGCATTTTTTTTGGTTTTTAAAATTTAACCCAAATTCCCAAAGATCTATTTTTTTGAAAACATGCTTGATTGAAAGGGAATTTTTTTATTTTTATGCAGAAAAAATAGCCTTTTTTGAATAATTTTTTTCCATTAGCTTTTTCCAAGTGGGGGTCAAAAAAATTGGTTGTAGGGTTTTGTCAATTTAGGATTCCCTGTTTATAATGGAAAGACAATGGGGCTTTTTCCCCTTTTGGTTACCCCTAAACCAACAATTATGAAAAGTTTTGGGGTAGATAAAGAAATTTTTTGGGAAAATGTTTCAAAATGTATTAGAAACTGCACTGACCACGACTTTTCTTTTTAAAAGAGTAGTAAGCATCTCTTACTTCGGCCATGAATTTGGGGCATTAAAGAGAAAAAGTTGTCAGAGACTGGGTCGTAGGTTTTGTTTTTTTTTCATTGTTCTGTCTCCTGCGTTTAAATACAAGCTTCAAGGCATTGATTCAGAAAAAATGTCTGCAAATGTCTTGCTTTTTTTTGTTTGATGGAAAATCTTTATTCTCCTTGCAAGGACAATTGGGAAACTAACACCTTTTTTCATTTTTGTATTTATCCAAACTTTTTTAAAAATGGTTTTGATTTGAAATTTCGGGCACAAAAAAAAAGCCAAAAATTTTCTCTTAGCTGACAAAAAAGGTTACAGTATTTTTTTTTCTGTTTTTGTTTTTCATTTTCCGTTTTATTTTTAAAAAAATTTTAACTTAAAGGGTTTTTTTTTTTTTACTCTTCCTCCCTGTGGGGGCCACCAGTTTTTCCCCAAAATTATTTGTTTTAGGGTATTTATTTTGGGGTAGACAAATGGCAGCATGAATAAGTCCAGAAAACGGAAAATTTAAATGGTCTATGGTCAGTGTCAAAATTCTGTTTGTAAGTTTAAGGTTTTAAAATTTTTCCAGTCGCTTTTTTTTTAATTAAATTTTTGGGAATTTTTCTTTCCCGAGTATACGGGAAACTGTTACCCCTAAGGTTGTAATGAAGGCAATGATGCTGCCAAGGGTGTCATTTTGCGGTTGACCACTCACATTCTGGAGCTAATTCAGAGATGCGGTATAAAGCGATAGATCTATGGCTGATGTGCTCTGTGACTAGGCAATGTTCGGGAATTCTAGTACACTGCCAATCATTTAGTAAGTACAAGGCAGGAGCAACTATGTTTTTCTACCAAGCGAAGTATGAGATACTTTTTTACAGTCTATATCCAAAAGAGCATGTGCTTTTTAAAATCTCCTGCTATAAACCACTTTTCATTATCTTCAAGGCTGGGTAATTATCCTTTCAGGGTTCATATCAATAGGTTCCCCTAGGGAGGTTTGGAAACCAACCAAATGGGAGTTAAAGAAGAAAGCCATTGACGTATATATACTATTCATTTTTCCTGTGGCTAACTGGAATGGTGCCGAAGATACACCCCCATAAATCACAGCCATGTAGAGGATGTCCAGGAGAGACAAAGAAAACAAGCACATGTTGACTCGTTCTTTTAACCCCAGTTTGTAAAACACAACCATGTTCACCACGTTGGTCAAGGAGAGTAGAAAGCACACAGGCATATAGATGTTTAAGATGAGAATTATGGTGATTGTGGATGCCCATTGAGGGATCAAGTTGTTTGGGGAGTCTGAAGGCATCGCATCAGACGCATCTTTTATAGCACATCCGTAAGTGACATTGTCAGCACAAACACGACTGACATTCACCCCGGGCAAAGTCTGCATGTTTGGATGCGACAGGTTGGAATGATCTAAGGTAAGCATCACGATTCGCTTTGTTTGTTCTCTCTATTTAAACACAACAGCTTTTTGCAGTTCTGTTTAGTAAGTGAAAAAAGAGATCAATAATCAAATGAATGCTTTTGTTTTATTTTTAAAAGTAACCCCCCCAAACGTGAAGTTGCCATGACTGGAAGAAGTCATTAGAATCTTCTATTTATCTGTCCCGTGGTCTGACGACCGTGGTGGCACCCTCAAAGACTCAACAACCAGTTCCCTCCATTCCTCTCTCTGTTCTGCCTTTCTCAGGGTTTTGTTGAGTTCTAGGCCTGTCCATTCGCTGATGTTATCCTCCCAGCTCTTCCTTGGTCTGCCTCTTCTTCTTCCTCCTTGGACAGTGCCTTGTAAAACTGTCTTTGCAAGTCCTTTGGATCTTGTGACATGCCCATACCATTTAAGTTTACGTTTTTTCACGATCGTTAGAAGGTTCTCATAGGGTCCAATGGTTTGCTGGATTCTGTTATGCACGCTTTCGTTGCTTATGTGGTCTTTGTAGGAGATGCCAAGGAGTCTCCGAAAGCATCTCATCTCCACCGCCTGTACTCTTCTCTCCAAATCTGCAGTCAGGGTCCATGATTCACAGGCATACAGAAATATGGATATGACAAGGGAGCGCATTAGTCTGATCTTGGAGATAAGTGAGATATTTTTATCTCTTCAGATGGTGTTTAGTTTTGACAAAGCTGTTATTGTCTGTGCAGTCCTGCATACTACTTCTGGCTTGGATCCCTGGTCTGATACAATGGCTCCCAGGTACTTGAAGCTTTGAACTGTTTCCAGCTTCTGGTCATTAACCCTGATATCAGTGCTAATGCCGTTGGTGTTATTAGTCATCAGTTTGGTCTTCTCTGCACTGATTTCCATGCCGTATGTTTTGGAGGCCTTATTCAAGTGTTCTGTTAGGCTGGCAAGCTCTTTTTCTGATCCTGCTATTCCATCAATGTCATCTGCAAAGCGGAGGTTTGTGATCGTTCTGCCACCAATGCTGACTGATCCTTCATGATGTTCCAGTGCATCAGCCATGATTCTCTCAAGGAAGATGTTGAAAAGAGTGGGTGAGAGTAGACAGCCCTGCCTTACTCCAACTGTTGTTCGAAACCATTCTCCAATGTTGTTGTTGTAGTACACTGCACTGGTGGCCTCGCTGTACAGCTGTTTGATGACTCTGATCAGGTTTGCCATGATGCTGTACAAATTCATGGTTGCCCACAAAGCTGCATGCCACACCCTGTCAAATGCCTTCTTAAAATCGATAAATACGTGGTAAAGGTCTTGTTGATGTTGAAGGTACCGCTCACATAGTATTCTGAGGTTGAATATATGTTCTGTTGTGCTGCGCCTTGCTCTGAAACCTGCTTGTTCCTCAGCAATGATGGTCTCTGCTTGTGGCTTCAGTCTATTTAATATTATCTGCAGCATGACCTTGCTTGGGTGGCATATGAGGCTGATTGTGCGGTAATTATGGCATTGTTGTAGATTTCCTTTCTTGGGGAGGGTGATGATGAGTGACTGTGTCCATGGTGTTGGCCATTTTCCTGTCTGCCAGATCTTGTTGCAGATTCTTAGTAGGGCGCTGATCATGGCTTCCCCTCCAGCTTGAACCAACTCAGCTGGAATGTTGTCAGCCCCTGCTGACTTTCCCTTTTTCAGCGATCTGACTGCTGTTTCCACTTCTTCTCGGATGATAGGGTGACTGTCTGTGTCTTTGCTTGCGGGTACATTAAGGACTTCTGGATCTCCTGCGGTTCTATAGTTATACAAGTCGGAACAGTATTCTGTCCATCTGTTCAGAATATCCTGGTCGTCAGTGAGACACTTCCCATTTTTGTCTTGGATTGTTAAACCTTTTCCCTGTTTTGTGCTAGTCAGGTCTTTCACCAGCTGATATGCTTTCTTGCTATTGTTTTTCTTGATGTTCTCTTCAATGTCTTGGCACTGTTCACCGATCCATTTCTCTTTTGCCTCCGTCATGGACTTCCTGATTCTTTTGTTGACTGCCCTATGTTGTTCTGCTCTTTCTTTTGTTTCATTTTTCTTTTTCTTCAACTCTCTACGCTTGTCGCATAGTTGTAGGATGTTAGGTGTGACCCATGGTTTTTTGACTGGTCGGTGTTTGCCAAAAAGCTCGCTTGCTGTTTCAGTCACTGCTGTATTGAAACTATTCGTCAGTGTATCTATGTCTGAGTCTCTCACAGTGAGTGCTGCAAACTTTCCACCTATCCTTGCTTGGATAGAATCTTATGTACCACTAAAAGACATCTATCCTGGAACTTCTGTCTTATAAATTTATTCAATTCATACACTTATATACATATTCAGCATTACATGAATAGTTAAAAAAAACCCCAAGAACATAGGCCGAACAAGCAAAAACAACACAGCAAATTACATTTTCAGTTATCTCTTATTCAGCCATGTAACCAATTCAAGAAAGGTTATTGTTGAGGTGCACAAAACACAGACTGTATGCACATCAATGACCACAACATTTAATGTTACTGTTCCCTAAAAAATCTCAAAGCATGAAATGATGCAGATAGTGTGGATTTTGCAACCAACATAACCTCGAAGTCTTCGAGACGTGTTGAAACTACAGTAGATAATCACAGTTTTGTTTTCATTTTTTTAAAGACAAAATGGCCGAGTGTAGATGTTGTTATGGACTAGCATAAAAAACCATAACATTTTCAATGCCTGTCTGTACTGTAACTGGCTCAAGCAAAAGTTTATAACCATTCACCCTCTCTCTCTCTCTCTCTCTCTCTCTCTCTCTCTCTCTCTCTCTCTCTCTCTCTCTCTCTCTCTCTCTCTCTCTCCACCCTCACTGTGTATTTGTTTTACTCGTACCCTCATAAAAAAACAGACAGACACGCACACACGCACACATGCATACACGTACACACACACAACTCCACGCACGCACACACACACACACACACACACACACACACACACAACACACACACATGAGCACGCATAGGTGCACGTGTGCTCGCGCACGCCCGCACGTGCATCCACGTACACACACACAATACAAATAAGCACAAACAAAACCACACACGCTCAAACGCACAAACACACGCACGCGCGTGAACACACACAGATGCATCACAAGGATATACACTCACACAACACAGACACACATTTTTACACACGCATACTACACACACACACACGCACACATACATTTTAACACGCACACTACACACACACACACATTTTTACACGCGCCCATGCACGTGCAAGCACTTAAGTTCAACACATGCATAAAAAAATACACCCAAACTCGCAAATATTTGCGTACACACATGCATGCACACAGAAGTGCGCGGTTTACACACACACACACACACACACACACACACACACACACACACACACACACACACACACACACACACACACACACACACACACACACACACACACACACAACACACACACCACACACACCCACACAAACACACACACACACACACTCACACACACGAGAACACATATAAACACTTGCGCTGTAGCGCGCACAGACACACATACACACATATGCACAAACAGGCGTTGGCACACATATGTACTCACGCACGCACGCGCACACACACGCGCGCGCAAACCAGACAGACAGACAGACACACGCACACACACACACACATACACACACACCTGTACTCTTCTCTCCAAATCGCAGTCAGGGTCCATGATTCACAGGCATACCAGAAATATGGATATGACAAGGGAGCGCAATAGTCTGATCTTGGAGATAAGTGAGATATTTTTTCTCTCTTCAGATGGTGTTTAGTATTTTGACCAAAGCTGTTATTGTCTGTGCCTCCTGCATACTACTTCTGGCTTGTATCCCTGGTCTTGATCCAAGGCTCCCAGGTACTTGAAGCTTGACACTTGTTTCCAGCTTCTGGTCATTAACCCTGTATATCAGTGCTAATGCCGTTTGGTGTTATTAGTCAACAGTTTGGTCTTCTCTGCCACTGAATTCATGCGTATGTTTGGAGGCCTTATTCAAGTGTTCTGTTAGGCTGGCAGAGACTCTTTTTCTGATACCTGCAATTCCATCAATGTCATCTGCAAAGCTAGGTTCGTGATCGTTCTGCCACCAAAGCTGACTGATCCTTCATGATGTTCCAGTGCATCAGCCATGATTCTCTCAAGGAAGATGTTGAAAAAAGAGTGGTGAGAGTAGACAGAGCCTGCCTTACTCCAACTGTTGTTCGAACCATTCTCACAATGTTTGTTGTTGTAGTACAACTGCACTGGTGGCCTCGCTGTACAGCTGTTTTGATGACTCTGATCAGGTTTTGCCATGATGCTGTAACAAATCAAGGTATGCCCACAAAGCTATCATGCCACACCCTGTCAAATGCCTTCTTAAAATCGATAAATACGTGTAATGGTCTTGTTTGATGTTGAAGGTACCGCTCACATAGTATTCTGAGGTTGAAATATTTTCTGTGTTGCCTGCGCCTTGCTCTGAAACCTGCTTGTTCCTCCAGCAATTATGTCTCTGGCTTGTGGCTTCAGTCTATTTAATATTATCTTCCGCATGACCTTGCTTGGGTGGCATATGAGCTGATTTGTGCGGTTAATTATGGCATTGTTGTAGATTTCCTTTCTTGGGGAGGGTGATGATGAGTGGACTGTGTGCATGGTGTTGGCCCATTTTCCTGTCTGCCAGATCTTGTTGCAGATACTTAGTAGGGCGCAGAATCGGTGCAGGGCTTACCCCTCCGAGCTTGAACCCAACTCAGCTGGAATGTTGTCCAGCCCCTGCTGACTTTCCCTATTTCAGCGATCTGACTGCTGTTTCCTCCACTTCTCTCGGATGATGGGTGACTGTCTGTGTCTTTGCTTGCGGGAACATTAAGGACTCCTGGATCTCCCTGCGGTTCTATAGTTATCAATTCGGACAGTATTCTGTCCATCTGTTCAGAATATCTGGTCGTCAGTGGAGACCACTCCCATTTTTGTCTTGATTGTTAAACCTTTTCCCTGTTTTGTGCTAGTCAGGTCTTTCACACCAGCTGATATGCTTTCTTGCTATGTTTTTCTTTGATTGTTTCCTCTTCAATGTCTTGGCACTGTTCACCGATCCATTTCTCTTTTGCCTCCGTCCATGGACTTCCTGATTCTTCTTTGTTGACTGCCCTATGTTGTTCTGCACTTTCTTTGGTTTCATTTTTCTTTTTCTTCTAACGTCTCTACGCTTGTCCGCATAGTTTTTGTAGGAATTGTTAGGGTGTGACCCATGGTATTTTTGACTGGTCCTCTGGTTTGCCAAAAGCTCGCTTTGCCTGTTTCAGTCACTGCTGTAATTGAATACTATTCGTCAGTGTATCTATGTCCTGAGTCTCCACAGTGAGTGCTGCAAACTTTCACCTATCCTTGCTTGATAGAATCTTATTACCACTTAAAGACATCTATCCTGGAACCTTCTTGTCTTATAAATTTATTCAATTCAACACTTATATACATATCAGCATTACATGAATAGTTAAAAAAAAACCCAGAACATAGGCCGAACAAGCAATAAACAACACAGCAAATTACATTTTTTCCAGTTATCTCTTATTCAGCCCATGAACCAATTCCAGAAAGGTTTATTGTTGAGGTGCACAAAACACAGACTGTATGCACATTGCAATCGACCACAACATTTAATGTTACTGTTCCCTAAAAAATCTCAAAGCATGAAATGATGCAGATAGTGTGGATTTTGCAACCAACATAACCTCGAAGTCTTCGAGACGTGTTTGAAACACAGTAGATAATCACAGTTTTGTTTTCATTTTTTTAAAGACAAAATGGCCGAGTGTAGATGTTGTTATGACTAGATAAAAAACCATAACATTTTCATGCCTGTTCTGTACTGTACTGGCTCAAGCAAAAGTTTGTAACCATTCACCCTCTCTCTCTCTCTCTCTCCTCTCCGTCACCTCTCTCTCTCCATCTCTCCTCTCCTCACTCTCTCCCTCCTCTCTCGCACCTCTCATCTCTCCTCACTCTCTCTCTCTCTCGATCTCTTCTCTCTCTCTCTCTCTCTCTCCACCCTCACTGTGTAATTGTATTACTCGTACCCCTCATAAAAAATAACAGACAGACACTCACACACTCACACTGGCATACACGTACACACACACAACTCCACGCACGCACACCACACACACATCAGCACACCACACACCAACACACACACATGAGCACGCATTAGGTTGCACGTGTGCCGCGCACGCCAGCACCGCATCCACGTACACACACAACAATACAAATAAGCACAAACAAAACCAACACACGCTCAAACGCACAAACAACACGAACGCCGTGAACACACAACCAGAAGCCTCACAAGGATATACATCACACACACAGAACACACATTATTACACACGCATACTACACACACAATCACAGCTCACGACATACATATTAACACGCACTACTACAACACACGCAACACATTTTTTTACACGCGCCCATGCACGTGCAAGCACTTAAGTTCAACACACATCAATAAAAAATACACCGCAAACTCGCAAATATTTGCGTACACACATGCATGCACACAGAAGTGCGCGGGTTACAACACACAACACACATCACACAACACACACCACAACACACACACACACACACACACACACACACACACACACACACACACACACACACCAAACACACACACACACACAAACACACACACCACACCCCCACAAAACACACACACACAACACACTCACACACAACGAGAACACATATAAACACTTGCGCTGTAGCCGCGCACAGACACACATACACACATATGCACAAACAGGCCGTTGGCAACACATATGTACTCACGACAGCACGCGCACACACACGCGCGCGCAAAACCAGACAGACAGACAGACACACGCACACACACACAACACATACACACACACGAGCGAATACAACACACATATATGAATGCAGGCATCACGCACGCCACACACAATGATCTCTAAATGTGTTGTGTTGTGATGTGTTGTGTGTGTGTGGGTTTTTATGTCCTTTACTAGATAATGGTCATTATGGAGCGCGGGTGCAACGTGGGTGGTGTATGTGTGATAAAACTGTTTCATATATTGGTGTGTATATGTATGGGTGTGCGCGTGTGTGTGAATGCGCACAGTGCGTGCACCAAAAAAAATTCTTTTTAATTTCTTTTTCCAATCAATGGTATTTTACACATTGTATTCCTACCTTGGTGTGTTGTTGTGTGTGTGTGTGTGTGTGTGTGTGTGTTTGTGTGTGTGTGTGTGTGTGTGTGTGTGTGTGTGTGTGTGTGTGTACTCGTCGGTGTGTGCCGCACCTGGGTTTGCGTTTGGTTATGATAATTTTTTTAAAAAAACTGAAAAATCAAATGTATTTTTCTTGTGTCTTGTGAGATACTTTATAGTATCATTGTGCCTTATCAATATTGTAATTGCCCTTCATGGGATGATTAAATGTTTTTGACTTGACCTTTGACTGACTTGAACGACACCACCGCACGTACAACAATACACACACACACACTCACACACATACCACAACACATGCGCACAACGCACACGACACTCACACACATACAGAGTCAGACACACGTGCGTACACACATACATACACACACACATATACACTCACAGACGCATATGCTTTCTTTCTTTCTTTCTTTCTTTTCTCTCTCTTTCTCTCACACACAGAAAGATAGAAAGAAAGAAAGAAAGAAAGAGCACTTAAGTTTAAAATCAATGTGATGCAAACAGGGTTAATATTCTTGATGAAATTAATTAGTACATTTCAGGGCACTCTTTCTCACTCTTTGTCTGTATTGGTGTGTGTGCGTGGTGTGTGTTGTGTGTGTTGTGTGTGTGTGAGAGAGAGAGAGATGAGAGAGAGAGGAGAGAGAGAGAGGAGAGAGAGAGAGAGAGAGAGAGAGATAGAGAGAGAGAGAGAGAGTGAGAGAGAGAGAGAGCGCTCGCGTGCGTGTGTGTATGTCATTCCCCTTTACAAACTAAACCCACAGCTGGAAGAAGTAAATTCAGAAAAACATACCAAGGTCCATCATGAAAGAAACACTACAGGGGGAGTATAGGTGATTAGCACAAGGAACGCCAAAAATTATAAGTAGAAAAACCACATTGTTTTCATAGATTTTGAAAGTGCTTTCAGCAGTGCGTGGTGTGTGTTGTACAGCAATGGTTTCTACGAAGAAATAGAGCATGAAGTATAATTATGCTAAATCATTCTTTCCAGAAGCTGTACATCAAAATTTGATGCCCAATTTGTGTGCAACATTCTGTAAAAAGAGAAAATAAATTATACTGTGGTTGGTGTATACCAAGGCTAACGTTTATCACTTACATTCTTTAAGCTACCTTTTGAAGCTGGTTATGATTGATAAGATCAATGACCGTCATCATAGTTTCGTGAAGTAGTGAGGACAACTATACACACAAAACCCTATTTACAGATGACGTGCCGACACAGAAAGAAATGAAAGATAGCGTTGTTCACTGTGGTGAAAGGTTTGGTTTAAAATATCAGCAAAACTGATCAAAGGTACAGCGCTGTCCATCATTCATGTTGTATTATTGCCCTGCCGAAAACTATGGAAAGGGCTATGTCATGGCTATCATTATTTTCCAGATCTGTGACCTTACCATTTGTCATGCTATTATGAAATTCCAGATGCAGTGACCTTTACCATTTGTTCCAGGGCTACCATTAATTTCCAGATTGCTGTGACCTTACCATTTTTCAGTGGCTATCATTATTTCCATAGATGCTATGACCTTACCATTTTGTCAGGGCTATCATTATTTCCAGATGCTGTGACCTTACCATTTGTCAGGGCTCCATTATTTCCAGATGCGTGACCTTCACCATTTGTCAGGCTAACATTATTTCTAGATGCAGTGACCTACCCTTTGGTCAGGGCTAATCATTATTTCCAGAACTATGACCTTACCTTTGGTCAGGGCTATCATTATTTCCATATGCTATGACCTTACCATTTGTCAGGGCTTTATTATTATTTCCAGATCTGGTGACCTTACCCTTTTGTCCAGCTATCATTATTTCCAGATGCTGTGACCCTACCATTTTTTCAGGGCTATCATTATTTCCAGATGCTGTGACCTTACTTTTTGTCAGAGGCTATCAGTATATCTAGATCTATGACTACCCTTTGTCAGGGCTATCATTATTTCTAGATTGCTATCACCTTACCATTTGTCAGGGCTAGCACCTGATTCAATTTCAGAAACTTCATTAACTTTCACCAAAAGTTGAAAAAAAAATCAGCACCATTCAACCCCTTCACACGGCCAACAATGTCAATCTAAGAAAGAAAACCAATAAATGGCAAAGTACATGAACTACTTCATTCCTTAGGGCCAATAAAACCAAGCCATGTTGAGAAAGCCATCCTCTCCACTTAATTCATTATGCCCAGGTTACAAAAGTGTTAACAGGTGTATGAACGCTTTAATGCCCAAAAACAGTTAATAAAAAATGCCATACAGGCAAATGACACTGCAGAATGGACATCGGTGTCTACCCAAGTGTTTACAATAATGTTTTGATAGTATCACTTCCTGGTCGCTAGAGCAAACTAGTAAGGTCAAAAAGGTACGGTAATGGGAAAAATAAAGATTTCCTAGATAAAATATGGGAGGATAATGGACTAGGAAGGCAAAAAAATAGTCAGAGAGGACAGAATATTAGGAAAAAGAACAGAAACTAAGAGAGTGATAGAAAACGTGGAGTTAAATCTGTGACTGTCATCGAGATAAGAATCTCTCGGTTTTATGGGTTGGACAGGTCCTGAAGGAAGTGTCCCCACTGTCATTGGGAAGTGAGCACATCGCACACATCAATGTGGAATTTGGCTGAACATGTGGAAGTCTGAGGCAGGCAGTGTTTGAATGGCAGGAGGGTAATACGTTTTTGCCTGCCCAACACGTCAACCGTGAGAGTTGTGTGGTTCGATTCCCAGTCTCGCCCATTTCTTCCAGTTGACAAAAAAATCGAACTGAAGTCAAAGTTCTTCGGATGAGACTATTAACCGAGGCCCCGTGTGCGAACACATTCAAAACATCTTGCGCACACGTTTAAATCCTGTTCCGCTTTTCGAAAGGAGTAAGGCCATTGTGTGATCGGTGGGAACAGATGGGTGACAAAATTTACAAAACCGCATACACACGGGACTGGATGTAAAAAAGCACATGCGTGCTTATTCCATTATCCTCGATATAAAAGAATAAATAGATAATAATTAAATCTGCAAAATCGTTCTCTTTGAAAGCCTACACTTTAAAACTTCACAATTTTTTTTATATCAAGTGCACAATTTATTTTATAGTGTGAAGACATGAATGAAGTTTGTTTACCCTTTCTTTTAGTCAAAGTCTTAGACAAACTTTAAAGGCCTTGACAAATGCTGTTTAAATGCTAGGCCCTTCAGGACTCCTGATAGTTTGTCCCTCAGTCAAGAGGTCAGTAGACAGATGTTGGCCCTCATTTTTATGCGTTGGATTGTCCTGAAGGAAAAAGGGGTTTGTCTCCACGTCACTGTGGACACTTGATGAACAAGTGATGTCTGAGGCAGCCGTTGGTTTACTCCTCAGTCACACATGGTCACTCGGTCTTCCAGGGAAGGAGTTGTGGGTTATCCTCGGTGTCGAAGTAAGTGCCTTGCTGAAGCCCCATTCTCTTTTGCTTTTCCTTCACAATTTGTCTTTGCTTTTTCATACACCACGTTCCTGCCCGTCTGGCTGCTTCCTCTCGTTTCAACAAAGGCACTAAACTACTACCTTTGCCAGTAGGGTTCTTTCCTGTCTGCCATGATGATATGGTGTGAAGAAACACACTGGATGACTGTATGCTTAGTAGACCACAGCAAGGAATCAAGCGCGAGGACAAAGTCACTGCGTTCCTTTTCTTCTGTACAGTTTTCTCAATGGCCTGAACGCACAGACATGCATCTGAGAAGAGATTACACTGAAGTGAATAGACTTCCCACGTGTGCTGTTGTGAAATGACCTGCTGTCACCAGCACCTGCTTTCAGCCCTGACGACGTGTTTTTTTAGAGCTATTCTAGTTGGTACTGATGGTGAATCGTCTATGCCCTCTTCAATGCAATGAGACTTCTCTGCCTCCAGTATTAAGAATCCTCTTCTGCTGACTGTCTGTGAATATATGTGTCCGAACTCTCTGGATTTGTCTCTTCCATGTGTTTTACGCTTTCCAACAAAGAAAACGCGACTTAACATCTATAACACCAGCTGATCTAGAGCACGAGTACCTCAGTCATAGAAAGATACTACACTGATGGCATAATTATCACAAGAAGGAAAAGACAAAACCAAAGCAGACAGCTACAGGCACAAGAACATGACCAGGCAGTGTTGGAACTTATGCACAGGCTCATGAACAACAGAAACTGACCCTGGTATCTAGAGAGAAAAAGAGAGCATCTTCTGCAACCAGGATGGATCTGACAGCACAGATCCTACTGATGACCAGGTTTGTTTATTGCTTATTAGTTGACCAAGAAATTAAAGATTGCACTCCAAAAAAGAAGAACACCATTGCAGTCTGGATAGACCTAGAAAAAGCATTTGACAAAGTTTGGAAAAATGGCCTGAAAATCAAGATACATCAGCATGGGATCACGGGCCACGTATACAATTGGATCAGCCAGGACCTTATCAACAGAAGGGCCCGGGTGCAGAACAGAAAAGTCCAGAGCAGGAAGAGGACCTTAAATGAAGGTATTCCACAGGGTGGAGTACTCTCCCCTACGCTTTTCCTCCTCTTCATCAATGACATCTTGGGTGATATCCCAGCATGGCTCCATGGTGCAATATAAGCAGAGGACCTGATCATCTGAGAAATACGTGACTACAGCCACGGTGAGAATGCAGGAAGTCCTGAGGAAGATTCAGAAATGGACAAAAAAGTGGCTGGGGACTGTCAACACCAGAAAAACAACATACACCATCTTAAGTCTGGCCACGGAGGAACAGCATGCACATCTCCAGGTGAACAGACACACCCTACCCCAGGACAAAACGCCAAAATACCTCGGGGTTAGTTTTGACCCTAGGATGAGTGAGACCTGTCCTTGAGTATGGAGCATGGGTGACAGCATCAAAATCCAACTGTGACAAAATTGCCCGAATTCAGAACCAGGCATCACGAATCATCACTGGTGCCCTCAAGTCTACTCCCGTTCAGGCCATGGACACTGACAGGTCTTGAGAGCCTTGAAAGCAGGTGAAACACCAAAGTTATGATCTTCACCTTCACCTGTCCCAGTTCCGTGGACCGTGGAGGGGCACCAAGATTTTGCAACCAGCTTCCTCCACTCCCAGCAGTCCTCTGCTTTCTGTAGCAGTTCGTTCCACTCAAGGCCAGTCCACTCTCTGATGATGTCTTCCCATCGTTTTCTCTGTCTGCCTCTTCGTCTCCCTCCTTCTACTGTTCCATGTAGGACAGTCTTGGCCAGTCCAGATGTTCACGTAACGTACCCGAACCACTTTAGTTTGTGTTTTTTCACTGAAGTCAGGAGCTCTTCATTGTGTTTCTATGGCATTTTAAATTCTGGCTTTCACTTCCTCATTAGTGATGTGATATCTGTATGAGATACCAAGGTGTGGCAAAAGCACCTAATTTTCATTGCCGTATCCCTTCTTTCAATGTCTGCTCTTATGGTCCACGTTTTCACATGTTCACACAAATTATAGACATTATCAGGAATGGCGTCAGTCTGATCTTGTAGCTGATGGCGATGATCTTGTTTGTCTCCAGATGACTTTTCAGTTTGGTCATAGCACTAAAGGATGGGCTAACACTGGAGAGAATTTTCATGTTGTGATCCTTATCCCATACAAAATTTCCAGATATTTTGAAGCTATGGGGTGGTCCTCGACTTTATAGCCGTCCGAAATTATGATCAGTGCTGAAACCATTGACACAGGTTAGGTCATCGAGCCGAGTTTTTCCTCTGCAACTTATCTTCGTCATATCAATGCCAAAGATGCTTCATCAGGTGAATTTCCAGTTAATGACTCTTGCCTCTTCTCCAGCTAGGCCGACGACATCATTGGAAAAACGTAGGTTTGTAATGATTCTGCCTCTAATGATGACTGTTCCCACATGATTTTGAAGTGCAAATCAGCCATTATTCTCTCTAAAAATATTGTTAAAAGAGGTGGGATAGAACAGATAACCTTCGTGTAAAGGTAGAGAAGTGTATTTAAATGTAGTGTAGTGCATGCAGTGTAGTTGGTGTGTAGCAATGTAGTGTAGTGTATCGTAGAGCAGTGTTGTACGTATAGGTTATGTAGTGTAGTTTAGGGGTAGATAGTGTAAAGTTGTGTATGTAGTGTAGTATGATGTGGTGTTGTGTTGTGTGTGTAGTGTAGTGTAGTGTGAATGAAATGTAAGTAGCGTAGGATTGTTAACTATAGCGTAGTGTAGTGTGGTGTACTATAGTTTAGTGTAATGTAGGAGTATGTAGTTAAAAGTAGTGTAGTGAAGTGCAATTGTAGTGTGGTTTGTAGCAATGTAGTTTGTATGTATCGAGAGCAGTGTTGTACGGTAAAGCGTAATTGTGTGTGTTAAGTAGTATAGTGTAATGTTTGTGTATGTAGTGTATATGAAGTGTGTTGTGTTTGTGTTGTGTAGTGTAGTGTAGTGTGAATGAATGTAGAGTAGCGTAGTGTAGTGTACTATAGTGTAGTGTAGTGTGGTGCAGTAGTATACTGTAGTGCGGTGTGGTGAAGTGTAGTGTAGTGTAGCTTAATGTACTATCGTGTTGTGTAGTGCTTTTTTCTCCTCGTATCAACAAATCAGCCTAAGGCAGGTATGGAATAATACTAATAATAACTAATACTAATAAATGAAAATAATAATAATAAAATAATGTATTAATAAAAATAATGTATGGAATTTACATAGCGCTTAATCTTGTAAAGCAACAAATCAAAGCGCTCAGATGAGATTAAAAAAATTCAAATTTTTTAATTTAATTTTTTATTTTTTTAAAATTAAAATTAAATTGCCTTTTTAAATTTTTTTTTGTAATCTGTTCCCACCGGCACACAAAGGCCTACTCTTTCGAACAGCGGAACAGGATTTAATGTGTGCGCAAGATGTTCTGCATGCGTTCGCACACGTATAAGCACGCAGTCTGTCCTCCAGCCCTGGCTTCTCTATGCTCCGCCCTAAAACTCACCATTCATCCCTCCTCCCCCCTACCCCACCTCCCCGCCCCCTTCTCCCCCTCCCACTCTCCCCTTCTTGCCTGACTGTTAGAAAGCTGCTGGCTCTGGTTGTGTTATTGTCGTCCTTATCTGCCCTAATGCACGTCAGGGCAACGTGTAGAATTATTATAGGTCCTATTAATCAGATTATACCCTCTTCTCTAAGGATGTTGGTTTTGTTCTTCTGCTATTATTGTTTGTTGCTTCTGTTTTGTGTTTGTTGACCGTCTGTGCCTGATGCGATTCGAACTGACGAATATACATTGGTTGCAAAAATTGATATGGAGGGCCAGATAGATATCAAGAGCACCATAACCTGTGCCTTGTGCAAGCAAGCGGCCAATAATAAGATTTTTAAAAACACACACACATAGGCAAAAATAGACACACACACCCATAACTAGCACAAGTGTACCTATAATGCACTCGCCCACAAACACACAACACACACACACACAGAGAGAAGAGAGAGAAGAGGTGAAGAGAGAGAGAGAGAGAGAGAAGAGGAATAGAGAGAGAGAGAGAGAAGAAGAGGAGAAACACGATAGAAACGTAAACAGCCAGACAGACAGGCCAGGTAGGCAGCATATTATTTGACAAAGGGAACAGTAAAACAACCCCCTTACCTATAGCATCCTTGGGTTTTTTTGGTTTGTTGTGCATCTGGATGTTTATGCAGTTGTGAAGAAATATACACTTAATCCCACTCACGCGCACCAGAAAACACAAGGCATCATTAAATTCATGTCGTTTATAGTCCTACCGACCTTCATAGGATGATTAGGAATGTTTTTTGACTTGGGGGGCTGAATTTGACTTGACTTTAAAGGCCATGCTGTCACCTCAATCAGTTTTAGCCACTCCAATAATGTTCACCTCAAGTTCAAATTTAACACTATCCAATCCCTTCTAACATCCAGTATCGTCAATCCCCCCCCCCAAATCCTACATATTACATGACAAAATACCACAATGATTTCATTCCTCAAGGCCAATGAAACCATGCTGTGCTAAGGTCGCCAGCCATGTTGCTCAATTTATGACCCCCCAGGTCACAAAACAGCTTAGAAAAAGCGTAAAAGCGTAATGAACAGCTCAAAAAACGAACAACAATGCATAAGAAAAATGCAATATTGGGAAAAAAAACAACAATGACACGCAGAATGGATATCATGTGACCAACCCAGTGCGTACAATATCGCTTAAAAGTCAACCCAATGTTTATAAAATCACTACTTCAACCCAGTTTGATAATATCACTACGTCAATCCAGGTTTATAATAACACTACGTCAACCCAGTGTTTATAATATCACTACGTCAACCCAGTAATTACAATATCACTACGTCAACCCAGTGGTTACAATATCACTACGTCAACCCAGTAATTACAATATCACTACGTCAACCCAGTGCTTACAATTCAATGCTTACAATATCGCTGCATCAACCCAGTGTTCATAATGTCACTACCTAGTCAGAACAAAACCATACAGGCATAATGTTATATTTGAAGGGTCAGCTGGAGAACAGGCAGATGAGTGGACTGGGAAGGGAAAGAAAAAACAAACAAACAAACAAGAGAGATAATTGAAAGGTAAGACAAATCACAGAAACAAAAGAAGTGATAGAAAGAAAAGAGAAAATGTTTAGCACAGAATTTCCAGAAGGTGAGAATACTGTCTATACTGAAAGAGGTTCTGGAACCCTTGTGGGGAAAAAGAAAAGGGAGATAGAGGACGGACAGACAGACAGACAGACGAATTTACAGGCAAACAGAAAAAGACTGGAAACAAGGAAAGACAATCAGCCAGCCCTAAGGCGGGAAGCGACAGAGACCAACAGATGGAAACAGAGAGATAGAGAAAGAAAACAGAAAAAAAGACAGAGACAGAGAAGAGTAAGGGGACGGGGTACGGGTGAGAACAGCTGCATACATCAGTGTAAAGCCAGTGAAGAGCTCCACACGCCCTGTGGGATCCTCACCCCCCCCCCCCACCCTACAGTGAAGCACTCAGACCTCACGTGGCCAGCAAAGAGGCTGACAGTGTTCTGACACTGCGCAATCTTCCAACCACACACCTTTACTTTTGGGAGCAAAACTGGACGGCAAGAAATCAGGAACCCCTGATGGATATGGTGTGTGTGTGGGTGGGTGTGGTGTTTATATGTTAAGGAGAGAGAGAAAGAGAGAGTAGAGAGAGAGAGAAGAGGAGATAGAGAGAGAGAGAGATAGAGAGAGAAGAGACAGACAAACAGACAGACGACAGACAGAGAGCATCGTGTATGTGTGTGTGTGTGTATCCGTGTGCATGCCAGTTAGCACACATACACACAGAGATGGTAGGGAGGGGGGACTGGCGGTTAGAGCCTTGAGCATTGCGCTCGTGATCTGCCGACCCAGGTTCAAATCCCGTTTAAGGCAATCTTTCTTCCTGGAATTAACATTATTGCCAACTTCACTCCTCCCCTTTCCCCCTCAAAGTCCTTAGGATGAGACTATAAACTGAGGTCCCGTGTGCGAATGTATGCAGAATATCCTGTGCACATATTTAAACCTGTTCAAGATTTCAAGAGAGTAAGCCATCGTGTGCCAGTGGGAACAGCTGACAAAATTTACGACCAGCTATCCCTGTGCAGTGGTAAGCACCGTGGATTAATGGACTGGAAGTGCATAGGTTCGAAACTCTAGAGTCTAGGGAGAGTTGGGACTCTGGCCAGCTCTAACTCAGGAGTGAGTGCACTGCTAAGCTCTAACTGGCATGATTGTGGCCACACAGACACTGTTTCTTTCTACTTTATGAATGTGCCTTTTTATGATGCACGCTCACATTTAACCTTGACAAACACTTGCTGTGTTTGGTATTTTCAGGCCCGGTTGATGCTGGGATAAATTTTGGTAATAAAACGTAACAACAAACCCTGTCATGTAGTCTCACAAGAACATACACTTCCATACCAGCATCATTACTGAATATTTATTGTCACCGATCATCATGCAATAACCAAAAAAAAAGTCTCTGATTTGGTGTTTCCGGTTGCTCTGGTCTCATGGTCACCTCCGTTTTGATTTCTCAATACACTTTTGTTCCTGTGGCGAGTCCATGTCAAAGCTTGTGGTGGTTAAGGCTCACAGGATACAGTTGCTGGAGGGACATTGTGGTGGATGCCGCTTTGGATAGGTGACTCAGTATGGCTCTGCAAATGAGGTAATACTGTTGTCAGTAGGAGGTGGTGTCCTGTGCACGTTAGCTTAGAAAGAGACATCACTGATCACCAGGAAAATGACCCAGCAGCAGTGCAAGTCCTCTCTCTAGCTGATGGCCCCACGGCAGCCTGACATTGATGGGCTCCATGTGGACTTCCCACCCTGAGGAAGTGACCTAAGAAATCTGGGTATAGGCTGGGGGTGAAAAGATTGACATGAGCCCTGTGGGAACAGCAGGACAGGAACGTCATGGAAGATAAGGCAGCAAAATAACAACAACAACAAAACAAAGCAAACACAAAACCAAACCCATAACAAAACAAAAAGCACACATGCACATGGGCACTCGGCGTAAAAAGAGTGCTTGAGTGCTCATTAAAATATCCTAGAAAACAAAAGAACTAACACACCACACACACACATACACACAAACACACACACACACACAACACACACACACACACACACACACACACACGCACATCACCCCACAAGCACACCACACACACACGCACCACGCACACACAGTGGTTTCCTGTTTCTCCAGTCCCTTTTTT
The DNA here is from genome assembly GCA_028751875.1 of Rapana venosa. Classification (NCBI taxonomy): domain Eukaryota; kingdom Metazoa; phylum Mollusca; class Gastropoda; order Neogastropoda; family Muricidae; genus Rapana; species Rapana venosa. The sequence goes on along the minus strand of CM054155.1, from coordinate 36,324,357 downwards.
GCTCCCAAAGTAAAGGTGTGTGATGGAAGATAGCGCAGTGTCAGAACACTGTCAGCCTCTTTGCTGGCCAGGGTAGGTCTGAGTGCTTCACAGGGCGTGTGGCTCTTCCTCTTTGACACTGATGCATGCAGCTGTTCTCACCTTCTGGTCTCTTGCCTCTGTGTCTGATTTGCCTGCTTTCTTGCTATCCTCTGTCTGTCTTTCGACTGTATATTTGTCCCTTTCTATGATTTATGTGTGTGTCTGCCTGTTTGTGTGGTTATGTCTCATGTTTTGCCTGTCTGTCTGTTTGTCTGTCTGTCTGTCTGACAAACACACAGACACACAGACAGACACCCACACACACGCACAACACACACATTCACACACAAACACACACACAAATGGGCTTATTATTGGCTTTTATATAAATATTGCACATAGATAACTCATATCTTCTCATCTTCAGATATACACTGATGGATCCCCATCTTGAAAATAAGGAAGCAGGGGCAGCATTCATCATTCCAGCTTTAAAGATTGAAAAGTCCTTATCATATCGTCAAAAACCATTCCATCTTTACTGCTGAACTCACTGCTATTGTGATGGCTTTTTTGCTTTCTGACAGATTTTCCTAATATTGTTCCGCAGATTTTGTTTTGCCTTGATTCAAAATCTGCCATGCAGTGTGTTTTTCTCTGGGCAATACAAGCTTTGATAGCTAGTCATTGTGGTTAGCATACGAACAGCTAGGTGACCTCCCCCTCTATCCCCTTCCTTACCTCCCCTCCTTACCTCTTCCTTCATAACCCCCATTCCTTCTTTAACTCCCTTCATTTTTACCTCCCTTCCTTCTTTACCTCCCTTCTTTACCTACTCCTTCTCTTTACCTCCCTCCTTCTTTATTTACCTCCCTTCTATACCTCCACTCTATTGATCCCCCTTCCTTCTTTACTGCCCCATTTGTATAAACCTTTTCTCCCGTTATTATCTCCCTTCCTTCTTTACCTCCCCTCCTTCTTATTGTGTGGTGTGTGTGTGTTATGTGGTGTGGTTTGTGCGCGTGTACGTGTGTTTGTGTGTGTGTGTGTCATCGATTGGGTTCGAAACCATGAACCCCTCAGGCAGAAATTCCCTGCATTAATTAACCACCACACCAAGGCTGAACCACAAGACTTTCCCCATCTGCTTGTTCTCTCACACAGAGAGACAGGTCATTGGCACTCCTCACATCTACCCTGGCAATATTTTCCTACAATGCTTTTTGTACTTTAGATTTAGTTTATTCATTGCACACCACATCAGCACATTTTCTCCCCAAAACAACGGGAACGAGAATAAAACAACAAAAACCGAATCCTTTAGAGAAGCGGGTATAATCTGATAACGAGACCACATACATAATTCAACACGTTGCCCTGACGTTGCATTACAGCAGATAATGACGACAATAACACAAACCAGAGCCAGCAGCTTTCTAACAGTCAGGCAAGAAGGGGAGAGTGGGAGGGGGAGAAGGGGGCGGGGAGGTGGGGGCGGTAGGGGGATGAATGGTGAGTTTCAGGGCGGAGCATAGAGAAGCTAGGGCTGGAGGACAGACTGCGTGTTTACACCTGCCTTATAGGGCTGGTTTGTTGCATGCGTGTAAATGCGTGTAAACAATAATAATAATACATGGAATTTATATAGCGCTATATCTTGCAACAAAACAAATCAAAGCGTTTTCATTCATCCTACTCACTCACATGCAGCCAGTCACACTTAATAGTTGTTGTTTTTCAAGTTCAAATGTATACACACATGCTCGCACGCACGCACGCACGCACGCACGCACACGCACACCCCTCCCCACCCCACCACACACACAAAGGTTTACTCTCCAGCAGGGTGATGGGGTTTTGGCTGTTGAGGCAGGGACAAAAATGAAATGGAAATCCTGTACTCTTCTCTCCAAATCGCAGTCAGGGTCCATGATTCACAGGCATACCAGAAATATGGATATGACAAGGGAGCGCAATAGTCTGATCTTGGAGATAAGTGAGATATTTTTTCTCTCTTCAGATGGTGTTTAGTATTTTGACCAAAGCTGTTATTGTCTGTGCCTCCTGCATACTACTTCTGGCTTGTATCCCTGGTCTTGATCCAAGGCTCCCAGGTACTTGAAGCTTGACACTTGTTTCCAGCTTCTGGTCATTAACCCTGTATATCAGTGCTAATGCCGTTTGGTGTTATTAGTCAACAGTTTGGTCTTCTCTGCCACTGAATTCATGCGTATGTTTGGAGGCCTTATTCAAGTGTTCTGTTAGGCTGGCAGAGACTCTTTTTCTGATACCTGCAATTCCATCAATGTCATCTGCAAAGCTAGGTTCGTGATCGTTCTGCCACCAAAGCTGACTGATCCTTCATGATGTTCCAGTGCATCAGCCATGATTCTCTCAAGGAAGATGTTGAAAAAAGAGTGGTGAGAGTAGACAGAGCCTGCCTTACTCCAACTGTTGTTCGAACCATTCTCACAATGTTTGTTGTTGTAGTACAACTGCACTGGTGGCCTCGCTGTACAGCTGTTTTGATGACTCTGATCAGGTTTTGCCATGATGCTGTAACAAATCAAGGTATGCCCACAAAGCTATCATGCCACACCCTGTCAAATGCCTTCTTAAAATCGATAAATACGTGTAATGGTCTTGTTTGATGTTGAAGGTACCGCTCACATAGTATTCTGAGGTTGAAATATTTTCTGTGTTGCCTGCGCCTTGCTCTGAAACCTGCTTGTTCCTCCAGCAATTATGTCTCTGGCTTGTGGCTTCAGTCTATTTAATATTATCTTCCGCATGACCTTGCTTGGGTGGCATATGAGCTGATTTGTGCGGTTAATTATGGCATTGTTGTAGATTTCCTTTCTTGGGGAGGGTGATGATGAGTGGACTGTGTGCATGGTGTTGGCCCATTTTCCTGTCTGCCAGATCTTGTTGCAGATACTTAGTAGGGCGCAGAATCGGTGCAGGGCTTACCCCTCCGAGCTTGAACCCAACTCAGCTGGAATGTTGTCCAGCCCCTGCTGACTTTCCCTATTTCAGCGATCTGACTGCTGTTTCCTCCACTTCTCTCGGATGATGGGTGACTGTCTGTGTCTTTGCTTGCGGGAACATTAAGGACTCCTGGATCTCCCTGCGGTTCTATAGTTATCAATTCGGACAGTATTCTGTCCATCTGTTCAGAATATCTGGTCGTCAGTGGAGACCACTCCCATTTTTGTCTTGATTGTTAAACCTTTTCCCTGTTTTGTGCTAGTCAGGTCTTTCACACCAGCTGATATGCTTTCTTGCTATGTTTTTCTTTGATTGTTTCCTCTTCAATGTCTTGGCACTGTTCACCGATCCATTTCTCTTTTGCCTCCGTCCATGGACTTCCTGATTCTTCTTTGTTGACTGCCCTATGTTGTTCTGCACTTTCTTTGGTTTCATTTTTCTTTTTCTTCTAACGTCTCTACGCTTGTCCGCATAGTTTTTGTAGGAATTGTTAGGGTGTGACCCATGGTATTTTTGACTGGTCCTCTGGTTTGCCAAAAGCTCGCTTTGCCTGTTTCAGTCACTGCTGTAATTGAATACTATTCGTCAGTGTATCTATGTCCTGAGTCTCCACAGTGAGTGCTGCAAACTTTCACCTATCCTTGCTTGATAGAATCTTATTACCACTTAAAGACATCTATCCTGGAACCTTCTTGTCTTATAAATTTATTCAATTCAACACTTATATACATATCAGCATTACATGAATAGTTAAAAAAAAACCCAGAACATAGGCCGAACAAGCAATAAACAACACAGCAAATTACATTTTTTCCAGTTATCTCTTATTCAGCCCATGAACCAATTCCAGAAAGGTTTATTGTTGAGGTGCACAAAACACAGACTGTATGCACATTGCAATCGACCACAACATTTAATGTTACTGTTCCCTAAAAAATCTCAAAGCATGAAATGATGCAGATAGTGTGGATTTTGCAACCAACATAACCTCGAAGTCTTCGAGACGTGTTTGAAACACAGTAGATAATCACAGTTTTGTTTTCATTTTTTTAAAGACAAAATGGCCGAGTGTAGATGTTGTTATGACTAGATAAAAAACCATAACATTTTCATGCCTGTTCTGTACTGTACTGGCTCAAGCAAAAGTTTGTAACCATTCACCCTCTCTCTCTCTCTCTCTCCTCTCCGTCACCTCTCTCTCTCCATCTCTCCTCTCCTCACTCTCTCCCTCCTCTCTCGCACCTCTCATCTCTCCTCACTCTCTCTCTCTCTCGATCTCTTCTCTCTCTCTCTCTCTCTCTCCACCCTCACTGTGTAATTGTATTACTCGTACCCCTCATAAAAAATAACAGACAGACACTCACACACTCACACTGGCATACACGTACACACACACAACTCCACGCACGCACACCACACACACATCAGCACACCACACACCAACACACACACATGAGCACGCATTAGGTTGCACGTGTGCCGCGCACGCCAGCACCGCATCCACGTACACACACAACAATACAAATAAGCACAAACAAAACCAACACACGCTCAAACGCACAAACAACACGAACGCCGTGAACACACAACCAGAAGCCTCACAAGGATATACATCACACACACAGAACACACATTATTACACACGCATACTACACACACAATCACAGCTCACGACATACATATTAACACGCACTACTACAACACACGCAACACATTTTTTTACACGCGCCCATGCACGTGCAAGCACTTAAGTTCAACACACATCAATAAAAAATACACCGCAAACTCGCAAATATTTGCGTACACACATGCATGCACACAGAAGTGCGCGGGTTACAACACACAACACACATCACACAACACACACCACAACACACACACACACACACACACACACACACACACACACACACACACACACACACCAAACACACACACACACACAAACACACACACCACACCCCCACAAAACACACACACACAACACACTCACACACAACGAGAACACATATAAACACTTGCGCTGTAGCCGCGCACAGACACACATACACACATATGCACAAACAGGCCGTTGGCAACACATATGTACTCACGACAGCACGCGCACACACACGCGCGCGCAAAACCAGACAGACAGACAGACACACGCACACACACACAACACATACACACACACGAGCGAATACAACACACATATATGAATGCAGGCATCACGCACGCCACACACAATGATCTCTAAATGTGTTGTGTTGTGATGTGTTGTGTGTGTGTGGGTTTTTATGTCCTTTACTAGATAATGGTCATTATGGAGCGCGGGTGCAACGTGGGTGGTGTATGTGTGATAAAACTGTTTCATATATTGGTGTGTATATGTATGGGTGTGCGCGTGTGTGTGAATGCGCACAGTGCGTGCACCAAAAAAAATTCTTTTTAATTTCTTTTTCCAATCAATGGTATTTTACACATTGTATTCCTACCTTGGTGTGTTGTTGTGTGTGTGTGTGTGTGTGTGTGTGTGTTTGTGTGTGTGTGTGTGTGTGTGTGTGTGTGTGTGTGTGTGTGTGTACTCGTCGGTGTGTGCCGCACCTGGGTTTGCGTTTGGTTATGATAATTTTTTTAAAAAAACTGAAAAATCAAATGTATTTTTCTTGTGTCTTGTGAGATACTTTATAGTATCATTGTGCCTTATCAATATTGTAATTGCCCTTCATGGGATGATTAAATGTTTTTGACTTGACCTTTGACTGACTTGAACGACACCACCGCACGTACAACAATACACACACACACACTCACACACATACCACAACACATGCGCACACGCACACGAACACTCACACACATACAGAGTCAGACACACGTGCGTACACACATACATACACACACACATATACACTCACAGACGCATATGCTTTCTTTCTTTCTTTCTTTCTTTTCTCTCTCTTTCTCTCACACACAGAAAGATAGAAAGAAAGAAAGAAAGAAAGAGCACTTAAGTTTAAAATCAATGTGATGCACAGGGTTAATATTGCTTGATGAAATAATTAGTACATTTCAGGGCACTCTTTCTCACTCTTTGTCTGTATTGGTGTGTGTGCGTGGTGTGTGTTGTGTGTGTTGTGTGTGTGTGAGAGAGAGAGAGATGAGAGAGAGAGGAGAGAGAGAGAGGAGAGAGAGAGAGAGAGAGAGAGAGATAGAGAGAGAGAGAGAGAGTGAGAGAGAGAGAGAGCGCTCGCGTGCGTGTGTGTATGTCATTCCCCTTTACAAACTAAACCCACAGCTGGAAGAAATAAATTCAGAAAAACATACCAAGGTCCATCATGAAAGAAACACTACAGGGGGAGTATAGGTGATTAGCACAAGGAACGCCAAAAATTAGTAAGTAGAAAAACCACATTGTTTTCATAGATTTTGAAAGTGCTTTCAGCAGTGCGTGGTGTGTGTTGTACAGCAATGGTTTCTACGAAGAAATAGAGCATGAAGTATAATTATGCTAAATCATTCTTTCCAGAAGCTGTACATCAAAATTTGATGCCCAATTTGTGTGCAACATTCTGTAAAAAGAGAAAATAAATTATACTGTGGTTGGTGTATACCAAGGCTAACGTTTATCACTTACATTCTTTAAGCTACCTTTTGAAGCTGGTTATGATTGATAAGATCAATGACCGTCATCATAGTTTCGTGAAGTAGTGAGGACAACTATACACACAAAACCCTATTTACAGATGACGTGCCGACACAGAAAGAAATGAAAGATAGCGTTGTTCACTGTGGTGAAAGGTTTGGTTTAAAATATCAGCAAAACTGATCAAAGGTACAGCGCTGTCCATCATTCATGTTGTATTATTGCCCTGCCGAAAACTATGGAAAGGGCTATGTCATGGCTATCATTATTTTCCAGATCTGTGACCTTACCATTTGTCATGCTATTATGAAATTCCAGATGCAGTGACCTTTACCATTTGTTCCAGGGCTACCATTAATTTCCAGATTGCTGTGACCTTACCATTTTTCAGTGGCTATCATTATTTCCATAGATGCTATGACCTTACCATTTTGTCAGGGCTATCATTATTTCCAGATGCTGTGACCTTACCATTTGTCAGGGCTCCATTATTTCCAGATGCGTGACCTTCACCATTTGTCAGGCTAACATTATTTCTAGATGCAGTGACCTACCCTTTGGTCAGGGCTAATCATTATTTCCAGAACTATGACCTTACCTTTGGTCAGGGCTATCATTATTTCCATATGCTATGACCTTACCATTTGTCAGGGCTTTATTATTATTTCCAGATCTGGTGACCTTACCCTTTTGTCCAGCTATCATTATTTCCAGATGCTGTGACCCTACCATTTTTTCAGGGCTATCATTATTTCCAGATGCTGTGACCTTACTTTTTGTCAGAGGCTATCAGTATATCTAGATCTATGACTACCCTTTGTCAGGGCTATCATTATTTCTAGATTGCTATCACCTTACCATTTGTCAGGGCTAGCACCTGATTCAATTTCAGAAACTTCATTAACTTTCACCAAAAGTTGAAAAAAAAATCAGCACCATTCAACCCCTTCACACGGCCAACAATGTCAATCTAAGAAAGAAAACCAATAAATGGCAAAGTACATGAACTACTTCATTCCTTAGGGCCAATAAAACCAAGCCATGTTGAGAAAGCCATCCTCTCCACTTAATTCATTATGCCCAGGTTACAAAAGTGTTAACAGGTGTATGAACGCTTTAATGCCCAAAAACAGTTAATAAAAAATGCCATACAGGCAAATGACACTGCAGAATGGACATCGGTGTCTACCCAAGTGTTTACAATAATGTTTTGATAGTATCACTTCCTGGTCGCTAGAGCAAACTAGTAAGGTCAAAAAGGTACGGTAATGGGAAAAATAAAGATTTCCTAGATAAAATATGGGAGGATAATGGACTAGGAAGGCAAAAAAATAGTCAGAGAGGACAGAATATTAGGAAAAAGAACAGAAACTAAGAGAGTGATAGAAAACGTGGAGTTAAATCTGTGACTGTCATCGAGATAAGAATCTCTCGGTTTTATGGGTTGGACAGGTCCTGAAGGAAGTGTCCCCACTGTCATTGGGAAGTGAGCACATCGCACACATCAATGTGGAATTTGGCTGAACATGTGGAAGTCTGAGGCAGGCAGTGTTTGAATGGCAGGAGGGTAATACGTTTTTGCCTGCCCAACACGTCAACCGTGAGAGTTGTGTGGTTCGATTCCCAGTCTCGCCCATTTCTTCCAGTTGACAAAAAAATCGAACTGAAGTCAAAGTTCTTCGGATGAGACTATTAACCGAGGCCCCGTGTGCGAACACATTCAAAACATCTTGCGCACACGTTTAAATCCTGTTCCGCTTTTCGAAAGGAGTAAGGCCATTGTGTGATCGGTGGGAACAGATGGGTGACAAAATTTACAAAACCGCATACACACGGGGACTGGATGTAAAAAAGCACATGCGTGCTTATTCCATTATCCTCGATATAAAAGAATAAATAGATAATAATTAAATCTGCAAAATCGTTCTCTTTGAAAGCCTACACTTTAAAACTTCACAATTTTTTTTATATCAAGTGCACAATTTATTTTATAGTGTGAAGACATGAAGAAGTTGTTTACCCTTTCTTTGTCAAAGTCTTAGACAAACTTTAAAGGCCTTGACAAATGCTGTTTAAATGCTAGGCCCTTCAGGACTCCTGATAGTTTGTCCCTCAGTCAAGAGGTCAGTAGACAGATGTTGGCCCTCATTTTTATGCGTTGGATTGTCCTGAAGGAAAAAGGGGTTTGTCTCCACGTCACTGTGGACACTTGATGAACAAGTGATGTCTGAGGCAGCCGTTGGTTTACTCCTCAGTCACACATGGTCACTCGGTCTTCCAGGGAAGGAGTTGTGGGTTATCCTCGGTGTCGAAGTAAGTGCCTTGCTGAAGCCCCATTCTCTTTTGCTTTTCCTTCACAATTTGTCTTTGCTTTTTCATACACCACGTTCCTGCCCGTCTGGCTGCTTCCTCTCGTTTCAACAAAGGCACTAAACTACTACCTTTGCCAGTAGGGTTCTTTCCTGTCTGCCATGATGATATGGTGTGAAGAAACACACTGGATGACTGTATGCTTAGTAGACCACAGCAAGGAATCAAGCGCGAGGACAAAGTCACTGCGTTCCTTTTCTTCTGTACAGTTTTCTCAATGGCCTGAACGCACAGACATGCATCTGAGAAGAGATTACACTGAAGTGAATAGACTTCCCACGTGTGCTGTTGTGAAATGACCTGCTGTCACCAGCACCTGCTTTCAGCCCTGACGACGTGTTTTTTTAGAGCTATTCTAGTTGGTACTGATGGTGAATCGTCTATGCCCTCTTCAATGCAATGAGACTTCTCTGCCTCCAGTATTAAGAATCCTCTTCTGCTGACTGTCTGTGAATATATGTGTCCGAACTCTCTGGATTTGTCTCTTCCATGTGTTTTACGCTTTCCAACAAAGAAAACGCGACTTAACATATATAACACCAGCTGATCTAGAGCACGAGTACCTCAGTCATAGAAAGATACTACACTGATGGCATAATTATCACAAGAAGGAAAAGACAAAACCAAAGCAGACAGCTACAGGCCAAGAAGCATGACCAGGCTGTGTTGGAACTTATGCACAGGCTCATGAACAACAGAAACTGACCCTGGTATCTAGAGAGAAAAAGAGAGCATCTTCTGCAACCAGGATGGATCTGACAGCACAGATCCTACTGATGACCAGGTTTGTTTATTGCTTATTAGTTGACCAAGAAATTAAAGATTGCACTCCAAAAAAGAAGTACAATCCATTGCAGTCTGGATAGACCTAGAAAAAGAATTTGACAAAGTTTGGAAAAATGGCCTGAAAATCAAGATACATCAGCATGGGATCACGGGCCACGTATACAATTGGATCAGCCAGGACCTTATCAACAGAAGGGCCCGGGTGCAGAACAGAAAAGTCCAGAGCAGGAAGAGGACCTTAAATGAAGGTATTCCACAGGGTGGAGTACTCTCCCCTACGCTTTTCCTCCTCTTCATCAATGACATCTTGGGTGATATCCCAGCATGGCTCCATGGTGCAATATAAGCAGAGGACCTGATCATCTGAGCAATACGTGACTACAGCCACGGTGAGAATGCAGGAAGTCCTGAGGAAGATTCAGAAATGGACAAAAAAGTGGCTGGGGACTGTCAACACCAGAAAAACAACATACACCATCTTAAGTCTGGCCACGGAGGAACAGCATGCACATCTCCAGGTGAACAGACACACCCTACCCCAGGACAAAACGCCAACATACCTCGGGGTTAGTTTTGACCCTATGATGAGTGAGGCCTGTCCTTGAGTATGGAGCATGGGTGACAGCATCAAAATCCAACTGTGACAAAATTGCCCGAATTCAGAACCAGGCATCACGAATCATCACTGGTGCCCTCAAGTCTACTCCCGTTCAGGCCATGGACACTGACAGGTCTTGAGAGCCTTGAAAGCAGGTGAAACACCAAAGTTATGATCTTCACCTTCACCTGTCCCAGTTCCGTGGACCGTGGAGGGGCACCAAGATTTTGCAACCAGCTTCCTCCACTCCCAGCAGTCCTCTGCTTTCTGTAGCAGTTCGTTCCACTCAAGGCCAGTCCACTCTCTGATGATTCTTCCTTCCCATCGTTTTCTCTGTCTGCCTCTTCGTCTCCCTCCTTCTACTGTTCCATGTAGGACAGTCTTGGGCCAGTCCAGATGTTCACGTAACGTACCCGAACCACTTTAGTTTGTGTTTTTTCACTGAAGTCAGGAGCTCTTCATTATGTTTCTATGGCATTTTAAATTCTGGCTTTCACTTCCTCATTAGTGATGTGATATCTGTATGAGATACCAAGGTGTGGCAAAAGCACCTAATTTTCATTGCCGTATCCCTTCTTTCAATGTCTGCTCTTATGGTCCACGTTTTCACATGTTCACACAAATTATAGACATTATCAGGAATGGCGTCAGTCTGATCTTGTAGCTGATGGCGATGATCTTGTTTGTCTCCAGATGACTTTTCAGTTTGGTCATAGCACTAAAGGATGGGCTAACACTGGAGAGAATTTTCATGTTGTGATCCTTATCCCATACAAAATTTCCAGATATTTTGAAGCTATGGGGTGGTCCTCGACTTTATAGCCGTCCGAAATTATGATCAGTGCTGAAACCATTGACACAGGTTAGGTCATCGAGCCGAGTTTTTCCTCTGCAACTTATCTTCGTCATATCAATGCCAAAGATGCTTCATCAGGTGAATTTCCAGTTAATGACTCTTGCCTCTTCTCCAGCTAGGCCGACGACATCATTGGAAAAACGTATGTTTGTAATGATTCTGCCTCTAATGATGACTGTTTCCACATGATTTTGAATTGCAAATCAGCCATTATTCTCTCTAAAAATATTGTTAAAAGAGGTGGGATAGAACAGATAACCTTCGTGTAAAGGTAGAGAAGTGTATTTAAATGTAGTGTAGTGCATGCAGTGTAGTTGGTGTGTAGCAATGTAGTGTAGTGTATCGTAGAGCAGTGTTGTACGTATAGGTTATGTAGTGTAGTTTAGGGGTAGATAGTGTAAAGTTGTGTATGTAGTGTAGTATGATGTGGTGTTGTGTTGTGTGTGTAGTGTAGTGTAGTGTGAATGAAATGTAAGTAGCGTAGGATTGTTAACTATAGCGTAGTGTAGTGTGGTGTACTATAGTTTAGTGTAATGTAGGAGTATGTAGTTAAAAGTAGTGTAGTGAAGTGCAATTGTAGTGTGGTTTGTAGCAATGTAGTTTGTATGTATCGAGAGCAGTGTTGTACGGTAAAGCGTAATTGTGTGTGTTAAGTAGTATAGTGTAATGTTTGTGTATGTAGTGTATATGAAGTGTGTTGTGTTTGTGTTGTGTAGTGTAGTGTAGTGTGAATGAATGTAGAGTAGCGTAGTGTAGTGTACTATAGTATAGTGTAGTGTGGTGCAGTAGTATACTGTAGTGCGGTGTGGTGAAGTGTAGTGTAGTGTAGCTTAATGTACTATCGTGTTCTGTAGTGCTTTTTCTCCTCGATCAACAAATCAGCCTAAGGCAGGTATGGAATAATACTAATAATAACTAATACTAATAAATGAAAATAATAATAATAAAATAATGTATTAATAAAAATAATGTACAGAATTTACATAGCGCCCATTAATCTTGTAAAAGCAAAACAAATCAAAGCGCTCAGATGAGATTAAAAAAATTCAAATTTTTTAATTTAATTTTTTATTTTTTTAAAATTAAAATTAAATTGCCTTTTTAAAATTTTTTTTGTAATCTGTCCCCACCGGCACACAAAGGCCTACTCTTTCGAACAGCGGAACAGGATTTAATGTGTGCGCAAGATGTTCTGCATGCGTTCGCACACGTATAAGCACGCAGTCTGTCCTCCAGCCCTGGCTTCTCTATGCTCCGCCCTAAAACTCACCATTCATCCCTCCTCCCCCCTACCCCACCTCCCCGCCCCCTTCTCCCCCTCCCACTCTCCCCCTCTTGCCTGACTGTTAGAAAGCTGCTGGCTCTGGTTGTGTTATTGTCGTCCTTATCTGCCCTAATGCACGTCAGGGCAACGTGTAGAATTATTATAGGTCCTATTAATCAGATTATACCCTCTTCTCTAAGGATGTTGGTTTTGTTCTTCTGCTATTATTGTTTGTTGCTTCTGTTTTGTGTTTGTTGACCGTCTGTGCCTGATGCGATTCGAACTGACGAATATACATTGGTTGCAAAAATTGATATGGAGGGCCAGATAGATATCAAGAGCACCATAACCTGTGCCTTGTGCAAGCAAGCGGCCAATAATAAGATTTTTAAAAACACACACACATAGGCAAAAATAGACACACACACCCATAACTAGCACAAGTGTACCTATAATGCACTCGCCCACAAACACACAACACACACACACACAGAGAGAAGAGAGAGAAGAGGTGAAGAGAGAGAGAGAGAGAGAGAAGAGGAATAGAGAGAGAGAGAGAGAAGAAGAGGAGAAACACGATAGAAACGTAAACAGCCAGACAGACAGGCCAGGTAGGCAGCATATTATTTGACAAAGGGAACAGTAAAACAACCCCCTTACCTATAGCATCCTTGGGTTTTTTTGGTTTGTTGTGCATCTGGATGTTTATGCAGTTGTGAAGAAATATACACTTAATCCCACTCACGCGCACCAGAAAACACAAGGCATCATTAAATTCATGTCGTTTATAGTCCTACCGACCTTCATAGGATGATTAGGAATGTTTTTTGACTTGACTTGATTTGACTTGACTTTAAAGGCCATGCTGTCACCTCAATCAGTTTTAGCCACTCCAATAATGTTCACCTCAAGTTCAAATTTAACACTATCCAATCCCTTCTAACATCCAGTATCGTCAATCCCCCCCCCCAAATCCTACATATTACATGACAAAATACCACAATGATTTCATTCCTCAAGGCCAATGAAACCATGCTGTGCTAAGGTCGCCAGCCATGTTGCTCAATTTATGACCCCCCAGGTCACAAAACAGCTTAGAAAAAGCGTAAAAGCGTAATGAACAGCTCAAAAAACGAAAACAATGCATAAGAAAAATGCAATTGGGCAAATGACACTGCAGAATGGATATCATGTGACCAACCCAGTGCGTACAATATCGCTATGTCAACCCAATGTTTATAATATCACTACGTCAACCCAGTGTTGATAATATCACTACGTCAATCCAGTGTTTATAATATCACTACGTCAACCCAGTGTTTATAATATCACTACGTCAACCCAGTGTTTATAATATCACTACGTCAACCCAGTGGTTACAATATCACTACGTCAACCCAGTGCTTACAATATCACTACGTCAACCCAGTGCTTACAATTCAATGCTTACAATATCGCTGCATCAACCCAGTGTTCATAATGTCACTACCTAGTCAGAACAAAACCATACAGGCATAATGTTATATTTGAAGGGTCAGCTGGAGAACAGGCAGATGAGTGGACTGGGAAGGGAAAGAAAAAACAAACAAACAAACAAGAGAGATAATTGAAAGGTAAGACAAATCACAGAAACAAAAGAAGTGATAGAAAGAAAAGAGAAAATGTTTAGCACAGAATTTCCAGAAGGTGAGAATACTGTCTATACTGAAAGAGGTTCTGGAACCCTTGTGGGGAAAAAGA
>CM054155.1:36287421-36304606 GCA_028751875.1 Rapana venosa | reverse complement strand
GAAAAAAGGGGAAAAGGGGGGAAGGGAACCCCAAACCCCAGGGTTTACTTGTTGGCAGACAAACATCTTAACAATCCTGCCACCTTCCTTCCAAGAGAGAGAGAGAAGAGAGAGAGAGAGATTAGCTTAGTGTTAAGAGTCCTGATCAGGATATAAGGGGGTTTGGTTTGAGCCTCCTGGAGACACCCATTCAAGGGGGGCTGCTTGCTTACATTTTCCTTGAAGGTTAGTTTTCTTTGTTTGAGAGAGAATTTTCTGAACTTCAGTTTGATTACAGAACTCACACTGTCATTTTGAAGAAGTCTGGGTACTGAGACATTGCAGTTATGCAGTGTCCAGTGTCTTGGTGTCAGTGTGGCTGACCTTGTGCCTAGTTAGTGACTTTGAATGGGTCTTCAGGTAATGTTGAGTTCTTTGCTTTCTTTGTATTGTTGTTGTTTATCTTTTGCGTATTTCACTGGACTGATAGCTAGGTGTGGCTGTTGTACAGTCTCTAAAGATGTCTGTCAATTTTTGCGGTGCGTTTCGTTGTTCAATTCATTGTCATCCTAATAGCTACTGTTTGCTTTTGGTGTTTTTCATGAGAGGAGTTGATATCTCAGGCTTGCAGAGATGCAGTCTTCAAGTGTCTTTATTATCCCTTTGTCTAGTCTCTGACCAGCTTGTAACTTGGGTGGAGTTATTGTGTATGGGTTGTGGGCCTTGGCTGTTCCCAATTTTGACTGTATACTTATTTACAAAGTGTAGCTTGGGTGGAGCTATTGTGTATGGGTTGTGAGCCTTGCTATTCCTAATTTTGACTGCATAATTATTTACAAAGTTAAATATCTTAGATGTTCCTGTCTTCAGAAGTAGATCCTGAGATGTTCCTGACTTTAACTGTAAATATATTAGTGGACTTGCAATCTTTGGGCATTCTTGTCCTCAACTTGAAAATAGACAAGAGTTGTACTCATTGGGTAGGTAGTTATCCTGCTGTGGACAGCCAGCACAGGCTTTGTAGGACTGCTGTTTGTGACTGAAACCATACATTTAGGAATTGACTTCAGTAAGGCTAACAGTTTTTCAAAATACAAGATTACTTATGATAAGGCTGCAAAAACCATGTTTAATTTGATTAGGACTGCAAGACAAAAAGCTATCCTCATATCTATCTATCTATCTATCTATCTATCTATCTGTCTATCTGTCTATCTAAAAGTGGATTTATTTAAGAAAATAGGGGTTCCAACTTTGCTGTATGAATGGGAATGTTTTTCTAGCAATTATTGATGAATTTCAGTTGAAATGTTTAAAGTATATATTTTGTTTAAAGCGTTCAATATAAAATTCATTGTTATATGGAAAATGGGAATATACCCTTTATCAAGTTCTGTTTCTGTTCAAATGGTTCAGTTTTGGATGAAGTGACTTCCAATACTTACATGGTACAATACTTACATGGCAAATGTTTGATTCAGTAAGCATGGCTGTATATAATTAAACCATTTTAGTACAAAGTGGATTTAACTCTTTGTGGATGAGGTAGTCTCCTTTAAGTCTGACTTCTCCAACCTTACACATCAAAAGGAACTTTGATAACTAGTTTTGTTAATGAATGGAAAAATGAGCTATGGTACTAACACATGCCTTTATCATAAGTACTATATAACTGATTTTGGTATGGTAATCTGACTTTTATATGTGATGAGGTTTTATTCTATCATGGAATGTCCCCACTTCAAACATTTATGACAAGGTCGTATACCTCTGCATTTTTGTAAGCCCAAGTCACATAAATATTTTGTGACAGCTGGGAAAGCGTAAATCTCAAGAAGCTGCCCTTGTCAAAATTTATCAGATTTGCTGATATTTCTGAATCGTTAGCATTACGTTTCAAAATTGAGTACATTTTATTATTGTCTTAATTTTTTTAAAACTCTGCTGGTATTTCTGAAAAGCTAGCATAATCTTTCAAAATTGATTACATTTATTTCTAATCTCTTCCCCCCAAAATTTTGCTGCTATTTCTGAAAAGTTAGAATTTGTCTTTTAAATTGAGTACATTTACTTTTAATCTTTTTCAAAATTTTTGTGGTATTTCTGAAAAATTAGCATTATCTTTCAAAATTGAGTACATTTATTTTTTAAAAATCTTTTTCAGAACTTGCTGGTATTTTCTGAAAAGTTAGGATTATCTTTCAAAATTGAGTACATTATTCTTTTCTCAAAACTTTTTAAAAACCCATTGCTGAAGCTGCTTTCCCACGAGAGCTGACGTAATTTTATTTAAATATTTAATTAATTATTTAATGCAAAATTTTTGCATTTTCATTGTTTGTCCAGTGTCTTACTGTTATTGTTCCTCCTTTAATGTGCACATTGTCCTCAACTACATGCGGTGCTGATAACAAATTTGTTTGCAAATGTTGTTAGACTTATTCTCCTGTTCAGTTCTTTGTAACCCTTCACACCCTAAAAGGAGTGAATGGAATTAAATATCAAACCTGGAATCTTGAACCAACTTCACTTGTGCTTACCTGTGTTGTGATGTAAGGAAAAATCGCAGTCTTTGTTTAATACAGTTTTTTTTGTTTGCATACTAGATCATTATTTCATATTACAAGCAGTGCCAGTGATGTGTGTGGCAATCTTGTGGGTGGAGAGAAAAAAATTATCGGAGTATCGTTCTGGCTGTAGCTTACTCTTTAGTGTAGCAGGCGAGCACCAAGTTGTTGTGTGATAATGTGTAGCATGTGACAGAAAAAGCAAAGATTCACGTATAGGATAATCTGTCCACACATTTCCAGCTAAATTGCACGTATTTTTATTTAATATAATATATATATATATATATAATATTATATATAATATATATATAATATATATATATATATAATATATATATATATATAAAATCACATGATTATGCATATGTGTTCATGATTATGCAAAGTATTTCCTGTGTGTGCATGAATTTGGTATAGCACCACCACCACCTGCGTGATGGTAACTATTATTATTATTATTATTATTTATTATTATTATCATTATTATTATTATTATCATTATCATTATTATTATTATTATTATTATTATTATTATTATTATTATTATTATTATTATTATTATTATTATCATTATCATTATTATTATTATTATTATTATTATTATTATTATTATCATTATTATTATTATTATTATTATTATTATTAATGGCTTTTCTACCTGTAGCTATGTTTTAAGAGCAGGACAGTCATTGATAGGGTATGGCATGATATCTATATATATCATGATCAGCCTATCAATGTCAACTGCACACAAACACAGTATCACCTGCACAAAAACACAGCCCATTGTTCTTTTCAGGTAATATGTATCAGACCTTGCATGATTTCTGACTTTTTCGTTTTCGTACTATTTTTCCATTTTTGAGTAAGATTGTCAAGAGTTGGCCTTGTTGTTCAAAGATGATAATTATGGCAGATGGTGATTGTATGGAAGTATGAATATTGCCAACGTCATCTTGCTGACACAAGGAGTTGTTGACTTGAAGTGCCAGTGTGAAATTCTTATTGCATAAACTATGGTTGTTTTCATTCTTTAAGTTAAAAAGGGCGGTATTAGTGATATATTTTGCAGATGAGATTTGTAGTTGCGTGCAGGCGGGTCCTGTCTTGTCATGTCACTTATGTTTGTGTGGATGATCTATTGTTGCTGAGGTTATTATATTCTTCCCCAATAAGACCTCTACTGTAGATAGTTGTGAGAATATAAATATACATACGCGTAGAGAGAGAGAGAGAGAGAGAGAAGAGAGAGAGAGAGAAGAGAGAGAGGAGATGAGAGGGGAGAGAAGAGAGAGAGGGATTTGGTTTGAATGTGGTGTGTCCTTATCACCAAGTAGTGAATGGACATTAAACAAAACAAAACATCCCCCCCAAAAAAAAAATCTATAAATGACACATGCATATTGGAAAAAACTGAGCTCAATTGTATTTGTCGAATTAGAGTGTGATAAGTATGAAGAAGAGGGTTTCATTCATATTTTCCACCCCCAAGAGAGTGACATCGATCTCATTCCCGAAACTGGAATGCAGCTATCTCAATGGTGGGGAAATGATTGTGCACTCAAAACCTCTTTTTTTTTTTGGGGGGGGGGGTGTTTTTTTTAAAATTTTTAACATGAACAACCTTTCTCTCTTATCTTACCTACTGTCTGGAGCAATAACTGCCCTAGTGTGAACTACTGCCTGTGTTCTATCGATATTCAGCTGCAGCGGACAATCGCCTGGGTTTATAGTTGCTCTAGTGTGTGCTGTTGTGTGCGGTTGTGAACGAGGTGTGGAGGAGTGATTAACATACGTCTGGGTTTATAGTTGCTCTAGTGTGTGCTGTTGTGTGCGGTTCTAAAGGTGTGGAGGAGTGATTTACATCTGTCTTCTGGGTTTAGTTTTTGCTCTAGTGTATGTGTGGTCATGTTAACTTTCCTTTCTTTCATCCATTTTCACACTCGTTATCATAATAATTTGTCATGCCCCTTCTCTAGTTCCCTAACAAAGAGAGTTGAATCCTTGACATAGTTTACCTAAAACCTTTTCTTAAGGTTTTTTTCTTTTCATCCTCATCACCATTATCATTACATCATCATCATCATCATCATCATCATCATCATCATCATCATCAAATATCGCTTTGGGCAAAGATATGTTACTTCAAAGGAAGAACACCCACAAGCATGCACGCACGCAAGCACGCACGCACACACAATCGCTCACGCACGCACTCACGCATGAACGCGCTCACTCAAAACCTCAGCATTGGTGAATTACCTCCAGAGACCGTCCTAGTGAAGAAGCTGCTGATGCAGGTGATGAAGAGTTGAATGGCTTACGACTTCAAGTTTGAATCTTTGTAGCTTTATATCACACAACCTTGATCATGTTGCTTTTTTGGGGATCTTTTTCTTTTAAAGTATGAAATGAAACAACAGTAAGAATATGTAGGTTGGAAGGGGGAGGGTTGTTGTTGTTGTTGTTGAGCTATTGTGTGTATTATTTTTTAAATGAGTTTCATCCTTGTTCAGAACAAAAGGTAGAAAAACGGTCTGCTGTTATAGTGATGAGAGATCAGTATGCAGGCTTTAGGGTTTAAACCAGCTTTCTTCGACAAACGCTGGCTGTATTCTGTTAGGGTGTGTGCGTCGTGTGTAACTTTTTAAGAATGATTGATGTCGTCGTGTTGATGTTATGGTTGTTTTCCTTGTCCATGATAGTGCAAACAAACTATGTTGCCAGTGTGATGAGTGGATGTTGAGTTAGTGAGAATATGGCAACAGTCTGATGACAGTGTGCAGAATGGAGCGATTTGGTTTGTTTGCTTTGCAAGATTCAGCGCTATATAAATTCCATACAGTATCATCATCATCAACTTCATCATTATTATTTTATTTTTAAATTATTTTTATTTTTTTAGTTTATTTTTTTATTTTTTATTTTTATCGTCTATCTCTTAATTTTATTATTTTATTTATTTTATTATTAAAAAAAAATTTTAAATTTATTATTATTTTTTATTTTACAAAACCCGGTGTTTTAAACCCAGAAATTATCCTTTTTTGGAATTAAAATAAATTTTTAAACCCTTGTTACTTTTTTTCGGGGTTTTTCAAAAAGAAAAAGTGTCAAACGGGAAGAACAAAATCCCAAAATTTAAATTGGAAAGGCCCTGTTTGCAAAGAAAAAATTAAAGGGGGGAAAAAAAATGCGTCCCCAAAATTTTGTTTCCCAAAATTTACAACGAACCCGGGACCCCCACCCCACCACACCCCAAAACCAACAACACACACAACAACCCACACCAAAAACACACCCCAAAACAACAACACAAAGAGGAGTGGTATGAAAAAAAAAGCATACCCCCTCACACTCAATACACAACACACACACCAGGCCCACACCAAAAAAGGGAGTTTTAAAAAAAGCATCACACATAACAAAAACCACAAAAAACCACACCCACACACACCACCACCAACCACACACAAAAACCCCCACACACACACACACAACACACACAAGGAGAGGGGAGGAGGGGAGGAGAGGGGGAAAGAGGAGAGAGAGTAGGGAAAAAAAAGCATGCACCAACAAAAACCAACAACCCCCACCACCCCACACCCCAAACCCTTATCGTTTTCCTTTTTTTCCCTGTTTAATGGTAAAAAAGCAAAAATTTTTGAAATTTTAAAGTATAATCATTAGGGAAATTTTTTCTTAGTTAAAAGGCCCTTGATGAAAAAAAGCAAATGCATTGTTTTTTCAATTTTCCAAACTAAAAATTTAAAATTTTGACTTGACTTGACACACCCGAGAGTAAACCCCCTAAAACCTTAAAAAGTGTTTTCCCTTTTCCCCCACCGGGAAAGGGCAAAAACTTTAACTCGGGACCCCCCCCCAAAAAAAAACCCCAAACAAAAAAAAATTTGTAGTTAATTGTAATTTTTTGAAATTTTCCCATGCGTTTTTTGGGTTTGGGGATTGACCCGAAAGGCAAAACACAAAACCCAAAACCCAATGGTAAAAGGTAAAAGGGTTTGGGGGAATTCAGAAAAAAACTTTTTTCATGTTTTTTGGTCTCCTTTTTTAAACCCTCTTTTGGGTTGTCGAGGGTTTTGTTCAAACATTAGGGGCATTGTTAGTCTTTGCCGTAATACCAATGGAATTTTTTTAAAGTATTCGAAATTTTCATTTTTCGGGTTTGCTCTTTGGGGGGACAAAAAACCCCGCCCCCATTTTTTTTTTTTTTTTTTTTGTAACTGAAATTTTATTCCCGGGGGGAAAACCCCCGGGGTATGCTTAAAAAATGGGCTTGAAAAGATAGGATCCCTGCCTTTCCCAACCCAGGATGTCGTAAGAGGGGACAAAAGGGGGGAAAACCCTTCCCCGGGTTTGGGGGGTTTGGGCAAGGGCTAAAAACCCCTTGGGCCAAAATGGATTTGGGTTATACTTTTGCGTGCGAAGGACCCCCCGGGCCCTTTTTGAGATGGTATGAAATGGGGAGGGCCCAAACCCGGGGGAAGGGAAGTTACCGCGGAAAAGGGGAAAGGGCCTAAAATACCCCCAAAATTAAAATCAGACTGGAAATTTGGGAAAACGTGAGGACAATTTTTGGGGGGCGGGAAAGGCCCGGGGGGGGGCCCGGGTTTAACATTAGAGTGAGAAGTTTTTCAACCCCCCTGCCTAGGATTTTAAGCGAGATTTAGATGGACGGGGTCTGGTGAGAGTGAGATCCCCCCCGGAAAAAAACCGCCCTCTATTTCGGGGGGAAAAACCGCCCCGCACCACGGGGGGGGAGTTCCCATCACCCTCAAAAAAAGGCTTTTTGAGCGATCCCTTTTTGGGGGGGAAAGGCCCATAAAACAGCGGACTAATGAGTGCGGGGGATAAAGGGGAAGGCACTTAAAAATACCATATCCAGTGCTAGCACCATAAAAATTAAAAAAGCAGCAAAGGAAGCAAAGAGATTTTACCCCCAGTTTGCGGGACAGAGACAGAGAAACCCCCAACCCCATGACCTAAATCGTACAGGGGGGAAACCTAAATCCCAAGGTGGGAAAGTGAAAAACCCCGACTATGAGAGAGTCAGGGGAAAAAACACGGGGGGGGGAAAAAAAAAGAAAAAGGGGAGAATTGTGGAGTTCGGCCACCATGAACAATTTTGATAGGGGGGGCCCCCTTTCACGCCCCGGGAATCCACAAAGTGACTTGGGCGTCGGAAGGGGAGAGTATAAAAGATTGAAAAACCTGTGATAAATTTGGTTTGTGGAGGATTCTCCTGGAGGGGGAAAACCCAAAGCGAAGTGCGGGATGTGGGAGGTTATAAAGGGTGAAGCCCCATAGATGAAATGAAAAAAAAAACCAAAAACCCACTCAAGGCTTTTTGGGAATCCCCACCCGTTTGAGAAAATCAACGTGAAGTTGCACCCGAAACAAAATTGGGAAAGATTCCCAATCCTGCAGAAAGGGAAGACAGAAAATAGAAGACGGGAAGAGATCGGGAAAAATGTACATGAGAGAGCAAGGACAACTTTCGGCCACCCAAAAAAAAAAGCCCAACAAGTTTGGGAAACCCCAAAAGAGATCAATCCCATAAGAAAGAAAAAGAGACAAAAAAGGGGACTTCTGAAAAGAAAATTTCCCCACGGCAAGAGAGAGGGGGAAAGGGGTTGTAAAGAGAGAAACAGAGGAAAGTGAAGGCCTGCACCCCCGGGGAAAAAGGGGGGAAAAACCCAGGGGGCCCACGGAGCTGGGGCCCCGAAGAGGCGGGGGGCCCCAAGGGAGGGGCAAGGGAGGGGGGTTTAAAAGATCCCCAAGAAAGTAGGGCCAAAAATTTAAAGGGAGGAGGTTGGGGGCCAATAAAGGGCAGACAAGGGAAATTCTGGACAACAAAAGAAAGAGAAAAGGAAGAAAGTGGGTAAAACATTTCCAAAAAATTTTTTCTAAACCCGGCCACCACCTGACGGGGCACCCAAATCCCAGAAGTCCCAAAAATTTGAATTGACGTAAACCCCCCAAAAAAAGGAAGAGATAGTGGTGCCATCAAAAACCTAAGTGGAAAGGGTCACCGGGCCCGGGGAAACCCCTTGGTCCCGAATTTTTTTTCCAAGGCGTTTCCCTGAATTAGCGGGTTCCCTATGAAACCACTTTTCACGCTGTATGGAAAACGAGAAAGTCCCTGATGATTGGACCAAGGGTGTGATAGTAAAAAACCCCAAGAAAGGCCCCCCTGAGGCCCCGGGCAAAAATTGGAGGGGAATCATTTTTTTGTCTTTTCCCCAAGAAGTTTATGGCCAAGGTATATCAAAAGTTTTCCCGACGTTTAGGCGATGTTTTTTGAGGAAGAAAAAAGGCGGGGTTTCCCGGGAAAGAACGAGGATTTTAATAGACGAGATTTCACATTCAGAAACATCTTTCGCCCCAATGCCAAGTGTAAAAAAAAAATGTTTGTAAAACCTTTTGGATTTCAAAAAAGGATTTGAAGTTCCCCGAGAGGTTTGGGGTTATCCTTCGAATATGGACCCCATCGAAACGGGTTTCCCCTTTTAAAAAAGTTCTATGCAATTCGTTGTCTTTTGGGCCATAGAACATTTGTTTTCCCGGAGTCAAGATGGAGAAAGCAAGGATGTGTGTTGCCCGCGTTCTTTCAATTTTGGCCTTGTTTGGGTTTTGTTGGGGAAAAGCCCCCCCGGACGACCCCCAAAGGGGATTCGTGGAGCCTGTTTTACCTAACGACCTTGCTTTGGGATGCCCTGGCGTGTTTTTTCCCACAGCCCCCAAACATATCCAGGAGAAGCCCAGGGGGATTCCCAACATTCGGACGCAAGTGGGCTTGTTTACCCCAAAAGGGAAAAACAGGGGAAATGTCGTAAGGGTGAACGCACCCACCCCCTGTAAAAGGGGAAAGGAATGACCTGCGCCAAAAGACAAGTTCACATTTTGGCAGCTCCCCCCAAAAAGGGGGCCCGGCCACAAAAGAAGAAAAATCCACAACTTTTTGGGCAAGGCCGGAAATGTGTTTAGGGAGATAAAACAAAAATTTGGGGGATAAAATCAGTCCCAGACCAACAAAAGTGAAGTATCCCAGGCTGTTTTTGTGTCGGGGGTTCCTGAAAGGTTCGGGGGTGCTGGGGGATGACGGAAGTGGATTTACAAATTTTGGGACCCTTTCCCACCCTATGTGGAGAATTTTCGGATTTTTTGGCCAGTAAAGTTCCCAAATTAAAGCCCAAAGGCGGAGATGAGGCGGGGAAGACATGGGAACCATATCAAGCCCGACGGTGGAAGTGGTTTGGGGGGCACAACCCTTCCAAGGGGAACCCACAGTCAATGAAAAGATCGAAATTTGACTGGCCCCCCAAAAGGGGAAGGGAGAAAAAAAAAGGAAAGACCAAAAGAAACCCTTTGGAGAAAAACCCGGGGGAAAGTGAGATGAAGGCATGCGGGTTTCTTGGGGATCAGTGACTGGGTTGGCCCAAAATTAGGAAGGAGTGGAACCCGTTTTGTTGCCCCCTTCACACCGGGGGGTGTAATGGAAAAATGTGATAAAACTTTTAATTATTGTGTTTTTTTTCCTACAGAATTTTGTCAGGGAAACAATTTTTGTTCCCGTGGGTTCTTTTACGTGCGTTAAAAAATTTTTTTTATGTAAAAAGGGAAAACTGGTTTATCGTCTCATCCAAAAGACAAAGCACCCAGCCCAAAACTGGTTTTGATGGGGGGGGGAAATGTTTGGGGCCAAACGGGGAATCAAACCACGAAAATTTCCCCCCTGATTTTTTTGCTTTCTAGGGGGTTTCTTTAAATTTTAGGACCCCCGGAATTCCACCTGGGATCGGGAGAAGAGTTAAGTTCAAAGAGTTAATGATAATAAGAGATAATGATGATAATGATGTAAAAATTTAATAATAAAAAGGGAAAAAGAGAAAAAGGGAAAGGGAAAAAGAAGAAGAAAAAGAAGAATAAAACATAAAAATATTAATAATAAATTTTAATTTCTAAGCGCTTTTTCCCTTGAAAAAACAAATCAAAGTGTTTTTTCATTTTATCTTATCCCAAAAGCAAAAGTTAAAATTTAAATAGTTTTTTACAAACGAATGTCCACCCACACCACAACACCACACAACAAACCCCCCCCCAAACAAAACCCCAACACACACCACCAAAACACAGGGGGTTGTACACCTTGGGGGGTTTGATGGGGGGGTAATTTTTTTACACAAAGTCCCAAACAAAAATTTATAGTCATAAAATTTTTGTTTTTGTAAGAGGGGCCCCTCAAAAAAATTAAACCCTACGAATTTTTTTTAAATCTTTTGAAGTTGTCCCTAAAGTTTTTAAAAAGGTTTTTTTTGTTTACGGAGTTCCCCCCTCCCCTGAAAACCGGGCAAAATTGATTTGTTTTTGCAGGGGCAAAAACTTTTTCCATTTTTTTTGCTGTTTTTGTTTTTAAGTTCATTTCCCGCAAAAAGGTCGGATGTGGGGGCCGATTTGGGTAGGCGTAAAAAGGGGGCAGCGGCAACACATTATTTTTCGTTCGTATGACAGACACAACAACAACAACAACAATAGTTGCTGTCTGATCGCTGGAGGACAGAGTTCATTTAGAAGAAGAAAAAAGAAGTCAACATTAGGTTTTAGTTTATTTTATTGATCCAACATTTGTGTAAACAGATGACAAAATTTACAAAACCGCATACACACGAGGACTGGAGTGCTTATTCCATTGTCCTCGATATAAAAAAAGTCATCTGAGCGCTTTGATTTGTAGCTTTACAAGATTCAGCGCTATATAAATTCCATACATTATTATTATTATTATTATTATTATTATTATTATTCAACAGCCCCTAGCTTTTGCTGACATTATTAAGGGATATTAATGTTTATTCCTTGAATAAAATAGATGACGAGGTGCCCTTGTACGTACCTGTGTGAGCGTGGTACTTTGTTGTCGAAATGAACAGCACAAACACACAAAAAATATTGCACAGACTACCACCACCACCACCTTCACCACCACCACCACCACCACCACCTTCATCATCACCACCACCACCACACACCACCACCACCACCTCACATCACCACCACCACCAATGAAACAGTTTTCCACCACCACCACCACCACCACCACCACCACCCCACCAAGAAACAGTTTTCACCACCACCACACCCACCACCACCACCACCACCACCATGAAACATCACCACCACCACACCCCCACCACCACCACCATCCACCACACCCCACCCCACCACACACACCCACACACCACCACCACCACCACCATGAAAGCATCGAAACCAACACAGTCATGACACGCGCACATCACAGCACCACTATCACACAACACGCTTGATCAACACCATAACACAGGAGTTGACACAGAGCTATGAGCCCTGTCATACACACCCTCTATCGACATCACACACGCATGACAACACCAAACACAGATGACATACAAGTAGCCGCCACGCAGCATCAAGCACAACGCACGAACACACACACAGCAATGCATACACACACAGCACACAACACACACGCACTAGCATACACGAACACAACACACAGGCATACGCACACCATACACGAACACACATGTCGAACACACAACACACACACGCAGCACACACACGCAAGCACACACACAAACACACACACACACACACACACACGCGCACAGCAGCACTCAGCAGCACTACACTCACACACACACACACGACACGCACACACACAGCAGCACACATACCACACACACAAAATACAAACACAAACACACACACACACATACCCAAACATTAGTGCAAGTGTTTGTATGCGTACATGCATGGGAATGAGTGCAGCTTGTGCACACGCACTCATGTGTGTGAATGCGTGTATACATGCATATTTTCACACGTGTGTGTGTGTGTGTGTGCGCGCGCGCGCACGTGTGTGTGTGTTTGAGTATGACAAAAAGCATACACACAACACATACACAACACACACAGACACACACACTTACACACACACACACACACACTTACACCACCACACACACACACACACACACACACCACACACACACACACACACACACACACACACACACACACACACACACACACACACACACACACGCACGCACGAGAGTGAACCTGACAAAAACACACACACACACATACTAGAGAGTGAGCGAGACAAAAATGTATTGTATTGTACTGTGCTGTATTGTATTGTACTGTATTGTATTGTAATGTACTGTACTGTATTGTTTTGTATTATATACCACTGTAAGTCACGGCAGATTTCTTTACATTAAATTGGGGCTACTCTCCTCGGGGGTGGGGGGTGGGGGTAGGGGTGGGAGATGGAGGGTGGGGGGGGGGGGGTGGAGAGGGGGTGGCCACAAGATCAGTGCCACCATTTGTTTTCCCTATCAAAGTGGCTTTTTTTTCTTTTAGAATTCTGCCACGGACAACTCTGTTGTTGCCGTGGGTTCTTTTACATGCGCTAAATAACACTGAGGGACCTCGGTTTCTCATCTCATCCTAAAAGACTAGCACCCAGACCACCACTCACGGCCTAGTAGATTGAGGGGTAGGGGTGGGGTAGGAGGGAAGTTTCAGGCCTAAACGGAGGATCAAACCACCACACACTTTGCAAACCCGGACTTTACGCTTTCTAGGCAGGTGCGTTACCTCTAAGACCACAGAGTTAACATCCCTTTTGTGTAATTTTTTGAAATTATTTATTTATTTATTCTTTTATATCGAGGATAATGGAATAAGCACTCATGTGCTTTTTTTAACATTCAGTCCCCGTGTGTATGAAGTTTTTGTAAATGTTGTCATCTGTTGTTTCTACCGGCACACAATGGCCTACTCTTTCGAAAAGCGGAACAGGATTTAACGTGTGCGCAAGATGTTCTGCATGCGTTCGAACACGGGGCCTCGGTTTATAGTCTCATCCGACGGACTTTGACATTCAGTTCGATTTTTTTTTTGGGGGGGGTCAAACTGAGAAGAAAGGGCGAGGCTGGGAATCGAACCCACAACCTCACGGTTAACTTATTGGCAGGCGAACGTCTTAACCGTCCTGCCACCTTCCTTCCCTTTTTGTGGAGCTATCAGTCACACACCCTGACACGCCCTGAAGTGGTGACACACTGGGCTTTCTATCTAATCAAGCCGATTGCAGGTATCTCCTGTGAGTAAATCAACGGACGGCCAAGCGACCCAACACACGTCCTCTGTAAGATTCATGACTGTGGTGGGCCAGTCAGCCTCTTTGCTGCATTGTTCTGTGCTCCCCCCCTCCCCCCCTCTTCTAGCTCCTCTTCTCTTGCTTCCATTCTCTTCCCATCAGCCTTAATGGCTGCACACCGGTATTAAAAAAATCACTCTTTTCCTTCTGTTTTTCTATGTGACTCTTATATTCATACCGCACGTACTAAGACATCCACAGAAATAAAAACCCACTTTTGTGAAAAACTAGCCTCTGACTCAAAACTCATGTGATTTTGAACACATTTGGTAGGTTTGAATTTGTTTAATTTTTCAGCAAACACTGTACCCCCTTCAGTCCTTTGTTGTCTGCTAGCTTCCTTACCGCAATATGCATGCGCGGGGCCAACGCTGTAGGAATACAGGCAGTCCTCATTTGATGGTTATTTCCAACTTTCTCGTGACTACCTGGTATTGATCTATCTCCTCAATCCCCAAAACAAGTGTACAGTCCATTTTTTCATGCTTAAAAAAATCTGTGAAAATCACCAACATTTTTTTCCACTCGCACTCTATAGAAGATACTACATGACCTCCAAATTAATACCGGTGTGCAGCCAATACCGCTTTCATACAGTTAGTTGCCACGTGCACCGTGTTCAGTGGCTTAGCTTTGTTTAAGGAGGCAAAACTGAGGGGACAGAGAGCCAGAGAGAGAGAGAGAAAGAGAGAGAGAGAGAGGAGAGAGAGAGAGAGAGAGAGAGAGAGAGAGAGATTTTGACATTTTTTGACATTTTTTTTATATATATCGAGGATAATGGAATAAGCACTCATGTGCTTGTTTAATCCAGTCCCCGTGTATATGCGTTTTTGTAAATTTTGTCATCTGTTCCCACCAGCACACAATGGCTACTCTTTCGAAAAGCAGAACAGGATTTAACGTATGCGCAAGATGTTCTGCATGCGTTCGCACACAGGGCCTCGGTTTATAGTCTCATCCGAAGGATCCGAGAGAGAGAGAGAGAGAGAGAGAGAGAGAGAGAGAGAGAGAGAGAGAGAGAGAGAGAGAGAGAGAGAGAGAGAATGACAATGACAATGACAATGACAAATTCTTTTATTTCGAGGATAATGAATAAGCACTCATGTGCTATTTTACATCCAGTCCCCGCCCGTAGGGATACATCTTAATAATAACGCAATACTTGTACTCTCACACAGAAACAAAGGGAAATAACCCTTTCACCCTCCCCCCCAAACCCACCCCCCCAAAAAGCAAACAAGCAAATAAAAAAAAACCTAAAAACACCACCCTACCCCCACCCCCAAACAAAAAACAACCAAAATACAAACAAACAAAAGAAAAAAGAAAAAAACAAACCAACAAAAAGGAAAAAAAATAGAGAAAAACAAACAACAAGAACAACAACAAAACCAAGAAAAACAACAACAACCAAACTTAAAAAGTCATAAAAATAAACATCTACATATTGTAAAATGGTACACATAGTTGTTACATATAACAATAAGATATTGAAATAAGGTATTCATTAAAAGAGAGAGAGAAAAGAGAGAGAGAGAGAGAGAGAGAGAGAGAGAGAGAGAGAGAGAGAGAGAGAGAGAGAGACAAAGAAAGAGAGAGAGAGGGATGGAGAGAGAGAGAGAGAGAGAGAGAGAGAGAGAGAGAGAGAGAAAGAGAGGAAGAGAGAGAGACAGAGAGAAAAGAGAGAGAGAGAGAGAAAGA
The DNA here is from genome assembly GCA_028751875.1 of Rapana venosa. Taxonomy (NCBI): domain Eukaryota; kingdom Metazoa; phylum Mollusca; class Gastropoda; order Neogastropoda; family Muricidae; genus Rapana; species Rapana venosa. The sequence continues at coordinate 36,289,123 of CM054155.1, read as the reverse complement.
GAGAGAGAGAGAGGGATGGAGAGAGAGAGAGAGTGTGTGTGTGTACAGCCAATCATCAGTAACTAACTACATCACCTCTGACATGAAAGGTATCATCCTCACAAATCTGTAAACTATGACAAAATGACACATCCTAAACAATTAGGGGGAAAAAAGGGTCAAAGTACAAAAAGAAATCAATCACGAGATTGGGCTAATTAGTTGATAGGAGAGAATGAAGAGAGAGGGAGAGAGGGATGGAGAGAGGGATGGAGAGAGAGAGAGGGATGGGGAGAGAGAGAGAGAGAGAGAGAGAGAGAGAGAGAGAGAGAGAGAGAGAAAGAGAGGGAGAGAAAGAGAGAGAGATAGAGAAAGAAAGAGAGAGAGATAAAGAGAGAGAGAAAAGAGAGAGAGAGAGAGAGAGAGAGAGATAAAGAGAGAGTGTGTGTGTGTACAGCCAATCATCAGTAACTAACTACATCACCTCTGACATGAAAGGTATCATCCTCACAAATCTGTAAACTATGACAAAATGACACATCCTAAACAATTAGGGGGAAAAAGGGTCATAGTACAAAACAAATCAATCATGAGATTGGGCTAATTAGTTGAAAGGAGAGAATGAAGAGAGAAGGAGAGAGAGAGAGAGAGAGAGAGAGAGGAGAGAGAGAGAGAGAGAGTTTGTGTGTGTACAGCCAATCATCAGTAACTAACTACATCACCTCTGACATGAAAGGTATCCTCACAAATCTGTAAACTATGACAAAATGACATATCCTAAACAATTAGGGGGGGAAAAGGGTCAAAGTACAAAATGAAATCAATCAGAGATTGGGCTAATTAGTCGAAAGGAGAGAATGAAGAGAGAGAGAAAGAGAGAGAGAGAGAGCGAGAGAGCGAGAGAGAGAGAGAGATGGAGAGAGAGAGAGATGGATGGAGAGAACTTTTTTTTATATCGAGGATAATGGAATAAGCATTCATGTGCTTTTTTTTACATCTAGTCCCCGTGTGTATGCGGTTTTGTAAATTTTGTCATCTGTTCCCACCGGCACACAATGACCTACTCTTTCGAAAAGCGCAACAGGATTTAACGTGTGCGCAAGATGTTGTGCATGCGTTCGCACACGGGGGCTTCAGTTTATAGTCTCATCCGAAGGAGAGAGAGAGAGAGAGAGAGAGAGAGGAGAGAGAGAGAGAGAGAGGAGAGAGAGAGAGAGAGAGAGAGAGAGGAAGGAAGGAGACAGTGAGAGAGAGAGAGGGAGAGAAAGAGAAACAGAGACAGAGAGAGACAGGCAGACAGACAAAAGCGTTTTGTATTGCATTGTATACCATAGTTAAAGTCACAGTAGAGTTCTCTACGTGAAATTCGGGTTGCTCTCCTCTGGGGGAGAGCAGCACCAGGTGGCTATCTTTGTTTGAGAGGCAACATTGTGTGTGTGTGTGTGTGTGTGTGTGTGTGTGTGTGAGAGAGAGAGAGAGAGAGAGAGAGAGAGAGAGAGATAGAGAGAGAGAGAGAGAGAGAGAGAGAGAGAGAGAGAGAGAGAGAGAGAGAGAGAGTGCGTGTGTGTGTGTGAAAGAGAGTAGGCTATTTATATTGAAAGAACCCTCGTCATCCTCATTGGGTAATTCTTTCGATTCATTCTACTTACAACAAAGTGTGTATTTCTATTTTTTGCCAGCCACAATATCAACTACCTGTTCACTCAGTGACAGTACCAGTACA
>CM054155.1:36269921-36282421 GCA_028751875.1 Rapana venosa | reverse complement strand
ATTCACAGTAGCGCAACACTTATATATTATTTTTAAAAATTTCACTTCACTTGGCTTCCCACTTAGCTCCTTAAGGAGTCACTGGAGCGACACCGCATTGACCCTCTCAGGCAATGTGTCCAAGGCAAGCTGATTCGACCTGATGGAGCACACTCTTTCTAGGTTGCCGGCATGCCACCCGCCTTAGCTGCCCTGCTCTTCTGAATAAAATAAGAGCAGCTGAGCTTCTTTCTAAAGAGTGTGAAAGATCCTAGGCGTACATCTGCACCTTGAATCTGAGTACAGTCATGGTTTTATCGGAAGGACTTGCTGAGGGTGCTGGTGGAGGTGATGGAGTTTGTACTAGTGTTAACTTTTCAGGACCTACCCTCCTCCCTTCCCCATCCTTCCCTTCCTCCCTCCTTCCTCAAACGAATGCCTCTGTGGTGAATCGAACCTGCGCCCTTCAGATAACGGTCAAGTCATAAATCAGACACTCTAATCAGTTGGCTATTGCGTTTACCTCACTGCTTCAATTTCAAACCGTAATAAGCATTTCCCCTTTTTTATTCTTTATTGTTGATGATGATGGTGATGATGGTGATGATGATGATGGTGATGATGATGGTGATGATGATGATGATGTTGATGATGACGATGACGACGACGATGACGACGACGACGACGACGACGACGATGATGATGGTGATGATGATGATGATGATGATGGTGATGATGATGATGATGATGATGATGATGATGATGATGATGATGATGATGATGATGAGACGATGATAGTGATGATGATGGTAGTGATGGTGATGGTGATGATATTGATGAAGGTGGTCGTGAAGATGATGATGATGATGATGATGGTGATGGGATGATGATGGTGGTCGTGGTGATAATGATGGTGGTGATGATGATGATGATGATGTGATGATGATGATGATGATGATGGTGGTGGTGGTGGTGGTAGTGGTGGTGATGATGGTGGCCGTGATGATAATAATGGTGGTGGTCGTGATGATGATGTGGTGGTGGTGGTGTGGTGGTGGTGGTGATGATGATGATGGTGGTCGTGATGATAATGATGGTGGTGGTCGTGATGATGATGAATGATGATGATGATGGTGATGATGATGATGATGATGATGTTGATAGTGATGATAATGATGGTGGTGGTCGTGATGATGATGATGATGATGATGATGGTGGTCGTGATGATAATGATGGTGGTGGTCGTGATGATCATGATGATGATGCTGCTGCTGCTGCTGCTTGCGGGCCCAAATGTTAATACATTTTTTATCTACAGGGTTTTGCAAGAGGGAATGCTTTTTTGCTAGTGGCTCATTTACTTGCTTTACTATACATGGGCTCTGGATTATTATCATATCGTACTAAAAACTACTACCCAGACCACAACTCGTGGTAAAGAGGATGAAGAGGAATTTCATCTTCAGACGAGAAACAGAGGCCTGCAGTTTTACTTCACAAATACGTAGTCTAACTGCCAGAAATACGAGTCATCTTGGTACTTTAAGAAGAAAGAAACCCAACCCACAGAAATGTGACAAGTGAACGAAAAAACTGCAATCTGTGTAGCTAAAACTGTATCGCAAACTGTACTCTCCAAATCCTATTTTTGACCATTCAGCTAGAAGGTGGGTCCGTGATGAAGACAAATCCTGTTCCTGGCCATTTTTGAGTCGGATCGAAGGCAGTCCTTGGCTACAAATGAGAAAAGTTTTGGCTTCATCTGCAGCCCAGCAGAAACGAATGGTGGATAAGGTTAACAGCGTTTTGTGAACTCCCATAAATCAGGCGGTGCAAAGATTCAGGTTGGATCAGTGATATCTTGCCCATAAGCTCTTGTCGATAGAGGAAGTCTCTTGTCCATAACTGTCTCGGTGTGCGCAGGCGCACAGGAAATGTATGATCTCAGCTTCCGGTTTGTTGTGTATGATTGAGTTCTCCGTAGAAGTTTTGAAAGTGAAAAAAAGAAGACAACAGTAATGACTGAAAGGATGAAAATTATCTATGAATTTATTGATTTTGGTATCATATCGATTCTAAGCAACGCAAAATCTGTTCACTTGTTGAAAATCATACCTTGGTCATTGCCAGTTTCTATTTATTTGTTGTTGTTTTTTTAATATAGTTTGAGAATATCTTATTGCAAAAGTAGAACTACCAGCAATTTCAAGTTTTGTTGATTTTTCCAATATTTATATTCTTGTTGTGCGTTCCTCAGCTTAACATCCTGATGGTACCAAAGAGTATACAGTCTGTTTCACTCAATGCTTCATGGAGTCACGTTTAATGGGAAACTTTCCCCTGGAGTTAACATCAATGCAGACTCCACTCCCCCCAAAAGCCTTCGGAGAGACTTTTAAACCGAGCCCCGTGTGCGAACGCACGCAAAAAACATTGGCGCACCGTTAAATCCTGTTCGGTTTTTCGTAAGAGTAGGCCTTGTGTGCCGGGGGGGAACAATAAAAAATGTTAAAACCGTATACAACAGGGACTAGATGAAAAAAAAAGCACAATGCTTTTCCTTTACCCTCGTTAAAAAATTTAAATGAAAAAATAAAATAAAAAAATGAAAATGAAAGGTGAGACTCGTGGGTTTTCCCGGGGGCCTTCAGTTTTTAATACATCCCCAATTTCTTGAATTCTGTGCTAGGAATCCCCTTTTTCTACCCCCTCTCTTTATCTATGCCTTGTTACTTTTTTTTCCTGTCACCTCTTTCTCGTCTATTTTCTGCCCCCTTGGTCCTTTTTTGCCTTTTTTTTTTCCCCAAAAAATTTTTTTTTTTAAAAAAAACGAAAACAATTCCTCCCCGTTGAAGTGGGAAGGGGGGGGGTTTGGGCCAACCCTGTCAGGCGTTAACGGCAGGCAACACTTTTTGCTTATGCCAAACAAAATAGTTTAAAGTGTTCTCGGTCCCCTGATTTTTCCCTTAGCAAAGTCAAAACTAGAGGCTGTGAAGGCAGTGCGGAAATGAGACAAACTTAGGCGTCGTAATTTTTGCTTGCCTTCCTAGAAAAGGACACAAAAATACTTTAGTGACAAAAGGGTTGCTGGTTTAAAAAGTCAGGTAGTAAAGACTACACTGTCATAGTGAATTATTTTTAATGCACAGATACAACACCAAAAACACACACATAACACACGCACGCATTCACGCACGCCACCCACACACACACGCACACACACACACACGAAAACACACACACACAACACACCACACACACACGCACACACACACACACAAATTGCACCCCACAAAAAACACACACCACACACAACACCCAACACACACTGCTCAAACTCGCTCAGACGTCTACTACCAATAAAATGAAAAATAAGTTTATGGCCTCTTTTTGTTGATTTTAAAAAAGCATTTGAGTGATAAACCCCACTCTTTGTTTTTGCTAAATTAGTTTTGTACAAACTGCCCCCTGAAGTTACCCAAAATATAAAACATTCTGTCCAATGGCGCAGCTTGATCTGTAAATAACCAAGAATCGAACTACTCCCCCATTAGAAATGGGGTCCCACAGGCTCAGTTTTGGGGACCACTTTGTTTTCGTTATGTAATGATTTACCCTGTTTTATTAATGAAATGGAAATGTTTGCGACGATACCACTCTCTTTTGTGTGATTCAACCCAGCGATTAATAGCAAAAAAAAAAATTTTTTTCAAAAAACTTTTTCCTTTAAAAAAAAAAAAAAAAAAAAACCCAAAAAAGGAAAAAATGATTATTTAACCCTTTTTTTCAATTTAAAAAGTTTCAAAAAAAAATGTTTTAAACCAGACAAAAAAAAAAGACCCTTTTGGACTGGATTACATAATGTACTAGGTAAACGCCTAGCCTAAACAGGGGTACTTCAATTATCCAAAATAAAACATTTCTAAAAATATTCTCGAAAACTTTTTTTTCGGGCACATTTTACCAAACTTGACTATGCGTCAAATATTTGGGATACCCGCAGTGGGAAGAACTTGAAATTATTCTCGCTTATATAAAAGACAGTTAAACGTATTGTTTAAAAAAAAAGACCCTGACAATTGAGGATATGAAAAAAAATGCTGACTTTTTTGAAACCGACTTATTCAATAAAGTGTGTTTATGCAAAAAAAATTGTTAAAACAAAAAGGCACCTCCCAAGTTTCCCAAAACTTTTAAAGTTAACCAAAAATAGACACAACAATTTTCAACATTTTTAAGACCCCGAAAATAACCTATTAAATCGAGCCCCTTTTATTTGGCGTGACCTGGAATAAACCCCCCCAAAATTTTAAATGTATTAAAGCAAAAAATCAGTTAAAAACACATCTAAAAAAGAATTTCATGAATAAAAGTCAGAAACGACTTTATTTTAAAAGGGGTATTTAAGTGGCACTGAGTTTTTCTTGTCTTAAAAACGATATGACCCAAGTTTTTATATTATATAGATAATGTTTTAACATTGATCTTTAAAATTGGGGTTTATATGATTCAACCCCAGCACCCTTTAATTGATGGTGTGTGTGTGTTGTGTGTGTGTACAAATGTGTGTGTACAAGGGGTGAGTGGGGGGTGTGTTTGGTAATTGGTTCGGGGTTTTGTTTTTTACTTTTTGCTGTTTTTGGCCTTTTTATGTTCTTTTGTATTACACATAAAAATTGATCTATTTATTTTTCCTGTTAGTTTTCTGGTTCTTGTACTGAGGCAAATTTTTATTGTGACGTTGTCTGCGGGGGATTTACATTGCCCGAATTTATTCTTTATCGAAGGGTTAACGTTCTCTCCTCAAACCCAAAAAACAATGTACATGTGTGTTAAAAGAACCGGGGGAAAGGGGGAAATGGAGTCTTTGTTATATTTTTTTCTTGAATCCAATAGCTGTTGGTTATTTTTGTTTTTTTATATATAGTTATTATGTGGTAAGGGTAAGGGTAGGAGTGTTTTGGGATGTGTATGTAAGTGTTTTTAAAGATAATCCGTTTTCTTGTTTATATCCAATAATTTTGGTTGTTTTTTGGGTTTTTTTTGTTGGGGTGGTGGGGGGTGGGGTTTGGGTTTTTTTTGCCCTTTTTTTTGTTTTGGGTTTAGGGTGGTTTTCTTGGGGGGGGGGAGGGGGTATTTTTGGGCTTTTTTTCGCTTTTGTTACCATATTGTCCTCATTTGTTCTTGGGTGTTATTTTTTGCCTATGTTGTTAATCGGTTTGTTGTGTAGTATTTTGTTTTGTTTGATTGTTTTTTTCCCTTTTTGTGGTTTTCCTTGTTTATTCATCCTTTTGTTGTTGTTTTATTAGTTGTTTGTAGTTGAAGGTTTGTGTGTCATGTGGTGTGGGGGGGGGGGGGAGGGGAAAAGTTGGTGTGGTTTTTAAAAAATTTTTTTTTCTGTTTTTTCTTCTTTGTTTGTTTTGGTTTTGGGGGTTTTTTAAATTTTTGCTTGTTTGTTTTTTATGACGGGGATTTTTTTTCAGGATTTTTGAAATTTTTGAATTATGGTTCATATTTTTTTGGGTTTTTTTTTTTTTATTTTTAATTTTAAAAATACATATTTTTTTTTTTTTTTTTTTTGTTTGATTTTTATGGGTTTACCAAGATTAGGTTTTTTTTTTTTGTTTTTTTTTTCTATGTCGCATATACATTTCTTTTTTTTTTTTCTCGCTTTTTTTTTTTTCTTTAGATAGATGGCTTGATGAAAAAAAGCAAATGCACGCTTATTCAATGTACCATCTGAAAAAAAAAGTTTGATTTTGACTTTGATTTTGACACCACACACACGCACACCACACAAAACCACACAACACACAACACACACACCACACACACACACACACACCACACAAACACACACACACACACAAAGAAAAACAAAGTTTTTTAAGGAAATGATACTACACAACGTAAATCTAAATCGAAAAGCAAAATTACAAGCTGAATACGAAAACAAATCGAATATATACAAAATAAACTAATGTTTTAATTTGGGAGCTTTGCTTGGCAATGAAAACACACAAAAAAATCAATTTCTCTCAGATCAAAAGGGTTGGAGTAGGTCAGTGAATGTTGGTGGCTAGAATGTGCCTTTTAAACACCCGGGCGAGGATCTTGGTGCCAGATTTGATCGGGCTTCGTGTGAGAAACATTAACAAGTTGCTGGACTCTTCTAGAAATTAGATTATGTATCCTCGGGGGATGCCCGGGGGCCTGTCGTAACAATAGTTTTTCCCCACCTTCTGGAAATTTTGAGCAGAATATCCTTTTTTTTATCCCCCTCTTGTTTTTTTGCTTTTTTCCCCTTTTTTCCTGTCACCCCCTTCTTTTCTATTTTCTGCCCTTTTTGGTCCTCTCTCCTGCCTTTTTTCCCCCAAGAAAGACAAAGAGATAGGATTGTCTTTAGGTGTACGCCGGTATTAAAAATCCCTTTTTCTTCTGTTTTTCTATGTGACTTTTTTCATACCGCAACTACTAAGACATCCACAGAAAAAACAACCCCTTGTTGAAAAACTAACCTCCGACCAAAAACCCTGTGATTTTGAACAATTTGGGAAAGGTTTGAAATTTTTTTTAATTTGTCGCAAACACTTTCCCCCCCAGTCCTTTGTGTCTGCTAGCTTCCTTACCGCAATATGCATGCGCGGGGGCAACGCCCTGGAATACAGGCAATCTCATTTGATGATTATTTCCAAATTTCTCGTGACTACCTGGTATTGCTCTATGTCCTCAATCCCAAAAAGCAAGTGCACAGTCCATTTTTTCATGCTTAAGAAATCTGTGATGATCACCAACATTTTGTCCCCATTCGCGCTCTATAGAAGATACTACATAACCCCCTAATTAATACCGGTGTGTAGCCTGTATACACCGAAGTCGGATGCGCTGGGCCTGACTTGTCAGGCGCTTAACGGCAAAGCGGCTCATAATTATTCGCTTGGCAACAGTAGTTACTGTCTGAGGGTTTGACCACGAAAGATCAGTGAGGTTATTGAATCAATAGCATCTTCTTTGTTCCGTGATCCAGATGTATACGCTATTCATTCTGTTGCTATTTTCTGTTTGAATGTAAAATAAACAAACTCGCAAGTTTGTTGTATTTTCCAGTTAAATGCGGATATCTTACCTGAAAACTACAATGCAAGACTTTTCTTTAAGAGAGAGAGAGGAGAGAGAGAGAGAGAGAGAGAGAGAGAGAGAGACAGACAGACAGACAGACAGACAGACAATGACAAATTCTTTTATTTCGAGGATATTGAATAAGCACTCATGTGCTTTTTTACATCTAGTCCCCGCCTGTAGGGATACATCTTAATAATAACCCAATACTTATGCTGTCATACAGTAGAAACAAAGGGAAATAACCCTTTCCAAAAACACCCCCCCCCAAAAAAACAACAACAACAACAACAAATAAACAAACAAATAAAAGAAAACCCTAAAAAAAACACCTCCCACCCCCCCACAAAAAACCCTCAACCAAAACAAGCAAAAGAAAAAGGAAAAACAAACAACAACAACAAGAACAACAACAAAACCAAGAAAAATAACAACAACAAAACTTGATAAGTCATAAAAATAAACATGAGAGAGAGACCAATGAACAATAAACAATGAACATGATTTGTTCTTCAGGCCACAAGACCCTAGGATGGGGTCGAACAAGGCATGGAAAAACAAAGCAGAACAAAGCAAAACAAAGCAAATACAAAACTAAACTGCATGATACATGTGACAACAGCCCAACACATGGGAAATATGAACAGGTGTCCTTTTAAATAAAGACAAATGACTTTTTGTCTTATTTTAGGACACGTGTTCACATTTGTCATGTTTTGGCGCACACGCGCGCACACACACACACACACTAGAGCGAGAGAGAGAGAGAGAGAGAGAGAGAGAGAGAGAGAGATTTCTTATTCCTGCTTTGAAGGAACCTAACCGGCTTCATGTTCTACTTTATTGACTATAAGAGATGTCACAGAGAGAGAGAGAGAGAGAGAGAGAGAGAGAGAGAGAGAGAGAGAGAGAGAGAGAGAGAGAGAGAGAGAGAGAGAGAGGACTGGCCTTGAGTGGAACGATTCGCGACGGAAAGTAAAGAGACAGTGGGGAGTGAAGGAAGCTGGTTGCAAAAGCGTCAGTGCTGCCCCCACGGTCTCCAGAAACTACGGGACAGGCAAAAGTTGAAGGCATTTACAACTTTGTACATCACCTCTGTCTACTCTGAGCTATCTGTCAGCCTTTCTTGAAGTCATACTGCAAACTTGAACACGGTTTAGTTTTCCCCACTGAAAAGCCAATTGAAGAATTCCAGACACACACACAAACTATGAAGATAGAAACTCAACAAGATAGGTGAAGATGAAGGAAGGAATATATATATATATATATCTGTCCTGCATTGCTCAACTTTGTAGATCACCTCTACTCTGTACTATCTATCAGTCTTTCTGAATTCAGTGATCTCAGTGAACAAAAAAACTTTGAACGTAAGAATAAACATGAAAGTTGTTTAGAATCTGTCTGCATAGCTTCTGTAATTGAACTTTTCTTTCTAAAGATAAGGGGTTTTCCATTTTAAATCAGTTTAAACATTTAAAAAATAATAGTATTTAGCTTCCCAGAATAGATGCCAGCCATTGTTCAGTTTAGCAGTCTGTGACAGTTACAAAGATCTCACGAGAAGGGATTTAACTCCCACCTTCATCATTCATATGAGCGCTTTGATTTGTTGCTTTACAAGATTCAGCGCTATACAAATTCCATACATTATTATTATCATTATTATAATTCATACTGTAAACTTTAAAAAAAATGTTTAGTTTTCCCCACTGAAAAGCCAATTGAACAATGCCAGACACACACACAAACTATGAAGATAGAAACTCAACAAGACTCAGTCTTATAGCTCCGGAATCGTAGGATTTACTGATGAAAGGGCTATGGAACAGGCAATGGACCATCAATATTGAACTGTCCAATTTCAGCTGGATGGACCATCAACATTAAACTGTCCAGTCTGTCTCAAGTCCACATCGTTATTAAGACACGCTGTCTGGGCGGATTTTAGTGTTTGTTTTATTTTATTTAAGCGTGGGTAGAAAGAGATTAGAGAATGCGTGTGCTGAAGGCTTCTGTGTGTGTGTGTGTGTGTGTTCATTTTATTTTTATTTTTAAAATTTTTATTTTATTCTTTTATATCGATGACAATGGAATAAGTACTTACGTGCTTTTTTTCAACATCCAGTCCCCGTGTGTATGTGGTTTCGTAAATTCTGTCATCTGTTCCCACCGGCTCACAATGACCTACTCTTACGAAAAGCGGAACAGGATTTAACGTGTGCGCAAGATGTCCTGCGTGCTTTCACACACGGGGCCTCGGTTTATAGTCTCATCCGAAGGACTTTTGGGGAGAGTGGAGTCTGCACTGGTGTTAACTCCAGGGAAAATAATCCCCTTGAACGGGAATTGAACCTGAGTCGTCAGATTGCGAACGCAATGTTCTAACCACTAGGCTATCTCGTACTCCTGTGTGTTTGTTTGTTTGTTTGTTTGTTTGTGTTGTGTGTGTGTGTGTGTGTTGTGTGTGTGTGTGTGGTGTGTGTGTGTGTGTGTGTGTGGGCGCGCGCGCGTGTGTGAGTGTGTTTGTATGTGCGTGCATGCGAAGGTGCGTGAGTGTCCTGTATGTGTATGTACGTGTGCGTGCATGCATAAGTGGATACGGGTGTGTGTACGTGCGTGAGTGCGCGCGTGCGACGATGTGTGTGCGTGAGTCACACGCTCACGCACACTGCTTGTGTGTGTATGTGAACTCGCGCGTTTATGTGTGTGTGTGTGTGTGTGTGTGTGTGTGTGTGTGTGTGTGTGTGTGTGTGTGTGCTGGCATGGCACTTACCTTCATAAACTAAAACCATAATTATTTGGAAGAAATCAAGCTGGCTTCAGAAAAGGCAGATCAGCTATAGATCATCTTGTAAAATTGACCACTCAAATCAAGCATCAGTTTGCCAGGCGAAAATATCTTTTAGCAACATGTTTTGATATTACCAAAAGCCTACGATCATATATGGCAATCACACTTGTTGTATAAACTTAAGAATAGTGGATTATCAGGGCATTTATATAACGTTACAAAAAGGTTATATGGTAAAAACAATTATACAATTTAGAACTAGAATAGGGACTACGTACACATCTGCAAAGTGAGATTTTCTCTTGTTGGTTATGGTTAAAAAAAAAAGTTGTTATTGTTTATTTGTTAGATTCTGTTAGAAATTTGGATTTTCTTAACTGTCTGTTGTATATTTAGTAAATTACCCCACCCCACCCCCAACCTCCCTCCCCAGAAGCTCCCATACCACCCCCCCCCCCCACCTCCACCCCCACACACACCTACATCACCTCTGCCCTTTGTGTGTCTAATAATTATCAGGTTTTGCGAAGAGTTGTGAAATAAAATCGAACGCAGAGGCTTGCGAGCGACAAAAACTATATGACATCAGTCAATAACACACCTGCCCATCACATTGATTTTAAAACTTAATTACTATCTCTCTCTGTCTCTGTGTGTGGATGTGTGTGTGTGTGTGTGTGTGTGGATGTTTGTGTGTGTGTGTGTGTGTGTTGTGTGTGTGTGTGTGTGAGAGAGGAGAGAGAGAGAGAGAGAGAGAGAGAGAGAACTTGACCTTGACCTCGACCTTGAATGATTCACTGGTGACTCTGGCTCTGCATGGTCTTTGTTTCAGCCTGACCTTCCTCATCGCTCACACACAGTATCGGTAAGTGGTTTTAACTGCAACGGTGGTCTAGAGGGAACGCGCCTGCCTAGAAAGCGGGAAAAGTCCGGGACGGTAGTGTGCGGTTGTTCGAATCCCCGTTTTGGGCCCGAAACCTCCCCCCCCCCCCCCCCCCCCATCCATTAGACCATGATTAGTGGTCTGGGTGTTAGTCTTTCGGATGAGACGATAAACCGAAGTCCCGTGTGTTACACAAAATTATTTAGCGTACGTAAAAGAACCCACGGCAACAATACACTTGTCCCTAGTAAACTTCTGTAGGAAAAAAAGTCCCTCTGATAGAGAAACAAACGCAGTTGCAGACAGAAAAGAAGGGTGGCGCTGCTGCTTGTGGCGACGCGCTCTCCCTGGGGAGAGCAGCCCGAATTTCACGAACAGAAATCTGCCGTGACTTATGTGGTGCATACATACATACATACATACATACATACATACATACATACATACATACATACATACATATATACATGTATATATACATATATATACATAATGGTTTGTCTTCCTCAGCTTCAATCCTGAGAGATGGTGTTTCTCAGGGTTCTGTCCTGAGTCCAGTCCTTTTCGTTCTCTACAGCCAGCCTCTAACACTCCTTGTTCTTCTGCCTTCAGTTTCTCATCACAGTTTCTCTAATGATAGATAATCAGCTCTAAATGTCAGGCCCTATCTCCCATGTAAACACCCATCAGTCAAACTACTATAGCCATGCATCTCTGATGTGAAAGACTGAATGACTAAGGAACACGCTTCCAACTAAACGAGGATAAAACTGAAATTATTTTCATCACACCAACGACATTTCTCAACTCTGGTTTCCTGTCAACGTCTATTACCTTTGGAAAGTACAGACCTTACTTTTTTTCTCTCCAAAATTACAGATAAATAGGGGTTACAATTGACAACCGCATCTTGGCCCACACAGTCACCATCGAACACCTTGCAGTTACAACGGCAACCATGTGCTGGAACTGTGCGCAGAGCATGAACTACTGATCACCAACACCTTCTTCCAACATCGACCCAGCCAAATCTACACCTGGTACAAGTGGAACAACACAGATGTAAGATCACAGATTGACTTCATTCTAACTAGAACTGGTATGAGAAACATTACTGATGCGAGGACTATTCCAAATGCGGTCCTAGACTCAGACCACAGACCAGTCATCCTGAAACACAACACACGGGAGAAGAGGACACCAGGCAAAAGGAAACAGGCAGAGAGGATCAACTTGAAAAAGCTCCAAAATGGTGAAGTGCGGGACCACATCCTCAACACTGTAGCTCATAAGCTGAACACGGTGGACCCTACAGATATGAATATTGAGGAGGCCTGGAATACCTTTAAAACAGCTATCCTGGACACCTTGCAAGAGGCATGCGGCAACAGGAAGGACAGAAATGGAACCAGAAAGGCAACAGCGGGGTGGAATGAAGAAGTCAAGGAGGCCATCAAAGAAAAGAAGAGACTCTTCAAGATCTGGTTGAAGTCAAATCAAGAAGATGACTACGTTAACTACAGACTCGCAAGAAGAAACAGCAAGCAGGTGGTGAGAGCAGCAAAGGAGGCTTCATGGAAAAAAGTATGGTGAAGAACTTAGCGAAATGTGTAAACACTCCCCAAGAGAGTTTTACAAAAGTGTAAAAGCAATGCGAATACGGGAGGAACCCTTTGACCCCACCGCTGCGATCAACGATGCAAACGGTCAGCCACTGCAGGAAGA
>CM054155.1:36257421-36264921 GCA_028751875.1 Rapana venosa | reverse complement strand
TATATCAGTTTAAGCAGTAATAACAATTTACAGTATAGATGTTGGTCTTTTTGTGCTACATAAACATGTGAATGACTTCTTTTCAGTTACGCCCAATACCTTCTGTTGCTTTAAAAGTTTCTTTTTGTTTTTTCAAATCAACCCCCCAAAAAACTTGGTTCAATTATTGATTCATTTATTCATTACTAAATAGAACTGCAAAAAAAACCCCCTGGTGTGCTTAAACAGAGAAAAGTAATCTGAATCACGATGCTTAGCATAGACAATTCTAACATGTCGCCTCCGATCACACACACTGTGTCCGGGATGATTGTCAGCAGCGTTTGTGGCGACAATGTCACTGAAGGGTGTGCTATAAACGATGCGTCTGATGTGATGCCTGTAGAATCCCAATACAACCTGATCCTCCAAGAGGCATCCAATATAATCACCATTTTCATCACAGTCATCTATTTGCCTTTGTGCTTTCTAATCTCCTTTACCAACATCGTGAACATGGTTGTGTTTTATAAACTGGGGTTAAAAGAACGAGTCAACATGTGTTTGTTTTCTTTGTCTCTCCTGGACATCCTCTACATAGCCGGGATTTATGGCATAGATGCTTCAGCCCCGTACCTGTTTGCCACAGGAAAGTTGGATACTATAGGTCCGTCAGTCACTTTCTTCTTTAACTCCCATTTGATTGGTTTCCAAAGCTTGGTCCTGGCTTCGCAGGTCGTGTCCGCTGTGGTGGCCTTAGAGAGGTGTCTTTGTGTGACTCGCCCGCTGCTGGTGAAAAACCTGCTGTCCACAAAGAAGACAGCTGTCCTGCTTTGGGTTTTCTTGTTGGTAGTTATTTTTGGAGGATTCGTTACTGATGGATTTCGGTTGGAAGTCATTTCCGTCTTTAATGTCGAAGACAACAGTACAACTTTTCAATACTTCCCAACTCAGTTCTATTTGCAAAATAAAGAATTGGTGGATATTTTCGGTGGTTTAGTCCTTGGGACATTCATTCCAGTGTTGTGCACGACTTGTGTGACGGTGTGCACCATCATCATTGGAGTTCAACTGAGAAAACGGTCTCTGTGGAGAGAGACAGTGACGTCTGCTTCTGGTTCATTCAGTTCTCGAGATTTGTCAGTAACTCGGATGATTGTCGGAACTTCCATTCTGTTCATTGTGTGCATTCTGCCGACTGTCACAGTGTGGGTGTGTATCAATCTGGTGCCAGGTCTCGCACCGGAGGACGTTATGAAATTGAATACATCCTGTTGGTCAGAGTCTTCTATTCAGCAACAGCAACAAACTCCTCGGTTAACTTCTTTGTCTATTACGCATATGGGAGCAGGTTCCGTAAGACAGTTAATCAGTTATTCTTGTCATGTGTTTGTTCTAATAACAAAAGTGATCATGGATATAGAAGTGAAAACACACAATAAATAAATCTTAGTTTGATCACACACACCGCACTGACTTTTCAATCTGGTACCTTCAGACCTTCAGCGCCTAGGGTTCATCGAAGTTCTTGATTCAACCATTGATGCTGGGAGCAACAGAAAAGTGAGAGGCTGTATGATCAGTGGCTTTCCCACTCATGGAATTTCACTTTACAGCTTAGTATTTAGTGATGGACTATGACTCTCTGACCAGGAGGCTTGACTTGCACGGTCCTTAGGTGCTGCAGCCCTGTAGACTGGTTGGCCTTTGGAGAACATCTTCAACACTGACTGTCCTTATGCCCACTTGGCCGAGAGAGTGGGGATGTACTGTGGGCAAGGCATCTCCACTTTAATAACATTTCTGCCCAATTTCCAAAACAGTAGCTGCCTTCTCTGCTGTTTTGGAGGTCATCGTCGAACACGACGGACAAACAAACATTAACTTTTGATTCAGCCAATAAAACATTCATTTATTCTGCATTTGCATACTGCCTGCAAGCTTTCTGAAACAAATACAGTGATTTAGGTGACTGTGTAGTCCAGTTTTTTAAAATAGTAGAAGGCTTTCTATTTTCAGGACATTTTCCCTTCTGTTACCTGTGCCCTGTGTCAATACCTGAGAATTAACTACCCTACATGAGCCAGAAGACATTCTAGAAAAGGACATCAATACAGCAAAACATTCATATATTCAATGATCAAGAAAAAAATGTTCCAAAAATGATAACGATTTAAATTTTGCCACAGACAACATCAAGCTAGAGCCATAACCTCCATTAGTAAAGCTGAGAAAGCCATCAAGGAGCTTAATACAGAAAGTCACCAGGTTTCAATAACATTCCAGAACTGTAGAAGCATTTAGGAGGATGTGCGGTGAAAGCCATGCATTACCAAAGTTGTAAATTTTGAAGACCAGTCAGTTGCCAACAGATTGAAAGTCCAAGGTAATTTGTCATGTTGTAATTTGTCAGAAATATAGAATTCTGCAGTAACTACAGGACAATAGCCCTTATCATTCATACCAGTAATATCCTGCTGATTGTGATTAAATAAAATGAAACAAAAAGTAAAGATTGAACAGTCAGACTGCTATGCGGGCTAAAGAAAAAACCCGGAACAGACATGTTAATTATGTTTCTAAACATCATTTAAAGGTGAAAAGTATGAATGAAGAACTTTTTTTATAGCGTTCATAGACTTCAGCAACGCCTTTGACAGCGTGATTCACCATTATCTTTGTGACACAATGTGTAAAATCAGCTTTCAAAGCACATCCTCTCCCTACTTTTCTCACTTTATGAGACCAAAAGGGAATTACTAGATGGTGCAATCAGATATATGAACTGTTCAACATCTCAAAAAAGAATAAGACAAAGATGCATCCTCTCATCTCACCTGTTCAACATATACATACAGCAAGTCATGAGAGAATGTGATTTTGAAGACATGGGTCTCAAGGTAGGTGGCATAAATATATCAAATAAATAAATCTGCGTTACAGAGAAGATACAGCACTGCCATCTGACAACATCGCCAGATTATTGATGAGAGTATCATACAGAATGGATGTATCAGGATAAAGAGCCAGTCTCAAAATCAATGCCAAAAAAAGACAAAAGTGTTGCATGTTGCACCAAAAAAATGTCATGATGCTTCGAGTTCACAGTGTTCATGTCTGTATGTTAGGTAAAGGTACATGTGCTTTCGTAGCCTGTCTGGGCAATGGGGAATAAAGTGCCAGAGACCTCAGCTTCTCTAGGGGCCAGCATATTGAGAGCAGTGCCCATCTCCTCTCCCTCGCTGCTTTATTTCCCCTGTCCCTAAAGGGAGCAAGCATGTGAAGGTATTCTCAGATAACACGTGTGCAGATTCACGCGTATATATAAACATATTGGAGGCGGGAGCGGTGTCTCATTCTGATCAATGTCATGAAGTGACAAAAAGAACTATGCAGTGTTGCAAAACAAATAAAAACTGAATTACCATTGCTCATACTCATGGGAGGCTTAAACGTGAAGCAGATGTGATGTCATTATGCCTTTCCACCTTTTAGACTGATTCAAAAATTCCCATGAAAAGTGGAGAAGAAACAAGCAGGTAGAGTGAATCCTGATCATTCCAGACTGGCCAAACAATGGTGTGGCACCTGGTACTTCTAGTTCATATGGTTTCTTTCTAGGATTTGTAGATACATTCAAAAAACGCCAGAAGAAGTGCGTGTGTTTAAGCAGTGTGTGATATCTTTACTGCTACATGTGTTGATGAGAAGTGTCCTCCAATGTTTGCTGGAAGCAGATAGCACAAGACAGACATCTTACATGGTGGAGGTGGTCCTTCTTGTTCTACTGACTGCTACAGGCCTGTGTGCACAATGCTGACGCTCGTGTTTTATAGTAATGCACTTCAGTTTTAGATTAACAAGGAAGATGACGTCCTCGACATTTTCTAATCCTTTTGTTTCTTTAGGCATCTATTATCTGGAAACCTTTAGTGATGTATAGTAAACAAAAATATATTATCACCTAACATTAACAAACCATGCTGACCATGATCAAGTGTATGAATTTTAAAACTGTTTCTGATCAAGTAATGTTAGCATGCGCTTACGGCACAGAAGCAGTCACCTTCAGACAGATTTTGCATAGAAACCTTTTTAAAGATAACACAGAGATCATATTCCTCAGTATGACCAAAAACTGAACCAAACCAAAAAACAAACAAACAAGAAGCACCATGCAAGACTGCAAGCAAACTTTAGGCACGGTGAAAGCAGTTGAACCCTCTGCAAGGCCAAAGAACAAAATCAGCCCTGACTAGCAAACCTTGATGACCATAGCTGTATTATATTACTTGATCTGAAATTTCGTAGAGACACGCCTCTCACTGTGTTGCAGATTGAGAGCTTATTACTCAAAGAATCATGCATGGTCCTTACCAAAAAGTTGCTTAAAATCAGGCATGGTTCTTACTAAAAAAATGCCTAAAATGCCATCATTGAAAGGCAGTAATTTAGGTTTTCTGTTACATTGAATGTTTGATAAATTACTTTCAAAATGATGGAGAAGTAGTAAGTGGTTAGCTGCACTTGTTTTAATCCACTACAATTTTTCTGAATACTATTATATTATTTGGTCAATTGGGGAATTGTTTCTCTCGTAGATCCAAGTGTGAGCCATGTATTACTCATTTCCCTGACTTCTCTTTGTCTATACTTGCACTATATAAGTGTATGGCAATGTTTGGGTCTTTGGGACCTTTCTAAGACTGACCACTTGGCTGGACACAAACCTTACAACCTTCCATGTATCCTTTCAATGGAATCCCCAAATGTAAGTCACAAAAATTCACTAGGTGTTTATTTCTCCAATTTTATATATTTTTTGAGCAACATGTGCTAAAGCTTATTTTCTTCATGTTTTCATCATTACCTTTTGATTGCAGTTTAAATTGGCCACAAAGAAAATAAACTATCTTGTGAATGCGATTGACACTTCTGAATTATGAAAAGTGTGTCCCTGTAAGGTGCCATCGAGAGTAAAGGTTCAATCCCTACTGGGATCTCTGACAAGGGCTCATCCGGGAGCAAGCCCTCATATGAGTTGGGTCAGGACAAAGACATGGCCCTTACTCAAAAATGCCTAGAAAAAACCCACTTGACTTCCCCATTCTCGTGGTATGTCTTTCTATCTCCCCCCTCTGCTGTCTGTCATTCTAGCAGTCCTGTTAAAGACCACCTCACCATTACTTTTATCTCCTTTCCATAATCCTCTTCTTTCTGTTTGTGATGCTTTCTTTTTGTGACAGTTGGTCTTTCTTTTGTTCGTTTTCCTTTTCTTCCTTTAGCTTTTGTGTGTGGTAAACCTCCGGTCATCTTCATATTCATCCCCATTATATATGTTGATCGTGTCTTTGAATTAGCCATTCCAACTTTGTTTTTGAGAACATGATTGAAAACTATTGTTTCGTTTCCAATCATGTCACGGCAGCCCTTTCAACTGCATGACAAAATCATGTTTTGATTATTTGACTGGGTAAGTTTACAAGATTTAGCGCTATATAAATTCCATTTATTATTATCATTATTACTATTATTGAGGTTCTTCTGGTGCTTTTGGGAATACTAGCTCAAACAGGTGATGGAGACAAGTTTTTACAAGCAATACAAATTACTGGATAGTTTGTGTTCGTAGGAAGATGTACGGTGTCAAAACTGTGGACAAAAGACTGATTTTCAACTTCCAAAATGGATGAGTTAATGCCACAAGTGTTGAACTGCTTGGACAAAACAGAGTGAGAGTGACAAATGTGGCTCTAACTTATCGCATTGGTTGTAATTTAAACCACTTATTTCAGCTTACACATGTTTTATGTACAGAATTTACTATTGAGCCGAGACGTATCTTTCACCTAGGTACCAAGGATGGTATTGGTTTAGTCACTGAGGAAGGCTCTGAAGAGTACTCCTCTCACCTGCATCACCTGTATCACCTGTCGGCATCACCGAGTAGGGAGTTATCCACCGCATCAAATGACACTAGCAAGATCCCTCTTCTCCATTTGTTCCAGTCTGTTCTTGTCACATTTACTCTGTGTAATAATCTCTTCGTGCTGATAAAGTTGTCCCCTAGAAGTGCTGCATTATCAGTGCAGCCAGAGATTTGAGGACCATGTCTTTAACGTCACACTATTGTATGACTTGCTCTGTGTATATGTTGAAAGGGTAAGGTGAGGTAATGCATCTTTGTCTAACTCCTATTGGGATGTTGGAAAAAATGCACAATTTTGATCACCAGATCTGATAGTGCCCTTCTGGTCTATATAAAATTTAAAAAATTTAGAGAGATGTTTTGCTTTAAACAGCCCATTTTATACATTATATTAAAATGCTGCTGTTAAATCAGGCTTCCAAAGGCTTTGCTGAAGTCTATGATGGTCATAAACAGTTCATCGTTAATGCTTTACACATTTTCAATGATGTTTTGGAGCACGAAGAACACGTCCATTGTTACTATATTTTGTTCTGTAGCCTGCCTGCCTGACAGACTAATAGTTCCAACTTTTTTTTTATTGTTTCATTTTATTGAAGATCATGTAGAGCAGGATCTTGCTTGCACGACAGATCAGGGCTATTGTCCTACAGTAATTGTCCTGTCTGTTCTTGTGAAGCATGACAAAATCGTGTGACTTCCAGTCTGCTGATCACTGACTGGTCTGATCTTCCAAATCTTATAACATAGGTAATGCATGGCTCTCAGCCCACCCTCTCCTGAGTGCTTCAGCAGTTTTCCAGGTATGGTATAAAGACCTGGTGATTTTTTTTTACATTTAAACTCTTTGATGCCTGATTGTTAAACTTCACTAATGACAGTTTCTGGCCCTAACTCAGAGCTGTTTGTGTCGAAATTAAAATCTTTATCATTTTGAGAGATATTTTCTTTTTGGCCATTGGATAAGGTTTTGCCATATTCATGTTTTCATTTTAGACTGTCTTATAGCTCATTTAGGGCAGTTCATTCTAAGACCATTTACATGGATTTTTGACTTGAAATGTAATTTGCTTGACTGATTGGAGCTGTTGAGATTTTCGTTTGTCATTGTGTTTGGTTATCTTTGTGTGTTCTTGTTCCATCAAGCTCTTGTCTCTTCAAATCTTCCTCTTTATTTCGCTCTTCAATCTGATTATTCTTCTCTTTTGCCTCATTTTTGGGCTTTGTTTTTACATTGTGCTAATGACATTGACTCATCACTTATAAATGGTTTTGATTTCTTTCTTATTTTCTTCATACTGTTCTTTCCTGCTTCGTCAATGTAGAGTATCTTAATGTCAGTTCAAATGACTTTTGGCAAGTTAACATTTTCCCTTCGGGTAACCTACTATAGGATAACCAGCCATCTACCAGCCCTACCCTCCGTATTACCCACTAGTGGGATTCGGTAGCATACAAATGTGCACAGTGCAGTGTACTGTGAAGAAGGAGTTCTCTCCCTTAATGTAGGAATAGTGTTAATATTTCCCACCCAAGTCTCTATCCAATATAAAAACGGCCACTTGTTTATAATGGAAACATGTTCACCGCAA
>CM054155.1:36232421-36247421 GCA_028751875.1 Rapana venosa | reverse complement strand
TACCCCAAAATTAGTAATGCATACATTCCTAGGAGAATGGACCCAATATTAGTAATGCATACATTCCTAGGAGAATGGACCCAATATTAGTAATGCATACATTCCTAGGAGAATGGACCCAATATTAGTAATGCATACATTCCTAGGAGAATGGACCCAATATTAGTAATGCGCTCACTCCTCGGAGAATAGACTAAAAAATCAGTAATGCACACATCTCCAGAGACCCAAAACTAGTAATGCAAACATTATGGGGGAGAATAGACCCCAAATTAGTATTACACACATCTCCAGGAGAACAGACCCAAATTTGGGAATGCTCACACTTCTGGGAGAATAGACCCAAAATTAGTAATGCAAACATTAAGGGGGAGAATAGACCCAAAATTAGTAATGCACACATCTCCAGGTAGAATAGACCCAAAATTAGTAATGCACACACTCCATGGAGAATAGACCCAAAATGAGAAATGCACACACTCCCTAAAGAATAGACCCCAAAATTACACCCAATAATCTGGTTTGAAAGCAGAATTACAATACAGCATACCACAATGACATAGGATACTACACAATTGCAGGATGGTCAATGAACCAGCAATACGCTCTTTTGAACGACTGCAGTTGGCTTAATTCAAGTGGTAAAATTAGGGAGGAAAAGAAGGAAAATAGGAAGGGGAAGATTTGCAAGCAAGAGAAGAGGAAGATAAAGAACAGTGTTTTTAAACAAGATTTCCCAAGATTTTTTTATTTAAAAAAACAGACAAACCCAAGAGATACATAAAAATTAACAAAATCACAACTTGCAAATGTGGGCATGTGAAAATACTCACAACATAAATTCATTCCAAAAAGGAAGAGCGCAAATAATTATGGATATGAAAAAAGAAAGAACATTCACAATGCAGAAAAAGAACAAAAAATCAACATGATGTTTAGATACATCAACAATCCATCGCATGCTTTTAAATCTAAATAATGACTACACACTTCTTCAGAAAACATCAGGGTTTTCTTTCTACTTCGAAAATCTTTTGTGATGACAATACAGGTTGAGAAAGAAAACCGATGCAACACAAAAGCTCTACCAACAAACTTACCAATGCCTTTTTCACTGACTGTATTGACAATTTAAAAGAAAATTACCTCACAGAAAGTAATACATAGAAAAGTGGAAGAAATAAAAGGGATGGTTTGTAAGAATGAGGAACAGGAAAGCGAAGAAAGACACTTTCTAAACAGCCTGTCCACCATTCATTCTGCACACCATCAGATAGACGTCATGATATGGCGGCCCCTGGAGGACAAGGGCACATTACTCTTCGCCTCGTGCTTATTGCATTCTTTCCCTTGGGGGTAGGAATGATTCCGATTTATACAGCCATAACTTGCTTGCTATAGGGCTAGCCCCTCTCTACTACCCTGTCTCTATGTCTCTGACTCTATCTCTCTTCCGAATGGGATAGCCTGGCGGTTAGAGTGATGTGCATTGCGAGGTTCGAATCTCGATCAAGGGGATTTTTTTCTCTGGAGTTAACTGACTCCACTCCCCTAAAAGTCCTTCAGATGAGACTATAAACTGAGGTCCCGTGTGCGAACGCACGCAGACCACCTTGCGCACACATTATATCCTGCCCCGCTTTTCGGAAGAGTAGGCCATTGTTTGCTGGTGGGAACGAATGACAAAAATTACAAAACTGTATACACACTGGGATTGGATGAAAAAAAGCACATGAGTGCTTATTCCATTATCCTTGAAATAAAAAAAACCCATCCTCCTCCTCCTCCTCATCCTCCTCCTCCTCATCCTCCTCCTCCTCCTCCTCCTCCTCCTCATCATCATCATCATCATCATCATCATCATCACTCTCTCTCCCTCTCTCTCTCTCTCTTTCTCTCTCTCTCTCTCTCTCTCTCTCTCTCTCTCTCTCTCTCTCTCTCTCTCTCTCTCTCTCTCTCTCTCTCTCTCTCTCTCCAGGATAGCCTGGTGGTTAGAGTGATGTATTCGTGATCTGCTGACCCAGGTTCGATTCTCGTTCAGGAGGATTTTTCCTCTGGAGTTAACATCAGTGCCGACTCCACCTCCCCCCCCTCCCACACACACACCCAAAGTCCTTCGGATGAGACGATAAACCGAGGCACCATGTGCCAGTGCTCGGAGAATATCTTGCGCACACCTTAAAACCTGTTCCGCTTTTCGTAAGAGTATGTCCTTGTGTGCCGGTGGGAACATATGACAATATTTACAAAACTGCATATACACAGGGACTAGTTGAAAAAAGCACATAAATGCTTATTCCATTATCCTCAAAATAAAAGAATAAAATAAAAAAAATAAAAGAAACTCTCTTTTCTGTCTGTCTGTCTGTCTGTCTGTCTGTCTGTCTCTCTCTCTCTCTCTCTCTCTCTCTCTCTCTCTCTCTCTCTCTCTCTCTCTCTCTCTCTCTCTCTCTCTCTCTCTCACTCTATCTCTCTCTCTCTCCATTCTACACTGGAATCAACAAAACCCAGATGAAACTTCTTGTTATTTAAAAGTCTGTAAGGATTAATTCAAGCAATGAAAAGAAACAACAACATCAATGCACACAATAATGCAAATCAAGTAAGAGGCAGGAGCATAAATAAGTAAACTAAAACACGAATAGACGTAATTATACGAAAGAAAACAGCCAGACGAGTAAGAAACCAGGTTCCACCAAAACATACTAGGTAGAGAAATACACACATTAAAACAGAACCCCACGCAAAATAAATGAATGAATAAATTAGGTTGAGTCTGACGCAATGCAGGAACAATTTCGTCACAGTTTTTCTTTTATCAGACCACCATTATTTAAAAAAAGTGGGGAGAAAAGAGGCCATATAAAATTCTAAAAGAAAAGAGAAAGAGAAAGAAAAAAATAAAGAAGAAAATGAAAAAAAAGGCAATCGAGAAAAAGAGAGGAATAAAGAACAAGAAAAAAATTACTAAAAATGAAAAACAAATCTACATTCAGACCTGAAGACGCACAGGCATACACACAGCCAGTAAACAAAAAACAAACAAAAACAAAAACCACACGCAAAGAAGGCACAAGAAAAACAACAAACCCAGAACAAAAGAACACAAGACAGAAAATCAACAGGTATGTTGGAGGCACGGGAAAAGGGGGGGGGGGGTTAGGACTGAGAGAAGAAGAAGAAAAAAAGAAGGAACAAACAAAAAATTCGACATACGAATAAATGAAAGAAAAGAGAAGAGAAATAATGTTCAAGGAATTCTCATTATTAGCCTGTCTGAAACGTGTCATGTGCTTGAAAAGTGTCACTTATCTTCTTGGTACTGTTCTTTTTTTATTTTTTTTATTGTTGTTGTTGTTGTTGTTTTGTTTGTTTGTTTATTCTTTCTTCTCCTCTTTCATTTTGTTGTACATGTCTTACTTCTTGAGAGAAGGGGGGGGGGGGAGGGGGGCGGGATAGCCTAGTGGTTAGAACTTTGCACTCACAATCTGACGACCCGGGTTCGAATCCCGTTCAAGAGAGTTTGTCCCTGGAGTTAACGTCAGTGCAGACTCCACTCTCCCCAAAAGTCTTTCTATGAGACTATAAACCGAGGCCCCGTGAGCGAAGGCACGTAGAACATCTTGCCCACACGTTGATGTTCCGCTTTTCGAAAGAGTAGGCCATGTGTGCCAGTGGGAACAGATGACAGAATTTACAAAATCACATAAACACGGGGCTGATTGTAAAATAAAGCACACGAGTGCTTATTCCATTATTCTTGATATAAAAAGAATAGATAAAATAAAATAAGCAAATAAATGAATAAACACGATGTGAGCCCGATTGAGTGAATGTGTGAGACATTGGTTTTGTGTGCTCTTTGAATAATTATCATTGTTGATTGAATGTGTGAGTCTTAGGTTATTGTGTTTGAATAATTATCATTGTTGATTGAATGTGTTAACCATTGGTTGTTGTGCATTTGAACAATTATCATTGTTGATTGAATGTGTAGGTCACTGATTAATGTGCATTTGAATAATGATCATTGTTTGATTGAATGTGTGAGTCTTAGGTCCTTGTGCATTTGGATAATTATCATTGTTGATTGAATGTGTTAACCATTGGTTGTTGTGCATTTGGATAATATCATTGTTGATTGAATGTTTGAGTCATTGGTTGTTGTGCATTTGAAAAATTATCATTGTTCATTAAATGTGTAAGCGCTGGTTGTTGTACAGTTGAATACAAATACGAATACAAAATCTTTAATATCTCAAAAGGGCGAGAAATTCATGTGTTACAAGCAAGCATAGCTAAAACCAATCAACACGTAAACGTATAATAGAGCAAATAAATATCACAGGCGCAGGCAACCATTTCCCCCACTACAACATTTTTTTTATTCACATATGGACACATGCATAAAAACATGCAATCATGGGTGCATGCCTGCGTGCGCGCACACACACATACACACACCTACGCGTGCGCGCACGTGCACACACATACATACACCCACTCACACCTAAACGTGTGTGCGCGAACACACGCACACACATATGAGTTATCATGATATTATGTATAATAAAATTAACAATAAAGCATATTAAAATACAGAATAAAGACAAAAATAATAAAATACAGAATACAGATAAAAAATAATACAATAAATAAAAGAGTAAAAACAACAACCAACCTCTGAAAAACAAAAGGAAGGGGGCTGCACTTTTCTTATCGTCCAACGTGATCACATCTCTCTCTCCCTCTCTCTCTCTTCCCCCCCCCCCCCCCCCTTTCTTCTCCTTCTCTCTCTTTCTCTCTCTCTCTCCCTCCCTCTCTCTCTCCCTCCCTCTCTCTCTCTCTCTCCCCCCCTCTCTCTCTCTCTCTCTCTTTCTCCCCTCTCTCTCTCTCTCCCCCTCTCCCTCTCTCTCTCCCCCTCTTTTTTCTCTCTCTCCCCCTCCCCCCCTCTCTCTCTTCCAATCAATCCTAGTTTGTTGTTGACAGATTGTGTCTTTTCTATAATTATATGATCGCTGATTATGTTTTAGCATTCATTAATTGCAGTGGGTTTTTTCTTCTTCCTTTGCCATAATTATTATCAAATGTCGATTTCATTGAGGTCCATCTATCTGTGTTATTGTAGATGAGTGCTTTGGGTTACTTCGTATTGGAGCGCTGTGCGTGTTTTTTTCCCAGTTTGCATTGTACTACACTATTTTCTTTACTGAATCCTTCTTTGTCCTTTTTAATTCTAATGCCTTTTCCCTTTGATTCTTTGTTTCTGTCTGTCTGTCTGTCTGTCTGTCTATTTGATCGTCCCTGTCTGTCTGTCTGCTGCGCTGTTTATGGTTGTTATCGTTTTTTAAAATTCGCCTTGCTCCAAATCTATTACTAAAGTATCCTTTTAAAAAATAAGGTTAATGACGGATAGCTGGTTGAGAGATACACATAAATAAACAAGACTAGAGCAAACATGTGTATGTCTGCCTGTGTTTCTGTGTGTGTGCGCGCACACACCACACCACACACACACACACACAGACATGCACGAGCGCGCACACACACACACACGTACACGCACAGACACACACACACACCAAACTGCACGCACACACACACGGACACACACACACACACACACACACACACACACATAGGGAAATAAGCACACACATACATGAATAAACAACACAAACTAGAGCAAACGGCACCAAGAAGGAAAACAATTAATCTAACAACAAGAAACGACCAAACACTGAGGAATTGAGAAATTGACGGAAACTAATTCGAAGCCGAAAGAAAAATACTCACAAGATATTCTCTTCAATAGAAAACAACGTAGTTTAATTCTCAATAAATAAATGAATAAATAGATCAATTAATAAATTAATGAATGACTAAAGAAATCAACGTATGAAAAAGCAAATAAACACCTACATTTATTTTATTATTATATGCACGCAGTCCTACCATTTTCCAGGTGTTTTATGATTAAATCAATGTAATTTTGATACATGACGTGAAAGGTTTTCTTTCCTTTTTCACTGCTTCATTTTCTGTGACACTTCTCTCCAACTGTTCCAACACAGCTCATTCTAACCTCTCCACCCCAGCCATACCCAGATTCGTTATGTCGCATCCCCAGCGTCAGAAGTCCACAAGGAGCCTATCAATGTAAAGCTGCTGTGGGGGCCACGAACCAGAGAGGCTCTGCACAGTTACTGGGTCACTTTGGTAGTGTTGAGTGGTGCCTGTTCTAAGCTAACGGGGGACGGGATAGCCTAGTGGTTAGAACATTGCGCTCGCAATCTGATGACCCGGGTTCGAATCCCGTTCAAGGGGATATTTTCCCCTGGAGTTAACATCAGTGCCGACTCCACTCTCTCCAAAAGTCCTTCGGATGAAACTATAAACCGAGGCCCCGTGTGAGAAACACGCAGAACATATTGCGCACACGTTAAATCCTGTTCCGCTTGTCGTAAGGGTAGGCCATTGTTTGCCGGTAGGAACGGATGACAAAATTTACAAAACCGCATACACACGGGGACTAGATGTAAAAAAGCACATAAGTGCTTATTCCATTATCCTCGACATAAAAGAATTTTTTAAAAAATTAAAAAATAACATTCGCAGGTCACCACCTACAAAGCCACCTACTGACGACAGTCATAGCTCAGCCCCGGAGCCAGACTGAGAGAGACGCCCACCCGATGTGGCAAACCACCACAACGTCCCTCCAACCAACGACCTTCTCCCCTAAACCTTTCACCCGAAGGCTTAGAAACAAGCTCACCACAGGCACAGAAGTTTATGGGGAAACCGAATCTGAGGTCACCATGAGACCAGGAAAGTTGGGGCCACCGAATCAGAGACAATGGTTGTTGGTTTTTTGTTTAGCATGATGATCAGATGTGATAATCAGATGTGATGAGAATGATGTATTAATGCTGCTATGGAAGTGCATGTACGTACTCTGAGACTGCTCGACAGGGCTACACTCTGCGCTTCTTGTCTTAATATAATTATATCGGTAGTCAAGCGGGGCCCGAGAGAGACAGACACCTGCAGTGTTGGTTAGACCATTTTAATAATAATAATAATAGTAAATGGAATTTATATAGCGCTGTATCTTGCACAGACAAATCAAAGCGCCTGCACTCAACTCATTCTTACACAGTCATGCAACCAATAGCGAGTCATAGTTCTAACAAGTCCAAATGCACACACACACAACACACACACACACACAACAAACACGTTATACACTTTGGCAGGGTGAGGGAAATTTTTTTGGCTGTTGAAAAGCAGGGATAGCTATGAAATGAAACAGGAGAGGAAATTCTTAGGTTTGAAACAAATATGTCTTGAGGCCAGATTTAAAAGAGTCACAAGAAGGCCTTTGGCGGAGAGAGATAGGGAGGCCATTCCAAATCGATGGACCAGAAACAGAGAAAGAGCGACGGCCAACAGTGGACTGGTTGAATCTAGGTGTTTGTAAGCACAAGGAATCTGCAGCAGAGCGAAGGGAACCAGAAGGGGTGTACAGGTGGAGACATTCACAGAGGTAGGAAGGTGCTGTTTTGTGGAGACATTTGTAACAGAGAGTACTGATCTTATAGTTTATTCTTTGTGGCACAGGCAGCCAGTGGAGAGATCGCAAGAGAGGGGTAATGTGCTCAGATTTTTTTCTTTCTGGGGACTAGTCGAGCTGTAGAGTTTTGAATACGTTGAAGGGAGTGGATAGATGATGCTGGCAGACCAGCCAAAAGAGAATTGCAATAGTCCAGACATGAAAGAATGAGAGATGCCACGAGTTTTGATGTTGCCTCTGTGGACAGGTACTTTCGAATTTGACTAATACGTCGTAATTGATAGAAGCAGGACTGGCAGGTCTGGGTGATGAATTTTTGCATAGAGGAGTGTGTTGTCAATAATGACCCCTAGTTTACTTTACAGCAGTGGATAGAGGGACTGATGCATTCCCGAATTCTATTTAAGCTGTTGTAATGGAAGAGATTTTTGTTTTTGGTCCCTACAAGCATGGCTTCAGTTTTATCAGCGTTTAGTTGTAACTTGTTCTCTATCATCCAGTTTTGGATATCTTGAAAGCAGTAGGTCATATTCATCAAGAGGGAAGGCAGATTATCAGGAGTGTCACTGCTTAGAATCTGAGAGTCATCTGCATAAAAGTGATGGTTGATCTGATGACGGTTAATTATATGTGACAGTGGAGCGGTGTAGAGAGTGAAAAGAACAGGGCCCAGAACTGATCCCTGCGGGACTCCACATTCCAGTCTGGCAGGTACTGACTGAATCTTGTTTACTGTGACTGTCTGGAATCGGTCATTCAGGTATGATCTAAACCAGGTGAGGGCTGTACCAGTAACACCAAACGTTTCTTGAAGACGGGAGAGAAGGATAGAGTGGTCAATAGTGTCCAAGGCTGCAGATAAGTCGAGTAGAGTGAGGAGGGAGATTTTCCCTGAGTCAGAAGCAAGTAGAAGTATGTTTAAGGTGTGAACTAGGGTGGTTTCAGTGTTGTGGTTGGCACGATAGGCAGACTGAAACGCAGGAAGAAGACTGTTGGAGAGAAGGTGGTTGTTGAGCTGTTTCAGAACTACTCTTTCAAGGACTTTAGAGATTTAAAAGGTAGGTTGAAACAGGTCTGTAATTCTTCAGAATGTTAGGGTCAAGGTCATGCTTTTTGAGTAATGGTGTGACTAAAGCAGTTTTGAGAGCTGAAGGAACATTTCCAGAAACAAGAGATGAGTTTACTATCTTTGTGATAGCGGGTATGAGCTGTGGCAGGTACTGCGCGAAAAGAGAAGCAGGTATGGGGTCGAGATCGCATGATTTTATAGTCATTCCTTTCACAATTGTCTCGATTTCTTTCTCGCTTGCTGGATGAAAGGACAGGAGAGGAGTGCCAGAAAATTGAGGATCACAAATTGCAGGCTGGAAAGGAGTCTGATCCAAGCTAGAGCGAATGTTGCGGATTTTGTCAGAAAAGAATGCAGAAAATATGGAAGGAAGTTCAGAGTGGTTGTAGATAGAAGGCAGAGGGCTAGCCTTCGCAGATCCAAGCAGAGTGGATGTGAGGGAAAAGAGAGATTTCATAGATGTGGCATCAAGAACTTGAGAAGAGTAATAGTTTGTTTTTGCTGAATGGATTAAGGTTTTGACTTTGTTGATTTGTTTACGAAGAAGCTGTTTGTTTATTTCAGTTTTTGTTTTACGCCATTGCCGTTCTAGTTGAGCAAAACTCAGAAAAAAATCGTATCCGTAAAGTGGATAAACCTCGACTGTGTGGTCCCAGTCTTCCTAATGAACCCATAACAAACTCACTCAGTGTAGGAGCCGGCTGGAGTTAGATAGATCCCTACGACGATAGGACTCAAACCTACGACTTTCCAGTCCGTGACCCAAGGTGCTAACCATTGCACCACGGCGGTTGATGTAGGTGGCATAAGTATTGTATGTTTGGAAAACATCAATTTTGAACATCTGCTGATCACTTCACTTTGCGATATGACTGTGTGCCCCCCAAAAAGGGCGCCTTGTTGTTGTTGTTGTTTCGTTGTTGTTGTGTTGTTGCTATTGATGTGTTGTTGTTGTGTTTTGTTGATGTGTTGTTGTTATTGTTGTGTTGTTTCTTTGTTGGAGTTTTGCTATTGTTGTCCTACTTCGTCTTTCTGTTTTCTGTCTGTCTTTTGTTTGTTTCTCTCTCTCTCTCTCTCTCTCTCTCTCTCTCTCTCTCTCTCTCTCTCTCTCTCTCTCTCTCTCCTCTCTCTCTCTCTCTTCTCTCTCTCTTTCTTTCTTTCGGTCTGTATGTCTTTCTGTCTGTCGGTCGGTCTTTCTGTCTGTCTGTCGGCCTATCTGTCTGTCTTTCTTTCTTTTGCAATTTCCTTCTGTCATGCTTTGTTTATTTTTGTTTGATTGTTTCGTTAATTTTTTCCCCTCTATTTTCATTATCTTGTTTTCATTTCTTTGTTTCTTTGTGTTTTTCTGTGTATGCGATTTTGTTGTTGTTGTTGTTTGCTTTGCTTGTTTATTATTTTATTTCTTTCTTTCTGCCTTTTTTCTCTGTCTTTCGTTTCTTTCTTGATGAACAGGTGCTGTTTATGAGTTTGTCATAATTTTTGCATCAGATGTACCACACGTGTAGGTGTATAATTTTATTTATTTTTTTATTTATACTTTTATATCGAGGGTAATGGAATACGCACTCATGTGCTTTTTTACATCCAGTCCCTGTGTGTATGCGGTTTTGTAAATTTTGTAAGTTTTGTAAATTCTGTTTCCACCGGCACACAATGGCCTACTCTTTCGAAAAGCGGAACAGGATTTAACGTGTGCGCAAGATGTTCTGCGTGCGTTCGCACACGGGGCCTCGGTTCATAGTCTCATCCGAAGGACTTTTGTCTGAAGCAAGTTAGAACATTTCTACCCCCCAAAAAACAACAACACAACAACAACAAAACAAAACAAAAAAACAAGCACCAAAAAAGGACAAAAAGGCCATAAAAATTGCTAAATGAACCAAAATTGAAAACAGAAGTAAGATAAAAAGGCGTGTATATGCCTATTATTTATACGTACGCATAATGTACCAGTGAAATGATAGGTATATGAACAGGTTTTATCTTAGGGTTGGTTTTTTGTTGTTGTCTTTCTGTCTGTCTGTTTGTCTGTCTGCTTATCAGTCTTTTTTATTTTCTTGTTATTTATTTAGGTTTTTTTAACGTTTTTTATTTTACTTTCTTATTCATTTATTTTCTATTTTTATTCCTAATTTCTTTTTTTTCTTCTGTTTTCTTCTCTCTTATATTTCTGTCTTTCTTTCGTTTTTTGTTTTCTTTTGTTTTCTTTTTTTCTGTCTGTCTTTTTTTAATTGTGTTTGTTTCTTTCTTCCTTTTATTGTCTTTATTTCTTTCTTTTCTTTTCTGTCTGTTTTTCTTTCTGTCTTTCTGGTTTTTTTCTTTATTGTTTTCTTTTCTTTTCTTTCTTTCTGTCTTTCTTTTTTCTTGTCTTTGCTCTTTCTTCCTTTCTCTCTTTCTTTATTTTTCTTTCTTTCTTTTTTTCTTTCTTTCTTTCTTTCTTTCTTTCTTTCTTTTTCTTCTTTCTATCTTTCTTCTTTCTTTCTTTCTTTCTTTCTTTTTTTCTCCAAGACTCACAAATGCAATTAGACACATAGAACACCATCTTAAGCATTTCTTTAACATAGCAAACACATCAATAGACTACCAAAAGCAAAACAACACACACGCACGCACGCACGAATGCGCGCGCACACAAAAGGCCCCGAAGACCACAACAACAACCACAATGATGAAAAAAACCCATTCCAACACGTAAAACATTTTTCAGGAAAATAGCCAGAAGTGTACCGTATTGTCTGCACGAACAGAAAGATGAATATACATACAACATTCTCTTTTCCTTTCTGTCCAAAAAAATCATTCGCATTCATTCCACCGTTCCTCTTCTGTACTTGTATGTTAGTGGGTTAGTTGACAAGTAAAAAAAAGTAATTGTAAAGGTATTCCCATAACCTGTGCCGTCGTTGCGCAGGGAGGTGTCAGAAACCTCAGCTTCTCCAGGGTCCGCCAGCATATTATGGGAGTCCGCTGCTTTACCATAAGAAACAGAGCAAACCAAATAACAAAACCAAACAGAGAACAAAACAAGACCAAACCTTCAAAATAAAGAAACAAAAGACAATAAAGCTCAACACAAAAACAAAATAATAAATTAGCAACAACCACAAGGGAAAATGTTGCTAAGACTTTCGAGTCCTGTTTGAAATGTTTCTTTTGGTGTGGGAGTTATGTCAGAGAAAAACACAACCTAAAAGAGATGAAGAAATGGGACGCTATAGCGGTAGTGGTTAAGGCCATTCCACTTCAATCTCATGGGTCCATGAAGTCGTGGGTTCGTATCCCGGCGGAGGTGTCTGGTGAATTAAAGGTTGTGGGTGTTTACGATCTCCCAGGTCAACTGTAAGTGCAGACCTGCCAGTACCTCAACCCCCTTCTTGTATAATATACACATAAATACGCACGTTAAAGATCTCGTAATTCATGTCAGCGTTTGGTGGGTTACGGAAACATGAACACACCCAGCATACATCCCCGAATTAGGAATGCGGCTACCTGTCATGGTGGATAAAAACAGTCGTATACGTAAAATCTCAGCAAACAAACAAACAAAAAAAAGCATATGAATAAGAGTAAAGATCGCATAAACAGCCACCGCAGCAAAACATGCTGGGCTCAGGTGTGTCTGTAGCTTTGAGAAAAATAATTATGATGTAAACAAAGCCGCACGACAAAAAGCAGGAGAACCCAAAAAGAGAAAAGAAAAAGGAGAAAAAAGAAATTAAAAAGGGACAAGAGGGAGAAAAAGAAATAAAGGGAAGAAGAAGAAGAAGAAGAATTGCAAAGAAGAAGAGGAAGAAGAAGAGGAATTGCGAAGAAGAATTGCGAAGAAGAAGAAGAAACAGAAGAAGAATTGCGAAGAAGAAGTTGCAAAGAAGAAGAGGAAGAAGAAAAAGAAGAATAAGAAGAATTGCGAAGAAGAAGAATGCTAAAGAAGAAGAAAAAGAAGAAGAATGTAAGAAAGAAGAATTGCTAAGAAGAAGAAAGAAAGAATTGCTAAGAAGAAGAAAATTGCTAAGAAGAAGAAGAAAAAGAAGAAGAATTGCGAGAAGAAGAAGAAGAAGAATTGCGAGAAGAAAAAGGAGAATTGCGAGAAGATGGAAAAAGAATTGCGAGAAGAAGAAGAATTGCGAGAAGAAAAATTGCGAAGAAGGAGAAGAAGAGGAAGAAAAAGAAGAATTGCAAAGAAGAATAGGAAGAACAAAAAGAAGATGAAGGAGAAGCAGAAGAATAAGATTTCAAATCATGCCTTCCTGCAAATCATTTATGGACATTTCATGATCGTCTGCACTTTGTATCGTCGGTTGAGAACTGTAATGGAACATGTGCTATCTAAGATAATGCAATGTAAGATGATATATTAAACATGACATAGTGTTTATTCTTTATCAGTTGTGCTAGCTTGTGTTCAATCTTATCTTCTCCTTGTCAACAGTTTCTGATCTATGCGTTGTAAGTCATTGCCATATTCAACTTTTGTACAATTAACTGACAGAAATGATGAAAACAGGCCTTTTAAAACCCGTCATTTCTTAAAAAATATCTGTTTACCAAAATTCTAACGAAATGGTGAAAAAAACCCAGAAAGAAATAGAGAGTATGATTTCCCCCCACATGCACTCCTACGTGAGGTGACAGACAAGGCTTCAAGCTATCCTCAAAACATTACTTCCCCTCACCTCCCCTCATCATTTTTGTGTTTGAAAATAACTTGTTCCGAATCTGATACCAAAAAATAAATCATATTAATCATCTTGCACCTGTCAGGTGAAAGAAAACAGGCAAAAAGAAAGAACAGAAAATTAAAACAAACAAACTCAAAAAAAAGGGAAAAGGTATTCTGTTCGTGTGTGATGCACCATGTTGATGTCTGGATTAGAATCTGTCTCTGTCTCTGTCTGTCTGCCTCTCCCCCTCTCTCTGTGTCTCTATGCCTCTGTCTCTCTCTGTCTCTCTCTCTCTCCGTGAAGATCTTGCGCACACCTTAAATCCTATTCCACTTTTCGTAAGAGTAGGCCATTGTGTGCCGGTGGGAACAGATGACAGAAGTTACAAACCGCATACACAGGGGGTCTGGATGTAAAAAACAAGCACATAAATGCTTATTCCATTATCCTAGATATAAAAAATAAAATGGACATAATAAAAAATAAAATATCTTCGAGACTGTATGTGTGTGTATTTTATTTTTGTACCCGACACTCGTGCAAATCATAGGGACTGTAAACTAAAGTGAAGAACATAAATGGGTTACCTCTAAAAAAAAACCCCAGCAAAAGCAAAGAATTGCAATGCTTCCTACGAGAGAGTCACGTGCTGAGACATGACTTAGACACCATTGCCACATGTAAAGAGTGGAGGGATAGGAATGAGAGTCACGTGCTAAGATGTGACAGACAACATTGTCACATGTAAAGTGTGGAGGTCTAGACATGAGAATCACGTGCTAAGACGTGACAGACACCATTGTCACATGTAAAGTGTGGAAGGATAGAAAATAAACCAGCTAGCAGAAAGTGGCTAACTGGCAATGACAGTTGGCTAGTTGGACCACACAGTTGATCATGCTCAGTTGGCAAGGTTGGGCAGTTAGCAGTCAGTCCATGGATTGTACAGTAAGTGTAAGCTAAGGTGTCAGGTATGACCTACAATCTAATGTCCTCTGTCTTTTCCCCTTGAGATAAAGGTATGCATATTGTTTATATTCATGCAGACGTGTGGGTTAAACAACCTTTTTAGGATCTGTTCTGTTGGAGTACTGTGGGACAGGACCAGACAAACCCCAATCGAGTCCATTATTAAACAATGGAAGTGGGGATGGATCGGCCATACACTCCGCAAGCCTGGTCAAATGTCCCCAGACAGGCCCTTGACTGAAATCCACAAGGGAAGCGGAAAGTTGGTCGACCTAAAGAGACCTGGCGCAGAAGTGTTGACGAAGAAACGAAGGCAGCCGGAATGACATGGGCCGAGCTGAAGAGGATCTCCCAAAACCGACTTCGTTGGAGGGTGGTGTTGCAGCCCTATGTTCCTCAAGGAACCAAGAGGCATAAGTCAAGTAAGTCAAGTCTGTTGGAGTATGTCTTTTTTTTTGCTTTCCCCTTACCACCCGTGATCAAAAATCAAGATTTGTCAGTCACTCGGATGATTGCTGGAACTTCCATTCTGTTCATTGTATGCACCCTACGGAGCATCACTATACGGGTATGTTTCAGTATGATGCCAGGCCTTGAACCAAGAGAACGTTATGAAAGTGAGTACATGATATTAGTCAGAGTTTTCTATTTATCAACAGCAACAAACTCCGCTGTTAACTTTTTTTTGTCTATCATGTACATGGGAGCAAGTTCCACAAGAC
>CM054155.1:36217421-36227421 GCA_028751875.1 Rapana venosa | reverse complement strand
AATGCAATGCAATACAGTACACTACACTACAATACAATGCAATGCAATACAATACATTACTAGACTGTGTCGTGGAGTATTAGAAAGTCATCTTCATTAGATGATTTCTTGTACTGCTAACATAGCTAGATCTCCTGCGTTCTATGTATGTGTTGAATTTAAAGTCCGATTCTGTCTCTCTTTTGATGACGTTTCCTTCTTTCTTTTATAGTTAAGAGCACGGTAAAAGAACCCACGGCAACAAGAGATAATCACCGACAAAATTTTGCCTAAAAAACTCACTCTGACTGGGAAAAAAAAATGTATGCACATGCAGACGTTAAAATCTGTTCCGCTTATCGGAAGAGTAAGGCCATTGTGTGCCGGTGGGAACGGATGACAGAGCTTTGCAAAACTACATACACTCTGGGATTTGTTGTCTGTCCGTCTGTTTGTCTGTCTATCTATCTTCTGTCTGTATGCATATCTGTCTGTCTGTGTATCTGTGCATCTTCCGTGCCAAAAAATGTGCATGAGTACTTATTTCATTATCCTCAAAATAAACATTTTGTAATTTTTTTAAAATATACCTGAATTCCATTTGGTAAAGAGAAAACTTATAGGGCAAGTGTAAATGTAAAAGTCACTTTGCATAAGCAACAATGTAAATTTATCAGGGTTTAGGGGGGGTCTCAAAACAAAGTTGTAGCTTGATGCCTTTCCCCTTGCTGTGTTGTGTTGTTGTCTGCTAACGATGTATGCATATTGAATAAACAATATTGAAACTGGGCCATACATTTGTTAAACAATGCATTGGTTTTCTTAGGCAGCTTGCCGCGTGCAAGCTAAACGTTTCTGAGCCCATCCCTCTTTAGCTACAGGGAATAATATGCTGGATAGCGTTTGCCACACCCGGAAGGCAGGATAGCCTAGTGGTTAGAGCGTTGACCTCGCGATCTGACGGCCCAGGATCGAGCCACCACCGAGATACCCGTTTAATTCAGGGTATTTTTCTTCTGGAATTAACTACCCACTCAACTCTCCTAAAAGTCCTTCAAATGAGAGTTTAAAAACGCTCGCAGGTTACCTTGCACACATGTTAAAGCCTGTTCTGAATTTTTTCAGACGAGTGGGGAATTGTGTGCCACTAGGAACAGATGACGAATTTTACAAAGAACGCATGCACGCTGGTGACGCGTTTCCGCATCATCGCCGAGGTCCGGAATGCGTGCTACCTTTATGGTGGGCAAACACATTCGCGTACGCAAGATAATGATCACCATTGGTTGGCCTGGGACCTCTAGCCGAGGAACGACATTAGAGCTGACCCCAACCGTACCACTGGTTATAGTTGACGAACTCATCTCGTAAAGTTGATTGGGATTTTAACTCGCGCCAAAGATGCTCCACGGCAGTTTGCATACAGGATCTCCTCCCCCTACCTCCGTGGGAATGCCGGGCGCATGATAGCATAAAGAACACTCCCACCTTCTGGAAGTTCTGTGTTAGGAACTCCTTCTTTTCTATCCCTCTCTTTGTTTTGGCCTTGTTACTTTTCTGTTCATCACCTTCTTTTTCATTTTCTGCCTTCTTGGTCCATTCTCCTGCACTTTTTTTTCTAGAACGACTTAAAACAAGATAATAATTCTCTCCCACGTTGAAGTCGGATGCGCTGGGCCTGACTTGTCAGGCGCTTGACGACAGCGCAACGCATTTTTGGTCATGTGACAGACAACAGTAGTTACTGTCTTAACGTTCGATAACGACGACGACGACGACGAAGAAGAAGAAGAAGAAGAAGAAGAGGAAGAAGAAGAAGACGACGACGAAAATAACCAAAAAGGCGAAGAAAAAGACATGATCTTAATTTACAGTATCATCTCTAGGACAATTGGGAGTAAGTGGAATCTGCACCAATGTTAGCCACATAGGGACGAAAGTCCTTTACTCAACAGACTCTCTCAGTAAAGGGCTCGAACCCGCGCCCCCAAGTACCGTTAGATCACGTACTCGAAACTCTAACCACTAAGCCATCACCTCCCTGTGCCTTGCAAGCTGGAGGCAAAACTGAAGTAGCATTGATCGTTTGGCTATGAGTGTTTCCTTATTTCTCTCTCTGTCTCTGTTTCTGTCTCTGTCTCTGTCTCTCTCTGTCTCTGTCTCTCTCTCTCTCTCTCTCTCTCTCTCTCTCTCTCTCTCTCTCTCCTCTCTCTCTCTCTCCTCTCTCTCTCTCTCGCTGCGTCTACCTTGTACTTTTCCTGTCAGTTAAAGACGTCTGGTCCGTGTGTGTTCAGGTTGGTCATTGTGGATTCCAGTTTACGAGCGTGTTTGTCTATCTGTGTCTGTCTGTCTGTTTTTCTGTCTGTCTGTTTTTTTCTGTCTGTCTGACTGTCTTTTCTCTGTCTGTTTGTCTGTCTGTTTTTCAATTGCTCCTTTTTATCTGTCTGTCAATATCCTTTACAAATGCTCTTCCATCTGTCTCTGTTTCTGTGCTGGTTTGTACTCCCAGCCTGATTGTCTCTATGTCTTTGTCGTTGTTTGTGTCTTTGCCTGTGTCTGTGCCTTTGCCTGCCTGCCTGTCTGCCTGTCTGTCTGCATGTCTGCATGTCTGTCTGTCTGTATGTCTCCCTTTGAAAGAACTACGTAAAAAAACCCAAGCTGTTACTTATCCGCAACCTTTAAAATTAGAAAAAAAAGTTTGATTGGTCGATTGATTGAACTCTAGTTACGTAGTTATTGATTTGTTCATCTCTTACTTTGATATGTTTGCACGCAGCTCAATCCAGTCCAATGTTCCTATGTGATCGTTGGGGAGCGAGGCATCAGAGACGTACCCCAGCTTCTCCAGGGGCCAGAATCTTGAGGGCGGCGCCCATCTCCTCTCTCTCCCTCGATGCTTTACCTTCCCTGACACTAAAGAGAACAGGTACCCATTCACAGCTGGGTGAACTGGTGGAACTGTACTGAAACCAAAAGAAGATGGAGGAGAAGGGGGGGGGGGGGTTTAAGGATAGGTTGTCTTTACGGGAAATGGCATGTTCATACTTTTTCTTTTTATAACTAAGCCTTCCAAAAGTACACCTGATGACTCTGACATTCACCCATACATGCAAGCACTCGCCGACAGACAGGGAAATCATTCTATGAGATCAGATCTGTCTAGACAGGAATAAGTCATGGTTTTATGTCTGGTCTATTGGATTTGTTTTTTTTTAGTTCTGCCGGCTTATTGCCGTGTCATGTCTTGTCGTACACACGGCTCTTTTGTATCGAATCATTGTTCTGTAACTTCCAAATCAAAGTACGAAGAAGTCAATAATTATGGTTGTAGTGGATGGGAGTGGGGACCCAGAGAGAGAGAGGGGGGAGGGAGAGAGAGAGAGGGAGGAGAGAGGGGGAGAGAGAAAGAAGAGAGAGAGAGAGAGAGGAGAGAGAGAGAGAAGAGAGAGAGGAGACGACAGGAAGACAAGACAGAGAGACAGTGAGACAGACAGACACAGAGAGACAGACACAGAGACAGAGATAGAGAAAGGAGGAGGGACAGATAGAAAGAGAGACAGATACAAGACTGAGAGGCAGAAAGACAGACAGACAGGCAGGTAGCAAACAAATACAGACAGACAAAGTCAGAGACAAATACAACCAGACTGAGACACAAAGGCAGAGAGAGAAAGAGAGAGAGGGGGGAGCGAGAGAGAGAGAGAGACAGAAATAATCAACAAGACTTGGACAGACAGCAGACAGACAGACAGTGCGACATAAGGAATGAATAAGAACAATAAAGGAGGAGGAGGAGAAGAGGAGGAGGACGACAAAAAAAAAGAAGAGAGAGACAGAGAGAGAAAGAGAGATGTAGATATAGATAGAAAGACATACGGACAGACAGATAGAGAGAAAGAGAGACAGACAGACAGACAGAGAGAGACAGACATACACATACGTGACATAAAGATGGGGACATTTCAGCTAAACATCAGAATCTTTTTTGTTCCTTGATGAAGTATTTTCTCATCATCTTACTCACTCTTTTTTTTCTCCTAATAAAGGGAATGACACAAGAAAACAAAAATAGCTGCAAAAGAAGGAAAGAAAGAAAGTAGGCAGAAAGGAACCTACTTCAGACAAAAGAGGCATTAAGCAAGGTCTGATTTATTACTCTGCTCTGAGAAAAGTAAAGAGACATTACAGGGGTGGGGGGCCGGAGGTGGAGAGAATAAACAGAAGAGGACAGACTAACAGCACTCTGGAGACTCGTTCCATTGTGAGACAAAACGCCCCATGGTGATTGTTTTAGGTGAGGAAAGAACAGCTTTCTATCTGATGAAGTGGATTGAAGAGGGAGTTCTTCTCAGCGGCTGCGGTATGAATTAACGATTATTTCTTCTTTCGTGAAAAAAAAAGAAAAAAAGAAAAAGTATGGATAAGTTTAGTGCTGAGGAAAGTGGTGCAGCCACTGCAACCTTCAGTTTTACCTTTTCATCCACATAACTCTTTCTCAGGGACGGGATAGCTCAGTGGTCAGAGCACTCGCTTTCCCCCAAGCTAAGGTTAAGCTGCATCAAGCATAGTTACCACTTGGATGGGTGACCGTTTGTGCGCCTTGGCTTCAGTACAGTTCCACCAGTTCACCCAGCTGTAAATGGGTACCTTGCCCTCTTTAGGGTCAGGAAAGGTAAAGCAGAGAGAGAGAGAGGAGATGGGCGCTCCCCTCAATATGCTGGCCCCTTGAGAAGTTGATGTCTCTGATGCCTCGTTCCCATATGACCACAGAGGTTATGGGGCACCTTTTCCTTTAACTCTTTCCCTCACCCATCCCCAAATGAAAAAAACAACAAAATCTATTAGAGGGAGAACGCAAAAGGTTTTACGTACATTAGTGGCATTATTGTTATCCAACATAATTTATTTCCTTAATCTCAAATTGATATTATTGTGGATGTATGGGTACAGTCTTATCACAACAAAGTGTTGACAGGTAAAAAAAAAACCCAAAGAGAAAAAAAGTACAGTTTGAGCCACAACCAACAGGCAGAAGTATAAGAGAGAAAGTGTGTGAGAAAGAGAGAAGAGAGAGAGAGAGAGAGAGAGAGAGAGAGAGAGAGAGAGAGAGAAGAGAGAGAGAGAGAGAGAGAGAGAGAAAAAGAGAGAGAGAGAGAGAGAGAGAGAGAGAGAGAGAGAGAGAGAGAAAGAGAGAGGCAGACAGAGACAGACAGAACCTGATCAAGAAGAGAGGGGATGAGGGGAGAAACAAAGAAAGAATTTTTAAAAAGGCATTTTAATCAAATAATTGGAATATCTTTTTTTCAAGATGAATCCGTTATCCTATTTTTGAACCTTTCATCTCAATGCAAAGCAAACAACAACAAAAACACAAGGCAACAAGTAAACAAAGGAAACAAGAAACACATTTATGCATTTGTTTTTGGTAAACGAGGTGCTCCGATATATTGCACTGAGCTGAAGAAAGTAAAAGAGACATTACTGAAGGTGGACAGATGAGAAATAGACACAAGCTGACAGACTTCACGATACTCCAGAGACTCGTCCATTGTAAGGAGAAGAAGAAAGTAAAGTAAGGTCCCTTAGAGATTGTTCTTTGGCTAGGGCAAAAGACAAGGGTGTTTTAATTAATCTGATAAGGTCAAGGGGGCACGTTCTCTGTGGCTGAGAGGTGAATCACAGTCTGAGTGTTCTCCTGGGGATGGGGGAGGGGGGGGAAAGAACAAAGGTGATGTATGTTAGTTAGCCTGCAGGATGGCAGAGCTAGTGATAAAACCAGTCACTTGTCTAAACTATACATCTCCCGTCTAACTTAACACCTATCTCAATAGAAAATAAAAAGGAGAGAGACATTGACATGACATTTTGACATGACATTTTTTGACATTTTTTTCTGAGGATAATGGAATAAGCACTCATGTGCTTTTTTACATCCAGTCCCCGTGTGTATGCGGTTTTGTAAATTTTGTCATCTGTTCCCACCGGCACACACTGGCCTACTCTTTTGAAAAGCGGAACAGTATTTAACATGTGCACAAGATGTTCTGCATGTGTTTGCACACGGGGCCTCGGTTTATAGTCTCATTCGAAGGACTTTGACATTCAGTTCAATTTTTTTGTCAAACTGGGAAGAAAGGGCGAGGCTGGGAATCGAACCCAGAACCTCATGGTTTAGTTGTTGGGAGACAAACGTCTTAACCATCCTGCCACCTTCCTTCTCAGAGAGAGAGAGAGAGAGAGAGAGAGACATACAGACAGACAGACAGACAGACAGACAGACAGAGAGAGAGAGACAAAGAGACTGAGCAAGAGTGGGGCAGGGAGAAAGGAAGGGAAGAAGAAGAAAAAGGAATTTCATTAGAATATTGGAAAATAATTTTTGCCAAATGAATACTTTATCTTATTTTTGAACCTTTCTTCCAATGAAAAACAAACAAACAAAACAAAAGT
This sequence comes from Rapana venosa, assembly GCA_028751875.1. Lineage (NCBI taxonomy): Eukaryota > Metazoa > Mollusca > Gastropoda > Neogastropoda > Muricidae > Rapana > Rapana venosa. The sequence continues at coordinate 36,220,992 of CM054155.1, read as the reverse complement.
CCCAAAACACACAGGGCAAAAAAAAAACCAAAGAAGACAAGAAACATGTATTTATTTATTGGCAAATGAGTTGCTTTGATTTATTGCAGTGAGCAGAGAAAAAAAATCAAAGAGACATTAGGAAGGTAGACAGATGAGAGATAAACACAAGCTGACAGACTTAAAGGTACTCTGGAGACTTGTCCATTGTAAGGAGAAGAAGAAAGTAAAGTAAGGTTCCATAGAGATTGTTCTTGGGCTAGGGCAAAAGAAAAGGTGTTTTAATTAATTTGATGAAGTGGAAGGGGGCGTATTCTATGTGGCTGAGAGGTGAACCACAGTCAAAGTGTTCTCCTGGGGTGAAAGGAAAATGGTGATGTTAGTTACTTAAGGCTGTAGGATGGCAGAGCTAGAGACAGTACCCTTCTCTTCCCTAATCTAAATCTGACATCTCCCATCTAACACCTATCTAAATAGAGAATAAAAAAGAGTGACAGAGGGAGAGAGAGAGAGAGAGACTGAGACAGACAGACAGGCAGAGGAGAGGAGTGAAATACAGAAAAGCAGAAAGAGAGAGAGAGAAAGAGACAGAGACAGAGACTAGAGAGAGAAAGAGAGAGACACAGAGAGACACAGAGAGATAGAAACACAAAGAAAGAGAGAGATGGAGACACAGAGAGACAGAGGGAGATAGAAACACAGAGAGAGAAGCTGAGGAGAGGGGGAAGAGAGAAAGAAAGGGTAGAAGAAGATAAAGGCATTTCAATCAAATATTTGAATATATATTTTTTCCAATGCATCCTTTATCCTATTATTGCAACTTTTCACACACTGCAAAACGAACAACAAAACCACAGGGCAAAAAATAAACAAAAAAGACAAGAAACACATTTATTTACTTTTTGGCAAATGAGTTGCTCCGATTACTTTCAGTGCGCTGAGAAAAGTAAAAGAGATACTACTGGAGGTGGACAGATGAGAGATAAACAGAAGCTGACAGACTTTACGACACTCTGGAGACTCGTCCATTGTAAGGAGAAAAAGAAAGTAAAGTAAGGTCCCATAGAGATCGTTCTTGGACTAGGGTAAAAGAAAGGGTGTTGTAATTAATCTGATAAAGTGGAAGGGTGCATTCTAAGTGGCTGACAGGTGAACCACAGTCTAAGTGTTCTCCATGGGGGAAAGAAAAATGGTGATGTATGTTAGTAAGACTGCAAGAGAGCTGGTGATAATACCCATCACTTCTCTAAACCATACATCTCCTATTTAACACTTATTTAAATAGAGAGTAAAGAGGAGAGAGAGAGAACAGAGACAGAGAGAGGGACAGATAGACAGACAGAGACAGAGACAGAGAGGCAGAGAAGAGAAAAGGAGAGAGAGAGAGAGAGAGAGAGAGGGAGGGAGAGAGAGATCAAGATACAGAGACAGAGAGAGAGAGGCAGACAGAGAGGCAGAGAAGAGAGAGAGAGAGAGAGACAGAGAGACAGAGAGAGAGAGGGGAAGACAGAGAGAGAGACACACAGAGACAGAGACAGAGTGAGAGGAGAGCAAGAAGGGAGAAACAAAGCGGAAAAGAAGAAAAAGTCATTTTAATCAAATACTGGAATATCTTTCTTTAGACAAATCCTTTATCCTATTTTCCAAGATGTGCTCCAATGCAAAAACAAAAAATCAACAAACCAACAATGCCAAATCACATGGCAAAAAGCCCAACAACAATGAAAACAAGAAACATATTTGTTTATTTTCATTTGGTAAATGAGGTGCTCTGATTTATTGCAGTAGAGCTGAGAAAAAAAGTCAAAGAGACATTATGGGAGGCGGACAGATAAGAAAAAAACAGAAGCTGACAGACTTAATGACACTCTGGAGACTGGTCCATTTTGAGAAGAAGAAAAAAGTAAAGTAAGGTCCCATAGAGATCGTTCTTGGGCTAGGGCCACAGACAAGGGCATTTTAATCAATCTGATGAAGTGGAAGGGTGCATTCTGAGTGACTGAGAGAAGAAGTACAGTCTGAGTGTTCTGTTGGGGGGGAGAAAAAAGGTGATGTTAATGAGCCTGCGGGATAGCAGAGCTAGCCACCGTACCCTTCTCTTCCCATATCTATACATTGCATCTCCCATCTAACACTTATCTAAAAGAGAATAAATAGGAGGTAGAGAGAAAGAGAGGGTGACAGACAGAGACACACACACACATAGAGACAGAGAGATACAGAGAGAGATAAAGAGAGACAGAGAAAGAGAGAGAGACAGAGAGAGAGACAGAGAGAGAGAGAGAGACTGTGTGAGAACAGGGGGAAAGGGAAAAAACAAAAAGGTAAAATAAGAGAAAAAACCCATTAAAAAAAATTCTACCCTCTTTTTTCAGATGAGTCCTTTATCTTATCTTTAAGCCTTTCTTACCAATGAAAAACAGAAGCAACAACAACAACAAAACAGGCAACAATAGAACAAAAAAGACAAGAAACACATATATTTACATATATTTACATATATTTAGTTGCTCTGATTACTTTTCAGTGAGCTGAGAAAAGTAAAAGAGACACTACTGGAGGTGGACAGATGAGAGATAAACACAAGCTGACAGACTTAACGACACTCTGGAGACTCGTCCATTGTAAGGAGAGGAAAAAGTAAGTAATGTCCCATAGAGATCGTTCTTGGGCTAGGGTAAAAGAAAGAAGAGTGTTGTAATTAATCTGATAAAGTGGAAGGGTGCATTCTAAGTGGCTGACAGGTGAACCACAGTCTAAGTGTTCTCCATGGGGGAAAGAAAAAAGGTGATGTATGTTAGTAAGACTGCAAGAGAGCTGGTGATAATACCCATCACTTCTCTAAACCATACATCTCCCATCTAACACTTATTTAAATAGAGAGTAAAGAGGAGAGAGAGAACAGAGACAGAGAGAGAGACAGAGAGACAGACATAGACAGAGACAGAGAGGCAGAGAAGAGAAAAGGAGAGAGAGAGAGAGAGAGAGAGAGAGAGAGATCAAGATACAGAGACAGAGAGAGAGGCAGGCAGAGAGGCAGAGAAGAGAGAGAGAGACAGAGAGACAGAGAGGGAGGGGATAGACACAGAGAGAGACAGAGACAGAGTAAGAGGAGAGCAAGAAGGGAGAAACAAAGGGGAAAAGAAGAAAAAGTCATTTTAATCAAATATTGGAATATCTTTCTTCAGACAAGTCCTTTATCCTATTTTCCAAGCATGTGCTCCAATGCAAAAACAAAAAATCAACAAACCAACAATGCCAAATCACATGGCAAAAAGCCCAACAACAATGAAAACAAGAAACGTATTTGTTTATTTTTATTTGGTAAATGAGGTGCTCTGATTTATTTTAATAAGTGGAAGGGTGCATTCTGAGTGACTAAGAGAAGATGTACAGTCTGAGTGTTCTGTTGGGGGGAAGAAAAATGGTGATGTTAATGAGCCTGCGGGATAGCAGAGCTAGCCACCGTACCCTTCTCTTCCCATCTAACACTTATCTAAGTAGAGAATAAAAAGGAGGTAGAGAGAAAGAGAGGGTGACAGACAGAGACACACACACATAGAGACAGAGAGATACAGAGAGAGATAAGAGA
>CM054155.1:36192421-36214921 GCA_028751875.1 Rapana venosa | reverse complement strand
CTGGATGAAACTTTCTTTTTTTAAAATCTTCTTCTTCTTCTTCCAACGCTCAGACAGAAACTATTGGTGTCTGTCATATGAGTAAAAATGCGTTGTGTTGCTATTAAGTGCTTGATGACAAGTCAGGCCTAGAGCGTCTATTTGTGTCCTAGGAGAGAATTTGTAATTTTTAAGTTTTTCTGGGAAAAAAAGGCACGAGAATGGACCAAAAAGGCATAAAATAGACAAGGAAGTGATAGGAAGTAAAGGATTAAGTCAGAAACAAAGAGAGGGATAGGGAAAAGGGAATTCTTAGCATCAAATTTCCAGGAGGTGGGGATTTCTATTTATATTAAGAGGCCCTTGGCAAACCCTCAGCTTTTTTTTTGTTTTACTTGATTATTATTGATTTTCTTTTCACCTTATGAACCCTTTCCCCTGTTATTAATAAAAAAAAGCAACAACACCAAACGACAAAAACAAATCGCAAAAAAAATGGAGAAGGAGAGGGATGCTAGTCAGACTTTTTATGGAAAGGAGATTGAGTTGCCATGATGTGACCAAGCCCAAAAGACATTGCGGAGATGAAGAGAATAAACAGCAGCCGACACATTGATAATACCCACGAGGCTCCTACAGTGTGAGAGGGCGGGCCCCTTAGAGTCTCCCAAGGGGTAGAGAGCACAGCCTTTTAATCTGATTACGGGAGAGAGGATTACAAAAAAGGGACAAGGGGGTGGAGAGGGGGAGGGGACAGACGGGATAGCTCGGTGGTCAGAGCACTTGCTTTTCCCCAAGTTAAGGTTGATCAGCATTGAGCATGGCTACTAAGGTGGATGGGTGACCGTTGCGTGCCTTGGCTTCTGTACAGTTCCCCAGTTCACCCAGCTGTAAATGCCCTCTTTAGGGTCAGGGAAGGTTCAGTAATGAGGGATAGGAGATGGACGCCACCCTCAATATGTTGGCCCCTCGAGAAGGTCTGTGACATCTCGCTTCCCAATGACCCCGCATAGGTTATGGGAATACCTTTACTTTTAACATGCACACAAGAATGTGTATTCTTTGTGGCTGAGAGTAGAATTATAGCCAGTCTTTTTCTTCCAAGGAAAAAAATAGCGGAGGGATTCCGGGATACCAAAACATTGGGTTAGTGCTCATTGTGGTTGATACACAGACACCCCAAGAGAAAAATGAATGTTGGTTTAAACAGAATTTATTCAAGAAAAGTGCTACAAAAATACAAGTGTACCTTGACAGGACAAAGAAATATTGTAATGAGTGTGAAGTTAAAGAAGATATATATATGTATATATATTATTTCTTTATTTATTTTAATTTTATTCTTTTATATTCTTTTATATCGAGGATAATGGAATAAGAACTTACGTGCTTTTTTACATCCAGTCCCCTTGTGTATGCGGTTTTGTCATCTGTTCCCACTGGCACACAATGGCCTACTCTTCCAAAAAGCGGAACAGGATTTAACGTGTGTGCAAGATGTTCTGCGTGCGTTCGCACACGGGGCCTCGGTTTATAGTCTCATCCGAAAGATGTGTGTGTGTGTGTGTGTGTGTGTGTGTGTGTGTGTACGTGTTTGTTTTGACAAGTTGGTTCCAACTGATTTCATACAATTTGACGAGCTTCAAGGACAATCAGCAAAAGTATGTTTTTGATTGCACAAATGGTTACTGATGTTTTTCCTTACAACTTTATTTACTTGCATTTATAGGCCTTCTGGGATTCCAAATGACAATAAACGATGTTCTGTTATGTTGTTATGATCACACACACACACACACACACACACACACAACACACACACACACAGAAACACACACACACACACACACACACACACACACACACACACACACACACACACACACACACACACACACGGAGGAACAGAGGATGTAATACAATCCCCATGGCACGAGACTAAGGAGATAAAAAAAATACCCACCAGACAGTGTAACAAACACTTTGTTGTCCTGTGTCATAAACATAACTCTGAGTCCCCTCACCAACTTCATCAGGTTCTCTGCATGACCCTTTTCTTTTCTTTCTAAAAGACAATCAGAAAAGAAGCCATTTGTGGCAGACAAACCACACAACACACACACACACACACATGCACACACACACACACACATACACCCCACGTGTACCCTCCACACCACACACACAGACACGCCACCCTCCTCCCCTCCCCCTACACACACGCCTCACGTACCCACACCCACACCCACCCAAACACACACACATACACACACAAACACATATACACACGCCATACGAGCACCCCTCCCCACACACACACCACACCACACACAAACACACACACACGCCCCACTCACCCACCCACCCACACACACCACCCACACACACGCACACACGCCCCCCCCCCCACCCACTCACCCCCCCCACACCCCCTCCCCCTCCCCACACACGCCCCCTCCCCCTCCAACCCCCCCCCCCCCCCCACACACACACACACAGACAGATAAAGGGTAAAAAAGATGTGATACGATCGCCATAGCAGCAGCAGACAAAAGGAGATGAAAAGACTCAGGGGCCTAACAGACCCCTTTGTTATTCTGCACACCCCCATTGCCATAAACAAACATACCTCTGAGCTTCAGACCCCTTACCAACCAACTTCGTCAGGTTCTGTGTAGTTGTCATGGCTCTCTTTCTTTTCTTCAAAGAGACTCAGAAAAGAAGCTATTAGTGGCGCGCACGCATGCACGCACGCACACAAACACCCACACCCATACCCACACAAACCCTGTTCCACTTTTTGTAAGAATAGGTCATTGTGTGCCAGTGGGAACAGATGACAAATTTTACAAAACCGCATACACACGGGGACTGGATGTAAAATAAGCACATAAGTGCTTATTCCATTATCCTCGATATAAAAGAATAAAATAAAAAATAAAAATAAATAAAACGCACACATACACACAGGGAAAGAAGATGTGGTACAATTGCCATAGCAGCTCTGTCTTTTCATCAAAGAGACTCAGAAAAAAAGCCATTTGTGGCAAACACACATACACATACACACATACGCGCATGCATCCACGCATGCACACACACACACAAACCCCACACACGCCCCACGCCCCAGACACACACCACACATACACACACACACACATACAGAGAGAGAGAGAGAGAGAGAGAGAGAGAGGAGAGAGAAGAGAGAGAGAAAGAGAGAGAGATAATCTTTTTCCAAAGGGCTACAGATAAGTATTGACATACTTTCTTTCATCCGGCCCTTGCCCAGTGATGGGTCTACCATTAGTACTCATAATAAATAATTCGAAGCAAACGTAAACAATGTTGTTTTGATATAAGAGAGAGAGAAAGTGAGAGAGAGAGAGAGAGATCAAATCAAATCAAATCCTTTTTATATTTCGAGGATAATGAATAAGCACCCATGTACTTTTTTTTTACATCTAGTCCCCGCCCTTAGGAATGCCTCATGATACTAAAAAATGGCCTCTACCCATACACCCATACAGTAAAAAAGAAGCAAAACAAAAACAGCAACCAAAAAAATAACAACACCCCCCAAAAAAACCCCAACAAACCAACAACCACCAATTCAACAATATAAAGAAGAACAAACCATTGAAATAGTATCATTTTGGCAAACAAGAAAATAAACGTCAACCAATTCTTTGTACTGTTTTTATAGTAAAAGCAGCAGCCATAGTAAACAAGCGAGATAGAGAGAGAGAGGGAGAGACAGATAGAGACAGACAAACAGACAGACAGACAGAGCAGGGACGTGACACTATACTCATACATACCACCAGACTAACAAGATGAAGCAACAGGTATCATCACAGTGGCCACTATAATTTACTGTGCCTCTGTCTCCTGTAGACAACCCAGAGAGTCCTCTCAGCTGACTGATTTCATCAGGTACTGTGTTGTGAAATGAGGTTACTTTGTGCTTTCAGAGGAGGGTGGGTGGGAAAATAGCATCATTAGTGGCTCAGAAAGAATGAGAAAGAAAGAAAGAAAGAAAAAGAAAAAAGAAAAAGAAAGTGATAGATAAATAGGTAGATAAATAGACAAGAGAAAGAGATAGAGAAAGAGAGGGAGAGAGACAGAGAGGGACAGAGGGGGAGACAGAGAGACAGAGGCAGAGAGAGCCATGAAGACAGACAGAGACAGAGAGACAGAGAGAGAGGGAGAGTGAGTAAGAGGAAAAGAGAAAGAAGCAGAGAGAGAGATTGGGACAGAGAGAGAGAGAGGGAGGGAGGGAGAGACAGACAGAGAGAGACAGAGAGAGAGACAGATAGAGAGAGAGACAGAGATAAAGACAGAGATAGTAAACTCTGAATTCTGACTTGGTTTCATGTACATTGGCCTTTGGCCACAATATTTTTCAAGGGGACAAGAATGGAAAGAGGAAGAAAACGAAACCTAATTTTTCACAAAGTTTAAGCAAACCTTTAGCAGCATGAAAAATTGAATGCACGCCAAAAGAAAGGCATATCCCAAAAGTCACGAATTAAGTGCTGACAAAACAAAAACATTTGAACAATGCACAAACCACAGAGAGAAAGAGAAAAGTACACAGAGAGAAAGATGAAGCAACAGGTATCATCACAGTGACCACTATAATTTACTGTGCCTCTGTCTCCTGTAGACAACCCAGAGAGTCCTCTCAGCTGACTGATTTCATCAGGTACTGTGTTGTGAAATGAGGTTACTTTGTGCTTTCAGAGGAGGGTGGGTGGGAAAATAGCATCATTAGTGGCACATAAAGAATAAGAAAGAAAGAAAGAAAGAAAAAGAAAAAAGAAAGAAAGTGATAGATAGATAGATAAATAGGTAGATAAATAGACAGAGAGAAAGAGATAGAGAGGGAAAGAGACAGACATAGAGAGAGACACAGAGAGCCATGAAGACAGACAGACAGACAGAGACAGAGACAGACAGAGTGAGAGGGAGAGGGAGTAAGAGAAAAAGAGAAAGAAACAGAGAGAGAGAGAGATTGGGAGAGACAGAGAGAGAGAGGGGAGGGGAGGGAGAGAGAGACATACAGACAGAGACAGACAGAGACAGAGAGACAGACAGACAGAAAAAGATACAGAGACAGTAAACTCTGCATTCTAAATTAGTTTCATGTACATTGGCCTTTGGCCACAATACTTTTCAAAGAGACAAGAATGGAAAGAGGAAGAAAAACGAAACCTATTTTTCACAAACTTGAAGCAAACCTTTAGCAGCATGAAAAGTTGAATGTACGCCAAAAAATGCATATCCCAAAATCACAAATATAAAGTGCTGACAAAACCAAATATTGAAACAATACACAAACCACAGAGAGAGAGGTACACAGAGAGAAAGATGAAGCAACAGGTATCATCACAGTGACCACTACAATGTACTGAACCTCTGTCTCCTGTAGGGAACTGATAGAGTCCTCTCAGCTGACTGATTTCATCAGGTACTGTGTTGTGAAATGAGGTTACTCTGTGCTGTCAGTTAGATGGGGTGGGAAATAGCATCTTTAGTGGCACAAGAGAGAGAGAGAGAGAGAGAGAGAGAGAGAGAGAGAGAGAGAGAGAGAGAGAGAGAGGAGGAGGAGGAAGGGAGGGGAGACACACATACAGAGACACAGACACAGAGAGAGACACAAAGAGAGACAGAGAGAGAGAGAGATGGAGACAGAGAGTGCAAGAGATAGACAGATGGAGAGACAGAGAGACAGAGCAGGGATGAGATACTATATACTCATACATACCACCAGACTAACAAGATGAAGCAACAGGTATCATCACAGTGACCACTATAATTTACTGTGCCTCTGTCTCCTGTAGGGAACTGGGAGAGTCCTCTCAGCTGACTGATCTCATCAGGTACTGTGTTGTGAAATGAGGTTACTTTGTGCTGTCAGTTAGAGGGGGCGGGAAATAGCATCGTTAGTGGCACAGAAGGAGAGAGAGAGAGACAGACAGACAGACAGACAGAGGAGAAGGAGGAGGAGGAGAGAGACAACAACACAGAGACACAGACACAGAGAGAGACACAAAGAGAGACAGTGAGAGAGAGAGACGGAGACAGAGAGAGCAAGAGAGAGAGATAGACAGATAGAGAGTCAGAGAGATAGAGCAGGGATGTGATACTATACTCATGCATACCACCAGACTAACAAGATGAAGCAACAGGTATCATCACAGTGACCACTACAATGTAATGAACCTCTGTCTCCTGTAGGGAAATGGGAAAGTCCTCTCAGCTCACTGATTTCTTCAGGTCCTGTGTTGTGAAATGAGGATGCTTTGTGATTTTAGTTAGAGGAGTTGGGAACATGGCATCATTATTGGCACTGAAAGCTAAGAAAGAAAGAAAGAAAAAAAAAGGAAGAGAGAGAGAGGAAAGAGACAGAAAAAAAGAAAGAAAGAAAGAGAGAAGAGAGAGAGAGAGAGAGAGAGAGAGAGAGAGAGAGAGAGAGAGAGAGAGAGAGAGAGAGAGAGAGGGAGGAGAGAGAAAGAGAAAAAGTAAAAAAAGAAATAAGGGGTGGGGATAGATAATAATAATAATGATAATGATAATAATAATAATAATAAAAATAATAATAATAATAATAATACATGGAATTTATATAGTGCTATATCTTGCAACAAAACAAATCAAAGCACTTTCATTCATCCTACTCATTCACATGCAGCCAGTTACAATTAATAGGATTTTTTTTACAAGTTCAAATGTATACAAACACGCTCGCACACACACACACGCATGCCCACACACGCATACCCAGACACACACACACACACACACACACACACAAAGGTTTACTGTCTGGCAGGGTGATGGGGTTTTGGTTGTTGAGGGCAGGACAAAAATGAAATGGAACAAGAGGGGAGAATCTTAGCTTTGAAATAAATGTGTCTTGAGGCCAGATTTACAAGCGTCATAAGAAGGCTTTTGGCGAAAGGAGAGAGGGAGGTCATTCCAGATCGATGGACCAGAAACAGGGAAAGATAGAAAGAGAAAAGGAAAGAAAGAAAGAAGAGAGAGAGAAGAGAAGAGAGAAGAGAGAGAGGAGAGAGAGAGAGAGAGAGAAGAGAAAGAGAGAGAGACCGACAGACAAACAAAGACAGAGACAGACAGAGACAGACAGACACAGAGACATACAGTCCCAAAGACAAAGACAGACAGACAGAAAAAAGAGAGAGGGGTGACACTACTATACTACACCCGTAGCAACAGACCAACAGGATAATAGGCTACAGATACCCACAGTGATCACTACTATGTGCCATGCCTCTTTCTCCTGGAGAGAGAGTCCTTAGACTGCTGACTGATTTCATCAGGCGTTATGCTCTGAGTTAGGAAGTTACTACTAGTCTGATGGGTTGAGTTTTTGTTGTTGTTTTTTGGTTTTTGTTCACAGAGAGAGCTAGAAATGGTTCCATAAGTATGTTTATGTGAGGGGGAAGCAAGTGTGTATGTGTGTGTGTGTCTGTGTCTGTGTCTGTAAGAGAGAACGAGATTTGTTCAGAGGTGTTTTTGTGAGAAGGAAAGTAAGATATATATATATATATATATATATAATATATATATATATATATATATATATAATATATAATACAGAGAGAAAAGAGAGAGAGAGAGAGAGAGAGAGAGAGATGCAGAGAGAAAGAGATTGAGAGAGAGACACACAGAAAGAAAGCGAGGGAGAGACAGAGAGAGATACACTGAACACTGAAAGGAGAGAGAGAGAGAGAGAGAGAGAGGAAGTCCTGGTCAATTGTTGGCCTGCATGAGCTTGCATGTCTAATTATGTTCTTTTACTTCTTCGCTTCCATTGTGAGGTATAATGAACCTCTGGTGTGTGTGGGTGTGTGGGCGGGTGGGTGGGTGTGTGGGTGTGTATGTGTGTAATGATTAAAGGTGATTTGACTGTTAAAAAAGGTTAAATTATTTTTTTTAAAGGTATCAGGAATCTTGAAACAAAACTCCTGGTGATAAACGAGCATTTCACTACAATCAGCTGAAAACAGAATGGGCTGAGGTTAGTTTCTTTGTTGTTTTTTTTTCTTAGTTTTAATTTTCTCAGCTTTTGTGTTAATTTTTGAGCCTGTTGAAGATTACAAAGCCCAAATATTAAGGTTTGGTAAGTCGTTTATTTTTTCTTTTGTTTTTAAAAAAAAAGTTCTAGCTATACTTCAATCTTTTTAATCAATGTATTACAATACACCAAACTGCAAACTATCCAAATGCACAGGTGCTGCATGCTGCTCTGTCTCTCTCACTATATATATATTTATATGCGCGTGTGTGTAGAAATGATAAGGCAGACAAAGAAAGAAATAGGGACACAAGAGAAAGAGGGACAGAGGCACATAAAAATTACACACAGACAGAGAGAAACATAAATACACGCAGACAGACAGACAGACAGCCAGCCAAAAGTGTAGGACATAGACAGTGTCAGACAGGCAGACAGACACATTGACAGACAGACAAAGAGAGACAGACAGAAAGACAGACAGAGACAGTCAGACAGTCAGACACAAAAACAGAAAACAGAGCTGAGAGGGGTGTGTTAAACCAAAATGGTGTGAGAGAGATCCCCTTGGCAATTATTGAGTTTGCATATCTAATTGCCTTCTTTTTCCCTGCTTCCTTCTCCACTTTCGAGGTATAATGCCATGAGCACTGGCCTGGTGTGCGCCATGAGTGAGTGTGGGTGTAAAAGTCATTGAAAAATATTTGAAGGCTTGAAACAAAACAAAGCTTCTTTCTCGTGACCTGCGTGTGTGTGCGCGTGCTTGCATGCCTACTAGATTGTGTTCTTTACCGCTTCCTTTCCATTTTTGGAGGTATAAGGCCATCAACTGCTCTGGGTATGTGTCTTGAGTGATTGTGGGTTGTGGGACGTGGAAAAGGGCATTGAAAAATAATATCTGGATGCTTTGAAACAAAAGTTCAGGTGATATGAAACGAGCTTCAAGGGACACTATCGATCACCAACACGTATCACTAAGACTTCGAAAACTGTAATAGACCATGTTTATACTACCAATCCTAATACTATTGTTGAGCTAGTTGTTCCAGTATTTGGTTGTAGCGATCATTTTCCAGTCTGTATCACTTGGTCCATAAAAGGAATAAAAATACCCAATCTTAATCATAAGACTATTACGTATAGAAACTTTTCTAAATTCGACACTAACCATTTTTTGCAAGATCTTATAAACTCTCCCCTTAACAGTGTATATCAGCTGACCAATCCAGATCATGCCCTTGATTTATGGTATCAGATTTTCTGTGGCATTTACAATAAACATGCTCCTCTTCAGACAAAAAGAGTTAAATACCGAATTAAACCACCCTGGCTCACTAAACAAGTTCAAGATAATATTCATTTAAGAGATAACCTGTTAAAAAGAGGATCTCAAGAAGAATATAAAAAGCAAAGAAATTATGTTACTAGTCTTTTAAGAGCAGAAAAAAAGAAATACTTTGAACAACTAGTTGATAAAAACAAAGATAGTAAGACCATTTGGAAAGCCATCAATAAACTGACAAATAAAAATATAAGTAATACTTCAAATAACATAAAAGATATATCAGCCAATGCAATAAACCATCATTTTTGAACAGTGTCATCTCAGATAATCATTAACGACAATTCAGATAGCAATGATTTAAGAGACCTAAAAACCTTTTGCTCTAACCATAACATCTATACAAAGCTCAACATCACACCCGTTAGCGTCCACGACGTGTTTATTTCTTTAAAAGGTTTAAAACAAACAGCAACACGTGGTCTAGATGGACTGGATGGTATTATTCTAAAACTTGCTGCTCCTGTAATAACAGACACACTTACATATATCTATAATCTTTGTGTAAGTAAAAACACATTTCCAAAAATATTAAAGCAAGCCAAAGTAATTCCATTGTTCAAATCAGGAAAGACTGCTGACCCTTCCAATTATAGACCAATATCTATTCTGTCAACACTTTCAAAGCCTTTAGAACAGCACATATATAAATGTCTTCTTGCTCATCTTAATAAGTATAATCTCATACATCCCAACCAATCTGGATTTAGAGCCAACCATTCATGTAATACAGCATTATTAAAACTCACCGAAAGATGGCTATCCAATACAAACAAAACCAATTTACCGGAGTTCTCTTTGTCGACTTTGCCAAGGCATTCGACGTTCTTGATAACAATCTCCTCTTAAAGAAACTAGCCATCTATAACATATCTCCCAATACCCTAGAACTTATTTTTTCCTTTCTATCTAACAGACAGCAAAAAGTTTATCTCAACAATTGCTTAGTACCTTCCAAATGCTTACGGTGTTCCTCAGGGGTCTGTTCTTGGTCCTCTGCTATTTTCTCTATATATCAACGACTTACCTTTATCTATTACAACATCCTGTGAACTTTTTGCAGACGACACCACCATAGACACAACCGATAGGGATCCATACCAGGTCTTTCGAGTAATGCAAGAAAACATAGATATTCTTGTCAAATGGACACATATGAAGCACATGGCACTAAATCCCAACAAAACAAAATTCATGCTTATTTCAACTAGGCAAAAACGTCAAAATCTTAACATAATTAAACCATCACTCTATATAATTGATGATATAATAGAAGAAATTTCAAGTCATAAACTATTAGGATTAACTATTGATAACAATTTATCTTGGTCAGATCACATCAAAAGATTATCAAGAAACATTGCCTCAAAAATATTTCAACTGCGTAAAATAAAACATTTTCTGTCTCTGCATGCAAGAAAAATATTCTTTCATTCTTATATTCAGTCAAGCATTGATTTTTGCTTCCACCTTTGGGATCTGGCAAGCAACAACTTAACTAAATCTATTTCTAGACTTCAAAACGTCTGTTAAAATTGTATTGATAATCCTTTTCATTAACTGATGCTGATTTTAAAGATAATAACCCCCACCGTTAAATCCAAACTCCTGTTCAACAAAGGGAAATTTTTATCATAAATTTTTTCATGGCATTGTTCCCCCCCATCAGTAAAACTGTTTTCAGTTAAGAAATTTAGGCATTCGCACCTATCGCTCTTCCTTGCCCCAAAATTACATTATAAAAATCAAGTCTGTCGATTCTGAAGCTGGCTCTGGAACAGACTTCCTGTCTTTTTAAAAACTGAAACAAACTATAAAAGATTCAAAACTTCCTATCATGACTTTTTAATGAAAAGTACAAACCTGGCATCACTTTCTCCCCAAATGTATTGATCAACAATTTCTACATAGTGGTATGCTGTTCAGTGGTATGCTTTGTTTGATTGTGTTTACATGCTTGTGGTAAGTCAGTTTTCCTAACCGCCAGTTTGTCTACTCATTTGTGCGACATTTGTAGAGAGCATTTGTTACGTGTACTTCCCTACTTTTTTTTCTCAAATATATTGCTTTACTTTGGTTTTAACACTTTTTTTTTCTTTTTGAGGGCTGGATGAAAAAAGTCATTGTACTTAATCTATTACTCTCTTTAAATAAAATTTCGTATTTCGTATTTCGTATTACCTAGAATCAGCTAGCCCCCCCTACCCCCCCCCCCCCCCCCCCAATAAAAAAAAAGAAAAAAAGAAAAGAAAAGAAAAACAATGAACAGAGATTGGGTTCATGTTTTTTGTTCTTTTCTTTTCGTTTTTAGTTTCTTGAGTGTGTTTAAAATGTAAAGCTAGATCAGTTTTTGGTGAGGTTGTTCTATCTTGCTTCCGCTTTTTAATTTTTGATTTGTGTATGTTTAGTGAACCTTTCACGTGCTCATCAGTTGTTTTTTATTTTATACTAAAATTTTTTAAAAAATAAATGCATGCATACTGTAATGGTGTCGTGTTCAAACATCATCCCCAAAGCAGAAATGTAGGCTACATTAATGTGAGAAAAAACGATCGCATACGCCAAAATCTCACCCTTTGGTGAGCCTCGAAGATCAAGCCTACAAACGAAAATGAAAAAAACCCATAAATGCAGGTCTTATGGATGTACACTTGTGTCGTGTTTAGACATCATCCCCGAAGCTGAATGTGGGTAACTTAATGTGAGCAAAAACGGTCGCGTACGCCAAAATATCACCAATTTGGTGAACATCGAAGCTCTAGCCAACAAACGAAATTAACCCCCAAAAGCTACCAAGCTTTAATGCAGCTCCTATAGATCTTTAACACGTGACAGCCATATAAAAACTGAAAAGTAACATATCCCATATGGCCTGACCAGGCTATTTATTTCTGTAACGCCTCAGATCACTAACAAAAGTGACATGAATTTCACAGGAGCAATGGAGCATAAAACAATCTGCGAAGCCTGAGAGCATCAGGTTAAAAGGAACCAGTTTTTTGTGTGTGTGGATTTTTGGTATGAGAGTCGATAGGGATGGGGAAGTAGAATGATAGTGATATTCACAGGAGCAATAGGGCATGAAACACTCCGCGAAGCCTGAGACCATCAGGTTAAAAGGAACCAAACAAGTTTTTTTGTGTGTGTGGATTTTGGTGTGAGAGCCGATAGGGATGGGAAAGTAGAATGATAGTTAACTTTGAGGTTGATAGCAGATGTGATAACTATCTGTATTTTTCTGTTCTTCAGCAATTGCTCCGAGGTTCACCTATAGTGAGATTTTAAGTATGCAACAGTTTATTTATTTATTTATTATTTTATACCACTTTAAGTCACGGTAGATTTCTCTGCTTGAAATTCGGGCTCCTCTCCCTAGGGAGAGTGCGTCGCCACAAGAGCAGCGCCATCCGTTATAATTATTTGTTTTTTTCTGTCTGCAACTGTTTTTGTTTCCCTATCAGAGTGGCTTTTTCTTTTTTTTTTACAGAATTTTGCCAGGGACAACTCTTTTGTTGCCGAGGGTTCTTTTACGCGCGCTAAATAATTGTGTGTAACACACGGGACCTCGGTTTATCGTTTCATCCGAAAGACTAGCACCCAGACCACCACTCATGGTCTAATGGATAGGCTGAAAAGTTTCGGGCCCAAACGGGGGATCGAACTACCACACACTTCCGACCCGGAATGTTCGCTTTCTAGGCAAGAGCGTTACCTCTAGACCCCCGATCCACCCACCATGAAGGTAGTGATTTCGTAATAATGATCAGGTACCTTTGCTCCACTTTGCCTGGCCTAGCCTCCTTGTCTGTCCATATTTCTACACCTTCCTCTTTTTCTCGGTCTTTTTACTTATCTCTGTTTCTGTCTCTGTGCCTGTCTCTTTGTCTGTGTTTGTCTACCTTCCTGTCCTATCTTTGCTTCTCTATTTCTTTCTTTCTTTCATTTTTTTAAAACTTTATTGTTTTTTCCCCTCTTTCTGTCACTGTGTTTTTGTGTCTTGTTCTCTCTGTCTCTGTCTTAGTGTCTGTTTCTGTCTCATTGCCTGTCTGTCTCTGTCTGTCTGTCTGCCTGTCTGTCTGTCTGTGTCTGTCTGTCTGTCTGTCTGTCTGTCTGTCTTTCTCTCACTCTCCCCACCAACACGGTAATCATAATTTCACAGTATTCCACCTGATTAGTCTAAATAAATATTTATTTAGAAAAGAAACATGATCCTATACAAACCCATTTGGAGCTGCAAACAACAAACTATATGCATATAGCTTTTAGCATTATAGTTATCCCCTCACATGGAATCCGCCGTTCCTGTCTCATACCTACCCAATCACAGAACAGCCCAACTCTACGCTGAATTGTCACTTCTCTGCCCTTTCTGAATAGACGCTGATACTGGTGCTACCTGTATACGTGAAGATTCTTTTTGTGTTGTCTCCTCCTGAGATAAGTAGTTTCTCTTTTTGGCTTTTGTCTCTTCAGCTAGAATTCTTATATTCAGTAAATTTAACCGAAACACCGTGAAGACAGCCCAACTCACTCGAGGATTTGATGTTGATTTTCTGTAACACCATGAAGACAGTTAAGCTTTTCCCAGGTCAATTTCCAACATCACTGGGGTGGGGGGGTGGGGGGGGGGTAGGTTGGTGTTTTTCTTAACGCCAGACAGGTAAGCTTTTCCAGGTCAATTTAGGTTCTTTTGAATTCGATCAGTCATAGAGTCCCTATGATCATACCTTCTTCTTGATAACTTGAGACTGAAGATTAGTAGTCAGCATTCTCCCCCTCTTCTTTACCAACACAAGCCTACACAGCATCTCCCCCCACCCCCCTCCTGATGAAATCAGCTACAGGGGTCTCAGACCTGCCAAGCACAGAACAGCAGAACTTTCTACGCTGAATTCGTCACTACTCTTCCCTTTCTATTTAGATGCCAATACTGGTACCACCACTTGACAACTTGAGACTGAAGATTATTTGACAGTCACACCCCCCCTTCTCTTCTTTACCAAGACAAACCTACACAGCATCTCCCCCCCCCCCCACCCCCCACTCTCCTGATGAAATCCGCCACAGGGGTCTGAGACCTGTCAAGCACAGAAGAGCAGAACTCTCTACACTGAATTTGTCACTACAATGTCTTTCCCTGATAGAAGATGCTAGTGGAGAGTCACCAGTATACATTCATAAAGGGTGGCGCTGCTCTTGTGGCGACGCGCTCTCCCCGGGGAGAGCAGTCCGAATTTCACGCAGAGAAATCTCGTGACTTAAAGTGGTATAAAAAAAAAATTTAAAAAAAACAAAACATTCAGACTCCTTTTTCACCTTCCCCTAAGACATTTATTCTGCCTTGTTGCTTCGTCTCTCTAGCTAGAATACTGGTAATCAGTAATTTTGACTGTAACACCGTGAAGACAGTCCAAAATCACTCGAGGTTTTTTTACGTTATTTTTTTCATCAATACCATGAAGACAGGAAAGCTTTTTAAAGCTTAGTTTCCTAAATCACTCGGGGAATTTTATGGGTTTTTTCAACACCATGAAAACAGGTAAGTCCGTGAAGGCAGTCCAAAATCCTTCTGGGGGTTTTATGGGGGTTTTTTCAACACCATGAAAACAGGTAAGCCTTCCCAGATCAATATATGTTCTTTTGAATTCAATCAGTCATGAACTTCCACTTGACAACTTGAGACTGAACATTAGTACTCCATCACACCCTGCTCTCCCCTTCTTCCTTACCAGCACAAACCTACTCAGCATCTCCCCCCTCCTGATGAAATCAGCCTCAGAGGTCTAAGACCTACCAAACACAGAACAACACAACTCTCTGTACATACTGACTTTTTCACTACACTGCCCTTCCCTAATTGCTGCTGATAGTGGAGCCACAAGTATACCTTAAGATTCCTTTTTTGTCTTTTCCCGAAAAAAATGTTATCTCTTTTCGCTTTGTCTTGCCAGAGGGAAGGAATACTGATAGTATATTTGACTGTAACACCCTGAAGACAGTCCATACTGCTTGAGATTTTTTATGTGTCTATTTAACACCATGAAGACGGGTAAGCTTTTTCCAGGTCAATTTACGTTCTTTTAGAGTCGATCAGTCATGGAGACCGTATGATCCGAACTTCCACTTGACAAATTGAGACTGAACAGTAGTAGTCAGCACCCCCAACCCTCTTCTTTACCAAGACAAACCTCGACAGCATCCCCATCCCCTTAATGAAATCAGCCACAGGGGTCACAGACCTGCCAAGCACAGACAGCACAACTCTCTGCTGCATTTGTCACTACGTTGCCCTTCCCTAATAGATGCTAATAGTGGAGCCATCAGTATACGTTGAGATTCCCTTTTCACCTTCCCCTAAGACATTTATTCTCCCTGTTGGCTTCGTCTCTCTAGCTAGAATATTGGTACTCAGTAAATTAGACTGTAACACCGTGAAGACAGTCCAAAATCACTCGAGGCTTTTTCATGTCATTTTGTTTCAATACCACAAAGACAGGTAAGCTTTTTCCAGCTTATTTTCCAAAATCACTCGGGGGAGGGGGGGGGGGGGTAAGTTTTTTTTCAACACCATGAAGACAGGTAAGCCTTCCCAGGTCAATCTATGTTCTTTTGAATTCAATCAGTCATGATTAGAACTTCCACTTGACATCTTGAGACTGAACATTAGTACTCAACCACACCCCGCTCTCCCCTTCTTCCTTACCAACACAAACCTACTCAGCATCTCCCTCCTCCTGATGAAATCAGCCTAAGAGGTCTCAGACCTGCCAAGCACAGACGGCACAACTCTCTACGCTGAACTTGTCACTATTCTTCCCTGTCTAAATAGATGCTGATACTAGTGCCACCACTTGACAATTTGAGACTGAAGATAAGTTGTCAGTTACCTCCCCCCCAGCCCCCGCCCTCTTCTTTACCAACACAAACCTACACAGCATCTCCCCCCTCCTGATGAAATCAGCCACAGGGGTCTCAGGTCTGCCAAGCACAGAAAGCACAACTCTCTACGCTGAATTTGTCACTACACCGCCCTTCCCTAATACATGCTGATAGTGGAACCACCCAGTATGTTAAGATTCCTGTCTTGTCTTCTCCTGAGATAAGTATTTTCTATTTTGGGATTTTGTTTCTCCAGCAAGAATACTGATAGTCAGTATATTTGACTGTAACACCCTGAAGACAGTCCAAATTTGCTCGAGGTTTTTATGTGTTTTTTTTAACACCATGAAGACAGGTAAGCTTTTTCCAGGTCAGTTTACGTTCTTTTGAAGTCGATCAGTCATGGAGACCGTATGATACGATCTCCCACTTGACAAATTGAGACTGAACAGTAATAGTCAGCACTCCTCTCCCCCCCTTTCTTCTTTACCAAGACAAACCTACACAGCATCCCTCTCCCTTTAATGAAATCAGCCACAGGGATCACAGACCTGCCAAGCACAGACGGCACAACTCTCTACACTGAATTTGTCACTTCACTGCCCTTCCCTAATAGATGCTGATTGTGGAACCACCCGTGTATGTGAAGATTCCTTTCTTGTCTTCTCCTAAGATAAGTGTTTCCTATTTTTTTGACTTTTGTCCTCCAGCAAGAGTACTGATAGTCAGTATACTTGAGTGTAACACCCTGAAGACAGTCCTAATTGCTCGAGGTATTTTATGTTGTTTTTTTTTTAACTCCATGAAGACAGGTAAGCTTTTTCCAGGTCAATTTACGTTTTTTGTGAAGTCGATCAGAAATGGAGGCCGTATTCCACTTAAAAACTTGAGCCTGAAGATTAGTAGTCAG
Source organism: Rapana venosa (assembly GCA_028751875.1). NCBI lineage: Eukaryota > Metazoa > Mollusca > Gastropoda > Neogastropoda > Muricidae > Rapana > Rapana venosa. The sequence continues at coordinate 36,197,767 of CM054155.1, read as the reverse complement.
TCATCACCTCCCCCCCCCCCCTCCTCACCCGCTATTCTTTACCAACAAAAATCTACACAGCACCCCGTCCCCTTAATGAAATCAGCCACAGGGGTAACAGACCTGCCAAGCACAGACAGCAGAACTCCTCACTGAATTTGTCACTACACTGCCCATCCCTAATAGATGCTAATAGTGGAGCCATCAGTATACGTTGAGATTCCTTTTTCACCCTTCACTGAGACATTCAGTCTGGCTGTTGCCTTTACTGATAGTTTTGAGTTTAACATCGCGAAGACAGTCCAAATCACTCGACGTTTTTTTAAAAATGTTTTTTTCACACACAGTCAACCTCTCCAGGTCAGTTCGTGTTCTTTAGAAACTCAATCAGTCATGGATGAAGTATGATCAGAGCTTCCACTTGACAACTTGAGACTGAAAATTAGTAGTCAGGCCTCCCCCACCCTCCTTCTTTACCAACACAAACTAACACAGCATCCCCCTCCCCCGTGATGAAATCAGCCAGAGTTGTCTCAGACCTGCCAAGCACAGGCAGCAGAACTCTCTACGCTGAATTTGCTACTACACTGCTTTTTCTAAATGGATGCTGATAGTGGAGCCACCAGTATAGGCTAAGATTAGTTTTATACAACATAATGTAGAAGACGACGCCAAATTTAAGACAGTTAACAAAGTTTCATCCACCGCAAGACAGATGTAAGAGTATGTATAGCAGGTTGTGGCTATTTATATATAAACAAATCAAAATTACAGCATTGACGATTAGTAGGATATGTTTTTTTCTTCTTCTTTGTCGAACGCTCAGACAGCAACTCCTGAGGCCCTGATAAATGCTACCGTGGGCTGGAGGCCCTCCAGGGGGGTGAAGGGTTTGTCCCTCTTCGGCAGGTCAGAAGGCCATATTTTGGACCTCAGGTTTTGGTGTGTTGGACAGGTCTGGAGGAAGTGTTCCACTGTCATAGGAGGAGTGCCACAGGGCACGCCTCAGAATCACTAATGTGGAACGTGGTAAACATGTGATGTCTGTGTCTGCAGAATATGTGGGTTTTTAAAAAAAATATTTCAAACTGAAATAAAGAATTGGGCAGTCAAGCAAGCTGACCAAAAACTGAATAGTTACAAAGACTTTTAGAAATAAAATCTGTCAGTTATCGCACTCTGTAAAGCATCCAGGAATGTCATCAAGTCGGTTTCAAGCAGACCATTATCTATTATGCTTCACGTAATCTTTACTGCGCGACATGAATTTCACAAGAGCGATGGAGCATGAAACAGATTGTGAAGTCAGTCTGAATTATCGGGTGAAAAGGAACCCCAGGGTTTTGTGTTGTTGTTCGTTTCTGTGGAGGGTGCCAGAGTGCAAATGGCAGCGGGATGGTTGCAGACTTGAAGGTGGTGAAGGGGGGAGGGGATGGTTCTGATTGAAACAACTTGGTGTCCTGCTTGACCTTCTGTTTCCCAGTCACTAGATCTGTTTCTCCTTCTTTCCCTCCCTCTTGCTCTGGGCACCTGTCTGTCTTTTTGTATCTCTCTCAATGTCTCTCTCTCTCTCTGTCTCTTCTCTTCCTTTCTCTCTCTCTCTCTGTCTCTCTCTCTCTCTCTCTCCTCTCTCTCTCTCTCTCTCTCTCTCTCTCTCTCTCTCTCTCTCTCTCTCTCTCTCTCTCTCTCTGTCTGTCTCTCTGGGGGTGGGGTGGGGTAGGGAGGGGTAAGGTAGCTTGGTTCAGTGTTGTGCTTACGATCTGACAGCTAGAGCCATAACAGAGACGGCTGTTCATGGAGATTTTCCCCTCCTGGAGTTAACGTCAGTGCCAACTCCACGCCCCCCCCCCCCCCCCCGCTCCCCCTCTTCCCAAATCCCTTTGGAAGAGACTATAAACTAGGTTCCCATGTGCGAAAACACAGAGAACATCTTGTGAACGCATTGAAACCTGTTGGAAAAGTCTGCCATGTATGTCAAAGGGAACGGATGACAGAATTGACACAGCTGCATGAACGTGGGGATTGGATATAAAAAAGAAAGCACAGGGCTGCTTATTCATTATCTTTGAAATATTATAATAGATGTAATACTAATAATAGTGATAATAATCGTAATGATAATAATAACGATAATTATTAAGGTGATGATGAAGTGATAATATACTACTACTACTACTACTACTACTCCTACTCCTCCTACTCCTACTCCTACTACTACTACTACTACTATTACTACTACTACTACTACTACTACTACTACTATGACTACGACTACAATGACGACGATGACGACGACGACGATGATGATGATGATAACAATAACAATAATATAATATAGTACTACTACTTCTAATAATAATTAAAAAAAGTATTAATAAAACAAAAAACCTTCTGTCTCTGTCTGTATGCATTCACCGCTGGCTCAAAAACAAATGACTTTGCGGAGTCAGCGAATCTGCTATACACTGATGGTTTATAAGATGCTGGTTGAAAGCCTACCAGTTAACAACACTTTTTCTTATAATTATCATAAGTCACCAACTCGGTGACTCGAATCCAAACCCAGATTTTCATTCCTCTTCACTTCATCTACATCTGCTGAGGTGGTCTGGGTCATAGTATTGCAGATATGATCGTAATCTGTCCTAAAGACAGAAAGCTATCGTTGATGCATGGCTTGACCATATCATTATCTGCGTACGTTTCGAATCATTTTCCTGGTGAGATGAACTTCACAAGAGAAATGGGGCATGCGTGAAAGAGATTGTGAGGTCTGGAAGCATCAGGTTTGAAAAAGGAATCAGGGGTATGGTTTGTGGTGTGCCATTCTGTGAGGGGCGCTAGTGGTGCGGAAATGGCAGTGGGATGGTTAGAGGATCTCAAGATTTGCGGAGGTGGAAAGGGTTGTCATTGTCACAATGCAGTGGGCTTTTTGGGGGGCTGCGCTTTTGTGCTCTTGTGCTTCCGTGTCATTGGAGATCTGCTTCTTCCTTCTTTTCTATGTCCGCTTGTCTGTTTGTCATGTCTTTCTGTCGGTTTGTCTATTTCTTTCTCTGTTTCTAGGCCATTCATAACCTCTTTCTCTGTCCCTGTCTGTGTCTGTCTGTCTGTATCTCTCTGTCTCTCTCTCTGTCTCTCTCTCTCTGTATTGGGGGAGTGACGGGCCTTTGATAAGTAATGCAACAGCTTTACGAGCTCTGAATAAAAAATTGTCATAGAGAGCTCATTTTTGGTTTTTGGTTTTCATTACGTTAAATGCATCATGTGATTTTTCCTGCATTTATTTGTATTTAAAAAAGAAAGTCGTGTATAACCCCCCTTGTCAATAGGCCACTTTGGGCAATGACAATAAATTGGTCAAAGCGTCAAAGCGTCAAAGCGTCTCTCTCTGTATTCCATCTTTTTGTACCCAGTGTATCACTTTTTCCACTACTTTATATACTCTCTACTGCCTGCATAGTCTGACTCTGTGTTTGGTTGTCTGTCTATCTGCCTGTCTGTCTGTCTGTCTGTCTGTGTACTGTCTATTTGTCTAGTTGTAGAACTATCTCTTAACCTTTCTGTATGCATGCTTGTAGAAGTGTGTATTTATTTATTTTTTAAAAATAATTTTATTCTTTTATTTCGAGAATAATGGAATAATACTCGTGTGCTTTTTTTACATCCGGTAGTTTTGTTAATGTTGTCATGTTTGTTCCTTTGTCAGTTTACACGTTTCGAAATTTACCCGTTTCTTTCAGATCCTCTAACATCTTGTCCCTTATTCTCCTTCTCCTTCTTTCTCATGTAATCGCTTTCTACCTTTTTTCCCCTATAAAGCTTTCCCTTAACCCTGTTGCAATACTACGCCATTGCCAATATCTCAAAGTAATAGAATGACGCCATTTACGCTGTCTGACAATCATAGAATGGTTAAAGATCAACACATCGTTTTTTGTTCCCCAAAGATCAGTAAAAACATGACTCGAATCTCAATCCAGATTGCAAATCTCTTTCATTCGTATGTATATTGTACATAGGTTTGGGCGAACATGTCAGACAAGGCGATGGCAGAATGTCATCAGCATAGGGCTTGACCAGACGATTATCTGTTACGCTTGGTATCACTTCCTGAGCGACATGAATTTCACAGGAGTAAATGGGCCATGAAACAGATTGTGAAGTCTGGAAAGCATCAGGTTAAAAGAAAAACAAAAATCCGGGATTTTATATATTTTTGTGTCTTTGAGTGCGACAGAGTGGTCAGTGGTAGTGGGATGATTGGGGATTTTGATGATTAAGGTTCGAGGACATGGTTCTGCCTCGTTCCTTTCCTTCCTGTCATCACCTCCTTCTTGTCTAGTTTCTGCTTTCTTGGTTTATTCTCCTGGGGTTTTTTTCCCCAGACAGACTTCAAAGATAACAATTCTCTCTTATGCCGAAGTCGGATGCTGCTGGGCCTGATTTGTCAGGCGCTGAACAGCAGCGTGACGCTTTTTGACTCATTTAATAATAATAATAATAATAATATATGGAATTTATATAGCGCCGAATCTTATAAAACAAACAAATCGAAGCGCTTGCACTCAAATCATTTACGCGCATGCAACTTTCCTCAAATATAATAAAGAACAGACAACAATAGTTGCTGTCTGAGCGTTCGACGACGAAGAAGAAGCAGTATTTGATAGAGATGGTCGGTGGTGGCCAGTGGTTTGAATAACACAAGTATACCTAGTATATGTTTGTTTCGTTCCTCGCGCTAAAAGCTCTGACGAGGTTAAGCGGTGGTTGAGATTTTGCGTATGCGATCGCTGGGGTTTTTTTGGGGGGTGCTCAATATTCAGGTAGCCACATTCCAACTTCGGGAATATAATTAGTGGATAGTCTGTGTGTGGTGTGGCCTGGAGAGGGAATGAGTGGACTCTCTCTTACTAACCTCTGGCCTCTGTTGATCAGAGTTAGTCTTGTTTGTTGTTGTTGTCTGATTGTGTCTCTGTCCTTGTTTTGATACGTCTGTCCGTTTGTCTGTCTGTATGTTTGTCTTTCTGTCCGATTGTGCGTGTGTATTTATTCATTTATCTGTTTATTTTATTCTTTTATTTTATTCTTTTATTTCGAGGATAATGGAATAAGCACTCATGTGCTTTTTTCATCCTGTCCCCGTGTGTATGCATGCAGTTTTGTCAATGTTGTCATCCGTTCCTACAAGGCACCATGGCCTCTGTGTGTGTGTGTGTGTGTGTGTGTGCGTGTGCGTGTTTGTGTGTGTATGCCTGTCTGCCTGTCTGTCTGTTTATCTGATTGCGTCTAGTACAGCCCTGATACGGCCTGTGTGGTCGGCGAGGCTATAAACAACAAGATTGGATTGCATTGGGTTGGGTTGGA
>CM054155.1:36179921-36187421 GCA_028751875.1 Rapana venosa | reverse complement strand
CACTTCAAGAGACCAACTGATGACATGGATGTCATGCGAGCAGCAGGGTTGACAGAAAACTTCATATGGTCCCTTCATATGGAGCAACCTCCCTCTTCCACTTCGCCAAAAGCCTTCATTTGATTCTTTCAAATCTAGCCTCAAAACGCACTTATACTCTACTTGAGATCTTCTCTTGTTATATGTTCCTACTTTTTAATAGCTACCTTCACCTCCACCCCCCCCCCCACCCCCACCTGAGTGTGTTGTGTGTATAAATTTGATATTTGTTTATCTTGATATTTGTGGACGGTTGCATGCGTGTGAATGATTTGAATGCAAGCGCTTTGATTTGTTTACTTTACAAGATTCAGAGCTATATAAATCCCATGCATTATTATTATTATTATTATTATTATTATTATTATTATTATTAAAACAGATTGTTAAACCCGAGAACATCAACTTGAGACACTCACAGCGGCTCTGCTACAGGTCATACAGCTGTAGCGAGAATACTCGCAACACATGTGTCGTCAGGGGCATGCTGCTAGTAGCCTACACTCGCTACAAGTTTTCTAAACACACACACACACAAAGCGCGTGAGCATGTGCCCCAGGCAATGTCCAATCAAAACGGACACAGAGTAAGGCTGGTGATCCTTTTCAGGGTCATTTCTTATCCCAACCTGCATTGGTTAGGGCAAAGATAGCACCCGTTTTGTGAAACACTTAACAACTTAGACCCTAAGGCTTTCAGTTGGTAAGTGACAATCAAAATGGTGAAAATTAATGTAGAGTGATCAACTGTGCTTGTGTTTTTGAACTTGCCTTCCAAGAAGACTCTGGTAAACAAAACAGAACCATATAATGCAAGCAGTGACAAAACGTTTTGAACAAAACAAATCTTGTTGTCCACGTTTCAGAGAGTGACATAAATTGGGCATCTCTGTCTGATAATGATGGGTCGGCACATAGTGTAGCCGCGCTACTAACTAAGTTAAAGAAACTGTTGAGGAAAAAAACAACATTAATATTCTTGTGGTGGATGTTTCTGAAAGTGACGCAAAGTGAGTGACTCTGCTTGATAACGAGGGCTCCAAACATAGTGTTTTTGTCACAGCTAAGTGAGAACGTACCTGCCGTTATAGGCACGGTAAACGACTTCGAAGGAGAAAGTCATTTGTATGATCTGAGTATGTAGATTCACGATAACAGTGACTGGAAGCAAACTCAGCGTTCTTTTTCTGTAAATGTGCAGGTCTAGTGGTGTACAGTTTCGGTGTGCTGTCGGTTGTTTCGAGTGTGGTGCTCTTCCATCGGCATTCATTTGTGAATTCGTTTTTCTCAATGGAATATTCTTCACTAGTCACGTCAGGTTTCCAGTCATCATGTCTTTATGGTAAGTTTGCTTTAGTTTCTTTTATTATTATTATTATTTATTTTCTCTCTGTGTTTTGTTCTTTTCACTACTCGTGCAATTCTGACTGTGTCTGTGTTCTAGATGTACACTCTTTGTGTTGTGTTAACGTTTGTAGTATGTGTAATTTGTCAATAAGTTTTTCCCTGTGTTGCTAGGTGGGACTAAGACTTTAATTGTCCTGTTAGTTTCTTTTTCTTTTGTGGTGGAGGTCTGAGGGAGAGAGGAAGACAACATTGAGCTTGCACACACATGATCTGGTCAGCTACAAATGTTTATTTTTCAATTTCACCCTGGGTATACACTTTTCAACAGCATAAGTCGGTCATGGACACAGTAACAGATTTGATTCGAAATACCCCTTTCACTCAAAAATATACCTGATGAGCGTCTCACTCAGCCTGACTCCATAACTAAGCTATTTTACTCTTTTATATCGAGGATAATAGAATAAGCACTCATGTGCTTTTTTCATCCAGTCCCCATGTGTATGCAGTTTTGTAAATGTTGTCATCCATTCCCACCAGCACACAATGGCCTACTCTTCCAAAAAGTGGAGTGGGTTTTAACGTGTGCGCAAGATGTTATTTCTGTCGTCAGTAGGGTGGTGTCCTACATATGATAGCTCGGAACGGACACATCTAAACACCACTGAAGTGACCCAGCAGCAGCACAAGGACTCTCTAACTGGTAGCCCTTCGGTGGCTTGACATTCAAAGGCTTTCTATGGACTTCCGACCCTGGGTATGCGACATAAAAAAAATCTGGGTATTGCTGGGATAGAGAGATTGAAACGAGTGGTGTGGGAACAGCAGGACAAGAATGGCACAGAAGATGAGGCGCACAAAAATATGTAAAACAAGGCAAGGCAAGTCAAGTCAAGTCAAGTCAAGTCAAGTCAAGCAAGTCAAGCAAGTCAAGCAAGGCAAGTCAAGGCAAGTCAAGGCAAGTCAAGTCAAGTCAAGTCAAGTCATGTCAAGCAAGGCAAGTCAAGTCAGTCAAGTCAAGTCAAGTCAAGTCAAGTCAAGTCAAGCAAGGAAAGTCAATGCAAGTCAAGTCAATGCAAGTCAAGGCAAGGCAAGTCAAGTCGAAGGTAAAACAGGTCAAGTGAAAGCAAGTCAAGTCAAGGCAAGGCAAGTCAAGGCAAGGTAAGGTAAAGCAAGGCAAGTCAATGCAAGTCAAGGCAAGGCAAGGTAAAGCAAGTCAAGGCAAGGCAAGGCAAGTCAAGTCAAGTCAAGTCAAAGCAAGGCAAGGCAAGTCAATGCAAGTCAAGTCAAGTCAAGGCAAATCAAGTCATGTCCCAAGTCAAGTCAAGGCAAGTCAAGGCAAGTCAAGGCAAGGTAAGGCAAAGCAGGGCCAGTCAATGCAAGGCAAGGTAAGGCAAGGCAAATCCCAAGTCCCAAGTCAAGTCAAGTTAAGTCAAGTCATCCAGTCTACCATCACCTCATCTGCAGAAAAAAAACCCAAACTACATTGATTCCTCTGTGTATCCTGAGGTCGGGACCGACATGACTGATGAGAATGTTTCCCATAATTTCCCTCTGGACCATTCACAGTGTTTTTGACTTGACAGTTCATTTCCTTACACAGAATGTGAGAGAGAAAGAAAGAAAGAAGTAAGGAAGGAAAGAAAGAAAGAAAGAAAGAAAGAAAGAAAAAGGCAAGGAGGGGGACAGACAATAGAAAAAGAGAATCAAGGGGAAAAAGAAGGGAAAAACAGAAAAAAATGTAGACAGAAAGAAGGACAGAAAGAAAGAAAGAAAAAGTAGGGAAGAAAGAAAGAAAAAAAAGAAAAAGATAAAGGAGAGAGAGAGAGAGAGAGAGAGAGAGAGAGAGAAACAATAAAAATGGAAAGCAGGAAAAAAAGTAGGGAAAAAGAAGACAGAAAAAAAAGAAAGAAGGAAATACAGCGAGAAATAAATAAATAAATATATAAAGACAAGGGGAGAGAGACATACCATAAAAAAGGAAAGAAGAAGGGAAAAGAGGAGGAAGAAAACCTCGAGAAAAGAGAAGAAATGTAGACAGAAAGAAAGAAAAAACGAAAATAAGAAAGAAAAGAAAAAACCGGAAAAAGAGGAGGAAACGAAAGAAAAAGACAGGTAGGATGACAGACGGTTAAAATAGCATAGCAGCAGAAAAATAAAGAAGAATGAAAGACAGAAAAAGAAAAAATTGTAGACAGACAGACAGGAAAGAAGAAAGAAAAAACGGAGAGAGAACAAAAAAACAGAAAAGGTGAGAGAATTACAGAGGTGAAGAGAAGGAATGAAGCAAGGAAGAAAGAAAGACAACTGAAAGACATGCAATGAATTTTTTATAACATGAAAAAAAAATTGCAGAGAAAAGAAAATCACAAAAAAGGAAAGAGATGAAACGAAAGAAGGAAAAAAAGAAAGAGAGGCAGAAAGAAAGAAAAGAAAGAAAGAAAGAAAGAAAAGAAGAAGAACAATAATTATACAAATCACAGGACACAGAACAAGCTTAAAACCAGAAAAATGCATAGAAAAAGCAAAAAGAAAAATGAATTAGAAAAACCTGAAGAAAAATGCAAAGCGTAACAAATTAAAAGAAAGAAAATACATGAAAGAAAAAAAAAACAAGCAAACAAAACACAAAATGCTGGACAAAGAAAACAAAAGAATGAACTAAAACGAAAGAAGCGAAGAGAATAGAAAGACAAAACAACAAACACGAACGATAAAAAAACACATAAAAAATCCAATACTAAACAAAAAGGGAAGAAAAACAAAAGACTGTACGAGTTAAAATAAATAGGTGAAAGAAGAAGAAAATCAAAACCGACAAACCACAAAGGAAGACGAAAAAAAAAAAGAGAGTTAACAATTAGCTTGTAAGGCTGTCTAATACCAAATAGCTATCATGACTGAAGATATTTTCTAACCCAGCTCAAAAAGTTTGGTAACATAATTATCAGTACAAGCAAAATGTCACAGCCCACATTAAATTATTGTTACACTTCGACACATTGTATTGACATTCCCTTCACATGACCCAAGACAGGCTAAGATTCTCCCCTCTTGTTTCATCTCATTTCTGTCCGTGCCTTAATAATCAACTCCCCCTCCACCCCCATCACCCTGCCCGAGTGTACAACCTTTGTGTGTGTGGTTGGGGGGGGGGGGGCGGGAGGCGTGTGTGTGTTTACATTTGAATTAGTAAAAACTATTAATTGTGTGCGTGTGTGTGTGTTTACATTTGAATTTGTAAAAAATCTATTAATTGAAACTGGCTGCATGTGAAAGATTAGGATAAAGGAAAGAGCTTTGATTTGATTTTTGCAAGATATAGCGCTGTATAAATTTCATGTATTATTATTATTATTATTATTATTATTATTTTAATAACAACCTTGATATTCTTCATTAACAAAATAAAAACGAGATGACCAAGACACACTGACTGAAAAGAAGTATCAGTTCTTCACCTTCCTCCAACACTCAGACAGCAACTATCCTCATCTGTCACACGAGCAAAAACGCGTCACGCTGCCGTTAAGCGCCTGACAAGTCAGGCCTAGGCATCCCACTTCAGCATAAGAAGAGAATTGTTATCTTTTAAGTCTTTCTGGGGAAAAGAGTTAGTGCAGGAAAATGCACCAAGAAGGCAGAACATAGACAGGAAGGAGAAGGTGACAGGAAGAAAAGGAACAACAAGGCAGAGAGAAAGAGAGTGATAAAAAAGAGGAAATTTCCTTGCACAGAATTTCTAGAAGGTGGGGATGTTATTCATAGTGACAGGCCCCCGGCACCCCCACGGGGTAGTACATCACTCAGTGCCTTAACTGCTCCAGAGGGAGTTAGTGGGTTAGTGCTTTAACTGCTCCAGAGGGAGTTAGTGGGTTAGTGCTTTAACTACTCCACATGGAGTTAGTGGGTTAATACCTTAACTTCTCCACAGGGAGTTAGTGGGTTAATACCTTAACTTCTCCACAGGGAGCTAGTGGGTTAATACCTTAACTTCTCCACAGGGAGCTAGTGGGTTAATACCTTAATCCACAGGGAGTTAGTGGGTTAGTGCCTTAATTAGTCCACGGGGAGTTAGTGGGTTAGTGCCTTAATTAGTCCACGGGGAGTTAGTGGGTTAGTGCCTTAATTAGTCCACAGGGAGTTAGTGGGTTAATACATTAACTACTTCACAGGGAGCTAGTGGGTTAGTGCCTTAATTAGTCCACAGGGAGTTAGTGGGTTAATACATTAACTACTTCACAAGGAGCTAGTGGGTTAATACATTAACTACTTCACAGGGAGCTAGTGGGTTAATACCTTAACTACTCCACAGGGAGTTAGTGGGTTAATACCTTAACTACTCCACAGGGAGTTAGTGGGTTAATACCTTAACTACTCCACAGGGAGTTAGTGGGTTAATACCTTAACTACTCCACAGGGAGTTAGTGGGTTAATACCTTAACTACTCCACAGGGAGTTAGTGGGTTAATACCTTAACTACTCCACATGGAGTTAGTGCCTTACCTACTCCACAGAGAGTTCGTGGGTTAATACCTTAACTACTCCACAGGGAGCTAGTGGGTTAGTGCTTTAACTGCTCCACAGGGAGTTAGTGGGTTAATACCTTAACTCTCCACAGGGAGTTAGTGGGTTAATACCTTAGCTACTTCACAGGGAGTTAGTGGGCTAATATCTTAACTACTCCACAGGAAGTTAGTGGGTTAATACATTAACTACTCCACAGGGAGTTAGTGGGTTAGTGCCTTAACTACTCCACAGGGAGTTAGTGGTTTAGTGCCTCAACTACTCCACAGGGAGTTAGTGGGTTAGTGCTTTAACTACTCCACAGGGAGTTAGTGGGTTAATACCTTAACTACTCCACAGGGAGTTAGTGGGTTAGTGCTTTAACTACTCCACAGGGAGTTAGTGGGTTAGTGCCTTAACTACTCCACAGGGAGTTAGTGGGTTAATACCTTAACTACTCCACAGGGAGTTAGTGGGTTAGTGCCTTAACTACTTCACAGGGAGTTAGTGGGTTAGTGCTTTAACTACTCCACAGAGAGTTAGTGGGTTAGTACATTAACTACTTCACATGGAGGTAGTGGGTTCATACATTAACTACTTCACAGGGAGTTAGTGGGTTAATACCTTAACTACTTCACAGGGAGTTAGTGGGTTAGTACCTTAACTACTTCACAGGGAGTTAGTGGGTTAATACCTTAACTTCTCCAGAGGGAGTTAGTGGGTTCAACTCCAAACTGCCACACATTCTTGGTAGTGGGTTAGTGCCTTAAGTACTCCACAGGCAGTTAGTGAGTAAGTCAAGTCAAGTTACATCCATCCCTTCTCCTTACTTTCTCCGTCTCTTCAATTGTGGAGAAACAAAACTTGTATGGTATTGATTCCACTGTGGATCCTAAAACCTGGAACCGTATGAGACATTAGGACTTTTTCCGTGATTTCCCTAAAGAACCCCTGAATATGTTTTTGGCTCAACAGTTTATTTATTTAAAAATAACCCCCTCGCCCCCCCCCCCCCCCAAAAAAAAAAGCAAGATTGAAGGAGACAGAAATATAAAAAAAAAGAAAAGAGATAATTAAAGAAATAAAAGGAGAGAAAAGAAAGAAAGGAAAGAGAAGAAAGAAAGAAAGAAAAGAAAAGAAAGGAAGAAAGAAAGAACGAAAGAAAAGAAAGAAAGAAAGAAAGAAAAGAAAAGAAAGAAAGAAAGATAACAAAAGAAAGAAAAAAGGAAAGAAAGAAAGAAAAAAAGAAAAGAGAGAAAGAAAGAAAAGAAAAAAGAAAGAAAAGAAAAGAAAGAAAGGAAGAAAAGAAAGAAAACCAAATGGAAGAAGACGAACAACAAAAAAGAAAAAGAAAGAAGAAATCGGCGAATCAATCAAAAAGGAACAGACTAAACAGTGGAAACAGCAAGCTGGCTTGAAAAAAAAGTTGCAAGCCTGTTTGTGTCATTACAGAGTTGTTGTTTTGTTTTCTTCTAACAAGACATTCTTCACTCCTCTCAAAAGTCCTTCGGATGAGACTATAAACCGAGGTCCCGTGTGCGAACGCACGCAAAACATCTTGGCGCACACGTTTTTACAACCCGTTCCGCTTTTCGGGAGATCAGGCCA
>CM054155.1:36169921-36174921 GCA_028751875.1 Rapana venosa | reverse complement strand
ATAATTACCTGCATGGCATCGCAGGGACGTTCCATGTTCTGTATTGCCTGGTACCTCTCTCACTAGGGGACATGAATTTCACAGGAGCGGTAGGGCGTGAAAGGGAATGTTGATGCCTGAAAGTGGCATCACAAAAAGAATAAGAATTTTTCATCGAAAAGTCTCTAGAAAAGGCAGTGAGGGTAGAGTGAGGGTAGAGTGAGGGTAGGGTGAGGGTAGAGTGAGGGTAGAGTGAGGGTACAGTGAGGGTAATGTGAGGGTAGGGTGAGAGTAGGGTGGGGTTAGGGTGAGGGTAGAGTGAGGGTAGGGTGAGGGTAGAGTGAGGGTAGAGTGAGGGTAGGGTGAGGGTAGAGTGAGGGTAGAGTGAGGGTAGGGTGAGGGTAGGGTAAGGGTAGAGTGAGGGTAGAGTGAGGGTAGAGTGAGGGTAGGGTAAGGGTAGAGTGAGGGTAGGGTAAGGGTAGAGTGAGGGTAGAGTGAGGGTTAGGGTAAGGGTAGAGTGAGGGTAGGGTGAGGGTAGAGTGAGGGTAGAGTGAGGGTAGGGTGAGGGTAGAGTGAGGGTAGAGTGAGGGTAGGGTGAGGGTAGAGTGAGGGTAGGTGAGGGGTAGGGTGAGGGTAGGGTAAGGGTAGAGTGAGGGTAGGTGAGGGTAGAGTGAGGTAGGATAGAGGGTAGAGTGAGGGTAGGGTGAGGGTAGAGTGAGGATAGAGTGAGGGTAGAGTGAGGGTAGGGTTGAGGGTTAGAGTGAGGGTAAGGATGTTGTAGGTGAGTGGTAGGGTGAGGGTAAGGGTAGATGGTGTAGTAGGTAGAGTGGGGTAGGGTAGGTAGAGTGGGTAGAGTGTGGTAGAGTGAGGGTAGAGTGAGGTAGTGAGTGGGTAGGTGAGGTAGAGTGAGGGTAGGTGAGGGATAGAGTGTGGGTAGAGTGAGGGTAGGGTGAGGATAGAGTGAGGGTAGGTGAGGATAGAGTGAGGGTAGGTAAGTGAGGGTAGAGTGTAGGGTAGAGTGAGGGTGAGTGAGGTGAGTGAGGGTAGAGTGAGGGTAGAGTGAGGGTAGATGAGGGTAGAGTGAGGGTAGAGAGGTAGGGTGAGTGAGGGTAGAGTGAGGGTAGAGTAGGTTGATGGGGTAGAGTGAGCGTAGGAGTTAGTCGTGATTAAAGCTTGGGTCGGTGAGGTGTGATGCAGGTCTTGATTCACGAGTAGGCTTGCATCGTTTGTGTGCTTGTTACCTTGTAGAATGACCTGTTATTCTGTCTGTTGTTGTTGTTGGTTTGCAATCTGTTTGCATCTCTTTTGTCTGCTTGTAACTATCTGTTTGTGTGTCTGGTAATTCTGTTCATTCTTATCTTGTGTATGTCTGTGTTTCTGTTAGTGTCTATATACTGTCCGTCTCTCGCATGTCTGTCTGTCTGTGTATCTGTCAATCTGTTTCAGTACCTTTTGTCTGTCTGTGTTTCTGAAAGTCTCTATCTGTCCGTCTCTCACACTTGTCTGTCTGTGTATCTCTCAGTCTATATTTTTTATCTTGTTGTCTGTCTGTGTTTTTGTCAGTGTCTTATCTGTCCGTCTCTCACATGTCTGTCTGTCTGTGTATCTGTCATCTTTCTCTATCTTTGTGTCTGTCTGCGTTTCTGTCTGTGTCTTTATCTGTCCGTCTCTCACACGCTTGTCTGTCGTCTCTCTATCTGTTACATCTATCAACCTGTTTCTCTCTCTTTGTGTCTGTCTCAGTCTCTGTCAGTATCTATCTATCTATCTATCTATCTATCTATCCGTCCCATCTTCTCTCACACACACAAATTTATTCATGACATGCCACGAGTTCTATCACTGTCTGTCCTTCCCTCCCCCCCCCCCCCCCCACCCCCCCGCCACCTCCAACTTCTGCATAATATCGCCTTGTGAGCAGCAGCAGCAGCAGCAACAATAGCCTCAGCAGCAGCAGCAGCAGGAGAAGGAAACAAGAGGCAACTTCATCCTGCTGTAAGCCAGGCTCTTGTGGTGCCCATATGCCAGCAAGACAGTTCATTTCCTCGAGACCTCATTTTCCTCTGATCTCTTTTCGCCTGCTTCTGACACTTTTTTTCTTCACAACACGCAGGGGACTGACTGACTGACTGACTGGCTAGAAAGAAGTGGCGGATCGTTCTGGGTAATTGTTATATTATAGAGTGAGTGGGGTGGGGTTGTTGGGCGGGTGGGTGGGTGGGTGGGTGGTTAGATAGAGGGTGTGTGTGTGCGTGTGTGTGGGTGTAGTGTGTGTGTGTGTGTGTGTGTGTGTGTGTGTTGTGTGTGTGTTTGAATGTGTAAGGATGTGTTGTGTGTGTGTGTGTGTGTGTTTGTGTGTGTGCGCGCGTGCGTGCGTGCTTGTGTGTGTGTGTGTGTGTGTGTGTGTGTGTGTGTGTGTGTGTGTGTGTGTGTGTGTGTGTGTGTGAGGGTAAGTGTTTGTGTGTGAGAAAGAAAAGATAGATGGGTGAGGAAGAGAAACAACACTGAATAGATCGGGGTTCAAAGTATGTGGCGGTTCGATCCCCGTTTGGGCCAGAAACTTCCCACCCTAATCCACTAAGACCGTGAGTGGTGGTCTGTGTTCTAGTCTTTCGGATGAGTCGATAATCCGAGGTCCCGTATGTTGCACATAATTACTTACCACACGTAAAAGAACCCACGGCAACAAATTAGTTGTCCATGTCAAAATTCTAGATAAAACAGCCACTCCGATAGGGAAACGAATACAGTTGCAGACAGAAAAAGGAACAAAATAATGGGTGGCGCTGCTCTTGTGGCGACGGGTTCTCCCCGGGGAGAGGAACCCGAATTTCACGCAGACAAATCTGCCGTGACTTAAAGTGGTATACAACATAATGCATTACAATACAATACACTAAACTTTTAAAAAGAATGAATGTACAACAGTGTCAGGCCACAATACATGGGGTGTGGGGAGCGAATCAGAACACAGTGAGTTTTAAATTGATAATAGCCAGGAACCAAAGTAGACCTGGGTAAGGTAATGTAAGGTAAGGTGAGGTAAGGTAAAGGTAAAGGTGTCCCATAACCTATGTGATCGTAGGGGAGTGAGGAATCAGAGACCTCAACTTCTCAAGGGGCCAGCATATTGAGGGCGGCGCCCATCTCCTCTCCCTCACTGCTTTGCCTTCCCTGACCCTAAAGAGGGCAGGTACCCATTTACAGCTGGGTGAACTGGGGGAACTGTACTGAAGCCAAGGAGCGCAAACGGTCACCCATCCGAGTGGTAACCACGCTCGACGCTGCTTAACCTTAGCTTGGAGGAAAGCGAGTGCTCCGACTACTGAGCTATCCCGTCGCCAGACTTGGGTATAAACTCTTATTACAGGAACAAGAAATTAAATCTTGGAGAAAAAAGGAATGGGGATGGAGGTGGGGGTGGGGTGGGTGGGTGACTGTTTGGTAAACTAATGTGATTGATGAGTTAAGAGAGAAGAAACGGAAAACAGCCTCTCCTTAAACCTATTCTTGCAATTACTGCTTGACACCTTTCCGTCTGGGTCTATTATGGGTCTGACACTTCTCTGGAACATGGCCGGCTTTCGGTGTTAGATTTGTGTGTGTTGGATGGAATGGGGGGAGGGGGGGTTGTTGTGTGTGTTTATAAAAAAAATTGAACTGAATGTCAAAGTCTTTTGGATGAGACTATAAACCGAGGCTCCGTGTTCGAACGCATGCAGAACATCTTGCGCACACGTTAAATCCTGATCCGCTTTTCGAAAGAGTAGGCCATTGTGTGCCGGTGGGAACAGATGACAAAATTTACAAAACCTCATACACACGGGGACTGTATGTAAAAAAAAGCACATGAGTGCTTATTCCATTATCCTCGATATATATATATATATATATATATATATATATATATATATATAATAATAATAATAATAATAAATGGAATTTATATAGCGCTATATCTTGCAGAGACAAATCAAAGCGCTTGCACTCAACTCATTCTTACACAGTCATACAACCAGTGACAAGCAATAGTTCCATCAAGTCCAAATGTGCACACACGCACACACACACACACACAGGTCACACACCCTGGCAGGGCAATAGAATCTTGGTTGTTGAAGGCAGGGGAAAAAAAACTATGAGATGAGGCAGGAGAGGAAAATCCTCTTAGGTTTGAAATAAATATGTCTTGAGACTGGATTTAAAAGTGTCATAAGAAGGCTTTTGGCGGAGAGAGAGGGGGAGATCATTCCACATTAATGGACCAGAAATAGAGAAAGAGCGACGGCCGATGGTGGATTGGTTGAATCTAGGTATTCGTAAGGACAAGGTATCTGCAGCAGAGCGGAGAGAACGAGAAGGAGTGTACAAGTGAAGACATTCACAGAGGTAGGCGGGTGCTGTTTTGTGGAGACATTTGTAACAGAGGGTACTGATCTTATAGTTTACTCTCTGTGGCACAGGCAGCCAGTGGAGAGATTGCAAGAGAGGGGTAATGTGCTCAGATTTTTTCTTTCTGAGGATTAGACGAGCTGCAGAGTTTTGTATACGTTGAAGGGATTGGATAGATGATGCTGGCAGACCAGCCAACAGAGAGTTGCAATAGTCCAGACGTGAAAGAATGAAAGACGCAACAAGTTTGGATGTTGCATCTGTGGACAGGTACTTTCGAATTGCACTAATACGCCGTAATTGATAGTAGCACGACTGGCAGGTCTGAGTGATGAATTTTTGCATAGAGAGTGTGTTGTCAATAATGACCCCTAGATACTTCACAGCAGTGGATAAAGGGACTGATGCATTGCCAAGTTGTATTGAAGCTGTTGCGATGGAAGAGAGTTTGTGTTTGGTCCCTACAAGCATGGTTTCTGTTTTATCTGCATTTAGCTGTAATTTGTTCTGTATCATCCAATTTTGGATATCTTGAAAGCAGTGGGCCATATTTGTAAAGACAGAAGGCAGATTTTCAGGAGTGTCGCTGCTTAGAATCTGAGAGTCATCTGCATAAAAATGATGGTTGA
>CM054155.1:36149921-36164921 GCA_028751875.1 Rapana venosa | reverse complement strand
TTGAACACTTTGTTGTTATTGTCTTCGATTTTACGTCTGTTCACTCTCAGTGATATTAGACGATTGAACACTTTGTATTGATGGAGATGTACATGCTTTATGAAAGAATATAACCTGCAAAATGCAAGGGACCAAAAAAAACCCCAATCATACACATGCAGAAGATCAAATACGCACGTTCAAGATCCCATACTTCACGTCAGCGCTTGGTGGGTCGCGGAAACACAAACATACCCACCCAGCATGCAACCTGTACAACGACATGAGCTGCTCTGAAGACGAGACGTTTCGGCTGAGACCAGAGGTAAGACAGATCTACTGCGAAATAACCAGCACAGGAGAAGAAACCATCCCATGTATTATTAGTAAACCAGGCAGTGCAACAGTGCTCACCAGGCATTTACACGAACCAATCTCATGTCACCCACGTTCCTTTCCTTAAAAGAGAGGGAACCCCATGGTGTGTGACTTGTGATGTGCGGGTAACCATCAAGTATCTGCTTCTGGAGTGTCGAGATGTCTAATATATTAGGCACAACAAGCAATTTTACTGCAGACTCCCTAAAAGATCCTTTTTCGTGCATGTGATCTCATGAATATTATATCTTTTTTTTAATACTTCTTCCCCAGCACAAGCACACACACACACACACACAAACAAACAAACAAAAAGACTGCTAAATGATCGTTTGAAAAATCAGAGGAAATTTCGAAACTACTTAATCAAAAATGGATACAAAGTGAAGACATGTTAATTTTCATCCGATCTGGTAGGCTGAAGGGTTTGTCTCCCGTGATAACAGGATACAGAAGGAATTAATCAAGCGCAAGAGCGAGAACACCTATAGGCTTAGGAAGGTAGAGAGTTTCAATTACTGTCTCGAAAATAACCACGCAATCACACACACACATACACACATACTCACACACACACACACATGCACACACACACACGCACACACACACACACACACAAACACACACTCACACACACGTATGTGTACACACGCACATACAAACCAGCGCACGCGCGCACCAACGCACTAGCACACGCATACTCACACACACACATGCACGCATTCACGCATGAGCATACGCACACATACACACATCACTGTCACATTCTGCCTGTCTTTTTGTCGATCTCTCTCTCCCTCTCTCCCTCTCTCTCTGCCTGTCTATCTGTCCGTCGGTCTGCCTGCCCCCTCTCTCTCATATACACACACGCGCGCGCACACACATACACACAGAGGCAAACACACAGGACACACACAGGCAAACGCACATACACGCTCAAATAGAGGCAAACACACACACACACACACACACACACACACGCACACACAGAGGCAAACACATACACACACAAATTGATTTCTCGAAGAGCTGAAAGTGCACAGCTACATTTGTCCCTTTGATTACGCCAATACATAATAATTATCAAACAAACTTTTTTATGCATAGAAATATTCAGAAAGTAATTGTCAGTTGCCTGTACTGCTATAAAATTTATTCTATTATACATAGTTCTATAATTTGAATATTCTACATAAATAGCCGATGCTCACATAGAACAAGTGTTTATAAATTTCAACAGTTTAAAAAATGCTATTACTAATCTAATATTTTAATTGTACGCTTTTATTATGTCATGTAAGTCTGTAAATATAAACGTAATCTTTCATCACGGCAGAATGGACAAGACTAGTTTTACTACGACTCCAATGAGTTAAAAAAAAAAAGCAACAACAACATCAAATGCATTTCACACGTAAGAGATGTCAGCTTAATGGGGAGATAATTTCAGATCCCAGAAGACGCACTAAAGTACATTTCACACGTCAGCGAATAGCCCATTAAAGGGGGAGACAATTTCAGATCCGAGAAGACACACTAACGTACATTTCACGCGTAAGAGATGTGAGCTTAAAGGGGAGATAACTTCAGATCCGAGAAGACACACTAAGTACATTTCACACGTCAGCGCATAGCCCATTAAAGGGGAGACAATTTCAGATCCGAGAATACACACTAAAGTACATTTCACACGTCAGAGAATAGCCCATTAATAATAATAATAATAATATATGGAATTTATATAGCGCTTAATCTTGTAAAAAACAAACAAATCGAAGCGCTTGCACTCAATTATTGACAGGCATGCAACTCTCCTTAAACATAATGAACAACAGATTTCAAATCCATACGCGCGCACGTATGCACGCACGCATGCACACACACGCACGCACGCACGCACGCACGCACGCACGCACGCACACACACACACACACACACACACGGAACAACACTTAGAAGGTGAAAGATGCTGTTGAAAATTAGGGACAGATATGTGGGGGGAAAGTCTCAGGTAGGAAATAAGTGTGTTTTGAGGCTGGATTTGAAGGTATCAAGTGAAGGCTTTTGGCGAAGTGAAAGAGGGAGGTCATTCCAGGTGGATGGACCAGAAACAGAGAAAGAGCGACAGCCAACAGTGGTTTGTTTGAATCTGGGTGTTCGAAAGCACAAAGTATCTGCAGCTGAGCGAAGGGAACGGGATAGAGTATACAGGTGAAGACAGTTACAAAGATAAGATGGTGCAGATTTGTGGAGACATTTGAAACAGAGGGTATTGATTTTATACTCCAGTCTTTGTGAGACAGGCAATCAGTGAAGAGATCGCAGAAGAGGAGTGAGGTGTTCAGATTTTTTCTTTTTTAGGACCAGTCGAGCTGCAGAGTTTTGTATGCGTTGAAGATGGTGGATAGATGATGCTGGTACGCCAGCCAAAAGAGAATTACAATAGTCTAAACGTGAAAGAATGAGAGATGTGACGAGCTTGGAAGTTGCATCAGTGGACAGATACTTGCGAATCGCGCTTATGCGCCGTAATTAAAGGGGAGACAATTTCAGATCAGGGAAGACGAATCACCACAGACAGTACCATATAGCGAGAGCAGTTCAGTAGCGAGAAGGGAATAGCTGACATTACCCATTACACTTCGCTCCATCCAACTGCTCTAGACAGTGAGGGAAAACCAGAACTACGGTGAAGAGGATGCTGACGTGATGATAGATGCTGGGAGAAGATGCAGGAGAAAAATCCTGTCTGATCCCTGTCTTCCACACTGGGTCTTCCAGCATCCTCGTGTCTTTTCCTTTTGAGGTAGGCCTACGTGCGATGCCAGGACATTCTGGTTTGGCGGGGTACAGTAGTAAGATGCAGACCGTTTGGATGTGAGTATATATATGTTGCAGACGCTATATAGCCGAGTGGTCAAGAACCGTTGAACTTTTCAATCCCGTGGGTCCATGAAGGTATAGGTTTGAATCTTGGCGGCTGTGTCTTGTGAATAAATAGTAGGGATTCTTTATGATCTTTCAGGTCAACATCGAATGCAGGCCTGCCATT
The DNA here is from genome assembly GCA_028751875.1 of Rapana venosa. Classification (NCBI taxonomy): domain Eukaryota; kingdom Metazoa; phylum Mollusca; class Gastropoda; order Neogastropoda; family Muricidae; genus Rapana; species Rapana venosa. Next base: position 36,161,512 of record CM054155.1, on the reverse strand, counting down.
GCCTCACTTCCCTTTGTGTATAAAATCATGCACGTGCAAAGGAATTGAACACTTTGTATTGATGGAGATGTACATGCTTTATGAAAGAATCTTCTTCTTCATGTGCCAGGTCTGTTGCAGACATCGGCGATCATGGTCTTCCATTCCTCTCTGTTGTCAGTTCTCCTGATGAGTTCATTGTTGGGGGATTCTTTCCTCGTTGCGTAGCTATTCAGACTGTCTGTGTATTTTGTGCGTTTTTGTGTATTTATGAAAGAATATAACCTGCAATATGCAAGGGACCAAAAAAACCACAATCATACACGTGCAGAAGATCAAATACGCACGTTCAAGATCCCATACTTCACGTCAGCGTTCGGTAGGTCACGGAAACACAAACATACCCACCCAGCATGCAACCTGTACAACGACATGAGCTGCTCTTCTCTGAAGACGGGACGTTTCGGCTGAGACCAGAGGTAAGACAGATCTACTGCGAAATAACAAGCACAGTAGAAAAAACATTCTATGTATTGTTATTAGTAAACCAGGCAGTGCAACAGTGCTCACCAGGTTACACACGAACCATTCTCATATCCCCTTGCTTAAAGGAGAGGGAACCCCATGGTGCGTGACTTGTGATGTGCCGGTAACCATCAAGCATCTGCTTCTGGAGTGTTGAGGTGTCTAATATATTAGGCACCACAAGCAATTTTACTGCAGACTTCCTAACAGATCATTTTTCGTGCACATGATCTCATGAATATGATATCTTTTTTTTAATACTTCTTCCCCAGCACACACACACACACACACACACACACACACACACACACACACACACACACACACGCGCGCGCGCTCTCTGTCTGTCTGTCTGTCTCTCTCCGATGGAAACCATTTTTAATTTCCTTGGGAGAATCCGGCTTGTTCCGTTTGATATGAGTGAAAGTGTTACAGTTGGTCACTAAGAACAAGGTCGTTTTAAAGAATCTGGTTTTGGTTTTATTTCATTTTATGTGTGGCTGATGTTGTTTCTCCTCCCCATAACGCGGTGCCCGTCCTGGGTTGACCCTTACGGTTGGCCAGGGCGTTGACACAAGAAATGACAGTAGAGCTGGTTTTATGACTTGTTTTAATCTGTATATAGCTGTACAGTTTTAATCTTATATCTAAAATTTGACAAGGTGACAGCCCGGATTTGGCCTCTGTGGTCGGCGGGGCTATAAACAACAGGATTGGATTGAGGTAGAGCAGACACCACTCGGAAAAGGAAATACACAGTTGTCTTCCCAACTGTCTGCCCATCCTATTTGATACACCATCCCAATAAGACTTTCCTGACAGTGCGATTTATCTCCCCAGAAAATAAAAAAATAAAAAGAGAAAGGATGGACTTCGAGGGTTTAAATACAAGACAGGGGATCAGACGGGATTTTCTGCTGAATCCCTAATTCCCTATTTATCAACAGCACCACCACAGCTACGGTTTTTCCTCAACGGTCGAGACAAACTAAGTTAAAGTAGAGGAATGATATGTGTAAACTACTTTGCTGTGGTTGCATACTTGCTCAAAGAAAATGAACGGATAATTTACAATAAAAAATAATCTTCACTGATTTATAAAGGGGACAGACATCAGGATGCAATTGGATGGCTCATTTCCTTCACAAGATATTCATCTCATTTAAATTATGAAATGATCCGTATGTCTGTCTGTGTACAGGGTACCTGAAAACTAAAACTAATACAAACACGTCAGGAATACACACACACACACACACACACACACACACACACACACACACACACACACACACACACACACACACACACACACACACACGAGAGAGAGAGAGAGAGAGAGAGAGAGAGAGAGAGAGAGAGAGAGAGAGAGAGAGAGAATTAAAAAAAAATTCTTTTATATCGAGGATAATGGAATAAGCACTTACATGAGACAGACAGACAGACAGACCGATGGGCGGTTTTAAACGAGATAAAATAAGAGAGAGAGAGAGATAGAGAGAGAGAGAGAGAGAGAGAGAGAGAGAGAGAGAGAGACAGACAGACAGACAGACAGACAGACAGACAGACAGATACAGAGACATAAAGAGAAACACAGAGACAAAGACAGAGAGAGAAACAGACAGTCAAAGGCGTCTGAAAGGAGATGGACAGAGAATAATGATAATCAGGAAGAGAAGGAAACAACGACAGCATTGTCACAATATCATAGCATCAACAAAAAACAAGTCTCCCGACATGATCTCCTTTTTCTTGGCTGTAATTATCAGAATGGCCGAAAGATAACGAGCCAATGCAGCGGTAAAGCAGAAACCAAACTGGTACAAAGAACACAGCGACAGTCATTGAGTGTTGTGTGGTGGTGTTCTTTTCCACATGAAAAAAGAATCAATATAAACCGATTACGTAGAAGAAAATCTAAAAAGCTTGAAAGAATGATGATGATAATAATAATGATGATAATAATGCCATTGGCATCCAGAAACAGAATTATTTTCTTTTTGTGAAATGTGAACCTCTGTGTGTGTGTGTGTGTGTGTGTGTGTGTGTGTGTGTGTGTGTGTGTATGTGTGTGTGTGTGTGTGTGTGTGTGTAATTTCAAACTCATTTCACATCTTTCCCATAAGTTGTGATATTAGACTCTTTAAAAAACCCATTTAAGTTCGAGGTCGAGTTCGAGTTTGAGTTCGATTTTCTCTCTCTCTCTCTCTCTCTCCTCTCTCTCTCTCTCTCTCTCTCTCTCTCTCCTCTCTCTCTCTCTCTCTCTCTCTCTCTCTCTCTCTCTCATCTCTCTCTCTCTCTGTGATCCTCACTCTGAACTCATTCCGGACTCTCCCTCTCCCTCATCCTCTGCACCGTGTGCTATATGCTGGAGTGCAGTACAAAATGTAAACATATAATTATGTTGGAGACACAAGAGGCTTTTCTACAAAGATGCCACAGTGGCAATATCTTTGATGTATATGATAGGAATGTGTGTGTATGTGTGTGTATTTTATTATTTTTTAAATTTATTATTTTATTTGGAGGATAGTGGAATAAGTACTCATGTGCTTTTTTTTTTTTTTTACATCCATCCCCGTGTGTATGCGATTTGTAAATATATATAAAAATATCTTTGGTGTGTATGATAGGAATGCGTGTGTATGTATGTGTGTTTTATTATTATTTTTATTTATTCTTTTATATGGAGGATAGTGGAATAAGCACTCGTGCGGTTTTTTACATCCATCCCCGTGTGTATGTGGTTTGTAAATATTATATATATATATATATATATATATATATATATATATATATATATATATATATATATATATATATTCCCACCGGCACACAATGGCCTACTCATACGAAAAGCGGAACATGATTTAACGTGTGCGCAAGATGTTCTGCGTGCGTTCGCGCACGGGGCCTCGGTTTATAGTCTCATCCGAAGGACTTTTGGGGAGAGTGGAGTTTGCACTGGTGTTAACTCCAGGGAAAATCCCCTGTGTGTGTGTGTGTGTGTGTGTGTGTGTGTGTGTGTGTGTGTGAGAGAGAGGGAGAGAGAGAGAGAGAGGGTGTGTGTATGCGCTGTGTGGTTGTGTGTGTGTGTGATAGTAGTGCATGTAAGATGCGTGTTTGCACTATGTGTGTATGTGCGCATATTATGTGTGTGCATTTCTGTATGCATATGTGTGTGTGTGCGCGCGCGCGTGCATGTGCACAAATGTGTGTGTGAATGTGTCTGCGCACGCAATTGCATGTGTGGACGCAGTAAATTCAAAATTTTAAAACAAATCCACTTTTAAAAATTAGATTTGGTGCGTCTGGTTGTATTCCCAGTCCTAACATCTCACATAGCAATAGCTGGAGGGGTGGGGAGGAGGTCACTTAGCCGAGTGGTTTGAGCATGTGTTCGAGATTCCACGACCTGGGAGATCGTAGGAAAAAAATAAATACTATACTTACTTTACTTTTTCCTTCGGCTTGTACTCTGTGGCGTCGCGGGGAGATACAACTGTCTGTCTGCAGCAAGGCGGGTAGCTTGGAGGAGGGACAATCCATGGACTTTCAGTGTTTCTGCGCCAAGGAATCACACTCCAGCGTCGCCTGGGTCTACCTCTGGCCCTCGTGCCAGAGTACCTCAAGTTGTAAGCACGCAAGGCTGACTGGTTTGGCGGCATCCGTGTGAGGTGCCCGAACCACTTGGTTCGTTGTTGTTCAATATGGTGTAGGACGGGTGTGGCTCCTACCATGTCTCTGATCACCTCGTTTCTTATCTTGTCTCTCCTGGTCTTGTTGACGGCTTTCCTCAAGCACTTCATCTCACACGTTACCAGTTTCTGCTCCAGGGCTTTTGTCAGGGGCCAAAAAGTAAAGTAGGTAATGCTGGCTAACGGGGCTCTGGTGAAACTACGACGGGCCTAGCTAGCCGGTAGTGGATTAAAAAATTGCTCAAGAGAAACAAAGGAAATACAAACGGACTGATCAAAAAAAAATAGATGTCCACCCTAAATTCACCAGAGTCCGCCACCAAGATTCGAACACGTGTCTTTATGAACCCACGGGATTGAAGTCAAACGGTTTTAACCACTCGGCTATAGCGTCCGTCTAGAGAGGTTTCTAATGCATTGTTTGTTTGTTTAGTTTTGTTTTGATTAGTTTAAACTCGTTCGATTTAATCTTCAAAACTATCAGGATTGTTAAAACGTTTAAATGTAAGCTGCTTTACGCTTGCATTTTAGATGAAAATATATTGATTGTGGATTTTAGAAGTTTTTTTTTTTAAAATTTCAAACAAATTTCTTTTTCAGCAGAGTCAGCATAACAAACCAAACATCAAATAAAGAAAGAATATCAAACTGCCATCTCTTCTTTTGTTTTATACCCTCTCCCCTTTTCCAATATGTTCAAACTCAACCCCTTCCCCCTAACACACACACACACACACAAACAAACACGCACACACACACACACACACACACAGACACACATACACAATAATAATGTGTAATAATGTAGTTAGGTAAAATTGATCAAGTTGTTTTTCTTCCCAGATAGATGGCTTGATGAAAAGAAGCAAATGCATTGCTTATTCAACGTACCATCTGGAAATAAAAATTTGACTTGACTTGACTTCACACACACGCACGGGACAGCCTAGTGGTTAGAACATTGTGCTCGCAATGTGACGACCCGGGTTCGATTCCAGTTCAAGGGGATATTTTCCCCTGGAGTTAACACCAGTGGAGACTCCACTCCCCTAAAAGTCCGGATGAGACTATAAACCGAGGCCCCGTGTGCGAACGCACGCAGAACATCTTGCGCACACGTTAAATCCTGTTCCGCTTTTCGTAAGAGTAGGCCATTGTGTGCCGGTTGGAACAGATGACAGAGTTTCAAAACCGCATACACACTGGGACTGATGTAAAAAAAGCACATACGTGCTTATTCCACTATCCTCAATATAAAAGAATAAAATAAAATAAATTTAAACAAAACCACACACGCACACGCACACACACATACACACACAACATTTACAAAAGGACAAAATTTACAAAGGTGCATACACACGGGGACTGTGTGTACAAAAGCACTCAAGTGCTTATTCCATTATCCTCGATATAAAAGAATAAAATGAAAATGAAAAAAAAGGAACAACAACAACCACACATACAAACTTTCTCTCCGTCTTGTTTAAAAAAAAGAGTACTGAACTCAAAATATAAGAAAAATAAGTATATCATATAATTTGTACTGCCGTGTTTCAGCAAAAACTCGTTCATAATCATATCATAATCTTAAAATCTTGCCTGTAAGGCCAGCTTACATAATCTTCATTAAAAAGAGAAATGTTCTGAATGTCTTTAGTTTCGGCATTGTTTTAGGTACCTTTCTACTTTTGTCCCTCTTATTTCGTATGACCTTATTTGCTTGTCACAGACATCGAAAAATGGAGTCTGTTTTTTGTTGTTGTTGTTGCTGTTGTTGTTCAAATCCATTATTGTTGACATTTCCTTCCCTTGCCATTTCGAACGAGAAGATTGTCTCAATTGTTTCAATGAATTCCTCTCTCTCTCTGTCTCTCTCTCTCTCTTTGCCACTCTCTCTTTTTGCCCCCCCCCCCTTCTCTCTGTGGTCTCTCTCTCTCTCTACAAAGTGCTCTCTCTCTCTCTCTCTCTCTCTCTCTTTGCCTCCCCCCTCTCTCTCTTTCTGATCTCTCTCTCTCTCTCTCTCTCTCTCTCTCTCTCTCTCTCTCTCTCTGTGGTATCTTTCTTTGCCTCTCTCTCTCTCTTTGCTTCTCTCTCTCTCTCGTCTCTCTTTTTCTCTCTCTCTCTCTCTCTCTCTCTCTCTCTCTCTCTCTCTCTCTTTCTCTCTCTCTCTGGTCTCTCTCTCTATGCCTCTCTCTCTCTTTGCATCCCCCCCCTCCCTCTCTGTCTCTCTGGTCTCTCTCTCTCTCTCACTCTTCTTAATGTCAACGTTTCTTGTGCTTTTCTTTCTTTCTTTCTTTCTTTCTGTTTATTTTTTAGGTCTGATAAGAGAACATTCTGTAATCGGTTTCTATAACGCCTGTAAGATATATCTTGACACGCACACACGCATGCACGCACACACACACAAACACACACACACACACAGTTTGACAGACAAAAGCAGGGCACAAACAATGTTGCAACCAAAGGCAAGAGTGTAAAATTGGTAAATGTTGGAGTTCTCTAGTTGAGGAAAGCAATGGTTATTAACTTGTCTCAGGGTTGACAAGGAATAATTTGTTATTTTTTCACAAACAAGAGGGCTATGTTTCGGCGGCTACTACCACCACCATCATCACCATCCTCTCTGTCTGACTGTCTGTCTGTCTACCTGTCTGTATGTCTGTCTGTCTCTCTCCCTGTATGTCTGTCTACCTGTCTGTATGTCTGTCTGTCTCTCTCCCTGTCCTCCCTCTCTCCCTTCTCTCTCTCTCTCTCTCCCTTTGTCTCCCGCTGTCTTGCTCTCTTCCCCTCTCTCTCTCTTTCCATCTCTCTCTGTCTGTCTCTCTATCTCTCTCTGTCTGTGTGTGTATGTGTGTCTCTCTCTGCCCTATCTCTCCCTTCTCTCCCCCCCCCCCCTCTCTCTCTGTTTCCCTCTCTCTCTACTCTCTCTGTCTCTGTCACTGTCTGTCTGCCTGTCTCTGTCTTTGTCTTTGTCTGTCTATCTATCTGTCTGTCTCTGTCTGTCTGTTTATTTATTTTATTTTAATTTTATTCTTTTATATCGAGGATAATGGAATAAGCACTTATGTGCTTTTTTTACATCCAGTCCCCGTGTGTATGCGGTTTTGTAAATTCTGTCATCTGTTCCCACCGGCACACAATGGCCTACTATTTCGAAAAGCGGAACAGGATTTAACGTGTGCGCAAGATGTTCTGCGTGCGCTCGCACACGGGGTTTCGGTTTATAGTCTCATCCGAAGGACTTTTGGGGAGAGTGGAGTCTGCACTGATGTGAACTCCAGGGGAAAATATGCCCTTGAACGGGAATCGAACCCGGGTCGTCAGATTGCGAGCGCAATGTTCTATCTGTTCTGTCTGTCTGTCTGTCTGTCTGTCTGTCTGTCTGTCTGTCTCTCTTCCTGCTTTTTCCCATCTACTCCGTATTTTACTTTATATGGTTTAAGTTAATTTTAATCAGTGTATCTGTTTTGACATTAATGTTGAGGGTTATGATTAGGTTTGTTGAATACATGCCTTTCACTTGGCTTTAGATCATAGGCTAAACTTTTGTTGTTGTTGCTGTTGTTATTTGGTGAGGGTTGTTGGGATTTTTAGGGGGTAGGGTGGGGAGGATGTACCTTTTTGTGTGGTTTTTGGTTGCCACTTATGAAGGCAAGGATCGGATGAATAAAGTATGTGACTGGTTACTGTAACCCTTGAAAAATAAATATCGTCCATTCATTCATTCATTTCATTCATTCATTCATTCGTTTGTTCGTTCGTTCGTTCATTCATTCATTCATCCATTCATTCATTCTTTCATTCATTCATTCATTTATTTACGCACGTTAAATCCTGTTCCGCTTTCCGAAAGAGTAGGTCATTCTGTGCCGCAGGGAACAGATGACAAAATTGACAAAAACTTATACACACGGGGACTGGATGTAAAAAGAAAAAAGCACCATGAGTACTTATTCCATTATCCTCGCATAAGTCCGTCGGATGAGACTATAAACCGAGGCCCCGTGTGCGAATGCATGCAGAACATCTAACGCACGCGTTAAATCCTGTTCCGCTTTTCGAAAGAGTAGGCCACTTTGTGCCGCAGGGAACAGATGACAAAATTGACAAAACCGCATACACACAGGGACTGGATGTAAAAAGAAAAAAGCACCATGAGTGCTTATTCCATTATCCTCGATATAAAAGAATAAATAAATAAATAAATAAATATATACATAAAGAAATCCTCGATATACAATAATTAAAAAACAAATTACTTGCTCAACGGCTCTGGGTTTGGATGGGGCTCAGGGCAGTGATGCTCTCAATCTTCTGACCTTGCTGCTCACAAGAACATCCAGTCATATTTCTGTATTGTCTCCCGTTTGGTTATCAGCAGCATGTTCGTGGCTGTTCTTGCGTTCGGTCGATTGACAGAGGAAGGACCAGGCATAAAGGGAGCGCTATGATGATGCAGTCAGGGTGATGGTCTTTGTTAGTAAAGGACATCATTATCAGAGTCTACATGTGGATCTTTGTCGTAGGTGTGAAGACAACATGAATCTAGTTATATATCTGTAGTTTGTATTCCTTCTCCTCCTGCTGCTGCTGCTACTGCTACTACTACTACTACTACTACTACTACTACTACTACTACTACTACTGCTGCTGCTGCTGCTGCTTCTGCTGCTACTTCTACTACTACTACTACTACTACTACTATTACTAATGCTGCTTTTGCTGTTACTACTCCTGCTACTACTACTACTACTACTACTCTCTCTGCTCTCTCCTCTACTTACATCCTCTCGCTACTACTCCTCTCTACCTACTACTACTACTACCTGCCTCCCTACTACTTCTCCTCTACTACTACTCTACTACTACTACTTCTAATACTCTGCATACACACACACCACACAACAAAGACACACAAAGACATACACGTGCGCGCGCACGCACGTACGCACGCACACACACGCACACACACCACACACACACACACACACCACCACACACACACACCACACACACACACAAAGAGAAGAATAAATAGAAGAATAAACTTAAGAAAAAGAAAAAAAGAACTTGACAAATATAATATATACCCTATGTCTCCAAATTGGTTCTGAAAGTAGACAGACCCAGAATGTCGGCAGACTGTTTGGCAGTAAGCTGAAGACGAGAGAGAGAGAGAGAGGAGAGAGAGGAGAGGAGGAGAGAGTAAGAAGAAGAGAAAGAAAGCACAGAAGAGAGAGAGAGAGAGAGGGAGAGAGGAGAGAGAGAGAGAGAGAGAGAGAGAGAGAGAAGAGGGAGAAGAGTTAAGAAAGAAGAGAAAGAAAAGAAACAAAGAGTAGAGAGAGAGAGAGAGAGAGAGAGAAGAGAAGAGAGAGAGAGAGAGGGGAAAAGAGTTAAAGAAAGAAAGAAAAAAGAAAAAAAGAGGAGAGAAGAGAAAAAAAAATCCGCGCAAAGAGAGCCCAGAAGCCCATTCTCCTGCAGTCTTCAGTTTACAGTTTGAGAAGTTTTAATAGCTTTTTCAGAGGAAAAGTGGAGAGAGAGAGAGAGAGAAGAGAGAGAGAGAGAGAGAGATAGACAGAGAGCGCGCCCGATCAGATTGGTATGTACACTGTGAAGCCATCCGATAAGCCTGAAGTGACCCCGCAAAATGGCGGTCACGGAGAGCAATGCATTCTGGCTCTTGACAAACCAAAGGTTACACTCCTGAATTAGCTCGCCTGTCATGTAGTTATTTTCTATAGAGCGGTAGTCGGGAAAAAAAGAGTTTTCCGGTTGTCAAAGATTTGTTTTAAAAGTATGAAAAAAGCATTGTGGGCTTGGGGGGGTTTTGTGGGTTTTTTTTTTTTGGGGGGGTTAAGATTAACACCAGGTAGGGATGAGAAAGTGGGAACTATCATCAAATGAGATAGCTTGTTTCCACAGTGTTGACCCTGAAATGTATATTGTGGGCTGAGGCAGCTAGCAGACAAAAAAGGACTGAGGGAGTACAGCTGAATTTTTTAAAAAAAATTTTAAACTTACCAAATTTGTTCGTATTGTCCAGAGTTTTGAGTCAGGGGCTAGTCTTTTTTTACAAAAAGTGGTTTATTTTCTGTGGATGCCTTAGTACGCGCAGTACAATACAAGAGTAATATACGAAAATAGAAGGAAAAGTACCAGAAGCTAACCGTGGTGTGTAACCAGTGCATCCTGGTTCTAACAAAGAAAAGTAAACAGGAAATCTATAAAGTTCTTTCTAAAAGAAGTAATTATACTCAAATTTCTTCGCTTTTCACAAAATGTATTTCTTGATTGTTTGGTTTTGGTGGTTTTATATTTTCAGACTGAGTCATGCAGCACATTTTTTGGGTTAAAATTTGATGCAAGTAAGGGAACAATACACGGAGGGAGACATAGAGGCAGACAGAGAAAACGATGGGAAGACAACATCAGAGAGTGGAACTGGTTTTGAGTGGAACGATTTGTTACGAAAAACGGGGGACCGCGGGGGGGGGGGGGGGGGGGGGGGGGGGGGGAGAGTGGTGGTGGAGGAAGCTGGTTGCAAAATCTTCAGTGGTGCCCCCACGGTTCATGGGACTACGGGATACGTGAAGGTGAAGGAGTTTGATGAGGACTATGACATTGTGTGACACTGTCATTAACAGCAACGTGGGATAAGTGACATCGGTGGTACGTCACAGAAGCAGTGACACTGATCAGAGACAAATAATTATAATACGATTATCCAAGACTTCGGAACATTGCATTCTAGTAGTGAAAAAACATCTTTCTCCCACTATGTCTATCTCTATCTCTGTCTTTGTCTGTCTTTCTGCCCCATGTCTCTGTCTCTCTCTCTGTGTCTTTCTGACTCTGTCTCTCTCCCTCTCCCTCTCTCTCTCTCTCTCTCTCTCTCTTCTCTCTCCTCTCCCATCTCTCTCTCTTTTGACTTGTTTGTTTTGTTATTGTTGTTGGGTTGTTTTTGTTTTTTCCGGAGAGCCTGGTGTAAAAAAGCAAAACAGCCTCTGGCTTATCCAGTTACATTCAACAAAATATTTGAGTTAGAGTTTGAGTTCGAGTTCGAGTTCGAGTTCTCTCTCTCTCTCTCCTCTCTCTCTCTCTCTCTCTCTCTCTCTCTCTCTCTCTTCTCTCTCTCTCTCTCTCTCTCTCTCTCTCTCTCTCTCACACACACACACACACACACACACACACACGTCCTTATTCCATTATCCTCGATATAAAAGAATAAAATAAAATAAGTAAATAAATGAATTCTCTCTCTCTCTCTTTCTCATTTCTCTCTTCTCCATCTCTGTCTTTCTTTCTTTCTCTCTCTCTTCATCTCTGTCTTTCTTTCTTTCTCTCTCTCTCTTAATTTCTGTCTTTCTCTCTTTCTCTCTCTCT
>CM054155.1:36139921-36147421 GCA_028751875.1 Rapana venosa | reverse complement strand
TGTCATTATGCCCACTTGGCCGAGAGAGTGGGGATGTACTGTGGGCAAGGCATCTCCACTATAATCAAATTTCTGCTCAATTTCCGAAGCAATAGCTGCCTGCTGTGCTGGTTTGGAGGTCATCGTCGAACACGACGGACACACACACACACACACGCGCGCACGCACGCACGCACGCACGCACACACACACACACGCACGCACACACGCACGCACGCGCGCACACACACACACACACACACACACACGCTAGATAGCCTAGTGGTTAGAACATTGCGCTCGCAATCTGACGACCCGGGTTCGGTTACCGTTCAAGTGGATTTTGTCCCCTGGAGTTAACATCAGTGCAGACTCCATTCTCCCCAAAAGTCCTTCGGATGAGACTATAAACCGAGGCCCCGTGTGCGAACGCACGCAGAACATCTTGCGCACACGTTAAATCATGTTTCGCTTTTCGTAAGAGTAGGCCATTGAGTGCCGGTGGGAACAGATGACAAAATTTACAAAACCGCACACACACAGGGACTAGGTGTAAAAAGGATATACGTGCTTATTCCATTATCCTCGATATAAAAGAATAAAATAAAAATTAAATAAATAAAACACGCGCACACACACATATATATATATATATAAATAAAATAATATATACATACACACACACATACATACATACATACATACATACATACATCACCTCAACCACTCATCCTGTCTGCTTGTCATGCCTGCCTGAATGGAAGAATGAATGAAGAATGAAAACTGAAAATAAAATAAAAGATAAAAAAAATTTTTAAAACCCACACGTGACTTAATAACATCATTAATTAGCCCCCCCCCCCCCCCAGGAAGAGAAAGAACCAGCCAGGAGTAAAAAAAAAAAAAAAAAAAAAGAAGAAAAGAATGACATTTCAGACATTTAGCGTACGGAGGTTGCAACACAAACAAAATAACAATAAGAAAAAAAAAATTCACAGTCCAGCATCATTAGGAATTCCTGATATTTGAAAGGAAAGGATAAATGGTGGAAAAAAAGAGCACAGGTTTCGAAGTTCAAATTACATAAAAAGAAGTGACGGAGGCTATAGCCGAGTGGTCAAGACGGTTCAACTTCAACCCCATGGGTCTAGAAAGTCTTGGGTTCGAATCTCGGGTGGTGTCTGGTGAGTTAAGGGTGGGGAGGATTTTTACAATCTCCCAAGTCAACTTCATTTTATTTTATTTATTTATTTATACCACTTTAAGACACGAGATTTCTCTGCGTGAAATTCGGGCTGCTCTCCCCGGGGAGAGCGCGTCGCCACAAGAGCAGCGCCACCCTTTCTTTTTTTTTTATCTGTAATTTTTTCCCTTATCAGAGTGGCTTTTTCTAAGAATTTTGCCAGGGACAACTCCCTTGTTGCCGTGGGTTCTTTTACGTGCGCTGAATAATTTTGTGCAACACACGGGACCTCGGTTTATCGTCTCATCCGAAAGACTAGCGCCCAGACCACCACTCATGGTCTAATGGATGGGGGAAAAGTTTCGGGCCCAAACGGGATTTGAACCACCGCCACTTTCGACCCGGACTTTTCGCTTTCTAGACAGGCGCGTTACCTCTAGACCACCGATCCACCTCAAGTGCAAGACCTGCCAGTGCCTTTATTTATTTATTTATTTATTTGTTTATTCTTTTATATCGAGAATAATGGAATAAGCACTCATGTGCTTTTTTTACACCCAGTCCCCCCGTGTGTATGCGATTTTGTCAATTCTGTCATCTGTTCCCACTTGGCACACTATGGCCTACTCTTACGAAAGCTGAGTGTGTGTATATAATAACACACACACGCAGAAGATATCAACTATGCACGTTAAAGATCCTGTAATTCGTGTCAGGCGCACAGTGGTGGAATACAGAAACACGAATTTACCCAGCATGCATCCCCGAAGTCGGAATGCGGCTACCTTCATGGTGGGGAAAAAAATAAAAGGTTGCGTACGTAAAAATATCTGATCGTTGGTGAACCTTGGAACTCTAGCTGAGGAGCGAAGAAAATATAAACAAAATCAATGAGTTTGAAGAGAGAGAGAGAGAGAGAGAGAGAGAGAGAGAGAGAGAGAGAGAGAGAGAGAGAGAGAGAGAGAGAGAGAGAGTCAGTCCTTTTGTTCACATTGTAAGACTGCTTTTATGATGTTACGAGTTTTACAGGGCTAGAAAAGTTTGTGAAGTTCCCTCCCCTCTCTCTCTCTTCTCTCTCACTCTCTCTTTGTCTGTCTGTCTGTCTGTGTGGCTGTCATCTCTCTCTTGTCTTGTCTTATCTCATCTTCCTCCCCCCACCCCCACCCCCATCCCCCATCATCTCCTCTCCTCTCATCTCATCTGGTCTGGTTTCATCTAATAAATATCTCTAATTCTGAGGGCAGTGACACCCTTAACAAATAAGGTCTTTGTGACTGGCTCGCTCGAAGAGAATGTAAACATCTTAATTATCTGGTTTGAGGTATAATCATGTCTCTTGTCTGTCTGTATGTCTGTCTAGGTCTGTCTGTCTAGGTCTGTCTGTGACTCTGTGTCTCTGTGTTTGTGTCTCTGTCTGCCTGCCTGTCTGTCTGTCTGTCTATATGTCTGTCTATATGTCTGTCTGTCTATATGTTTGTCTGTCTGTCTGTCTCCGTCTCTGTTTGTCTGTCTGTCTCACTTTCTCTTTGTTTATTATTTATGTTATTGATTTAATTTTTTAATTCTTTTATATCGAGGATAATGGAATAAGCACTCATGTGCTTTTTTTTACATCCAGTCCCCGTGTGTATGCGGTTTTGTAATTTTTGTCATCTGTTCCCACCGGCACACCATGGCCTACTCTTTCGAAAAGCGGAACAGGATTTAACGTGTGCACAAGATGTTCTGCATGCGTTCGCACACGGGGCCTCGGTTTATAGTCTCATCCGAAGGATGTCTGTATGTCTTGTCTATGTGCCCCCGTCTGTCTGTCTGTCTGTCATCTCTCTCTTGTCTTATCTCATCTCCCCTCCCCTCCCCCCCCCACCTCCAATCTCCCCCCCTCTCCTCTCCTCTGGTCTGGTTTCACCTAATAAAGACATCTAATTCTTGAAGGCAGTGACATCCCTAACAAGGCCTCTGTAAGCTGGCTGACAGAAGAACAGAATGCACTCATCTTAATTACCTAGTTTGGGGGTTAAACATATCTCTGTCTGTCTGTCTGCCTGTGTCTCTGTGTCTCTTTGTGTCTCTGTCTGTGTCTGTCTGTATGTATGTCTGTCTGTATCTCTGTGTCTCTTTGTGTCTCTGTCTGTGTCTGTATGTCTGTTTGTCTGTCTGTGTCTCTGTGTCTCTTTGTGTATCTGTCTGTGTCTGTCTGTATGTCTGTCTGTCTGTATCTCTCTCTCTCCTCCCACCCTTCCCCCCGCCCTCTCTCTCTCTCTCCCTGTGTCTCTGTCTGTCTGTCTGTCTTTGTCTCTATCTTTGTCTCTGTCTCTCTCTTGTCTTTCTCTGTCTCTCTCTTTCTCTCTTCTCTCTCTCTCTCTCTCTCTCTCTCTCTCTCTCTCTCTCTCTCTCTCTCTCTCTCTCTCTCTCTCTCTCCTCTCTCTCCCCCCTCTAACCCCTAAAGAGAAAGTTCTGTGCTTTCAGGATTCAAATATTGTATGGCTGAAACAAGAGATTGATGATGTAAAAAAAAAACTCCAACCCTTTTCACGCGTATCTAAACACAGATTAGTTGACACGTTCATCCAAGAGTGGCATGGAACCTATAAGAGATGAGATGAGGAGAGATGATTATGAGAAGAACTGTAGATCATTCAAAAGTATCTTTGTATTTCCTTCCTTTATTTAGTCCTTCGGATGAGACTATAAACCGAGGCCCCGTGTGCGAACGCATTCAGAACATCTTGCGCACATGTTAAATCCTGTTCCGCTTTTCGAAAAGTAGGCCATTGTGTGCCGGTGGGAACAGATGGCATAGTTTACAAAACCGCATACACACGGGGACTGGATGTAAAGAAAGCACATGAGTGCTTATTCCATTATCCTCGATATAAAAAAAAGTCATCTGAGCGCTTTGATTTGTTGCTTTACAAGATTCAGCGCTATATAAGTTCCATACATTATTATTATTATTATTATTATTATTATTATTTTGTTATTATGTTATTGTATGCCACTTTAAATCACTGCAGATTTCTCTGCATGACATTCGAGTTGCTCTAACTCTTACGTGGAGAGCGCGTCGCCACAACAACAGCGCCACCCGTTTTTTAATATTTTCTTTTCCTGTCTGCAACTGTATTTGTTTCCCTACCAGAGTGGATTTTTCTACAGATTTTTGTCAGAGATAACTTTCTCTTGTTGCCGTGGGTTCTTTTACGTGAGCTAAATAATTACGTGTGATACACGGGGACCTCGGTTTATCGTCTCATTCGAAAGACTAGCACCCAGACCACCCACTCACGGTCTAGTGTATGAGGGATAAGTTTCTGACCCAAACAGGATCAAACAACCACACACTTCAAAGCCCGGAATTTTAGCTTTCTAGGCAGGTGCGTTACGTACTAGACCACCGATCTACTTACTGATCTACTGGTGGGGGGGACGGGATAGCCTGGTGGTTAGCGGGATGCGCTCGTGATCTGCTGACCCGGGTTCGATTCCCGTTCAAGAGGATTTTTTTTCCTCTGGAGTTAACATCAGTGCCAACTCCACTCTCCCCAAAAGTCCTTCCGATGAGACTATAAACCGAGGTCCCGTGTGCGAACGCACGCAGAATATCTTGCGCACACGGTAAAACCTGTTCCGCTTTTCGGAAGAGTAGGACATTGTGTGCCGGTGGGAACGGATGACAACATTTACAAAACTGCATACGCACGGGGACTGGGTGAAAAAAGCACATGAGTGCTTATTTTATTATCCTCGAAATAAAAGAATAATTAAAAAAACTCCACTGGTTGGAAAAGAAAAGGACATTACCTGTATAGACACTCTTGTCAAGTTGCTATTAGTCATACTAGGTTAAAGTTTACCTTTTAATCACAGTGTTTGCAGCTGTAGTGTGAATGAAGAAAACAACAACTGTGTCCTTTTAGTAAAATATAAAAATGAAAATAAAGCCTTTTTTGTTGCTAGAATGCTTCAATGTACTACGATGTAAGGGGAAAATTTGTTTAACTGAATGTATTAATATACCACTACCATATTTATCCCCCAAAGTCAAATAGAGGATGCTTTTGTCATGTATCCAGGTACATTTTTCGCTTCATTCATAGAAGGAAGAAAGTTGTTACGTCAAAATATAATGTAAGCGAGTGATGTGTCAAATAAGTTATGTTCTACCAATACCGTTGCTGTCATCCTGAAATGAAATATTGCATTTTACTGACACTGATGTTGATGTCTGTTAACAACAACCATTGGCGTAGCATAACATATAAAGTAAGAATTTACTATCAAGGTCCAACCTTGTTCAAGACGTGGCTATAGTGATCATGATCCATAAAGAATCGGTTGTTGTGTTTCATGTTACATTGCATTCTGCACGACATCAGTATATCAGGGTTTCCTCCCTCTCCTGAACTCTTGTGTATTGTATCCTAGGTATTGGGTATAAACATGTCTCTGTCTGTCTGTCTGTCTAGGTCTGTCTGTCTGTCTGTCTGTGTCTCTGTGTCTAAGCTGTGGGCTAAGCCTGTTCAGAGTTCAGAGTTCTTTCCTCTCCGTCCGTCTGTTGTTTGTCTCTTCTTCTGTACTTCTGTCTCTCTATGTCCCTCTCTCTCTGTCTCTTTCTCCTCCTCCCTCTCCCTCTCTCTTTCTCCTCTCTCTCTCTCTACCTCCCTCCCTCCCCCCCCCCCCTATCTCTCTCTACAGACAGAAGAAGGTGCTAACAACATTAAATTCATTCTCTGTTGTGGAGGAGGAAGAGAAGAAGGAGGAAGACGAGGAGAAAAAAAGAAGAAGAAGAAGGAGAATAAGAAGGAGGAGGAGGAGGAGATTACGAAGAAGGATTGCAAAGAATAAGATTTGCGAAGAAGAAGAATTGCGAAGAAGAATTGTGAAGAAGAAGAGAAGAAGAAGAAGAAAAGAAGAAGAAGAATTGCGAAGAAGAAAGGAGAAGAAGAAGAATCGCGAAGAAGAGAAGAAGAAGAAGAAGAAGAAAGAAGAAGAAGAAGAAGCGAAGAAGAAGGAGAAGCAAGAAGAGAAGAAGAAGAATGCAAAGAAGACGAAGAAGAAAGATGCAAAGAAGAGAAATGAAGAAGAGAAAAGAGAAGAAGAAGACAAGAAGAAATGCGAAAGAAGAAAAGAAGAAGGACAAGGAAAGAAGGAAAGAAGAAAGAAGAAGAAGAAGAGAAGAAGGAGGAGGAAGAGAGAAGAAGAAGAAGAGAGGAAGAGAAGAGAAGAAGAAGAGAGAAGGGGAGGAGAGAGAAGAAGAAGAAGAAGAAGAAGAAGAAGAGGAAAGAAGAAGAAGAAGAAGAAGGAGGAGGAGGAGGAGGAGACGGAGAAGGAGGAGGAAGACACAGACAGTACAGGCAGGAGGTCATAAGAGTGGGGCGATGTTGTCTGCCAAGGAAATCTGATCCCTCAGTCACAGACTTTACCTTGACAGGAACCCAGGTGGGGGGCTTCTGTGCCACTGAGTCTCTCTCCTCCTCTAAACACACACACACACACGCTTACACACACATAAACATACGCGCACGCACACACGCACACACACACACACACACACGCACAAACACACACACACACACATACATACATACATGTATGCATACATACATACAGACATACATACATACATACATGCATGCATGCATACATACATACATACATACATACAGACATACATACATGCACACATATATACACATATATAATAATAATATTAATAATAATATTAATAATAATGATAATAAATGGAATTTACGTAGCGCTTGTATCTTGCACAGACAAAATCAAAGCGCTTGCACTCAACTTATTCTTACACAGTCATGCAACCAATAGCAAGTCCTCGATATTAAATAAATAAAAAAAATAAATAAATCCCCCTTCTCTCTCTCTCTCTCTCCTCTCCCTTCTCCCCCCTCTCTCTCCACAGACACAAGAGAGGCGGGGGGAGGGGAGGGGGGAGCTAACAACAGTAACTATTTTCTTGTAGAGGAGACACACACACACACACACACACACACACTCTGCACAGGAAGATGTCATAAGAGAACATGATAGTCTGCTACGGCGGAAGCCGTTCATCAAGAGATGCCGCTTCTGCTGCTGCTGCTGTCACAGGATGTTAAGTCTCAGCTGGCTTCTGTACCTGGTTACCCTAATATACCCCCATCATCATTCACACACACACACACACACACACACACACACACACACACACACACACACACAAACACACACACACACACACACGCACACACACACATACAGAGAGCAGGAGAGAAGCAGACGACAAACGGAGACACACAAAAAATTTGTAAAATGACACCGAGATAGCCTAGCGG
>CM054155.1:36127421-36134921 GCA_028751875.1 Rapana venosa | reverse complement strand
TTAGCTGGCCTCTGTATCTGTACCCGTAACCCTACCCTCACCCCCCACCCATTCACACACACACACACACACACACACACACACACACACACACACACACACACACACACACACACACACACAGTAGAGGATGCTGAGAGAAAGCAGGCGAAAACAGAGAGAAATGTAAGACGACAACCAAATACGTAGGCCACAGAAGGAAACGGTTCTAGACGAAATCAGAACCCCTAAATCATGATCCTGGCATTTCTGGCATTAGCGTTGAGAAAGACTGGAACGACAAACAGTTCAATGCATGTCCTTTGAAGATAAGGGAGAATGACAGAACAATGTAGATTGTTGAAAAATTGTGTGGTGTGTTTGTGTGTGTGTTGTGTGTGTGTGTGTGTGTGTGTGTGTGTGTGTGTGTGTGTGTGTGTGTGTGTGTGTGTGTTTGAGTGTGTGTGTGTAGTGTGCGTGTAGTGTGTGTGTAGTGTTTGTGTGTAGTGCGTGTGTAATGTATGTGTGTAGTGTATGTGTTTGTTGTGGTGTATTGTGTGTTGTGTTGTGTGAATGTGTGTGTATTGTACTGCGTTGTATTGTGGGATGTTGTGGTGTATTGTGTGGTGTAGTGTGTGGTGTTGTGCGTTGTGTGCGTGCGTGCATGTGTCTATCTGTCTGTCTGTCTCTCTGTTTGTCTGTTTGTCTATATGTGTGTGTGTGTGTGTGTGTGTGTGTGTGTGTGTGTGTGTGTGTGTGTGTGTGTGTGTGTGTGTGTGATTGAGTGTTGCGAACGTTGTGTGTGTTGTATGTACGTGCGTTTTTGTGCTGTGTTGTATTGTGTGGTATCGTGTGGTGTGGTGTGGTTTGCTGTATTTGCATGTTGTTTGTGTGTGCGTGTGTCTGTATATCTGTCTGTCTATGTGTGTGTGTTCTTTCGTGGAAAAAATGGGAGGCTGAGTGCCATGAGATGATGTTTTTACTATCTCAAAGAGAAACCAAACAACAGCCACTACATATTTCATTCTGAAAAAGAAATACCCCACACCGAAATGGGATCTGCTCGGACCGACTGGATCTTTGCACACATGACACAAAAATAGTTGCTGTCTCAGCGTTCAACAACGACGATGACCACGACGACAAAGAAGAAGAAGAAGAAGAAGGAGAAGGAGGAGAAGGAGAAGAAGAGGAAGAAGAAGAAGAAGAAGGAGAAGAAGAGGAAGAGAAGAAGGAGAAGGAGAAGAAGGAGAAGAAGGAGAAGAAGAAGAAGAAGAGGAAGAGAAGAAGAAGAAGAAGGAGAAGAAGGAGAAGAAGGAGAAGAAGAAGGAGAAGAAGAAGGAGGAGGAGGAGGAGGAGGAGGAGAAGAAGAAGAAGAAGAAGAAAAAGAAGAAAAAGAACATGCTTTTATTTACTTGTCGTCCTTTCCATATTATGCATAAGGTGCTTTTCACAGCGCGTATTCTCACCCACACTATGCAGTTGATCGTTATGTTACTGGCATTATTGGAATGGAAAAAAGCAAGTTGCGAAAAACCCCACAAAAATCCAAACAACAACAAGTAATAAACAACAAACATATGCATTGACAAGGAAAGTGGTTTGTTAATATGTTGTGCGTATTTCGTAATAAATATATGAATTGATTCAGCAGAAAACGAAAGCATCAGTGTTATTCTTAAATATTTGTCTATGTGTCTCTGTCTGCGTCTCTGTCTTGTATATTCTCTCCCTCTGTTTCCCCCCACCCCCATATCTCTATTTCTTTCCCTCCCCTCTCTCCTCCCTCCCTCTCTCTCTCCCTCTCTCTACCCCCATCCCTCTCTTTCTCTCTCAAAACAGACTCTGTATAAGTACAAAACTGTGTAGAAAGTCACAGGAGAATAGTATTGTCTGGCAAAGAAGTTGTTACGCTGCTTTTTGGGGATGAGTTTGTACACCGTTAACCTTTATTATTATTTTTTTTTACTCGTGTTTGTATTCTTTAACTACGCAGACTTTCAGCATGTTAGGAAACGAACAGAATGGAAAGAGGGAATATAGACGAGGGACTCATTTGAATATGGTCGACCTTAAAGGAAACAGGGATCAGACAAAAGACAAAAATTTAACCGGCAGTCGCGGCATTTCTGGCATTTTGTCGAAGAAGACTGAAAAGAAAAAAAAATGCTGCAGAAGACAGTCATTGTCACTAACTGGAAACACTGCTAACTGTGATGATTTAACTTTGTTCAAAAGGTGCATGCAGTTACAGTGGGTCATACAAACTGAGGTCGTTATCTCAAGTCCTTTTTAAGAGTGGCTTCAAAGTTAGGAATGCCATTTTCCATTTTTCAAAGAAACGAAAAGCATAGTGACCACCTCCATCACAGGCCGGGTGACTCACTCAGTCTGGCTCTGCGACTAAGCTTATACTGTCGTCAGTTGGGGGGCATAGAAGTTGTGTGGTGTCCTGCGTATGGTAGCTCAGATCAGGCACAATTGAGCACGGGGGACGGGATAGCTTAGTGGTCAGAACATTGCGCTCGCAATCTGACGACCCGGGTTCGATTCCCTTTCATGGGGCTATTTTCCCTGAAGTTAACATCAGTGCAGACTCCACTCTCCCCCAAAAGTCCTTCGGATGAGACTATAAACCGAGGCCCCGTGTGCGAACGCACGCAGAACATCTTGCGCACACGTTAAATCCTGTTCCGCTTTTCGTAAGTGTAGGCCATTGTGTGCCGGTGGGAACAGATGACAGATTTTACAAAACCGCATACACGCGGGGACTGGATGTAAAAAAAGCACATAAGTGTTTATTCCATTATCCTCGATATAAAAGAATAATAAAACAAACAAACAAAAAAACCCACCAAAGTGACCCAGCAGCAACGCAGGGCCGGCCCACTCTGGCTGGTGTCCCCACGGCGACCTGACATTGATAGACTCTCTGTGGACTTCCGATCCTGTGGATAGAACCTAACGAATCTTGGATATGGGCTGGGGTAGAGGATTTGTTTGAAATGAGCGGCGTGGGAACGGAAAGACAAGAACGTCACTGAAGATGAGGCAGCAAAAAACAACAAACCCCCTTCCCCAAGAAAAACAATCTCAAAGCGAACGTGTTGTGAAGTAGTGTTAAAGCTGTAATAAGTATTTAATGTGAAGGATGAAGAGTTGTTTTTTTCACTGTCTTTTACTTTCCTGGTGTAAGGGGAATCAAACTGTAAACTGTGAAAATAAAAAGGAAAGAACGGAAAAAGGGTACATCAAGAAGAGCACATCAATATCTCATCTCCCATTAATCTACTGAGGAATCGTTCGGGCACTGCATTGAATTTTTCAGGCCATGCCTCTCTCGGGAAAGATGACTTTGGCGGAGCTCATCCTCTCCAGGTACAGTGTGCATGCTGGGTATGTTTCTGTTTCCGTAACCCCACCGAACGCTGACATCGATATCAGTAAGCCTTGTTCTTCTTCATCTTCTTGTTCTTGTTCTTCTTGTTATAGTTCTTCTTCTTCTTCTTCTTCTTCTTTTTTGTTGTTGTTGTTGTGTTGTTGTTGTTGTTCTTCTTCTTCTTCTTCTTCTTCTTCTTCTCTTCTTCTCTTCTTCGTCTTTGCCTTCTTCTTCGTCTTTGTCTTCTTCTTTGTCTTTGTCTTCTTCTCTTCTTCTTCTTCTTCTTCTCTCTTCTTCTTCTCTTCCTCCTCCTCCTCCTTCTCCCCCTCTTCCTCCTCTTTTTTCTTCTTTGCATTCTTCTTCTTCTTTGCATTCTTCTTCTCCTTCTTCTCCTTCTTCTTTTCTTTCTCATCCTTCATCCTCCTTCTCCTCCTTCTCCTCCCCCACTTCCTCCTCCTCCCCTCCTCCTCCTCCTTCTCCTCCCCCACTTCCTCCTCCTCCCCCTCTTCCTCCTTCTTCTCCTCCTCCTCCTTCTTCTTGGTGAACGTGCCCTAGCTTAAGCCTCCTGCGGGTAACAGAATAGAATAATTGTGCACTCCTAACAACTAAGAGAGAGAGAGAGATAGAGAGAGAGAGAGAGAGAGAGAGAGAGAGAGAGAGAGACCAACATTAATCAAATTAAATCCAATTCTTTTATTTCGAGGATAATGAATCAGCACCCATGGGCTTTTTTTTTTAGACATCCATTCCCCGCCCTTTTCAGGGATTACACCATGATGCAAGCAAAAACCAAGGAGATAGATAGATAGATAGATATAGAGAGACAGACGACAGACAGACAGAGACATAGGGAGACATAGTGAGACAGAGGGAAAGAGGGAGAGAGAGACAAAGACAGAGGACAATGACAATGACAAATTCTTTTATTTCGAGGATAATGAATAAGCACACATGTGCTTTTTTACATCCAGTCCCCGCCCGTTAGGGATACATCTTAATAATAATAACCCAATACTTATACAGTCTCACAATAAAAACAAGGGGAAATAACCCTTTTCAAAACAGCTCCCCCCCCCAAACAACCCCTCCCACAACAACCCCCCCCCCCCCAAAGCAAGCAAATAAAAGAAAACCCTAAAAATACCCCCCCACCCCCACCTCCTAAAAAACCCTAACCAAAACAAACAAACAAACAAACGAGAAAGAAAAACCAAACCAACAGAAGAAGATAAAAAGGAGAAAAACAGACAAACAACAACAACAAGAACATCAACAGAGCCAAGAAAAATAACACAACCAAATTTAATAAGTCATAAAGATAAACATCTACACATTGTCAAATGGTACACATACTTGTTACACATAACTATAAGATATCGAAATAGGGCACTCAAACTTAAGTACAGAGGCAAGTCCAATAAAGTATTGAAAATATAAAATATGAATCCTTCCTCAGGATACACTATAACTATAAGCTAGACGATAAAAGGTGAGAGAGAGACAGAGACAGAGTGTGTGTGTGTGTGTGTATTTCAGAGATAATATCCAATATATAATTCCCAAAACAGTATGCGATCCCATCAACACTCATTTTAGATTATATTCGTTTCAAATTATATGTCATGATAATGAAATAGATTTAATACCCATACATCCACACAATAAAAACAAGAAATAAAACAAAGAAGAAATCTAAACCTATACAGTCATTGAGGGAGAGAATATGAGTGAGTGAGTGAGTGAGTGAGTGCGTGTGTGCGTGTGTGTATGTGTGTGTGGGGGGTGGGGTGGGGGGTGGGGGGTGAGTGTGTGTGTGTGTGGGGGGGGGGGGGGTGTTTCAGGGATAATACTAAATATGTAATACTCACATAGCACACGATCAGCACAAACACTTTTTAATTATACTCATACAAATTGAATGTCATGATAATAAAATAAGTGCAATACCCATACACTCACATAACAAAGAAGGGGGAAAAGCCAATAAAGTCATAAAAAGAACATCTACACATTGTAAGTAATAGAAACAAATTCTTTTTTTCCAGGATAATGAATAAGTACTCATGTGCTTTTTTACATCCAGTCCCCGCCATTGGGGTCACATTTGAAAATGCACTCAGTACTCATATTTTCAAGCAGTAGAAGCAAAGGGAAAAAACTTTTTTTTGTTTAAAAAGAAAAAGAGAGAAAAAGAAAAAACAAACAAACAAACAACCCCGGACGAGCAAAAGACAAAATAAACCCCAGAAACCCCCCCCCCCAAAAAAAAAAACAACCCCAAAAACAACAACAACAAATACATTTTAACAACAAAACAGACAAAAGCACCCTCCCAAACAAACAAATAAAAAACAAGAAAAAACAACAACAAACAAACAAATGAGAAAATTTTAAAAAAACAAAACAAAACAAAAAACAAAAAAACAAAACCCAACACCGTTCCCCCCTCCAAACACACACACATACATACACCAAAACAAAAACAAACAAACAAAAAAACCAAACAAATCAACAACAAAAAACAAAGTAACAACTACAGCAATAACAACACAGAGAGAGAGAGAGAGAGAGAGAGAGAGAGAGAGAGAGAGAGAGAGAGAGAGAGAGAGAGAGTAAGCCAAACTTATAGATCATAAAATTGAACACCTTCATATTGTAGAATAGTACACATAGTTGTTACACGTGATAATAAGATATCAAAATAGGAGATTCACTGGAGCTCAAGTACAGTCAACAAGTCCAAAATAATATTGAAAATCGAAAGTATGAATATGCCCTTTATTAGAATACACAACAACAATAGAGAGAGAGAGAGAGAGAGAGGAGAGAGAGAGAGGAGAGAGAGGAGAGAGAGAGAGAGAGAGAATGAATTAATTGCATATCGGCCTTAGGCCACAATACAGAGAGAGAGAGAGAGAGAGAGAGAGAGAGAGAGAGAGAGAGAGAGAGAGAGTGTGTGCGTGTGCGTGTGTGTGTGTTTCAGAGATGGTACTAAATATATAATTCTCAAAACAGTACACGATCACCTTCAACACTTATTTTGATTACTCATACAAAAAACAAACAAAAAATGTTATGATAATATAAAAAAAAAATAATAATAAAAACAACTCAATACCCATACTCTCACACTATAAAAACAAGGAAGGAAAGAAAGAAAGAAAAAACCAAACAACAACCAGCCAAATCTATAAGGTCATAGTGAGAGAGAGAGAGAGGGGGGGGGGGGGGGGAGGGCGGGAGGGAGAGAGACACAGAGAGAGAGAGAGAGAGAGAGAGAGAGAGAACACTGAACACTGAACACTAAAATGATTTAATGTACATTGGCCTTGGACCACAATACATTTGTTGGGCTTGGGATAGAACAATGGGTTCATTCATATCATTGGCAAAGCAAATGCACAAACAAATAATGATTTATGACTGATTAGAGAAGAAAAACACCAACATATACATAGCCAAAAAATGCAAAAAGATTATGTCAGTAACAGTTCATGACTGAATACAAAAGAAAAACACCATTTATTCTATTTCTTGATTATAAACCTTAAATCAATCATAACCCAATCATAGACAGAAGATGCTGTCTAAGAAAAATCATCCATATTGAGTATATCAAATCGTAGCAGTTTTTCAATAAAGTATTTGCGCCAACATTATTTTCCTTTTGTTAATAGAATGAAAAATGTAGTTAGACAAACTATGTTTGTACTCATCATTTCTTACTTTGAACATATCTGTCAATGGTACATTGATACATTTGCTTAAAAACTTTTATCTTAAGTTTGAGTACATGTAACATTCCAATAGAAAGTGGGCTTCATTTTCAAAGTTCGTTTTACAAAATGGACATAATTTATCTCGGATATTATCACTATATCTATACACATTATTGTTAAGAGGTAAAACATTAACTCTTGCTTGTGTAATTGCTACACGAAAGCAGTAGACATCTATAAAGTTTAAATACTGCTCTTTTACAAAAATACTTTAAACGATCTATACACACCATACCTCTCTTTATGAAAGAGAGAACTCTGAACTCTGAAATGATTTAATTGCACATTGGCCTTAGGCCACCATACAATATAGAAAAGAAAATAAGAAAATATCTTATATAACAGCACATATCTATATTCTAC
>CM054155.1:36114921-36122421 GCA_028751875.1 Rapana venosa | reverse complement strand
ACAGACAGACAGACAGACAGAAGATGAAATAAGATGCTGGAAATAACGAAATAAACCAATTTACCCTCACATTTCTTGGAGCAGCAGAAATGCTTCTTCAATTAGATTTGATTGATTTAACATTTTTTATTTAGAGGATAATGGAACAAAGACTCATGCGATTAGAAGTTTTTGTGTGTGTTTTTTTCCCATTCAGTCTCCCTGTGCATGCAGTTTTGTCAATACTGTCATCCGTTGCTACAGGCACACAATGGCCTAATCTTCCGAAAGGCGGAAAGAGTTTAAATTTGAGCGCAAAGATGTTCTGCGTGCGTTCGCACACGGGAAATGAGTTTATAGTCTCATTTGAAGAATCCTTTGGGTGGGGGAGGGGTGGAGTTGGCACTGATGTTAACGCCAGGAGGAAAATTCTCTTGATTGGGGGTCTCAGGGATGGTCCGGCCCCCCGAGAGCGCGTCGCCACAAGAGCAGCGCCACCCATTTTGTTGTTGTTTGTCTGCAACTGTATTTGTTTCCTTATCAGAGTGGCTTTTTTCTAAGAATTATGCCAGGGACAACTCTCTTGTTGCCGTGGGTTCTTTTACGTGCGCTGAATAATTTTGTGTAACGTACGGGACATCGGTTTATCGTCTAATCCGAAAGACTAGCGCCCAGACCACCACTCGTGGTCTAATGGATGGGGGAAAATGTTCGGGTCCAAACGGGATTCGAACCACCGCACATTTCCGACCCGGACTTCGCTTTCTAGACAGACGCGTTACCTCTAGACCACCGATCCAGCAAATGTGCAAGAGGCTTGAGAAGTGTATTGTTAATAAAAGTCCTCACCCACCCCCTCACTGGATTAACAGAAACAATCAGCCAGTCATTCATTTATTGAATTACTCCTTCATTGAATCACTAAATAAGGATAATTATTATGTTCAAGCTCATAGCCGTCATCGATCAGCTACTTATCGTTTTTGTTCTTTGATAATTAGAGCCTTTGATTGAGTTAGCGGATGCACACACAAAATGCATACACTCACTTTCACAACGTATTATGTGCAAATTAACATATGCAGGTTTTACACACACACATGCACGCACGCACACACACACACGCGCGCGCGCGCGCGCACGCACGCACGCATGCACGCACACCATCCCAGCATCACACCCACATATACACACACACACGCGCGCGCGCACAAACACACACACACTCTATCTCTCTGTCTCTTTCACATACACACACACAAACAGCTACACGCACGCACGCACGGAAGCATACACATACATCCACCCCACCTACCCACCCCACACACATAACATCTTGTGCACACATTAAATCCTCTTCCGCTTTTCGAAAGAGTATGCCAATGTGTGCCGGTGGAAACAGATGACAAAATTCACAAAAACCGGGGACTGGATGTAAAAAAGCTCACGAGTGCTTATCTCAATATCCTCGAAATCAAAGAATAAATAAACAGAATAAAATATAATAACACACACATCCCCCCTCCAGCCCCCCCCCCCACCCCCCACACACACATACACACACACACACACACACACACACACACATCTCATCCTTCCACCACAGCCCCAAATCTTCACACAAACGCACACAAAAGCAGAATCATAAGTAACGAAATCTTGACTTAGCTCGCTGACTGTCTGTGTGTGTGTTTTCAGGAAAGTCTGTGTGTGTGTGTGTTTTCAGGAAAGTGTGTGGTGTGTGTGTGGTGTGTGTGCGTGTGTTGTGTGTGTGTTGTGTGTGTGTGTGTGTGTGTGTGTGTGTGTGTGTTGTATGTGTGTGGAGGAAGAGGAGAAAGAAGAGAAGAAGAAGGAGGGAGGAAGAGGAGAAGAAGGCGGAAGAGGAAGGGAGAAGAAGAGGAAGGAGGAAGGAAGAAAGAAGAGGAAGAAGAAGAAGAAGAAGAAGAAGAAGAAACCTTCGCTTTTCACACTACACTGCCAAAGAGGGAGTGGGGGCAGACACAAACGTGTTAGTCCACAATTCGTCTCCAGCATCTTCGCTTGCTTGCTTGGCTGGCTGCTTGGCTTGCTCGCTAGCTTACTGTCCTGCCTGATAACGGGGAAGCAGAGGCATCACATCAGCTCCACTGCTCGTGTGTAGTAGTGTAAGCTAAGCTGGGCCGACTGTGACTGTGACTTTGACTTTGACTGTGACTGTGTCTGTCTGTGGTCTGTGGTGGGTGGGCAGCCAGTGCTGGTGTCTTTCTCTCTCACCTTGCTTCAGTAGTGTTGGGTGGTTGTTTCTTTCGGGGGTTGGGGTTTTGTGTGTGTGTGTGTGTGTGTGTGTGTGTGGATGTGTGTGTGTGTGCGTGTGTGTGTGTGTGTGTGTGCGTGTGTGTGTGTGTGTGGGGGGGGGGGGTGTGGTTTGGATGTGTGTGTGTGTGTGTGTGTGTGTGTGTGTGTGTGTGTGGTTGTGGCTTTTCTTCTATAGCCTTACTAGCCTGTTTGTAGATGCGAGTTTCGATACCTACCTTGGGTTATTGCAGCTTTTTGGGTCGCCCGTTGCTGTGGTGGTTTGGTGAGTTTTGTGTGTGTGTGTTTGTTTTTATTGTGGTTTGTTTTTGTTGGGTGTGTGTGTGTGTGTGTGTGTGTGTGTGTGTGTGTGTGTGTGTGTGTGTGTGTGTGTGGGGTGTGTGTGTCTGTGGTGTGTGTGTGGCTTGTCTTCTATAGCTTACTAGTCTGTATAGATGGGAGTTTTGATACCTACCTTGGGTTGTTGCAACTTTTTGGGTCGTCCGTTGCTGTGGTGGTTTGGTGAGTTTTTGTGTTTGTTGTGTGTGTGTGTGTGTGTGTGTGTGTGTGTGTTTGTTGTGTTTGTTTTTTTCTTGGTTGGTTTTGTGTGTGTGCGTTTGAGTGATTGGTTTTGTTTGGTGTGTGTGTGTGTGTGTGTGTGTGTGTGTGTGTGTGTGTGTGTGTTTTGGTTTTGTTGTTTGTAGGTTTGTTTGTGTTCTTTCTTTCTTTCTGTCTTTCTTTTTTTTTTCTTTCTGTCTTTCTTTCTTTTCTATTCTATTCTTTCTTTTTCTTTCTTTCTTTCTTTTCTATTCTTGTTCTTTTCTTTCTTTTCTATTCTTTCCTTTCTTTCTTTCTTTCTTTTTTCTTTCATTTTCTTTCTTTTTTCTTTCATTCATTCTTTCTTCCTTTCTTTCTTTATTTCGTTCATTCTCTTTTTTCCTTTCGAGGTTTCTTTATGAATTTCCTTTCCATCATCAGATGATTTTTGACACTTCGTGTTTGGGGACCCTTGTGGGTGAGGTGAGTGTTGTTGTTTTCTTTCTTTTTTTTTGCTGTTTCTTTTTTGCTTTTTCTGTCTTTTCTTTTTTCTTTCTTTCTTGACTTTCTTTCTATCTTTTCGATTCCTTTTCTTTCTTTCCATTTTTCCTTCCCCTTCTTTGCTTTGTTTTGCTTTCTCTCTTCTTCCTTCTTCCTTCCTTTTCTTTTTTCTTTTCTTTCTCTCGCTTCTTCCTTTCCTTCTCTTTTTCTTCTTTTCTTGTTGACGTTTTTCTGTCTTTTCAGTTTTTTCTTTTCTTTCTTTCTTTCTTTTCTTTTCTTTGTTGACTTTCTTTCTGTCTTTTCAGTTTCTGTCTTTTTATTTTCTCCCCCCTCCTCTTGCTTTGTTTAGTTTGCTTCCCTTTCTTTCTTTTTTTTCTTTTTTTTCCTTCTTTCTCTTTCTGTCTTTTTTCCTTTTCTTTCTTTCTTTCTTTTCTTTTTTCTTTCTTTCTTTTCTTCTTTTCATTCTTTACTTTCTTTTCTCACCCCCCCCCCCCACCTCTTCTTGCTTTGTTTAGTTGCTTCCCTTTCTTTCTTTTTTTTCTTTCTTTCTTCTCTGTCTTTTCCTTTTCTTTCTTTCTTTTCTTTCTTTCTCTTTCATCTTTCTTCATTTTCTCCCCTCCCCCCTTCCTCTTGCTTTGTTTAGTTGCTTCCCTTTCTTTCTTTTTTCTGTTTGACTTTCTGTCTTTTCAGTTTCCTTTCTTTCTTTCTTCATCCCCCCCACCTCCTCTTGCTTTGTTTATTACTCCCCTTTCTTTCCGTTACTTTCTTTCTTTCTTTCTTTCTTTTCTGTTTTCACCTTTTCTTGTTTTTCTACTTCCTTTTCTTTATTCTTTTAATTCTTTCACTTTTTTTTTTCTTTCTTTCTTTCGTTCCTTTCTTGACTTACTTTCTGTCTTTTCAATTCCTTTCTTTCTTTCTTCATTTTCTTTTCCCCCTTTGTTGCTTTGTTTACTTGCTTCCTTATTTCTTTTCGCTCTCTTTTTTTCTTTTGACTTTCTCTCTATCTTTTTTTTAAATTCCTTCCTTTCTTTCTTCATTTTCTCCCCATCCCTTCTTGCTTTGTTTAGTTGCTTCCCTTTCTTTCTTTTTTTCTTGACTTTCTCTCTGTCTTTTCCTTTTCTTTCTTTCTTTCTTTCTTTCTTTCCATCTTTCTTCATTTTCTCCCCCCCCCCCCACCTCCTCTTGCTTTGTTTAGTTGCTTCCCTTTCTTTCTTTTCTCTGTTGACTTTCTGTCTTTTCAGTTCCTTTCTTTCTTTCTTCATCCCCCCACCTCCTCTTGCTTTGTTTATTAACTCCCCTTTCTTTCCGTTCTTTCTTTCTTTCTTTTCTGTGTTTACTTTCTGTCTTTTCAATTCCATTCTTTCTTTAGATGCTTCCCTTTTTTTTTCTTTCTTTCTTTCGTTCCTTTCTTGACTTACTTTCTGTCTTTTCAATTCCTTTCTTTCTTTCTTCATTTTCTTTTCCCCTTTGTTGCTTTGTTTACTTGCTTCCTTATTTCTTTTCGCTCTCTTTTTTTCTTTTGACTTTCTCTCTATCTTTTTTTTAAATTCCTTCCTTTCTTTCTTCATTTTCTCCCCATCCCTTCTTGCTTTGTTTAGTTGCTTCCCTTTCTTTCTTTTTTTCTTGACTTTCTCTCTGTCTT
This sequence comes from Rapana venosa, assembly GCA_028751875.1. Lineage (NCBI taxonomy): Eukaryota > Metazoa > Mollusca > Gastropoda > Neogastropoda > Muricidae > Rapana > Rapana venosa. The sequence continues at coordinate 36,117,491 of CM054155.1, read as the reverse complement.
TTCTTTTCTTTCTTTCTTTCTTTCTTTCTTTCCATCTTTCTTCATTTTCTCCCCCCCCCCCACCTCCTCTTGCTTTGTTTAGTTGCTTCCCTTTCTTTCTTTTCTTTGTTGACTTTCTGTCTTTTCAGTTTCTTTCTTTCTTCATCCCCCACCTCCTCTTGCTTTGTTTATTAACTCCCCTTTCTTTTTTTCCTTTGTTGACTTTGTCTTTTCAATTCCATTCTTTCTTCATTTTCTCCCTCCCCCTCCTCTTGCTTTGTTTAGTTGCTTCCCTTTCTTTCTTTCTTTCTTTCTTTCGTTCCTTTCTTGACTTACTTTCTGTCTTTTCAATTCCTTTCTTTCTTTCTTCATTTTCTTTTCCCCCTTTGTTGCTTTGTTTACTTGCTTCCTTATTTCTTTTTTTTTTTCTTTTGACTTTCTCTCTATCTTTTTTTTAAATTCCTTCCTTTCTTTCTTCATTTTCTCCCCATCCCTTCTTGCTTTGTTTAGTTGCTTCCCTGTCTTTCTTTTTTTTCTTTTTTTCTTGACTTTCTCTCTGTCTTTTCGTTTCCTTTCTTTCTTTCTTTCTTCTTTTTCTTTCTTTCTTCATTTTCTCCCCTCCCCCTTTCCTCTTGCTTTGTTTAGTAGCTTCCCTTTCTTTCTTTCTTTCTTGCTTTTTTTTCTTTGTTGACTTTCTGTCTTTTCAATTCCATTCTTTCTTCATTTTCTCCCCCTCTCTTGCTTTGTTGAGTTGCTTCCCTTTCTTTCTTTCTGTTCTTTGTTGACTTTCTCTCTATCTTTTCGTTTCCTTTCTTTCTTTCTTCATTTTCTTTTCCCCTTTGTTGCTTTGTTTACTTGCTTCCTTATTTCTTTTTTTTTCTTTTGACTTTCTCTCTATCTTTTTTTTAATTCCTTTCTTTCTCTCTTCATTTTCTCCCCATCCCTTCTTGCTTTGTTTAGTTGCTATCCTTTCTTTCTTTCTTTTTTTTTTCTTTCTTTCTTCATCCCCCTCCCCCCCTTCTTGCTTTGTTAACTTGCTTCCTTTTCTTTCTTTCTTTTTCTTTTTCTTTTGACTTTCTCTCTATCTTTTTGTTCCTTTCTTTCTTTCGTTCCTTGTCTTTTATCCTCTCATTATTTTCTGTCGTTTCATTTCTATCTTTCTTCATTTTTATTTTTTTGTCTCCTTTTCTGTCGGTTTTTTTTTCTTCTTTTCTTCCTTTTCATGTCCTCTCTTTGTTCCTGCTTTCTTTTCTTTTCTTGTTTTTTGTCTTTTGTTCGGTCTTTGTACCTATCCGTCTTTATTTCTTTCTGTCTGTCTTTCTTTGGGTCTGTCTTTCTTTGTTTGTTTCTGTCTTTCTTTCTTTTGTTCTTTCTTTCTTTTCTTTCTTTCTGTCTTGTTGTGTTTCTGTCTTTCTTTCGTTCTGTCTGTCTGTCTTTCTTTTTTTTTTTTTGCTTTCTTTCTTTCGTCGTTTCTTTTCTTTCTTTCTTTCTTTCTTTCTTTCTTTCTACCTTTCTTTCTTTCTTGCTTTTCTCCCTTTCTCTTTTTTTCTGTTTTTCTTTGCTTTTTTTTCTTTCTTTCTTTGCTCTTTTCTTTCTTTCGTTCTTTCTTTCCTCCTTTCGTTTATACGTTCTTTTTTTCGTTCGCACGCTCTTTCTTCCTTTCTTTCTTCCTTCCTCTTTTTCTTTCTTCCTTCCTTCTTTCATTTATTCTTTCTTTCATTCTTTCTTTTCTTCCTTACTTTTTTCTTTCTTTGTGTTTTTATTTCTTTCTTTCATTCTTTCTTTCTTTCTTCCTTTTCTTTCATCCTTACCTTTTTCTTTCTTTCTGTTTTTATTTCTTTCTTTCATTCTTTCTTTCTTTCTTCCTTTCCTTTCATCCTTACCTTTTTCTTTATTTCTGTTTTTCTTTTTTTTTTCTTCCTTTCTGCCTTCCTTCCTTCCTTTTTTTCCTTTCTTTTCTTTTTTTCTCTCTTTCTTTCCCTTCTGCTCTTAACTGCTCACCGCATTTTTCTTTTTCCTCCCCCCCTCCATTCTGAGATGGAAATTTGATTGTGATTTAGCTGCAGTTGGGTAAACGTGTTTGTTTTCTGTTTGTGCTCTCTCTCTGTCTCTCTCTGTCTCTCTCTGTCTCTCTCTCTGTCTCTCTCTCTCTGTCTCTCTCTCTCTGTCTGTCTGTCTCTCTCTCTTTCTCTCCCTCTGTGTCTGTCTCTGTCTGTCTGTCTGTCTGTCTCTCTCTCTCTCTCTCTGTCTCTGTCTCTCGGTTTCTGTATGTTTCCGTATCGTTTTCTCTGTGTCTGTCTGTATCTCTGTTTCTCTCTCTCATTCTCTGTTTCCGTGTTTGTGTCTCTGTGTATCTGTTTCTCTCTGTCTTTCTCCGAGCAATGGATGAAAAATTAAGTATTGGCAGTTTCTCAACTGTCATCAGGAGTATGGTTGTGTTGGCTTTCTCATCTCTCTCTGTCTCTGTCTGTCTGTCTGTCTGTCTGTCTCTCTCTCTCTCTCTCTCTCTCTCTCTCTCTCTCTCTCTCAGAGAGAGAGAGAGAGAGTGTGTGTGTGTGTGTGTTTGCGTATGCATGTGTGTATGTAAGTAT
>CM054155.1:36107421-36109921 GCA_028751875.1 Rapana venosa | reverse complement strand
ACATGTGCACGTGTGTATCTACATGTTTGCGTGCGCGAGTGAGCTTACGTGCTTAAATCCCCCCAAAAAGATGACAAGAGCCACTTTTTTCTAGCCATGTTTGCAGTGCAGAGCAATCAGCATAAAAGCCGGCTCCTGATGACTTGCAGGCAAACGGCTGCAGCATGGAATGACAGACAGCAAGGAGGAATGAAGAATGGCCACAGTCACACTGCTGGTGGAGTTCTGCAGAGAGGGAATAAAAAAGGAATGAAAACAATACGAGGTGCCAAGCAATGCTGAGGCACTTTATGCGTGGAGGGTGAAGAGTAATCTGGAGTTTTCTGGGAGATTACTGATTTGGGGGGTGGGGTGACAATGTGGAAATTAAACGATTTCTACATTTATTGACTTTTCTATCAGTGAAAGAAGTCATTAAACAAGTAAGTGAGTACAGAAAATGTTAGTGGGTGGTGGTGTTTTTTTCTTTTGCAGTACGTAAGCTTCGAAACACACACTCATGCTTTATGTGTGTGTGTGTGTGTGTGTGTGTGTGTGTGTGTGTGTGTGTGTGTGTGTGTGTGTGTTAGTGTGTGTCTGTAAAGATCTGAGCACGTGCAAGTGCGTGTGTGTGAGTATGTGTGAGTGTGTGTGTTTGTGCGTGTGTATGTGCATGTGTGTGTGTGCAACACATGTGTGTATCTGTGTGTCTGTGTGTGTGGGTGTGGGTGAAGATGCGAACACGGGCATGTGTGGATGTGTGTGTGCGTGCGCATGCGATGCGCACGTGTGTGTATGTGTGTTTGTGTGCATGTGCACGCGCGTATGTGTATGTCTGTGTATGAAAATGCGACTACGTGCACGTGTGTATCTCTCAATATGTGCTGCATGTGTGAATGTGTTGACATACTTAAATCCCAAACAAAAATGACAAGAGCCATGTTTTTTAGCAATGTTTGCAGTGCAGAGCAATCAGCATAAAAGCCGGCTCCTGATGACTTGCAGACAAACGGCTGCAGCATGGAATGACAGACAGCAAGGAGGAATGAAAAATGGCCACAGTCACACTGCTGGTGGAGTTCTGCAGAAAGAAGAAAAAAGAATTAAAAAAAACAATATGAGGTGGCAAGTAATGCTGAGGCACTTAATGTGTGGAGGGGGAAGAGTAATCTGGTGTTTTCTGGGAGATTACTGATTTGGAGGGCGGGGTGACAATGTGGAAATTAAACGATTTCTACATTTATTTCTCTTTTTTTCAGTAAAAGAAGACAACTTGAATAATCAATGAATGAATACATGGGTAAAATGTTAGCCTTTTTTTGCACATAACGCATATAATTTTTATGTGTGTTCACACCCACTCCAACTATACCCTCACATGCACACTATGGATATGATACAGCACTTTCACCTAAAACAATATTTTCAGTGACATGTGTGTGTGCGCACATGCAAACATACACACACATGTTCGCAGGTGCATACACGCATACATATATTCAGTCACACACACACACACACGCACACACACACTAACACACCTACACACACACACCTAGATAGCCTAGTGGTTAGAACATTGCGTTCGCAATCTGACGACCCGGGTTTTTCCCTGGAGTTAACATCAGTGCAGACTCCACTCTCCCCAAAAGTCCTTCGGATGAGACTATAAACCGAGGCCCCGTGTGCGAACGCACGCAGAACATCTTGCGCACACGTTACATCCTGTTCCGCTTTTCGTAAGAGTAGGCCATTGTGTGCCTGTGGGAACAAATGACAGAATTTACAAAACTGCATACACACGGGAACTGGATGTAAAAAAAGCGCATGAGTGCTTATTCCATTATCCTCGATATAAAAGAATAAATAAAAAAATAAAATAAATAACGCACATACATACACACACACACACACACACACACACACACACACACACACACACACACACACACACACACAAGCTTAGAGGATGACATGCCTGTGAACAGTTCCCCTGTTATCTGTTCCTACTTTTCAATAGCTGCCTTCACCTCCATCCACCACCCCACCTAAGTGTGTCGTGTGTATGAATTTGATATTTGTTTATCTTGATATTTGTGTACGGTTGCATGCGTGTGAATGATTTGAATGCAAGCGCTTAAGATTTTGTTTACTTTACAAGACTCAGCGCTATATAAGTTCTATACATTATGATGATGATGATGATGATTATAGCAGCGTATTGTTTTACTACCAGAAAGACTAGTAGTTTGAGCATATGTTGTGTGGTGCGTGTGTGTGGTGTGTGTGTGTGTGTGTGTGTGAAAGAGAGAGAGAGAGAGATAGAGAGAGAGAGAGAGAGAGAGAGCTAGACAGGTGTGTAGCGTGTGTGCGCGCAAGTGTGTGGTGTGTGTGTGTGTGTACGTGTGTGTGTGTGTTTTTTTTTTTTCGATGATAATGAATAGTACTCTTTTGCTTTTTTAAATCCAGTCCCCGTGTGTATGCAGTTTTGTCAGTTGATTTTTGTCATCCATTCTCACTG
>CM054155.1:36097421-36104921 GCA_028751875.1 Rapana venosa | reverse complement strand
CCGCAAATGCACGTGTGGTCAGTTTGTGTGCATGTAGTGTGCTGTTTAGGGAAGACAAAAATTGGGGTAAACATCAGACAAAAAAAATACGGGGCCCACAATCAACGATAAGGGAAGTTTGGGATTAGAAAAATTTATGTCGGTGTTTTTTCCGGGGCTTTGGTTTAGGTATTTTACTTTGAGGGCGTCGTTGTTTTTTTTTTTTTGTTTGGGGGGGTTTTTTTTAGTTGTTTATTCATTGTTTTTCTTTTTGTTTGTTTGTGTCTCCCTTTTTTCTTGTCCTTTTTTTTGTTTCGGCTTTTTTCTTTGTTTGTTTTTTTTGTTTTGTTTGTTGGTTTTTGTTTTTGGGGGTTTTTGTTTGGTGTTTTTGGATTGTTGGTTTTTTTGTTTTTTTTTTTTGGGGGGAAATTTCTGTTGTTTTACTTCCTTTTATATTATTGTTTTTCTTTTCTTGCCTAGTAACCTTCAAAGAGGGGTGTGTGTGTGTGTGTGTGTGTGTGTGTGTGTGTTGTGTGTGGGGTGCACGAAGTGCTTCAGTCCACCAACTCTGGGGTGGGGTTGTCTGTGTGTTGTCTTACGTGGGGGCGCCGCGAAAGGGTTTATGAATGTGGTGCTTTCATGCTTAAATTTTTTTTTAAAAAGCCAAACCTTTTTTTTTTTGCAAAGACTGTAACAAGGTCATATTATTAAAATATAAATATAAAAATATAATATTAAATATATATATATTAATATGTGTGTGTGTTTTGGGGTGTGTGTGTGGGGTGGGGTGTGGTGTAGACTTTACTACTCTTTCCAAAAAAAATATCGTGTTTTTTCTTTCTATAAAAAATAATCGCTCTCTCTCCTATATAACTTCCTCCTCTCTCTCTCTCTCTCTATATATATATATATAAAATATTAAAAAAAACAACCTTAATCACTCCCAAATAACGCTTCGTGGCGCAAGTCTATGCTGACAAACTTACTTTTTTGATCTGACGGTGATTCCCCCCCCCCCCCCCCAAAAAAAAAAGAGAGAAAGAGTATGTGAATCCCAACTTTTTAGCACGCTGTGGTAGAAAGGAGGGAGAAGGGGGAGGAGAGAGGGAGAAAGAAGAGAGAGAGAGAGGAGAAGAGAGAGAGAAGAGACGACAGACGACAGAGAGAGGGGGGAAAGAGAGGGGGGGGGGGGGGGAGGGAGAGAGGGGGGAGGGGGGAAGAGGGGGAAGAGACAGAATGAGAAAAAACAGACAGAGACAGAGAGAGAGGGGGAAAGAGAGAGACAGACGACAGAGACACAAGAGAGAGAACGGACAGACAGAGAGAGAGAGAGCGAAACAGACAGACAACAAATAGTTGGGTTGGGATGATTTATTCATAAAGGCCATTGCCCCTTAGAAAGGGTATACAACAAAAAGAAACACACACTTTTGGTTTTGCATTTTATATTGCATAAATTCTTTTTTTTTGGGTTGACAACAAACTGCCACTTGAAACGCTTGATAAAAAATATACAAGTTTTTTTTTTTTTTCGAAATTCTTCATTAGGAGTGGGCATCAGCATAACTAATTTGACAGAATGGTGTCGAAGACAAATAGAGAGCAGAGAAGGAAAGACGGAGTGAGTGAAGAAAGAGATAAAGGGGGAGAGAGAAAAGAGAGGAAAAAGTAGTGAAAAAAGAAAAAGAGAAGGGATGAAGGGATAAAAAAAGGAGTGAAGTGGAGAGAGAGTGAGGATGAAAAAAAGATACAGAAAGAAGAGAGAGGAGAGAGATAGAGAAGAGAGAGGAAGAGAAGTGAGTATTTATGAATGAGAGCAAAGGAGAGAGAGAGAGAGAGAGAGAGAGAGAGAGAGACAGACAGCAAAAGACGACAGACAACGACAGGGAGACAGGCAGCAGAAAAGACGAGAGAGCAGCGCGTTTTGTGGGAATAACTGTCACTAAACTACGGGGGAACAATCCGCTTTAAAAACAATCCATGGGGCCTTTTTTGTAGGGGGGGCGAGATAGCCAAGCGGTTTTTAAATACAGCCAAAGAAAAATGCGCTAAGGGGCCGGGTTTTAAAACCCCCTCGGACGCCCTTTTTAGTGGGGTTTCTCCTTGGGGTTAACATCAAGTGAGTGCCGACCGATTTTACACTCGGGGTTTTGACTGTAAACTCATTTTAAATCAGCAAGACAAAGAAAACCATAATTAAACTTTTTCTGGTTTGCCAACGTGTAAAGAACACTGGAGCACACGTTCAAAACCCTCCACCCTTTTTTGTGGGGTGAAAAGTAGGCCATTTCGTGTAGGAGGAATGGATGACAATTTTTTGTTTCAAGACCCGCCGCTTGGTATTTAATTTTTTGACATTTGTTTCTGAGGTTTTGGGATCTGGCTAGTTTAATTAGGGGAAAAAGACGTATATGAAAAATAATAATATAAAATAATAATAATAATAATAATGATAACAATAGAAATACTACTACTACAATACTACACACTACAAATACTACACACTACTAAATGTTGATGAAGATAAGAAGATAAAAAGAAAAAAAATTAAATAAAAATAATAAAAAAATAATAATAAAAATAAGATGATAAGATAATAATAAAAAATAATAATAATAAAAATAAAAAAAAGACGACGATGACGACGACGAGATATAGACACGACGAGATACGACGCCGACACGACGATGAGAGAGAGATAATGATGATGATACAGAAGTTAATAGCGCAAAATTTTGTAAAAACAAATCAAAACATACACATCAATCCATCATTGATTAACCCCGGATCTCTAGCCAAGGACTTTTTCTTTAAGGAAGCATAGATTTTTCCTTTGGAGGAAATGGAGGGGGGTGGGGGGATTGATGGGGGATGGATGGGGGGATGGATGGTGGGTTTGGATGGATGGGGGGGTGGGTGGGTGGGGGATGGAGGATGGAGGGGGGGTGGGTGTGGGGGGATGGGTGGGGGATGGATGGGGGGTGGGTGGGGGGATGGATGATGGATGGATGGGTTTGGGGGGTTGGGGATGGATGGGTTGGGGGATGGGGGATGGGGGTGGGTGGATGGATATATTTATGGGTGGGTGGAGAATATTATGGTGGGTCAAGGATGGAGGATGGGGTTTGGGGATGGGGGGGTGGGTGATGGATGGATATGGGGTTTGGGGTGGGGGTGGTGGATGGATGGATGGGTTATGGGGATGGGTGGGTGGAGGGGGGTGGGTGGAAAATGGAAAGGAGGGGGGATATGGATGGAGGTTGGGTGGGGTGGATGGATGATGGGTGGATGGGGGGAAAGGGGATGGATGATGGTGGTTGGGGGGGATGGATAGGATGGATGATGGATGATGGTGGGTGGGTGATGGATGGGTGGGGGGTGGGTGGAAAGGATGGATGGGGGATGGATGTTGGGTGGGTGGGGGGATGGATGGATGGTGGATGGTGGGGGGGTGATGGATGGATGGTGGGTGGGTGGGTGGATGGAGGAAGGGTAATGGATGGGTTGGTGGGTGGTGGGTGGTGTATGGGTGGGTGGATGGATGGATGGGTGGGGTGGTGAATGGATGGTTATTGATGGTGGGTGGAAGGAGGGTGGGGGATGGATGGTGGTGGGGGATGGATGGATGGATGGGTGGATGGATGGATGGGGTGGGTGGGTGGATGGATGGGTGGGTGGATGGATGTGTATGGGTGGGTGGATGGATGGTGGGTGGGTGGGTGGGGGGATGGATGGATGATGGATGGGTGAATGGATGGATGGATGGGGTGGGTGGATGGATGGGGTGGGTGGATGGATGATGGATGGGGTGGGTGGATGGATGGATGGGTGGATGGATGGATGGATGGGTGGATGGATGGATGGGTGGATGAATAGGTGGATTGATGAATGGGCGGATGTATGGATGGGTGGATGGATATAGATGAATGGATGAATGAATGGATGGGGGGGTGGATGGATGGATGAACGAATAGGTGGATATAGATGAATGGATGGATGGATGGATGGATTAGGTGACGTCGCAAGACTGGGGTTGATGTGTCATTCATCTCCAAGGCAATCTGTCTTGGGCCAGTTGCATTAACTCAGCTATCCTACTGCCTTGTCCAGTCTTTTACATCCTCTGATCTGATCTGCGAAGATGAAATAATAAACCAACAGATTGAAAATCCGATTTCTATAGGTTGGGGGGGGGGGGGGGGTTGGGGTAGTATTTGAGCTCTCATGAATGTGTCCACAAGGGTGCACACACATACACACCAAACATCACCCACGTACGCACACACACACACACACACACACACACACAACACACCACAAACACTCTCTCACACATACACACGCTCACTCTCTCTCTCTCACACACACATGTACGCACAAACACCAACACACAAACACACACACACACACACACCACACAAAACCACTCTCTCACACATACACACTCACTCTCTCTCTCTCTCACACACACACCACACACACATGTACGCACAAACACACACGCACACACACACACACACACACCACACACACACACCACACACACACACACACACACACACACTCACACACACACAAAGTGGTGTAACGCTCGAACAATTGCCACAAGAGAATGACATTAAAATCACAATCACACAACATGCGGAATGGTCAAAGAAAACCAAGTAGACCCAAAATGTTATGTATCCGAACAGTTTATTAAAGTTTTCATAATAACACCCCCCACCGCCCCTTCCCTCCCCCCTCCCAGCTTTATGTATCCAATATTTCACTTTATGGGTCCGATTGAATATTTTCCTTTCTTCCTCTTTCTTCTTGCATTTTCTCTGTTAATTCCTTTATCTCCGTGGGTATTTTTTCTTTGTTTACACCGTCCCCCCCCCTTTTTTTGTTTAAAAAAAGCATTTTTTTTATTTGTTTATTTTAGCGTTTTATTTTTGTGTTTTCATTTCTTATTTCTTTTTTGTGTTTGGTTCTCTGTTTAGATGCCTCTATGTGTGTGTCTGTGTGTGTGTGTGTGTATGTGTGTGTGTGTGTGTTGTATGTGTGGTGTGTTGTATGTGTGTGGGTGTTGTATGTGTGTGTTTTGTATGTATGTGTGTTGTATGTTGTGTGTGTTGTATGTGTTGTATATGTGGTTGTGTGTGTTATATGTGTGTGTATTTGTGTGTGTTTGGTGTGTGTTGTATGTGTGTATATGTGTTGTATGTGTTGTAAGTGTGTTGTATGTGTGTCTGTTTGTATGTATGTGTTGTTATGTGTGTGTTGTATGTGCGTGTGTGTTTGTATGTGTATGTTTTGTATATGTGTGTGTGTTGTTATGTGTGTGTGTGTTGTATGGTGTGTATGTGTTGTATGTGTGTGTATTGTATGTGTATGTTTGTGTATGTTGTATGTGTGTGTATTGTATGTGTATGTTGTGTATGTTGTTACTATGTGTGTGTGTGTTGTATGTGTGTGTTGTGTGTTGTATGTGTGCGTATTGTATGTGTGTGTTGTATTTGTGTGTGTTGTATGTGTGTGTTGTATGTGTGTGCTGTATGTGTGTGTGTTGTGTGTTTGTATGCGTAAGTGTGTGTAAGTATGTGTGTGTGTGTTTATTATTTTTCTTTTCGAGGATAATGGAATAAGCCATCATGTGCTTTTTTAATCCTGCCCCCGTGTTGACGCAGTTTTGTCAATTTTGTCATCCGTTCCCACCGACACACAATGGCTTACTCTTCCGAAGAGCGAAACGAGTTTTAACATGTGCACAAAATGTTCTCTGTGTGTGAGTGTGTGCGAGTGTGAGAGAGAGAGAGAACAGTTGTGAAGGAAAACACAAACAAACACCCAAGATAATCATTTTCCACAATAATTCCATTGTATATCCCTTTCAATAAACATAAAAGTGGGTTTGTTAATCACTCTAAGAAAAAAATCTTGGCTTCTAATATCAGTTTTGATGAATGTAAAAAATAAACCACCACAACATCACACGAACACGGACATTAATTTAAAAAATCCTCTGAAGTCGGAGTATGGCTGCCTATATGGTGAGGTACTTTTTAATAAAACGACAACACCAACAACCCAGTCATACTTTTCATTTCAGCAATGTGCAATTTCAATCCCACAGAGATTCCCAGGTGGGATGAGTTAAGTCACGAATGCACATTGTGGGTGATCCCCTTAGAGTGTTAAAAGCTGGGGAACGCACACCACCACCCCACCACCACACCACCACCACCATCACCGTCACCCCCACCATCACCAACACCAACACCACCACCACCACCACCACTATCACCACCACCACCAACCACCACCACCACCACCACCACCACCAACCACCACCACCACCAACACTACCACCACCACCACCACCACCAACAACAACAACAACAACAACATTTCTGTTCAATGGAAAGAAGAAAGGGACTGACACTGTGTTTGCATAAGAGAGTATTGGCTGAAGACGACGAACTAACTGCTTCGTAAGAGACAGCTCACTGTGGTAAACAAAACAAAATTATATTAGTATGTATCATGCAACTCAGAGGGGACGGGATAGCTCAGTGGTCGGAGCACTCGCTTTCCCCCAGCCAAATTAAGCAGCGTCGAGCGTGGTTACCAGTTGGATGGGTGATCGTTTGCGCGCCTTGGCTTCAGTACAGTTCCCCCAGTTCACCCAGCTGTAAATGGGTACCTGCCCTCTTTAGGGACAGGGAAGGTAAAGCAGCGAGGGAGAGGAGATGGGCGCCGCCCTCAATATGCTGGCCCTAGAGAAGTGAGGTCTCTGACGCCTCGCTCCCCTACGACCTTATAGGTTATGGGACTCCTTTACCTTTACCTTTTTTATCATGCAACTCGTTTTCTCCTCTCTAAAACAATGTTGAACGAGAGATAAGTTGACAAAAAAACCCACCCCAAATGAATAGACCAAAAAAGAAAAAAAAACCCTCTCTAAAGAATCAATTAATTAATTTTGTGTTTTTAGTGAACTTCTTTTGTTTCGCGTGAGCTCTGCATCCCTTTTCTGTCTGTCTGTCTGTCTGCTTGTCTGTCTGTCTGTCTGCTTGTCTGTCTGTCTGTCTGCTTGTCTGTCTGTCTGTCTGCCTGTCTGTCTGCCTGTCTGTCTAACTGCCTGTCTGTCTGTCACTGTCTGTCTGCCTGTCTGTCTGTCTGCCTGCCTGCCTGCCTGCCTGTCTGTCTCTGTCTGTCTGTCTGTCTGTCTCTCTCTCTCGTGCATACGTTAAAACCCGTTCCGCTTTTCGGAAGAGTAGGCCATTGTGTGCCGGTGGGAACGGATGACTAAATTTACAAAACTGCATACACGCGGGGACTCGATGTAAAAAAGCACATGAGTGGTTATTCCATTATCCTCGATATAAACATTATCCACGAAATAAAAGAATAGAATAAATTAAAACATCACACACTCACACAGACACACAGAGACACACACAGACACACACAGAGACACACACAGACACACACACACACACACAGACACACACACACACGCACGCACGCACG
>CM054155.1:36077421-36094921 GCA_028751875.1 Rapana venosa | reverse complement strand
AAAATATTTAATTTCTTGTAATCTTCAGTTTGCAAGGAAGGTTTGAGGAGTATCACTTTCAGAGAACGTCTGTATAAGCTCTCAAGTCTTTTTAAGCAGTTTTTACTTGCTGAGTCCCAACAAGTTGACGCATAATCAATGTCTGGCTGTATGTAAGCGTAGAAAAATAACTTCCGACTATGTTCATCAAGTAAATGCTTTATTCTGTTTAGCTGGAATATCTTTTGAGATAGCTTCTTTGATAGTTTTGAAATGTGATTTGACCAGGAAAGATTGTTGTCTACAGTTAAGCCAAGTAACTTGTGAGAATCTACCTCTTCCAATACCTTATCATAAACTTTTAGACTTCTTGACATTGATTTGATATTTTGTCTTTTCTGCCTTGTTGTTACTATCATAAACTTAGATTTATCAGGATGAAGAGCCATATGATTAAGATCAGCCCAAGAGATAAGTTTATCTATATCTTTCTGTAACACATTGCATATTATACTTGCATTAGTACCCTTAGTATGAATTGTCGTGTCATCAGCAAACAGTTCACAAGAAGATGAAACATTTAGTGGAAGATCATTTATATAAATGGAAAATAAGAGTGGTCCCAGAACTGATCCCTGGGGGACACCATATGTTATAGGCATGAAAGAAGACATTGCACAGTCTTGTAAAACTGCCTGCCTTCTATTTTCAAGAAATGATGATATAAGTCGAAGTGAAGTTGGGGATAAACCATATATCACTAATTTTCTTAGCAAAAGATCATGGTCAATTGTGTCAAAAGCCTTTGTGAAATCAACAAATACAGCACCAGATAACAGATCGTTGTTAATATTTTCATGCCACTGTTCTACAAGATTGCTTAACAGAGTATGACAAGAGTGGTTTTTCCGAAATCCACTTTGATTTGGATGAAAGAGATCATGGTTAATAAAAAACAACTGAAGGTTACTCTTCAGATGTTTTTCAAGAGGCTTAGACAATGAAGACAGGATTGATATCGGTCTGTAGTTTGATGGATTTTGGGGATCACCAGATTTGAAGAGGGGCAAAACTTTAGCATCTTTAAAAGCACAAGGAAAACAACATTGTGCAATGGAAAGATTATAGATATAGGTAATGTGCTCAGATATTATGGGTGCCGAGACCTTCAAAATTTTACTGTCAAGATCATCTAAGCCTCGTGCATTTGATTGTTTTAAAGAACACAATTCTTTGTACACCTCATGAACAGTAATGAAATTAAACTTAAACCTAGATTGTACATTTTTAGAGCAACAAAATTTTTCTAATTCAGATAAATCGTTTAAATTTGTATTATTGACATGAATCACTTTTTCTCCCACAGAAGCAAAATGCTTATTGATATCTTCAGGAGACAGACAGTTTGCAGAAATGGGAATAGATGTTAATGGTTTGCCAGCTAATTGATTTGATTGCTTTCCAAACAGATTTTGTATCTTTTCTTGATGAGATGAGATCACTAAATATTGTTTCTGAGCTGCTCTTTTCATGGCTGTTATCTTATTTCTTTGTTTCTTAAATTCTGCATCTTTGCCTGTTGTTCTTAGAAGCTTGTCGCGTTACTGCAATGGCTGACTTGATTTCTGCATTAAACCATGGAGGTTTGTCTTTTAGTTTTACACGTTTACTTCTAAGTGGTGCATGTTTGTCAAAAACAGAAATAAAGGTATGATACCTAGCAGAAAGAGCTTCATCTGGGTCGGAATACTGATAAACATTTGAGAAATTGGCTTTACATAAATCGGACAGACATTCATCAGCATTAAATGTCTTATAACTTCGGTAAGAAATATTATAGTGGCTACATCTAGGTATCTTAGCACCTTTTCGAGACCATGTCAGACATATTGGAAAATGATCACTAAGTCCAAACTCTGGAACAGATGTTTCTATTATATTAGTAGGATTTGATACGTAAATATGATCAATCAATGTTTTAGAGCTAAGTGTTTTTCGTGTCGGGGTTTTAATTAATTGTGTTAAATTATATGACTCAAACACACTCTTCCAGTTATCTTGAGGTTTAAATAAATCAATGTTAAAGTCACCTAACAAAAGGATTTCTGTTGAATGGTTAGAAACATCATCCATCATAGCCTCAAAACGTTCAAACCAACTAACACGTTCTTCTGGATTTCTATACACAAAACCAATCAAAAATGATTTAATTCCTTTTAAATTAATTTCTAACCAGATACTTTCAATACCATATTTTTCAAATTGATCCATTTGTTTGAAATTGACTGAATTGTGTAAATATGCTATCAAACCTGTTTCTAACTTGCTTTTAGCATCTTTTCTAATGATGGTATAACCTGGAGTAGACACAACATTGTCTGAAACAACATCTGATAGGCGTGATTCTGCAAAACAAAAAGCATGAACACAATCATTTGAATTCGAGAGAACAGAACATATATCAGGTACTTTATTTAACAAATGACATATATTCAAATAACCAACTTTAAATCCAAATTGTTTTAACCATTTATGAGTTTGGAAATTGTTTGCCATGTTGAGATTCTTTTTTAAAGAATAAATTGATCTAATAATTGAAAACAAAATGCAATGAATATTAGACGAAAACCTCCTCAGTATAAACAGAACACCAAGTAAGCAGAAAATTTTACTTCAGGCACACACACACAAAATATGAATTCTACTTTATATATAAAACAAAGATATATAAACAAGAGACAACCAGATCAAACAGATAGCTCAAACAAAATTGGAGCTGATTTGATAAATGTAATTTTAGATTTACAATACTGCACACAGAAAACGTTCAATCTCCACGCATGAAGAAAACAATCTAGAGGAAGAATCAATCTACCAAGAACATCAAACTGATGCACATCCAATAAATCCTTCTGTTTCTGAACCATTCAATGTAGTCCCCAGCCTGTAAACTCATGCTGCTGACATAACTCATAGACATGAGGATACCACAAGTCAAGAAAACAATTTTCAAAATGTAAGCAAGTAACAAATATCAAAACATATTTCTTTCCTTTTTATCATGAAATTATTCATCTTGTGCTTTACGAATACACAGCCAGTCGTTGGTCAGGTTGAGACACCACCTGTGGTGCCAAGTTGGTCATCTGTGGAGTCCACTGGCCAGAGGGACCGTAGGGAAGCCAGCTCCGCGCGTCAGAGCCACAGCCCTGTGGTGGGTGATGAAGCCCTGGTCCAGCGTAACTCGAGGGGAAGCTGGTCTGCCTCTGGTAAAGACCAACACTTTGAAAACCATTAGGAAGGTAGTGGTTAGGACCCAGCAATCTGGGATGTGACCCCTCAGGGGCCATGCAACCAGAGTAAGGAAACTGAGGAGGGGACTGCTGGGGCAATGCGGGAATGGGGAATGGGAAACTGTAGTGTCCACTGGGCTGGGATTGTCTGATTTGATAAGGGAATGAACTATCCCTTGGGACATCATCACGACCCTCTGTGGGCCTTTGTTCATGCATGTGTTCTTGTTGAGGATGATTCCTATCATCCTGGACCCTATTGTTACGTGCAGGCAATGGGGGGAAGTCAGCTGTTGACACCACGTGAGGTGCACGAAGCTTTCTGGGACCACTTGATACTCTTGGCCCTGCTCTAAGGACAGGACGATAGATCCTGTCTCTATTTCTCATCTTAACTGTTAAAGAAGGACGACTATGATGGGTATATTGTTGATCTATGAAAGTGTTTTCATTGTCAATTTGGTCAACAAAGTAAAGAGGAGAGGACTGTGGAAGGAACTTTTTGAAATTCAAAGCCAAGCGAGCTGTTCCCCTAAAGCTAGGGTGGACAGCATCCTTGTACAGGGCCTGTCGTGGAGCACCATTGTCTGTGACAAAGACTTTATGATTGTTAATCATGTCTACCTGCAATTGAGTACAGGCAGTATAAAGGTTTCTGTTTGAAGGGGCTATTGAGTTATTTAGCTGGTGCCTGCCACGAGCAGGGAGAATAGAGCTGACAGCAATAGAGGCTGAAGGAAAGCACTGTTTGCACAAAGTGATAAGATCATTCCAGTCATCAGTTGAAACAGGTCCACCTGGACAGTCATTAACACCAACATGCACGATGACAGTCTTTACCTGTTCATGTTTTGTAAGGGTACGCAACCAGTTAGTGGTGTTTGAAAGAGTCAAGCCAGGTATGCATATTTTGAACAACAAGTCAGTAGGGCTTTCTAGTCTTTTAGGGTCTATGTGTCTAATAACTGAGTCACCAATCAGTACAGATGAACAGTCAGAGGGAATGGTCAATTTATTCAGTGTCTGTTCATGCTTTTGTTTTGGGTCAGTCAGTTGTTGTGTGCTTTCATGAACAGAAGTGACTGCTTTAGATTGGACATTGGTTTCTTTCTTAGGTATTAGGGTATTCGTATTGCATGTCAAAGAGATGTGTTCATCATCACTGAGACTAGAAAGAACATGGAAACGGTTGTCAGTGGTCAAGTCTACTCGTTCAGTGGTCTCGTCATCCATCTGAGGTAAGGACTTAGAAGTGCCTTTTTCACAGTCTTCACCAGCTACAGTCTGTGCGGTATGGGACTGGTCTGAAACCTTACCTTGAGCTTTGGTGTGTGAATGTGATGGTGGTAAAAGACAGTCATTAGTATCATGTATTCCTTTATCTTTCTCAGCAGGAGTCATTTGCACTGAACAGTCTGTGTTAATGTCACATTGGATTGCCACATTTTTCTTGGGGCACGATTTCTGCTTCAGTTGTTTGAGTTCAGAAAACACTGTACCCAATGCAGATTTCAATGACTGGTTTTCCTTGATCAAGTTGTTCAGTTTTATGTCCGTATCAAAGATAACTGATTTGAAGTCATTGACAAGAGTATGTAAAGTTTCTAACTTGTGGTCAACATGGACTTTGAGTTCATTTTTAATAGAAACTTTAAAGTCCTCTAGTCGAGACAGAACGTCAGCTTCATGTTCTAAATGACTGTTATGCATTAAGTCAAGGTTAGTTTCAATACTTAATAGCTTTTCTGTTAAAGACTTCTGCATATGTTCTGATGGTCCAAGTGTTCGCCTACGGTGGCGTTTTGCCAGCTTCACTGCTTTAGGTGTTGGTTTTGTTATTTGTTTTGTAGCTGTCCCAACAGTGGCAGTAGAGGTGGAACTTTCATTCCAGTTTGGAGCACTCTCTTGTACTCCTCCATTGTAGACGTGGTCATTCTCACTGGTGTTGACCTGTACTGCTTTTACAGGACTGGATCCTGGAGATAAGTTGGACATGTCGCTCAGGTGATCTGACATGCTTTCCTCGTCTCGCGACTGATTTGATGCGAAAGAAATGGAGGAGGGATGGGGAGAAGAAACGTTTTCGTCACACAAAGGAGCAGTTAACAAGATGTTGTCACCATTTCCTGACAAAAAAGTTAATGGAACTGAAATCAGAGCCTCCCTAAAAGCAAGCACATCATCACTTTCACAGTGGTCAGTTACAATGTCTTTCAGATTTTCACACTCCTCTTTATCCCATCGTTTACATTCTATTCCCTGACAAAGCAATGTCCCGGTGTTTTGGCGTGTTATATACAGTGATAACGTAATGACCTTTAAATCACCTTGGAAAACACGTATCACTGATTTTGCCAGGTAGGAAGGGGTGGGTTGTTTGATCCACATGGGAAGGGATATGGGGTTATCAAAGTGATCATAGTCTAGTTTTTCCACTGTCACTAAATCATTGGCAATTGATACATAACGATAAAAAAGACCATTCCTCCATGAAATGATTTCTTTTTCAGAGCATGTGAAGGTTTTTTGAAGGCAGTCTAATGTAGGCTGCAGTTTTTTATGTTCCACAGAGGAGGAATTATCCATTTCAACCTACAATATTATGGTGAAATGCATTGACCTTTTTTTTTTTTTAATGCTGTCAGTCAAGCAACTTCGCTCAGACAGGGGACCAGGGGAGAGAACTAGCACAGAGAGAGAGAGAGAGAGAGAGAGAGAGAGAGAAACAGAGACACACACACATAAAGACAGAGACAGAACATATGCATGCATACTTTTATGTTTGAAAATATAAAAGCAAATTGACAACATAACAATTTTGCAATGATAATAACTTGTGCATATCAATAAACGTGGAAATCACATTCCTCATCTTGATCACTGCCAGGATATAGAAAGCATCATCACATTAAAATTTTGATGTCAGCCAGGATTCATGTAGAAATGGTTTGTTTACCCTGATATTTGATTTCTGCAACAACAACAACAAAAAATATGACCAGAAATAGCAGGTGCCATGGCAGGCGATGATGATGCGCTTTTTTTCAGAGGGGAGAGTAATCTGACGTTTCCTGGGAGATAACCGTCTTTTGACACTGTGGAGGGAAACGACATTAATAAATTCGTGCAGTTTATCTGCGTTATCTTTATTGTCCAGTCTACAACTGATTGAACATGTTTGAAATAATAGAATAAGTAAAAAAGCGGTTTAATGGAAGTGTGTTTTTTGGGCGGACTTGTTTATGCTGTATGAGAGTTCTAACGCACACGCAGGCACTATACGCACGCAACACACAGTACACTCATACATGCACGCGCGCGCGCGCGCACACACACACACACACAGAGTACACAAACACACATGCACGTGCGCTTGCACGCACATATTAAACATTCACACACACAAGCACACACATATTATATTAACGTACATGCGCGCATAAACACAAGTACACACACACAAACTCACACACACACGCTCGCGCGCTAGAGCGCGCACACAATCACGCGCGCGCGCACATACACATACACACACAGAGTAAACAAACACACATGCACGTGCGCTTGCACGCACATATTACACATTCACACACAAGCACACACACATATATTAACATACATGCGCGCATAAACACAAGTACACACACACAAACTCACACACACACGCTCGCGCGCTAGAGCGCGCACACAATCACGCGCGCGCACGCACACATGGACCTCATACAGAAATGGCTAACATCAGATCATGTAAATTATGAGGTAGCCTGCTATTTTTATGCAAAAAGTAGTACATGGATGTGAGATACTATGTGTGTGTGTGTGTGTGTGTGTGTTGTGTGTGTGTGTGTGTGTGTGTGTGTGTGTGTGCGCGCGCGCGCGCGCTCGCGCGTGTGTGTGAGTGTCAAGTCAAGTTGATATTTTTTTTAATTTCCAGATGGTATATTAAATAAGCAATACATTTGCTTTTGTTTACTTAATGTACCATCCTGAAATAAAAATGTGTGTGTGAGCGAGAGAGAGAGAGAGCGAGAGAGAGAGCGAATGTGTGTGTGTGTGCGTCAAGTCAAAGTCAAAGTCAAACTTTTTATTTTCAGATGGTACATTGAATAATCAGTGCATTTGCTTTTTTTCATCAAGCCATCTATCTAAAGAAAAAAAGAGAGAGGAAGAAGATAATATATATGCAGGCATAGAATAAAAAACCTAATCAATAATAAACCATACAAATCAAACAAGAGAAGACAATAACATATGCACACATGGAATCAGAAACAAAACAAAAAACCCTGAACTGCGTGTATATGTGTGTGTGCCTGTATGTGTGCGCGTGCGCGTGCACGTGCGCGCGTACGTGCGTGCGGGCGCGCGCGTGTACGTGTGTGTGTGTGCACGTGCGTGTAGTGAATCAGGATGTAGTAAGTGGGTAGGGGGAGGGGAGAGGAGATTAAGGGGACAGTCAGACTTCATCAAGGAGACAACAGAGATGACAGGCCCACACGTCAGTCAGTCAGTCAGTCAGACAGATGAAGGAAGTGTCAGGAGTGAAGACAATGTTGGCTGTGTTTATCCGGTGCTGTGCTTTATGGCCGTGGTTACTGTGAGGTGCTTGTGTGGTTGTTTTTGTTTGCTTGGCTTTTGCTGGTTAGATTTTCTTTTTCATTTTTTTGTGTTTGTTGCAAAGTTTGTTCATTGGGGGTTTTGTGCGTTTTTAATAATAATAATAATAATAATAATGTATGGAATTTATATACCGCTGAATCTTGTAAAGCAACAAATCAAAGCGCTCAGATGACTTTTTTATGTCGATGATAATGGAATAAGCACTCATGTGCTTTTTTACATCCAGTCCCCGTGTGTATGCGGTTTTGTAAATTTTGTCATCTGTTCCTAGCGGCACGCAATGGCCTACTCTTTCGAAAAGCGGAACAGGATTTAACGTGTTCGCAAGATGTTCTGCATGCGTTCGCACACGGGGCCTCTGTTTATAGTCTCATCCGAAGTACTTTGACATTCAGTTCGATTTTTTTTGTCAAACTGGGAAGAAAGGGCGAGGCTGGGAATCGAACCCAGAACCTCACGGTTTACTTGTTGTGTTTTGTTTTGAAGCTTTTTGTTCATTGATTTCGATCATGTGTTTTTGTGTTTGTTTGTTATGTTTGTTTTATTTTGTCCAATATTTTTTGTCCTTTCTTGCATTTCAGGTTATATTCTCTCATAAAGCATATACAGCCCCATTTTTGTTTGTTTTGTTTTTTAATCAAATCCTAGCATTTCTCGTTTTTGAATGTTTTTTTTCTCTCCTTGTTTTCTTTTTTTCAGTATTGTTTTCTTTCTTTATGTTATTATTGTTGTTCTTTCTTTTCTTTTTTTCCTCTTTGTTTTCTTTTCTTCAGTATTGTTTTCTTTCTTTATGTTATTATTGTTGTTCTTTCTTTTTTTTTTGGGGGGGGGGGGGGTGTTGGAGTGTTTTTTTGCCTGGTGCTTCAAGAATGGTTCAGTCAAGTTAAGTTAAATGAAGTTGTTTCTCCTTTTTGGGTGAGGTAAGGAAGGAATGAATAGACGGGTAGATAGATAAATATTATAGAAATGAAGGAAGAGGGGAAGAAGTAGTGGCTGGTTTGGGGCGGTTTTTAGGTGCTATATTATATGATATGTGCCTTGATACGCACGCAGAGACACAGACATACACAGATAGACAGACAGACAGACACACACACACACACGCGCGCGCCCGCACACAAACAAACAAACACACACACACATTTACACACACATTCGTGCAGGTGCGTGAACACACACACACACACAAGCGCACGCACGCACACACACACATACAGACACGCATACACACACACACACACTCACTCACTCACTCACTCACTCACACAATAAACACATATACACGCACACACGTGAAGAGAGGGAGAGAGAGAGAGAGAGAGAGAGAGAGAGAGAGAGAGAGAGAGAGAGAGAGAGAGAGAGAGAGAGAGACGGGCAGACAGACTGACAGACAGACAGGCAAACAGATAGATAAATAGACGGGCGGGCAAACAGACAGAAAGAAGACAGAGACAGAGAGACACGGTGATAGATAGATAGATAGATAGATAGATAGATAGATAGATAGAGATAGAGAGAGAGAGAGAGAGAGAGAGAGAGAGAGAGAGAGAGAGAGAGAGAGAGAGAGAATGGATGAATGAAAGAAAGAAAGAAAGAAAAAAATGAAAGAATGAATGCATGAATGAATTTTGAGAGAGAAAGAGAGAATGAATCAATCAAGCAATCAAATTCATATCGTTTAAAGAAGGTAATGGCAGAAGCATACATGCTTTCTATTAACAACCAGCCCTCTAGGAAAAACAAAAAATCACCAAACCCCGACAACAACAAAACAATAACACATACCAAAGCAACAACAACTACATTAAACAAAACAATTCTGTGAATGAAAAAGAAAATGAATCCGTCACATCATCCAAATGCAAGAAACATTTTCTACGCATATACCTTTCTCTTTTACAAAACAAAAGCACAACATCACAAAATCACGCCGTGATATTAGAAATTGAGAAAAATAGAATTGATTGGAAAGTAGAGTAGAGTAGAGTAGAGTAGAGTAGAATAGGAGAGAGAAATGGGGGAAGAGAGAGAGAGAGAGAGAGGGGGGGGAGAGAGAGAGATGAGAGGGGGAGAGAGAGAGAGGAGGGGAGAGAGAGAGAGGGAGGGGAGAGAGAGAGAGAGGAGGGAGACGGAGAGAAACAGGGAGAGAGAGAAAGGAGACAGACAGACAGACAGATAAGACAGATGAACAGATAGATAGAGAAGAGATAGATAGACAGCCATAAAGCCAGACAGAGTTGAAGAGCAGACAGACAGACAAATGACAGATACACAGACAGACAGATAGAGACTGACAGACAGCAGATAAGATAGATGGACATAATTATGAAGAATATGATTAAATGAAGTCATGGTAAATGATGACTGACATTATGTCACAACAGTAAGAACACGAATTCGTTTGTTTTTTTGGTCATACTACAAAATCAACAGCCAGTCTTTGTGAGCTCACTCACTCACTCACTCATCCCTTGGTCGGGACGACCGTTGGGGTATCCGCACGGACGCTGCAAGTGGACCGCCAAATGGTTCTGTCCTGGGCTGCTTTCAGGAGGTTTGGTACAGTGAGGCCGGTCCACTACTTGATGTTGGATATCCAGCTTCTGCGTGGTCGTCCCTGCCTCCTTGCTTCTTCCACCATTCCCTGCAGGACTGTCTTTGACAGGCTGTTATGCTTGTTGTGTGGCCAAACCACTTCAGTTCCTCAGTTTGACTGATCTAGCAATGGCTCTGTTTGCCAGCCAGTGCCATCGATCTGCTGCTAGAACGTAGTCATTGGTTTTGCGGTCTCTGTAGGTGATGTTCAGGATCCCTGAGGCACTTCATCTCAAAGGTTTTGAATGCGACGTTCTAAATCAGCAGTAAGTGTCCATGCTTCACAGCTGTACAAGGCAATGGATGTGACGAGTGCCTTGTAGAGTCTGACCTTAGTGTGGGTTCTGATGTTGTGGTTTTCTCCACACTTTCGCCAGCTTAGTCATGGAGGAGAGTGCCACAGCAAGTCTGATCTTCACCTCTTGTGTGCTCGTGTCTTCTTTCGTGATGACTGCTCCAAGGTACTTGAAAGTTTCCACCTCCTCTAGTGTCTCGCCACTCATCTTGATGCTGGTGGGAGTGGTCGGTGTGGTACTTTCACTAGGATCTTGCTCTTTTCCGTGCTGATCTCCATACCGTGGGCATTGGCTGATGTTTCCAGTCTGGTGGTGAGATCCTGGAGTTCTTCTTCACTGCGGCCCATGAGATCAATATCGTCTGCGAATCGAAGATTGCAGACTGGCCTTCCTCCTATTGTGATTGTGAGCAGTACATTCATAACAAAAATGTTTCAATGATTTTCTTTTTAAAGTTTGGCATAGAAGTAGTACTTAAAAAAAAGATGCAGGCAGGTTATTCCAGTAAGTGCTACCACCATACTAATATAAGACTACATTTGAACAAATCTATTCTGGGTTTAAGCCCAGTAAGTTTATGCGAATGACGACAAGTATTTAATTGGGAAATGTTTTTTTGCCAGAGTGGGTGGTGCATTTCCATAATTATACCATCCTGTGCATCGTTTTAGCTTTGTTGTATTCCAACTGCAAATTAAATGGCAAACATGCCGACCGATTTACAGTCCACGGAAGTTAAAGGATTTGATTTAAAAAAGAATAAGTTTTAATGGCAGGGTTACATAATCTAGTCAGAGGTTTTAATGTGTTTCGCACTTGCAGAATCCCATAAGGTTGATGCATGTTCTATAACAGCATTTATGTGCGCATGGAAAAAAAATCAGCCTTGTTTACTTGCGCGCGCGCGAAAGAGAGAGAAATAATGATGATGATGATGATGATGATGATGATGATGATGATGATTATGCTGATGATGAAGAAGAAGAAGATGGTTTTTAAGGAATGTGTGCAGTTCTTATCTATATGCAATTACTGCTTTTAGGATGAGATGATTATAGATTTTCAAAATTGATTAATGTTTTCTTTCACACAAAATGTTTCTTATCTTATCTGCTCATTAAACAATTATTCAGAATCTCTCTCTCTCTCTCTCTCTCTCTCTCTACTTCTCTCTCTCTCTCTCTCTCTCTCTCTCTCTCTCTCTCTCTCTCTCTCTCTCTCTCTCTCTCTCTCTCTGTGCTGTCTGTGTCTGTGTATATGTAGTGTGTGTGTGGTGTCTGTCTGTCTGTCTGTCTGTCATCTGACTGTGGTGTGTGTGTGTCTGTGTGTCTGTGTCTGTGTATCTGTGTGTCTGAGTCTGTGTGACTGTTGTCTATGCGAGTGAGAGTATGTGCGAGTGCATGTGTGCGTGCGCGTGCATGCGAATGTGAAACTTGTATAGGCATGCATGTGTGTTGATTTGCAGAGATGACGAAATGCGTTGGTCTTGTGTGGTGTTGTAAGTTCTGCGATAGCCTATTTGCTATAAATTTCATTCTTTTATCCTTTCATGTTTAATCCTTTGTTCCATAACATACATGATTATCTCTGTTTTGAGATAAGAAATCATTTAAATTTGTATGTACATGTTTAGCCGGAAAGGAGGGGGGGAGGGGAGAGGGAAGGGGTAGGAAGGGAGATAATGCAGTATTTAAATTTGTGTGTGCATGTTTAGTGAGGAGGGATGGGGGGGGGGGGGGGAGGGGGGGTAAGAGGGAAAGGGTAGAAAGGGAGATAATACAGTATTTGAATTTGTGTGTGCACGAATTTTTTTAATTTTCGACTTGTTTCTTTTATATCGAGGATAATGAAATAATCACTTATATGCTTTTTTACATCCAGTCCCCGCGTGTATATGCGGTTTTTGTAAATTCTGTCATCTGCTCCCACCGGCACACAGTGGCCTACTCTTACGAAAAGCGGGACAGGATTTAACGTGTGCGCATCATGTTCTGCGTGCGTTCGCACACGGGACCTCGGTTTACAGTCTCATCCGAAGGACTTTTGGAGGAGAGTTGGAGAAAGTGATGAGAAGAAGGAGGGGAGAGAGGGAGAGAGGGGGGGGGGGGGGAGTAGGAAGGGAGATAGATGACGCGCATGGTCAGACAAATATCAGAAGATAAATGAGGGTATGGCCCTTGGATTCGTCGGATAGCTTAACGAAGTTTCCTGGGTAGAAAGTGACAAAAAAAAAACACCCAACAAACAACAACAAACAACCAGGGCTTTGTTTATTGATCATAATAGTTTACAGCAGCTGTTATTTTGCAGTAGGTTTTTTGTTGTCGTTGCTTGTTTGTTTTGTTCTGTTTTTGTTTGGTTTCGGGTCTTTTGTTTTTGTTGTTTGTTATGTTGTTGTTTTGTTTTTGCTTTATTTTCGGGGTTGGGGGTGGGTGGTGGGGGGTGGGGGGAGGGGGTGTTCGTTCTTTCTTATTTGTGTGTTTTTTTTCTTACGTCGGTTTTTTTTTTTTGTGTTTTCCATTTTCTGTTTGTTTCTTTTTTTACTTACTTTCTTTTTTTTTCATATTATCTTTCTTTCTTTCTTTCTTGTTTTCCTTTTTTTTTCTTGTTTTCCTTTTCCTGTTTCTACCTTTCTGACTTTCTGTCTTCCCTTCCCTCTTTCTCTTTTCCCTCTTTCTTTCTTTCTTTCTTTCTTACTTTCTTTCTTCTATTCCTACCTGTCTAACTTTCGGTATCTCCTTCTCTTCTTCTTTCTTTCTTTCTTTCTTTTCTTTCTTTCTTTCTTTTCTTTCTTTTTTCTTTCCTTTCTTTTTTTTCTGTCTTTCTTTCTGTTCTTCCTCTCATTTTCACTTTCTGTCTTTCCTTCTCTCATGTCTTTTTCCTCTTTCTTTCTTTTCTCTTTCTTTCTTTTCGTTCTTTTCTTTCATTCTTTATCTTTTTCTCTTTCCTTTCTTTCTTTCTTATCTTTTTCTCTTTCCTTCTTTCTTTCTTATCTTTTTCTCTTTCCTTTCTTTCTTTCTTTCTTTCGTTACTTTCTTTTCTTTTTCTTTCCTTTGTTTCTCTCTTCTTTTTTTTTAAACTTGTGTCTTTCTTTCTCTATCTGCTTCTTAGCAAGGCTTCGATTTCCTTTTCCTTTATCTTTAAGATTAGACACCCCCCTCTACCACCCCCACCCCTCATTCCCCCCCCCCCCCTCCCCAAAAAAAGAAAAGAGAAGTCTGTGCTTAGTATATTACCCTTGTGAAATGAAATTTTGTTTTTTTTAGTTTCTTTTGAGGGGGTTTCTTCATGTTTTCTGTTTTTCTTGTACTAACCCGTTTGTAATTTTGTTTTTTTCTTCCTGTCTTTTTCTAGTTTTGCTCTGTTTTGGGGTGTTTTTTTGCGGGGGAATGGGGTGGGACAGGTAGGTAGCTTTTTGTTTATTTTTTTCTCCTTGGCTTTACTTTTAGTTTGTTTTGGTTTGTTTTTTGTGGGTTCATTCCTCCTCCCCCCCCCCTCCCCCCCCCCCCGTCAATCCTTGTGTAGGTACCTGTACACAGACGTTGATATGCCGATCTGTCTGTCTGTCTGTCTGCGTGTGCCTGTCTGTCTGTCTGTCTGCGTATGCCTATCTGTCTGTCTGTCTGTCTGTCTGCGTGTGCATGCCTGTCTGTCTGTCTGTCTGCGTGCGCCTGTCTGTCTCTCTGCCTGACTGTCTGTCTGTATCTGTATGTCTATGTCTGTCTGTCTGCCTGTCTGTCTGTCTGTCTGTCTTTCTCTCTATTGCTCTGTCTGTCTGTCTGTCTGTCTGTCTGTCTGTCTCTCCTCTCTCTCTCTCTCTCTCTCTCTCTCTATCTTTCTCTCCCTCTCTCCCTCCCTCCTTCCATCCCTTTCTCTCTGTCTCTCTCTCCCGCGCACACACGCACACACACACAGAGCTACGAACACACACACGCGCACACACACGTGCACAGCACACACACAAACACTCACAAAACACACACACACAAACACACACACAGAGGCACGCACCCCTCCCACACACACACACACAACACACACACACACACACACATAAATACACACACACATAAACACACACACACAAACACACACACATAAACACACACACACAACACGCACACAACACACACACACACACACACACACACACAACACACACACACACACACACAAACACACACATAAACTACACACACACACATAAACACACACACACACACACACACACACACACTTGCGCGTGCAAAATGGCCAACAGCACGAGATTGGGAGGAGCGAGCTTGCTGCGTTCATGTGAAACAGCATTTAGCCTGCAAACGAAAGAGAGAGGCTGTGTGTGTGTGTGTGCGTGCGCGCGCGCGAGAGAGCGCTTGAGTGTGTTTGTGTGTGTTTGTGTGTGTTTATGTGCGCTTGCTTGAGTGTGTGTTTGTGTGGGTGTATGTGTGGGCGCGCTTGCTTGAGTGTGTGTTTGTGTGGGTGTATGTGTGGGCGCGCTTGCTTGAGTGTGTGTTTGTGTGGGTGTGTGTGCGTGTGTGTGCGTGTGCTTGCTTGCTTGCTTGCTTGAGTGTGTGTGTGTGTTGTGTGTGTGTGCGCTTGCTTGCTTGAGTGTGTGTGTTTGGTGTGTGTGTGTGTGTGTTTGTGTGCGTGCGTGCATGGCTCTGTTAAGTTGTATTACCATAATATAGGCAACCGAACTCCGACTTCAGGAGTGTATTGTCCTACTTTAATTGATAGAGAATTCAAATTATGTAAGAGCTTGTCGTGGATAAAGGCGATCCAACATAACAGTCCAAACTATCCTACCCCTATAATTATGTAGGCCCTACAGCTTTGCTTAATATCCTCAGAAACTGACGCTGCTCTTGTGGCGACGCGCTCTCCCCTGGGGAGAGCAGCCCGAATTTCACGCAGAGAAATCTGCCGTGACTTAAAGTAGTATAATACATAGCTTCTCGCCTGGGCCCCAAATCCATGCATTATTTGGAAAGAAGGCCAGTGAAGAGGGAAAGGTAAAGGTTTTCCTCATACTCTATGTGGTCTTTGGGGAGCGAGATGTCAGAGACCTCAGTTTCTCTAGGGGCCGGCATACTGAGAGCGGCAGCGCCCATCTCCTCTCCTTCGGTGCTGCTTTACATTCCCTGACCCTAAAAGAGGGCAGGTATCCATCTACAGCTGGGTGAAGTGGGGGACTGTACTGAAGCCAAGGCCCGCAAACGGTCACCCATCCATTTGGGTAACCACGCTCTATGCTGCTTAACCTTAGCTTGGGGGGAAATGAGTGCTCTGACCACTGAAGTATCCTATCTCCTTTTTTAGAATTCTTTTATTTCGAGGATAATGGAATAAGCATTCATGTGCTTTTTTCACACAGTCCCCGCGTGTATGCAGTTTTTGTCAATTTTGTTATCCGTTCCCACCGGCACACAATGGCCTACTCTTCCGAAAGGCGGAACGGGGTTTAACGTGTGCGCAAGATGTTCTTCTGCGTGTGTTCGCACGCAGGACCTCGGTTTATAGTCTCATCCGAAGGACTTTTGGGGAGAGTGGAGTCGGCACTGATGTTCACTCCAGAGGAAAATTCCTCTTGGACGAGAATCGAACCCGGGTCAGCAGATCACGAATACATTACTCTCACCACCAGGCTATCCCGTCCCCCGGAAGTCCAGTATGTAATTCCATTATATCATTATAATTACTGTTTTATGACAAAATATTGGAAACTTTTATGAAAGCAAAAGTGGAGGAAGCCGGTTGCAAATTCTTCAGTTGTGCCCCAAACGGTCTACTAGATTTACAGGATAAGTGTAGATGAAAGTGAAACAAAATATTTGAAACTCGTGTTGTGAAAACTTGCATGGGAACATGTAGGATTCTGTTGGATATTACGACAAAAAACCCAGAATTTTACAAACTTTTCAGTTCTACTCACTTACAACTTCACACAGAAAAAAAAAAAAAGTTTTTGAAATCTTTGGTCAAGAAAGTAACTATATTTTGCTACACAGGCGACAGAATCTCGTTAAAAAAAGTGATGTGGAGATTTAGTATCTCTGGGATTAGATCCTATTCCAAAGTATCCCCCCCCTCCACACACACACACACACACACACAAACACACACACACACACACACACACACACACACACACACACTACCGAATTAAATATACATACATGAGAGAGAGAGAAGTTGGTTTGAATGCGGGTGTGTCCTTATCACCAAGTATGTGAATGGACATTAAACAAAGACAACCAAAACACATACGCACGCACACACACACACACACACACACACACACACACACACACATAAAACGAACACATACAAACACACACACACACCACCGATTGATTCTAGTCCGCGGGTTTTTGCTAACTACGTTCAGTGCACATCTGTCAAAGAGGACTATGGAGTCCCACAGGGATGCTTTCTGAGCGCTGCTCTCTTCATTCTGCACGCTGCTCTCCCTGCTGCTTATGTACTCAACAACCCTCACAGCGCCTAGGGTTTATCCCAGTTCTTGATTAAACCATTGACGCTGGGGGCAACAGCAAAGTGAGAGGCTGTATGACCAGTGGCTTTCTTTCCCACTCATGGAATTCCACTTTACAGCTTAGTCTTTTAGTGATCGACTATGACTCTCTGACTAGGAGGCTTGACTCGCACAGTCCTTATTGTGCAGCGCCCCGGGGGGGTGTTGGCCTTTGGAGAACA
>CM054155.1:36055071-36076921 GCA_028751875.1 Rapana venosa | reverse complement strand
TCTCTGTCTCTCTGTCTCTTTCGCTGTCTCTCCCACCCACCCTCTCTCTCTCTCTCTCTCCTGTCTGTCTTCTGTCTCTCTCTAACACAGGGCTGGATGTAAAAAAATGTCTTGTACTTATTCTATTACCCTCAGAAAATAAAATGTCGTTCTCTCTCTCTCTCTCTCTCTTCTCTCTCTCTCTCTCTCTCTCTCTCTCTCTCTCTCTCTCTCTCTCTCTCTCTCTTCTCCCATCCCTCCATCTCTCTCTCTCTCATAACGTACATCTCTTTTCTAAAAAAACCCCACCAATCTATGTATCTCTTGAAAATAATGATCAAGTCAGTTAGGGATTATGTATTGTGAAATCTATATATTTAAAAAAAAATCATGTTGTCGTTCTTGTAGTAAGATTTTTACCTTTGTTTTGTTGATAGTCCCTAATCATGGCAAGGGCCGGATGATAAAAAGTATGCGCATGCTTATTCTGTAACCCTTGAAAAATAAAGATTCATTCATTCATTCATTCATTCATTCATTCTCTCCTCCCTCTCTCTCTCTCTCTCTCTCTCTCTCTCTCTCTCTCTCTCTCTCTCTCTCTCCTCCCTCTCTCTCTCTCTCTCTCTCTCTCTCCCCCCCCCTCTCTCTCTCTCCCTCTCTCTCTTTCCTTCTCTCTCCCTCTCTCTCCCTCTCTCTCTCTGGATCGGAGGAAGTGTGCAGCCCTGAACATTTTGGATATGGCACATCCACTCGAGACAGATGGGAAGCGTAAAGACATTACTACTGAAGAGAAATAACCTGGCCAAATAGATCAGTTAGAAGGGTGGCTGGGACTTTTTGTTTTGTTTTGTTTTGCTTCGGGGTTGTTTTTGGTGAGAAAATGCCAGGGGAGAAGAATGTCTGATATCATCAGGATTGTCTGTTTCCGAAAAAAGAAGGTGCCGGAGAATAGCATGAAAAAGAGAAGAACAGTAATCATAGACCAGTGATTTTTCTTGTCTTTTCTATTCTTTCACTTGTCTGTTTCTCTTCCCTTTCTGTTTTCTTTCTTTCCTTCCTCCCTCCCTTCCTTCCTTTTTTTTCTTTCTTTCTTTCCTTCCTGTCTTTCTTTCTTTCTTCCTTCCTTCCTTCTTTTCTTTCCTTCCTTCCTTCCTTCCTTTCTTCTTCTTTCTTTCTTTCCTTCCTTCCTTCTTTCCTTTCTTTCTTCCTTTCTTCCTTTCTTTCTTTCTTTCCTTCCTTCTTTCCTTTCTTTCCTTTCTTTCTTTCTTTCTTTCTTCCTTCCTTCCTTCCCTTTCCTTCCATCCTTTCTTTCCTTCCTGTTTGTTTCTTTGTTTCTTTATTTCTCTTCCCCCCTCTCTCTCCCCCTCTCTCTCCCTTCCCCCCCCCTGCTCTCTCTCTCTCTCCCCTTTCTCTCTCCCTTCCCCCCCCCCCTCTCTCTCTCTCTCTCTCTTTATGGATCGGAGGATGTGTGCAACAAAAAGGTATTACTACTTAAGAGTATACCCTGGCTAAATAAATCAGTTGGAAAGGGGGTTAGGTTTGGTTTGGGTTTTGTTTTGCTTTTGCTTTTTTTGTTTTTGTAGGTCTAAAAAAATAGAGGGGATGAAGAGTGTCTGATGTCATAAGGATTAACTGTTTCCCAAAATTAAAATAAAATAAAAAGTTCTGGGCAACAGCTTGAAAAAAGAACCAGTAATCATAGACCACTTATCTCATCTTACGGGTTTTTTTCATTTCTTTCTTTATTTCTGTCTTTCTCTCTCTGTTTGTCACTCTGAGTGTGTCTTTGTGTGCGTCTCTGTCTCTCTATCTCTGTGTCTCTGTGTGTCTCTGTGTGTCTCTCTGTCTCTGTCTCTCTCTATGTCTCTCTTTGTGTCTCTTTCTATCTCTGTCTCTGTCTCTCTCTCTCTGTCTCTCTTTGTGTCTCTTTCTATCTCTGTCTCTCTCTCTGTCTCTCTCCGTCTATCTCTTGTTTCTTTATTTGTTTTTTCTTCCATGTACTATGGTACTTTACATACCAGAATGTTGATTTTCCTCCTTCCCCCAAACTCCGTGTATTGTGGCCTAAGACCAATGTACATATTAAACACGTTCAGAGTTCAGAGTTCAGAGTTCAGAGTTCTCTCTCTCTCTCTCTCTCTCTCTCTCTCTCGTCAGATCACGAGCTTAATGTTCAAACCACTAGGATACCCCTCCCCCCCCCCACCCCCCATCTCTATTTCTTTGCATGAAATTCAATAATGGGGACGGGATAGCTCAGTGGTCAGAGCACTCGCTTTCCCCCAGTCAAGTTAAGCAGCGTCGAGCGTGGTTACCAGTTGGATGGGTGACCGTTTGCGCCACGCCTTGGCTTCAGTACAGTTCCACCAGTTCACCCAGCTGTAAATGAGTACCTGCCCTCTTTAGGATCAGGGAAG
This sequence comes from Rapana venosa, assembly GCA_028751875.1. Lineage (NCBI taxonomy): Eukaryota > Metazoa > Mollusca > Gastropoda > Neogastropoda > Muricidae > Rapana > Rapana venosa. The sequence continues at coordinate 36,074,525 of CM054155.1, read as the reverse complement.
GTAAAGCAGCGAGGGAGAGAGAGAGGGGGGGGAGGAGGAGAAGGGCGCCACCCTCAATATGCTGGCCCCTAGAGAAGTTGAGGTCTCTGACGCCTCGCTCCCCTACGACCACATAGGTTTTGGGACACCTGTATCCCCCCCCCCCCCCCCCCCCCTTTTTTGTGTGTTGAAAACCGATATTGTGTGCTCACAGGGACCATAGATATATAGAAACGTGTATTATACTGTATTGTATATCCTTTTTTGTTGGGGATGACAGATTTCTCTGCATCAAATTCGGGCTGCTTTTCCCCCGAGGGAGAGTACATCGCCATTCATATAGTAGCCGCCCCCTCCCTCCCCTCCCCTCCCCCTCCCCCCCCCCCCCCCCCCCTCCCACTTTTTATCTTATCTCTTTGTTTGCCAGTATATTTGCTTCCCTCTAAGAGTGGCCCTCTTATGTAAAGAATTTTGTTTTTGTTGCAAGGAACAACTTTTGTTGCCGTGGGGTTTCTTTTACGTGAGCTAAATGCATAGTTCCCACACAAAGACCCTCTGGTAGATGAGAGCGTGTTTAAGGGATGGGTGAGTGGGTGTACACGTTTATGTGGTATACAGTTTCAGACATAAGGGGGAAAACATGTAACAAACAGAAGGAGAGGACGTGGAAGAAAAAGTATGAGGTGATGGACGAAGGGGAGGAGGAGGAAGGAGGAGAAGGAGGAGGAGGAGGATATAGAAGGGGGAAAAGGAGTAGGAGGAAGAGCAGGAGCAGAGAGAGAGAGAGAGAGAGAGAGAGAGAGAGAGAGAGAGAGAGAGAGAGAGAGAGAGAGAGAGAGAGGAGAGAGAGAGAGAGAGAGAGAGAGAGAGAGAGAAAAGAGAGCGCCAGAGACAGAGACATATAACAGACAAACAGAAACACAAACAGACAATACAAAACAGACAAACAAACAGACAAAAGGACAGACAGATATTGAAACAGATACAGACGAAGATAAAGACAGAAAAGTTGTAAGTAAAATAGAAGTTTTTTTTTTTTTAAAGCAGTAATGTTGATCACTAACCGCCATACATTAAACATTCATGATTGGCAGAAGGCAATGCATTAATTGGAAAATCATAAATTATTTAAAATACCTGCACAGGAACCAGCGGCATATAATAATAATCATCATAGTGAAGCGCCGCCCGCAATAATATGCTGGCCCCTGGAGAAGCTGAGGTCTCTGATATCTCCCTTCCCCAACGAACCCATAGATTATGGGAACACTTTCACCTTGTCTAGTTCTGTCTGTATACAAATTACATGCAGTGTTTGATTTCATATACATGTTTATGAAATTTAAGTATCTTAATATTTTTTACTTTCACAAATAATATTATAGTGCTTCGTATTTTGTGACGCGATTGCACAGGTCTAATGGAAAAGACAACACACAAAAAATAGTGGGTGGCGCTGCTCTTGTAGCGATGCGCTCTCTCCGAGGAGAGCAGCCCGAATTTCACGCAGATGACGACGACGACAACGAAGAAAAAGTAAAAGGGTGATTTACCACTACACTACCATAACCATCAACTGAAGAGAGAGAGAGAGAGAGAGAGAGAGAGAGAGAGAGAGAGAGAGAGAGAGAGAGAGAGAGAGAGAGAGAGAGAGAGAGAGAGAGATGTTATTCTTTTATATCGAGGATAATGGAATAAGCATTGATGTGCTTTTATTACATCCAGTCCCCGTGTGTACGCGGTTTTGTAAATTCTGTCATCTGTTCCCACCGGCACACAATGGCCTACTCTTACGAACAGCGAACAGGATTTAACGTGTGCGCAAGATGTTCTGCATGCGTTTGCACACGGGCCTCGGGTTTTTGTAGTCTCATCCGAAGGACTTTTGGGGAGAGTGGAGTATGCGAAAGAGAGAGACAGAGAGACAGAGAGAGAGAGAGAGAGAGAGAGAGAGAGAGAGAGAGAGAGAGAGAGACGACAGACAGACAGACAGACAGACAGCAACAAACGGACAGAAAGAGACAGAGACAGGCAGAGAGAGACAGACAGACAGACAGATAGATAGACAGACAGGAAGGCATACAGACAGAACGACAGACAGAAAGATAGAACGACAGACAGACACACAGATTCTGAGACAGACACAGAGACAGACAGAGACAGAGACTGAGACAGAAAAAGAGACAAAGAGAGAGAATTTTTTAAAAAATAGATCAGTGCCGAATTAAAACCACGAAAGAGTGCTGGGAATCTTCCTCGTTTCTGGGAGCCCCCCTGGAGAATTAGAGGGAAGAAGAACAAATTGTGACAGGAAAAAGAGGCTGAATTTGAACTGATGAGAAGCCCTTTTATATGTTTTACGGGTTGTCTGTGTGGTGTATGTGTGTGTGTGTGTGTGTGTGTGTGTGTGTGTGTGTGTGTGTGTGTGTGTGCGTGTGTGTGTGAGATAGAGTGTGGGTGTGTGAGTGGGTGTATGTGTGTGTGTGAATGTGTGTTTGTGAATGTGTGTGTGTGTGGGTGGGTGTGTCTGAGTGTGTGTGTGTAAGTGTGCGTGTGAGTGTGTGTGTGTGTGTGTGTGTGCGTGCGTGTGTGTGTTTGCGTGTGTATTTTGTATTTTGTGTGTGTGCGTGTGTGCGCGTGTGCGTATGTGTGTGTGTGTGTGTGCGTGTGTTTGGGTGTGTGTGTGCACGCGTGCGCGCGCGCGCGCGCGTGTGTGTGTTTTGTTGTGTGTTTTTTTAGGTCAAGTAGAGGAATTAGGACAATAGCATGTAATGATTACATGGCTACATTTATCGGAACTCCTGATGAGTAACAACAAAAAGGTGTTGCCAGCCTATCACTTTAAAGAGGGAGAGAGAGAGAGAGAGAGAGAGGGTGGGGAGGGGAGGGAGGCAGAGAGAGACAGAGACAGACCGAGAGAGACAGACAGACAGACAGAGACAGAGAGGCAGACAGGAACACACACACACACACACACACACACACACTGCCTTTTCTGAGAATACCATTGACGAAGTTTTGAACAATGTAAAGCTAACGTTTGACATTGCTAAAGGTTTATTGTTAAGTCCTATAGGGCATTTATTGTAGTTGTAGTTCTGTTTGAATTTCTTTTCCTTTTTTTCCTTCTTTTTCTATTGTTTTTAAAATGTTGTTCTTGATCTGTTTATGTTAAGACTACTACTTGTGTATTTCCCTTGTTATTACTCTTTATTACACACACACACACACACACACACACACACACACACACACACACACACACACACACACACACACACACCCCACACACTCGCACGCAACACACAGAGTAGATCTATCTATCTATCTATCCATCTCTTTCATTCAGTCTCCTATTTTAGGGCCGTCTGGTATCACTTAAAGTGGAAAGACGTTAAAATTGAAGACTTACTTACTTACTTACACACACACACGCACACGTTACACACATTGCGCACACGTTCGGAAGAGTCGGCTATTGTGTGCCGGTGGGAACGGATGACGAAATTTTACAAAACTGCATGCACACGGGGACTGGATGAAAGAAAAGCACATGAGAACTTATTCCATTATCCTCGAAATAAAAGAATAATACGCACTACTACTACTACTACTACTACTACTACTACTACTACTACTACTACTACTAATGCTGCTGCTGCTGCTGCTGCTGCTGCTGCTGCTGCTGCTGCTGCTACTGCTGCTGCTGCTGCTGCTCCTCCTCCTCCTCCTCTTCCTCCTCCTCCTACTACTACAACTATTACTTCTACTAACAACAACAGCAATAACAATAATAATGATGATGATGATAATAATGATAATAATGTTAATAATGATGATAATAATAATCATCATAATCATGCTACTACTACTACTACTACCAACAACAACAAGAATAACATAATAATAATAATAATAATAATAATAATTATTATTATTATTATTATTATGATGATAATAATAATAATAGTACTACTACTGCTACTACTGCTGCTACTACTACTACTACTACTACTACTACTACTACTACTACTACTACTACTACTACTACTACCACCACCACCATTAACAATAACAATACACACACTGACTTACTGACTGACATTATTCAGGACATTCTCCTGTCCTGAAGTATCCTCCCTCCCCCACCCCCACCCACACCCCCTTCACAAAATAACCAACCAAACCCACAGAATCGGACTTAGATAACCAATGGCCATTATAAAAATGCAATCTAATGATGGACAAGCGGCTCTGTCTGAGCTGTCTTTAGGGCCAGGTTGAGTTGATGTGTCTGTGGGTTTGGGATTTTTTGCTGTTTGTTTCTTTGTCTGTTTCGTTGGTTGGTTGGTTGGCTGGTTAGTTGGTTGGTTAGTTGGTTGGTTGGTTGGTTGACCTGCTAGATACAAAAAAGAACTATAAAGAAAGCAACAACCGAAACTTGGCACGATATATATATATATATATATATATATATATATATATATATATATATGTATGTATAATGATAACGATAAAAGATTTTATTCAAGAAAGTTGAATATTGTTATCTTTATCGCGCGCACGCGCGCGCGAGAGAGAGAGAGAGAGAGAGAGAGAGAGAGAGAGAGAGAGAGAGAGAGAGAGAGAGAGAGAGAGAGAGAGAGAGAGAAAGAGAGAGACAGAGGAGACAGACAGACAGACAGACAGAGACAGAGACACAGAGACACGAGACAAAGACAGAGACAAAGACAGAGACAGACGGAGAGAGACAGAGGGAGAGACAGAGATAGAAACAGAGAGAGACAGAGACAGAGAAAGACAGAGAGAGAGACAGAGACAGAGAGACAGACAAGCAAACCAGACAGACAGACTGAAAAACAGAGACATAGACACAGAGCGAGAGAGGGAGACAGAGACAGAGAGAGAAAAGAGAGAGACAAAGAGACAAATGCGGAGACAGAGAGAGGCAGAGGCACAGAGAGAGTGAGAGGAGTAGAGAGAGAGAAAGAGAGAGGGAGAGAGAGAGAGAGAGAGAGAAAAGAGAGAGAGAGAGAGAGAGAGAGAGAGAGAGAGAGAAGGGAGAGAGACAGAGGCATAGAGAGAGAAAGAGAGGCAGAGACAGGACAGAGGGAAAGAGACAAGGGAAAGAGACAGGGGGAGCAGAGACAGAACAGAGTGAAAGAGACAGAGAGACAGAAACAGCAGAGAGAGAGAGAAGAGGGCTTAAATTTTTTTTATTTTTAAAAGAGAATATTTAGCCAATGGATCAGAACATCGAGAAATCACTGTTAGAAATAGTGGTAGGAACCAAACAAACCAAACCAAAAAAAACCCCAAAGCAACGCAAACTAAAACAAAAGGGGGGGAAAGAGCTAGATAAGAGATTGAAAGAAGTGAGGACGGAAGGAGCTTGAGAAGAGATACCACACAAGCCCCTGTCAGTGCAACTTCTTCTCCTTCACATCCTCCTCCTCTTCTCCTTCTATTTCTTCTTCTTCTCCTCCTTCTCCTCCTCCTCCTCCCTCTCCTCTCCTCCTTCACCCTCCTCCTCCTCCTTCTTCTTTTTTTTCTTCGTCCTTCCTTTTTCTTCTTTTTCTTCTCTTCTTCTTCTTCTTCTTCTTCCCTTTTTCTTCTTTCTTCTTCTTCTTCGTCCCTTTTTCGTCTTCTTCTTCTTCTTCCTCTCTAACCCTGTTAGGAGTCAGAAAAACAACAACAACCAACAACAACAACACACTGAAGAGCTATTGACTAAATTCCTCCACTTCTGTCAGCTATGAAACCAAAAGGTTTCAGGCTCTGCTTGATGACTTTATCTGTCTATTTTGCTACGTCGTAAGTCCACCGCCTTTGTTTTCTATTTGCTTTTTAAAAAAATAATTCAATTCAATTCAAGTCAAATTCAATCACTTTATTATCTCACAAAGCAGAGAAATTCAAGTTTGTTACAAGCCGTTTAGTTTCTTGGTCTCCTCTTCGTCTCTTTTCTTCTTCATCTCTCTCTCTCTCTCTCTCTCTCTTCTCTCTCCTCTCTCTCTCTCTCTCCTCTCTCTCTCTCTCTCTCTCTCTTCATCACGTGTTCGAACGCATGCAGAAAACATCTTGCGCACACGTTAAAATCCTGTTCCGGATTTCCGGAAGAGTAGGCCATTGTATGCCGGTGGAAACGGTTGTCAAAATTTGACAAAACCGCATACACACGGGGACTGGGGGTAAAAACAAAAGCACATGAATGCTTATTCCATTATCCTCGATATAAAAGAAAAAAATCAATAAAATCATCAGTTGCGTTCAGAGGAATTTTCGGAACGAGCCTGCATGTCATGTGACCACACACACATAGTTATAGTTTTCTTTTCTTTTCTTCATCGAAGTGGTCTGGACTATTAAAAAAAACTAAAAAAAAGGGGAGGGAAGGGGTGAAAAAGGACAGAGCCTAATGTTGCGCGAGTGATGTGACGACCGGGGATCAAGCCACCACCCAGACACCCGTTCAAGGGGGGTATTTTCTCCATGGAGTTAACCTCAGCGCCGAGACTCCAATCTACCCCAAAAGTCCTTTGGATGAGACTATAAACCGAGGCCCCCGTTGTGTGCGAACGCACGCAGAACATCTTGCGCACACGTTAAAATCCTGTCCCGGCTTTTCGTAAGAGTAGGCCATTGTGAGCGGGGATGGGGGGAGGGGGGGGGGGCGGATGACAGAATTGACAAAACCGCCTACACACGGGAACTGGATGTAAAAAAAGCACATTAGTGCTTATTCTATTATCCTCGATATAAAAGAATTTTAGAAAGGGATTTTTGTTTTCCACTATAAGTAATATCAGTACTTGGTCCAGAGCCAAAAGCTGTGTCAGTTATTGATGCCAGCTAGTTGCCGAGACCTACACTAAAATGTTGTTATATTGCAAAACTGTTGTGTTGAGATTTGCCTTCAGCAGTGACAAGCTCCGAACGTAACAAAACACTCTGCACACTCTCCTTTTAAAGGAGAAACAAAAAAATCCTCTGAAGTCGGAGTATGGCTGCCTATGTGGTGAGAGGTACTTGAAAAAAAAGAGTCATACACCGCAAACTTCTCATCCCGTGGACTTCCTATCTCACAGGGGGGACGGGATAGCCTAGTGGTTAGAACATTGCGCTCGCAATCTGACGACCCGGGTTCGATTCCCGTTCAAGGGGGATATTTTCCCCTGGAGTTAACATCAGTGCAGACTCCACTCTCCCCAAAAGTCTGTCGGATGAGACTATAAACTGAGGCTCCGTGTGCGAACGCACGCAGAACATCTTGCGCACACGTTAAAATCCTGTCCCGCTTTTCGTAAGAGTAGGCCGTTGTGTGCCGGGTAGGGGGGGGAACGGATGACAGAATTGACAAAACCGCATACACACGGGGACTGGATGTAAAAAAGCACATAAGTGCTTATTCCATTATCCTCAATATAAAAGAATAAAATAAAATAAAAATTAAAACCCCAGTGATTCCCAGGCGGGATGATGAGTGAGTCAGAGTGCATGTTCTGGGTGACCCCCCCCCCCCCCCCCCACTCTCCAGGGTGTAAAGCTGGGGAACTCCCAACAACAACAACAACATATCAATACTGACTTCACTCTCCCGAAAGTCCTTCGGATGAGACTAAATAAACCGAGGTCTCAGCCTGCCTGAAACGCATACACAGCATTCTGCACACACGTTAAAAACTCGTTCTGCCTTGTGTGAAAGATGACAACATAAAAAAAAAACAACCTGCACACGCACACACACGCACAACACACACACACACACACACACACACACACACACACACACACACACACACACACACACACACACACACACGTACCCATTCCCAAAGTCGAAATACGGCTACCTTAAACACGGTTGCAAACCACAAAAATAAAAAAAATCTCACCTCAGGTGAAATCTGGAAGCTCGCGCAAGCCGAAGAAAGAAATCGCCGCTAAAAGTGTAATGGCTTGGAAATGGGAGTAAAAAAAAATTTGAATTTCAACCAGATTTCAACAAACGTCGTGTTACACAAGCCAGACAGGCACGATAAACAGTGGGTCCACAATGCATTTACTTTAAATCTGAAGTAAGTAAGAAGATTGCAGGAGACTTACTTTCTATGAAATGAAAAAAAGTTAGCCGACGTAAAAAAAACACCCAACCCAAGCTGTTTTTTGAATAGAGTCTCCCCCTAAGGAAAGTTTCCATTCCCTCTATAAAAAAAAAGAAAGAAAAGAAAAAAATGTCAGCTTTCTGCAAAGTGCACTAGGCCTTTTAAAAAAAAGTTGAACATCGTTACACTTTAGCAAAGAAGTGGTGGTTAACATGTAGGAAAATGTAGGGAAAAAAGCTGAGAGAGAGAGTGGGGAGAGGGGGAGGGAGAGAGAGAGAGGGAGAAGAGGGGATGGAGAGAGAGAGGGTGAGAGAGAGAGAGGAGAGAGAGGGAGAGAGAGAAGGAGAGAGAGAGAGAGAGAGAGAGAGAGAGAGAGAGAGAGAGAGAGAGAGAGAGAGAGAGAGAGAGAGAGAGAGAGAGAGAGAGAGAGAGAGAGAGAGAGAGAGAGAGAGGGGGGGGGGAAACGATAAGATGTTTCGAAAGATTAATGCAATTACGATTCTCTAATTCTGTTATGTGCGTTTCCTAAACAAAAGTCGTGATGATGACGTTGTCTTTGAAATTCATTCACAGACACCTCTTACCGTGATTTATACCGGGTACCAGTGGAAAGCTGAAATTTGCTCATTACTAGAAACAAAAATCTGTCCTTTCATGTTACATCGGATCATAGCTTCTTTCATCTATTGACCGAGACCCGAGACATGGAAAACAAACTATTTGCAAAAGCTATATAACGTGGGTTTTTTAATCATTAAAACAAATGACTAAAATTGTTGGATTTCATTGAAAACCGTCAAAATGATTCTTATGTTTTGTTAAGGTTACAAACAAAGGACAAAATATTCATCTTCCGAAGCTGGAATACAGCTACCTTAATGGTGGGGCAAAAAACGCAGAATAACAAATCCTATAGCTCTAAGCTTAACTGATCAATGGGGGAAAAAATTCATCCATGGATCACGATACCTAAAACAAATAGGCTACATAGCAATCACCTACACACAAAAAGTCAGGAATTTTTTTTAAAATCCTGTTGAGATCTAGGGTAGTCACATTCTAACTTCAGGGATAATATGCAAACCAGTGTACATGCGCTTTCTTTAAATCTTCTCATCCGCCCCTACTGGCACAAAAGGGTCTACCCTTCTGAAAAGCGAAAACGAGTTTAAACGTGTGCGCAACATGTTCTGCATGCGTTCGCACACGGTGTCTCGAGTTATAGTCTTTCGGATGAGACTATAAACCGAGGTCCCGTGTGCGAACGCATGCAGAACATCTTGCGCACACGTTAAAACCCGTTCCGCTTTTCGGAAGAGTAGGCCACTGTGTGTCGGTGGGAACGGATGACAAAATTGACAAAACTGCATACACACGGGGACTGGATGAAAAAAGCACATGAGTGATTATTCCATTATCCTCGAAATAAAATAATAAAATAAATAAATAAATAAAATAGTCTCATCCGAAGGACCTTGCGGGGAAGTGGAGTCGGTACTGGTTTGATGAACTCCAGAGGAAAAATCCCCTTAAACAAGCGCCTTATGGTGGCTCGAACCCGGGCCGTCAGATCCCGAGCGCAACGCTCTAACCACTAGGCTATCCCCTCACCTTCACCTACTCCATTCCTGTTCTTTCGAAACTCATCACATTTGGTTTAAATAAGGTTTATGCATGAATAAGCATCACATTCGTCTTCTCTAGATGAATGAATTGTTAAATGGAATTAGTCATCATCTTAATTTTTTTCACAGAACACCTAACTAACCGGCTTTAATGATCTGTAACTGCTGCAAAACAGCAAAGTAACACCATCAGCAAAAAATACATTAAAAAAGAAGAAAAAAATGAATGGCTTTATAGGATGCGGTGAATAACCATGCTTGCCTTTCTGAGAGATGGTTCCGTGGCTAATCGGTTTATGGAGTGGAACAATATTAGTGTATCAACCCTTTGAGGATCAGGAACATCATCAGAGCAAACATTGGTCTCACACACACACATGCACCCAATCTCACAATCTCTAACTCACTCACCCACCCACACACCCATACGCAGAGAGAGAGAGAGAGAGAGAGAGAGAGAGAGAGAGAGAGAGAGAGAGAGAGAGAGAGAGAGAGAGAGAGAGAGAGAGAGAGAGAGAGACAGACAGACAGACAGACAGACAGACAGACAGACTGATAGAGACATATAGGAAGACATACATACTTATGCCCACTTGGCCGAGAGAGTGGGGATGTACTGTGGGCAAGGCATCTCCACTATAATCAAATTTCTGCCAAATTTCCAAAGCAGCAGCTGCGTCCTCTGCTGTTTTGGAGGTCATCGTCGGACACGACGGACAAAAATATGCATACATACATACTAACAGTCAGAATCAGCGAGAGAGAGAGAGAGAGAGAGAGAGAGAGAGAGAGAGAGAGAGAGAGAGAGAGAGAGAGAGACAGACAGACAGACAGACAGACAGACAGACAGACAGACAGACAGACAGACAGACGGACGGACGGACGGACAGACAGACAGACAGACAGACAGACAGACGCTTTAACAGTTTATTGTCATTGCCCAACTAGGCCTTTTTACAAGGGAGGTAACACAGAGAGAGCCAGAGACAGACACAGAGAGACAGAGACAGAAACAGACAGACAGTCAGACAGACAAAAAATACAGCTAGAGACAGATAGAAAGACACATGTACTAGCAGACAGAATAAGACGGCACCATAAATAAATGCCCAAGCCAATCTTCTCTTCTCTCTCTCTCCCTCTATCTCTCTCCCTCTCTCTTTCTCTCTCCCCCTCCTTCTCTCTCTCCCTCTCTCTCTCCTTCTCTCTCTTCCCCTCTCTCTCCCCCCTCTCTCTCTCTCTCCCTCTCTCTCCCCCTCTCCCTCTCACACTCTCTCTCCCTCTCCCTCTCTCTCTCCCCCTCTCTCCCCTCTCTCTCCCTTCTTTCTTCCTCTCCCCCTCTCTCCCTCTCTCTCTCCCCTCTCTCTCTCTCTCCTCTCTCTCCCTCTCTCTCTCTCTCTCCCCTCTTTCTCTCTCTCCCTCTCTCTCACCCCCCTCTCTCTCTCCCTTTTCTCTCTCTCCCTCCCTCTCCCTCTCTCCCTCTCCCTCTCTCCCCTCTCTCTCGCCCCCCCCCCTCTCTCTCCCTCTCTCTCTCCCTATCTCTCTCTCCCTCTCTCTCCCCCTCTCTCCCTCCCTCTCCCTCTCTTCCCCTCTCCCTCTCCCTCCTCTCTCCCCTCCCTCTCTCCTCTCCCTCTCTTTCCCTCTCTCCCCTCCCTCCCTCTCCCCTCCCTCTCTCCCACTCCCTTCCCTCCTCTCTTCTCCTCTCTCCCTCCCTCTCTCTCCCTCTCTCTCTTTCTTCTCTGCTTTCCCTTACAGGGTGGAATCCGTAGTGCCTGGTATCTTCTTCCGAGCTCCTCATTCTCCAAGAAGGAGGTCTGGCCTGCTAGCCTCAGCCTTGGAACACATTCAGACTTCAGAGCAGCTCATTATTTTCATTGTACAGGCTGCATGCTGGATATGTTTCTGGCTCTGCAACCCGCCGAACACTGACACGAATGACGGGATCTTGAACGTACGGTTTTAAAAAAAAATCTTCTACAAGAGTATACACTCTCAAGTACATAATGATAGCATTAGGGGCAGACCTGCACTTGAAGTTGGCCTGGGATATCGTAAAAAATCTCCTCCTCCAGGGTTGGTTTGTTTTGGGTTTTGGGTTTTTGTTGTTGTTGTTGTTGTTTTTGGAGGGGGGGTGGGGCAAGCACCTACTTACTTACTTTTTTAGGCCTATCACTTCCCCTGGAGCATAGGCCGCCGACAACAGTCCGCCAGAGTCCTCTGTCCTGGGCTATTCTCTCCAGCTGTCTCCAGGTATATCCCATCTTCTTAGTTTTTGCCTCAAGGTCATGTCGCCAGGTGTTTCTTGCCCTTCCTCTTTTTCGCTTTCCCTGGGGGTTCCATGATAGTGCCTGCCTTGTGATGTTGCTGGCTGGCTTTCTCAGGGTGTGCCCGATCCATCCCCATCTCCTGCGCCGGATTTCATTTTCGGCTGGCAGCTGGTTGGTACGTTGCCACAGGTCTGCGTAGCTGATGGTGTCGGGCCAGTGGATCTGGAGGATTCGTCTCAGGCAGCTGTTGATGAAGGTCTGCACTTTCTTGATGGGGGTCTTTGGGGGCAAGCACCGCCACCGAGATTTAAACCCATGACTTTATAGACCCACGGGATTGAAGTCAAATGATCTTAACCACTTGGCTATAGCATTCGTTCCCCCCCAAAAAAAAAATTCTATTGATTCATTCGTGCTGGTTGTGATGTCTAAAGAATGCAAGTATTCACAACAAAATAATTACATGGGTTGGGTTTTTTCAAAGACGAAGCCCAAACAAAATTAAGTCAGAGCCAACAGCAATACCAAGAAAAACATTCTCAATGTCTGAATGTAGTCATTTCTCTGAATCAGTATAAAGCCATTTGCAATTCAAGACGAAAGGAACAACAACAACAACAACAACAACAACAACAACAACAACAACCTTCTGTGCTTGACAAAAGAATCAAATCAAACTTCACAAACAATCAAAGTGTGTGGCTGCTGTTTTTGTTGCTGATTTTGTTGTTGTTGTTGTTGTTATTCTACTTACGGCGTGGAGGGTGGGGGGTGAGGGGGGAGATCATTATTTCAGAAATCGGGGATGATGGAGGTGAAAGGGAAATGTTTTTACGAAAGAAATATCGGCAGAAAAAGATGGGGAGAAAAAACTCAACAAAAGACCTGAAACAGTCATTAAAAAAAAGGAAATTTTTCCCACTAGAATTTATTTGTGCAGAGCACCTTGATGAAAAAAAGTCGCCCCCACCCCTCAAATAAAAGAACAGCAACAACAACAACAACTACTACTAACTAACTACTACTACTACTACTACTACTACTACTACTACTACTACTTACTACTACTAAACTAAGAACAAAATAAAATGAAAACTCACCTTGATGAACGGGGAAATGGGAAGGAGAGAGAGAGAGAGAGAGAGAGAGAGAGAGAGAGAGAGAGAGAGAGAGAGAGAGAGAGAGAGAGAAGAGAGAGAGAGGGAGAGAGAGAGATAGAGATAGAGAGAGAGAGAGAGAGAGAGAGAGAGGAGAGAGAGAGAGAGGGGAGAGGGAGAGATGAAATAAACAGCAATTCACAACATTCGCACAACAGAAAACTTGAACTTGAACTACTACTACTACTACTACTACTACTACTACTACTACTACTACTACTACTACTACTACTACTACTACAACCACTAGTAAATCATCACTGTCATTGCTATCATCATCATCATCATCATCATCGTCATCATCATCATCATCATTATTATTAGTATTATTATTATTATTATTATTATTATTATCCCAGTTTAAAGCGCAGCCAATCACACTAGCTGAATTGAGAACAGACAACTATTCTACAACAAATACATAGGGAGAGTGATGAAAGGAAATCAATACGTACATACATATTAAAGAAATGAGAAAGCAAACAACTCAATAATTACATACATTTTAGAACTAAAGACATGCAGAAAACACAGAAGTAAATAATAAAAAGATTCAAGCAAACCAAAACACTCATAATCACGTAAATAAAAACCTAAACTGAAACCCAGAATGATAAAAAAAAACTTTCTTGAAAACCAACAACAAAAACCAACAAAACTCACAGCAAAGTTTCACAAAAAAGTAGCAGCCCAATATGTGTCATTTATGACAAAAAACCCACCACGTTTCCGGTATTCAGACAGAAATTATGCACCACCCTATTTTGTCATCATCCTGTGTACCCCCCCCCCACCCCACCCCCCACCCTCACCCGCCCACCCCCCCATTCGCCCACCCACTCCCCCCCCCCCCCCCCCCCTCCCTCTACCCACCCCGTTTTCTCTATTGTCCTCTCTTCTACTCACACCTACACGCATCCAGCCTCGTTTCGTTATTATCATGATCTTTTTTTTGTATATATATCGCAAAGTATAAAGGAAGAACACAAAAAAGAGATCGTGGTGAAAGGAGAAGATTATAAATGTAGGATGGCGACGCTTATCTTTCCCTGAGGGAGGGAGTGTGTGGATGTAACTTGTATCTCGCCTTTCCGAGAGGAAACGACTTTCGTATTATTTTTCTAAGAGCAATTTTGTTTTAAAAAAATGTATTAATGGTTTTGTGATCGTTTTTTTTTTAAAACACGCACATACATATATATATACACACGTGCACGCACGCACACACGCACGAGCAGGCACGCCCGCGAGCACGCACACGCACACGCAGAGAGAGAGAGAGAGAGAGAGAGAGAGAGAGAGAGAGAGAGAGAGAGAGAGAGAAGAGAGAGAGGAGAGATAGAGAGAGAGAGAGAGGCAGAGACAGACAGACAAGAGAGAGAGAGAGTGTGTGTGTGTGTGTGCGTGCGTGCGTGCGTGTGTGTGTGTGCGTGTGTGTGTCCGTGCGTGTGTGCGTGCGTGCCTGTGCATGTGTGTGCATGTGTGCGTGCGTGCGTGTGTGTGTGTGTGTGTGTGTGTGTGAGAGAGAGAGAGAAAGAGAGACAGAGAGATAGGATTAGCATTAGTCTATTCTTATTTCAGAGGGAGACAAACAAACAGACGGACACACACACACAGACATACAGACAAGACAGGAAGGCAAAGAGACAAAGAGTGCTTAGAGAGAGGAAATAAAAATGCAGACGACAGAGAATAATAATGATTCCTAACTCTCAGCAAAGATACAGGCGCTATTCCCTTCTTCAAAGTGCAGTTTTAATGAGCGGTTTCAGAAATCCTTCAACACTTTTAACTAGAACACTGCTTGACAGAAGGGAACACGAAGAGACATAAGGTGGGGAAAAGACAAGAAATGAAGAAGACGCCTGGAGGGATAATAATTACGAACTACATGACTGTAATGCTAGTTGTTGGTGTTGTGGGTTGTTTTTTTCCTCATGTAGTTTTTACATTATTGAATGGAGTATCGTGTGATGGAAGGGATCATGCATTGCGAGACATTGGATGTAACAACAATTCTGAATGATGTAGAATATTATATATATATTATATATTATATATATATATATATATATATATATATATATATATATATATTTTATATATCTATGTTGTGTGTGTGTGTGTATGTGTGTGTGTTTTGTGTGTGTGTGTGTGAACCTTAAACTATATGACCATAATTGTCCCATGTAAAATTCACCCACCCCTCTCTCTCTCTCTCTCTCTCTCTCTTCTCTCTCTTAACATGGTCTCAGTATGATGTTTAATTGAAAATGTCATAAAAAAATTTCACAATGATGTATAATTGAGATTGACGTCATTCCATCATGTCATAATAAAAAACACCTGAGGAAGGCGAAAGCCGAAATATTGGGGAAAATTTATTATGCTGGTTGTTATGCTTTCACTGTGTGTGTGATATATATATATATATATCTTTTTAAATTTATTTATTTATGCCACTTTCAGTCACGGAGATTTCTCTGCGTGAAATTCGGGCTGCTCTCCCCGGGGAGAGCACGTCGCCACAAGAACAGCGCCACCCATTAAAAAAATTTTTTTTCCTGTCTGCGACAGTTTTTGTTTCCCTATCAGAGTGGCTTTTTTCTACATAATTTTGCCAGGGACAACTCTCTTGTTGCCGTGGGTTCTTTTCTATCTATCTATCTATCTGTCCCGTAGTCTGACGACCGTGGGGGCACCCTCAAAGACTCAGCAACCAGTTCCCTCCATTCTTCTCTCTGTTCTGCCTTTCTCAGGGTTTTGTTGAGTTCTAGGCCTGTCCATTCACTGATGTTATCCTCCCAGCTCTTCCTTGGTCTGCCTCTTCTTCTTCCTCCTTGGACAGTGCCTTGCAAAACTGTCTTTGTAATTCCTTGGGATCTTGTGACATGCCCATACCACTTAAGTTTACGCTTTTTCACGATCGTTAGAAGGTTCTCATAGGGTCCAATGGTTTGCTGGATTCTGTTATGCACGCTTTCGTTGCTTATGTGGTCTTTGTAGGAGATGCCAAGGAGTCTCCGAAAGCATCTCATCTCCACTGCTGTACTCTTCTCCCCAAATCTGCAGTCAGGGTCCATGATTCACAGGCATACAGAAATATGGATATGACAAGGGAGCGCATTGTCTGATCTTGGAGAATAAGTGAGATATTCTTATCTCTCCAGATGGTGGTTTAGTTTTGACAAAGCTGTTATTGTCTGTGCAGTCCTGATACTACTTCTGGCTTGGATCCCTGGTCGGATACAATGGCTCCCAGGTACTTGAAGCTTTGAACTTTTTTCCAGCTTCTGGTCATTAACCCCTGATATCAGTGCTAAGCCGTTGGTGTTATTAGTCATCAGTTTGGTTTCCCCTGCACTGATTTCCATGCCGTATGTTTTGGAGGCCTTACCCAAGTGTTCTGTTAGGTGGCAAAGCTCTTTTTCTGACCCTGCTATTCCATCAATGTCATTGCGAAGCGGAGGTTTGTGATCGTTCTGCCACCAATGCTGACTGATCCTTCATGATGTTCCAGTGCATCAGCCATGATTTCTCTCAAGGAAGATGTGAAAGGGTGGGTTGGAGTAGACAGCCCTGCCTTACTCCAACTGTTGTTCAAAAACCATTCTCCAATGTTGTTGTTGTAGTACACTGCACTGGTGGCCTCGCTGTACAGTTGTTTGATGACTTGATCAGTTTGCTTGATGCTGTAAAAGTTCATGGTTGCCCACAAAGCTGCATGCCCAAACCCTGTCAAATCCCTTCTTAAAATCGATAAATAGTGGTATAGGTCTTGTTGATGTTGAAGGAAACCGCTCACATAGTATTCTGAGGTTGAATATCTGTTCTGTTGTGCTGCGCCCTGCTCTGAAACCTGCTTGTTCCTCAGCAATGATGGGTCTCTGCTTGTGGCTTCAGTCTATTCAATATTATCTGCAGAAATGACCTTGCTTGGGTGACATATGAGGCTGATTGTGCGGTAATTATGGCATTGTTGTAGATTTCCTTTCTTGGGGAGGGTGATGATGAGCGACTGCGCCCAGGGTGTTGGCCATTTTCCTGTCTGCCAGATTTGTTGCAGATTTTATTTAGGGGCTGATCATGGCTTCTCCTCCAGTTGGACCAATTTCAGTGGAATGTTGTCAGCCCCTGCTGATTTCCCCCTTTTTTTCAGCGATCGACTGCTGTTTTCCACTTCTTCTCGGAGGATAGGGTGACTGTCTGTGTCTTTGCTTTCGGGTACATTAAGGACTTCTGGATCTCCTGCGGTTTATAGTTATACAGGTCGGAGCAGTATTTGTCCATCTGTTCAGAATATCCTGGGTCGTCAGTGAGACACTTCCTTTTTGTCTTGGATTGTTAAAACCTTTTCCCTGTTTCGTGCTAGTCAGGTCTTTCACCAGCTGATATGCTTTCTTGCTATTGCTTTTTTGATGTTCTCTTCAATGTCTTGGCACTGTTTCACCCATCCATTTCTCTTTTGCCTCCGTCATGGACTTCCTGATTCTTTTGTTGATGCCCTATATTGTTCTGCTCTTTCTTTTGTTTCATTTTTTTTTTCTTCAACCCCTTACGCTTGTCGCATAATTTTAGGATGTTAGGTGTGACCATGGTTTTATGACTGGTCGGCGTTTGCCAAGAAGCTCGTTTGCTGTTTCAGTCACTGCTGTATTGAAACTATTCGTCAAGTGTAAACTATGTCTGAGTCTATCACAGTGAGTGCTGCAAAAATTTCCACCTTCCTTGCTTGAAAAATTTTTAATACCTCTGGGTCCTTCAGCTTCTCGAGGTCAAATTTGATCCTGATGTTGTTCGCTTTTTGGATTTTCTTTAGACGTAGTCGGAAAGTCATCATCACAAGATCATGGGTCACTCCTATGTCTGCTCCTGGAAAACTTCGTGTCTGTGCGATGTTAACGCTAGACTGAAACCGTCTTTTAAACCTAATAATCTATTTGGTTGTGGTGTTCTCCCTTTGGGCTATGCCATGTCCCTTTTCTGGATTTCTGGTGGGCCAAGTGTATTCACTAGCTGAGGTGGTTGTTACTGGCAAACTCCAGGAGTCTCAAGCCTCTTTCATTTGATTTTGGGTTTTTACAATGTGGCCCACAAACGCCCCTCCCCGTCTTTCCATGATCTCTCCTACCTTGGGTTCCAGTCGCCTTGCACAACGAGGATGTCTTTCTTGGGGGTTTGATTCAGAACCCTTGTAGCTGGTCATAAAATTTCTTCTACGGCTTCATCTGTGCAGTCTGATGTAGGGGCGTATGCCTGTACTATAGGTTATGTAAAGGGGGTTGCTCTCAGGCGGATGGTTAATAAGTCTGCTGGACACAGGCTGGGAAACTCATGACGGGTGTTCACGGTGTCTTTTTGAACGAGAAACCCCACGCCGTGTTCATGTTTATCTGTTTTCCCCTGTAGTATAATTTGTGGTCTTCCTGGGTCGTTGTTTTTTCCCATGTTTTTCCCCCTGACTTTGCAGAGCCCAAGGATGTGCCAATGATATCTGGACATCTCATGTGTCAGTTCTTCCACTTTGCCTGCAGCTCTTAGTGTTCGTACATTCCATGTGCCAATGATGGTGTTGTGTCTGGCACGAATTTTGCTGCGTTTTACATCAGTAGCATACTTTCGACATCTGTCCTGATGAGCAGCAGAAGGCGCGGTCCTTGGTAACCCGGGCGACGACCGATCCGGTATGGAGATTCTGGCTGTCTTTGTCATTGGTGTATCTTGGGCAAATCAAACCTGGCGGAGCCCATCCCTCTCCAGGTCGGATTTTTTGGTTGGGTTTACTCCCCACATGTGGCAGGTGGTACTGGGTTACATGGTTACCAGTAGCAGAGGGAGTCTCTGACCTGACCCGAGTTCTTTTACGTGCGCTAAATAATTATGTTGGCGGATGGGAGATTGCACCGTGGACCAACGCAGTCTAAGGGAAGGCCACCCTGACAGAAAACCACTGGAATGATGTGCAACACACGGGACCTCAGTTTATCGTCTCATCCGAAAGACTAGCGCCCAGACCACCACTCATGATCTAATGGATGGGGAAAAGGTTTCGGGTCCAAACGGGATACGAACCACTGCATATATATATATATATATATATATATATATATATATATATATATTATATATATATATATATATATATATATATCAATGTATATAAAATCATACCCATGTAGTGGCCTTTGAGCGTGATCGATTTCAATGAAAAAGGCAATGAATAATGTAGGTCCTCCTCCTCCTCCTGCTTTTCCTCTTACTATTAGTACTACTGCTACAACAACAACAACAACAACAACAACAACAACAACAACCCCTCTT
>CM054155.1:36040071-36050071 GCA_028751875.1 Rapana venosa | reverse complement strand
ATTACTACTAATCATCAAAAGAGGACAGAGCCTATTCCGTTTCTTCAAAATTCACTTTTAATGGGCCATTTCAGCAATCCCTGGAAAGCAGAAAATGAGAAAACAAGGAAGATAAAAAAAAGGAGAAATAAAAGTGAACTGATACAGACAAGGGAAAAAAGGCGAAAAACCCAAAACCACCCCCCTCCGCCCCATCCCCCAAGTAACAACAACAACAACAACAACAACAAGAACAACCCGAAGACTAGACCGACCTAATATTTTATGCAATGTTTACGTCATTTAAATGATTTTAGAGGAGACATTCTAAAATAATATATAAAAAACCCTGTAGCACCACCACCATCACCACCACCATCACCACCACCACCATCACCACCGCCATTACCCCCACCACCACCATCACCATCACCACCACCACCACCACCATCACCACCGCCATTACCACCATCACCACCACCATCACCACCACCATCACACACCACCATCACCATCACCACCACCACCATCACCATCACCACCATCTCCACCACCACCACCATCACCACCACCATCACCATCAACCACCATCACCACCACCATCACCACCACCATCACCACCACCACCACAATCACCACCACCATGACCACCACCATCACCATCACCATTACCACCACCATCACCACCACCATCACCACCACCACCACCACTATCACCACCACCACCATCACCACCACCACCACCGCAATTACCACCACCATCACCACCACCATTACCAACCACCACCACCACCACCATCACCACCACCATCATCACCACCATCAACACCACCATCACCATCACCACCGCCGTTACCACTGCTGCTACTGTAGCGTCTACTACTACTACTACTACTACTACTACTACTACTACTACTACTACTACTACTACTACTACTACTACTACAAGACGGGGTAACCTAGTGGTCAAAACATTGCGTTCGCAATCTGACGACCCGGGTTCCATTCCCGTTCAAGGGGATATTTTCCTCTGGAGTTAACATCAGTGCAGACTCCACCCAACATAACAAAGAAGAAGGAGGAGAAGAAGAAGAAGAAGAAGAAGAAGAAGAAGAAGAAGAAGAAGAAGAAGAAGAAGAAGAAGAAGAAGGAGAAGAAGAAGAAGAAGAAGATAATGATGATGATGACGATGATTATGACGATGATATCGATGATAAAGAAAACGAAGAAGAGAGTGCATCCTCACATTTCGGCGCTTATATATTTAACAGACTAAAAAGAAAACCAAGTGATGATGAAAAAAAATCATACAAGAAATGAAAAACTAAAAGAAAATCCTCGACAAACAAACAAACAAAACAAACGATACAAACGCATCCAACCACCCCTTCCTCCCCCTCCCTGTACCCAGGCGAACAAATAAACAACAATCAAAACAAACAAATAAAACCCACGACGAACAAAATAATAAACATGCAAGCAAAACAAATGCACAAAAACCCCAGCGACAACTAATATAAATAAACAAAAGAAACAAATGCCAAAAAAAAAATGCCAACATACAAAACCCAAAACAACCATAATAAAAGACACAACAACCAAACCAAACAAAACATTAGCAAAAAGCCGGTGACGACAAAACAAAACAAAACAATTGCACTTCATTTCGTTGACGTGGACCAGAGTCCTAAGAGAAAAGTGCGACAGGAAATAGTAAAAGGGAGGTAAAAAAAATAATTTAAAAGCAAAGGGAGAGAATGAAGCGTATTGGCACCAGACCCCGCACTAAACTTCCGTGTGTGTGTGTGTGTGTGTGTGTGTGTGTGTGTGTGTTGTGTGTTGTGTGTATATGCGTGCGTGCGTGCGAGTGTGTGCGTAAGTGTGTATATGCGTGCGAGTGTGTGTGAGTGTGTATATGCGTGCGTGCGAGTGTGTGTGTGGTTTGCGCGCGCGCGCGTGCACGCACACGTATGTAAATACAAATATCTTAAATTATTCAACAACAAACGAAAGAATAATCAAAAAAAGACAACAGTAAAATATGACATAAAACAGTAAAGTTAGACAAAATGCCTGGGGAAAAAAACACCTCAACAAATTCAGCACAAACTAAAAAGTAAAAAAAGGCAGGATGGCAAAAATATCTTTTCAAAAATTGTTTTTTAAAAGAGGTCAAGATGAAATAAACAAAGAAAATTAACAACACAAAACACCACGCTGCTCTACGAATCAGGTGCAAGACAAAATAGCGAGCACTTCAGAATCCTTTGATCAAATACAGGAGGGCTAATGGATGGAAACAAACGTAATGAGCAGAGAGCTTTCAAGAAACAGATTTTTTTTAAAACCCACCCTCCTAAAAAATTGTAATGACATTTTTTCCTCTCTTTCGTTTCAAACGCATCAATCCCGACACACGCGAAGCACACACACCACCACACACACACACACACACACCACACACACACACAACACGCACACACACACACACCACGTTTGCATTTTCGCACAGGCGACGAACCCTAGAGCGCGCACGCATGCACGTGGACATATTATTTGCACCTACTAACGAGAGAGCTCGTACGTGCACATGCATACACACACATACACACTCTCCTCTTACCCTGCCTCTTCTCTCTCCTCTCTCTGTCTCTGTCTCTCTCTCTCTCTCTCTCTCTCTCTCTCTCCTCTCTCTGTCCACTTTTCTTTTCCTTCCAGCTTTCTCATCTGTGTAAGAAGAAGAGCCTCTCTCTCTCTCCTCTCTCTCTTCTCTCTCTCTCTCTCTCTCTCTCGCTTTGTTCACTTTTTCTTTCTTCCTTCCAGCTTTCTCATCTGTGTGAGAAAAAGAGAAAGAGCCTCTTCTCTCTCTCTCTCTCTCTCTCTCTCATCTCTCTTCCTCTCTCTCTCTCTCTCTCTCCTCTCTCTCTCTCTCCTCTCTCTCTCTCTCTCTCTCTCTCTCTCTCACACACACACACACACACAGATGCGAAAACTGGAAGGAAGACAGAAAAGTGGACAAATCCAAACAGAGAGAACATACAAGACAAAAAGACATGGACGGAGAAAGAAAAGCTGCGATAACTTTTTTTTAAACCTTAACACGAGGACATAGAAAAGTACCTAAAACGAAAGAAACGGTAAGAAACTTAACGAGCAAAGT
This sequence comes from Rapana venosa, assembly GCA_028751875.1. NCBI lineage: Eukaryota > Metazoa > Mollusca > Gastropoda > Neogastropoda > Muricidae > Rapana > Rapana venosa. The sequence continues at coordinate 36,046,932 of CM054155.1, read as the reverse complement.
AGTGGGAGAGAAAGAAAGAAAAGAAATGTCATAAAAAATGGAAGAAAAACATGCGAAGAAAAGAAAAGGGCAAACAAATGCCAAGAACTTTATCAAATAGTGTGGACATGTGACAAGATCAGATGGGCTCTCCAAGACCATACTGCAAGAGAACAGCGGAACAGGGGAAGAGAAGGCGAGGCAGGCCGAAGAAGAAATGGGCAGACAACGTCGCTGAATGGACCGGGAAGAGCTTCTCCACAACCCAGGCACTTGCCCACAACCGCCGCAAATGGAGGATCCAACTGGTGCAACGTTCGTCACTGCAGTGCCCCTATGACCCCGGGGAGCAAATGAGGTGAGATGAGATAACACAAATCACCTTTCTGGATACAGGAAAAAAAACCATATTAACTAAAAAAAAGTTGCTCTAACATCATGAAGATACATGTAAAGAGAATGGAGCATCTTGAAAATAAAATTAGGGATGAAATCGTAATCATATTTACATCCTGTATAATAGGGGCACGGGATAGCTCAGTGGTCAGAGCACTCGCTTTCCCCCAGCTAAGGTTAAGCAGCGTCGAGCGTGGTTACCACTTGAATGGGTGACCGTTTGCGCGCTTTGGCTTCAGTACAAGTTCCCCCAGTTAACCCAGCTGTAAATGGGTACCCGCCCTCTTTAGGGTCAGGGAAGGTAAAGCAGCGAGGGAGAGGAGATGGGCGCCGCCCTCAATATGCTGGCCCTAGAGAAGTGAGGTCTCTGATGCCTCGCTCCCCTACGACCACATAGGTTATGGGACACCTTTACCTTTTATAAAAGTGCGGCGCTTCTTTCTTTTTCCAAACGCATATGAAATAAACTAGAAACTTTCCAGAACTGTATGGTAAACAACGAGGAATAAAGTAGAATAAAAGACCAGTTAAAAACAAGATAGAAAAAAAACAGATAGAAAATGGGAAAGGAATTAAATAAATACAGAACGCAAGAAAGAGCAAAGGGGGTGAAGGAAAAAAAACCAAACAAAATAAAGGTAAAAAGGAATGACAGAAATAAAGAGAAAGCAAGAAGGAAAGGAAGAGTTACAGAATGCAAGAAAAGAGGGAAAAAAGGTAAAGAGCAACAAAGAAGAAGAAGGTGGAGAAAAAGATGAAGGAGAAGAAGAAGAAGAAGAAGAAATCGCCAAGAAGAAGAAAGAGGTGCCCATGTGCATCTCAGCACAAAAGATCTTCAACTGATTACCAAACGAAAACAAACCAACAAATAAACAAAACCACCGAATAAAAAAACCCAGCAAAACGGAAGAGAACAAAAACAACACCAATAGCAACAACAACAACAACAAAGCAAAACCCCCCAAACAACCAAACAGCACCATACAAACAAAAAATCCAAACTAAAACCAAATCAAAAGTAACTACAAAAACATAACAAAACAAAACACTAGGAGGAAGAAACAAAGCAAACACAGTTTTATTTCATTTGGTGAGTCACATCCTTTAGAAAATGACCACATGAAAGGGAGATAAAACCAAAGGGAGGGAATGTAACACTATTGGAGCCTATCTCACTCCCTCTCTCTCTCTCACGCACACACGCACACACACACACACACACACACACCACACACACACACACACACACACACACACACACACACACACACACACACACACACACACACACACACACACTCGCGCACACACACACATGCACACACACAAAGAAGATACACACAAAGAAGGATGAGAAAAAGATGAAGGAGAAGAAGAGGAAGAAGGGGACGGGATAGCCTAGTGGTCAGAACATTGCGCTCGCAATCTGACGACCCGGGTTCGATTCCGTTCAAGGGGATATTTTCCCCTGGAGTTAACATCAGTGCAGACTCCACTCTCCCCAAAAGTCCTTCGGATGAGACTATAAACCGAGGCCCCGTGTGCGAACGCACGCAGAACATCTCGCGCACACGTTTAATCCTGTTCCATATTTCGTAAGAGTAGGCCATTGTGTGCCGGTGGGAACAGATGACAGAATTTACAAAACCACATACACACGGGGACTGGATGTAAAAAAGCACATAAGTGCTTATTCCATTATCCTCGATATAAAAGAATGAAAAAAAATGAACACATACATTTTTATTTTCTAAAGTATGAACGTGAAAGAATGGATGATATAGTAGGTGAAGTAATTTGTTTGTTGGACGTTTTGTGATTTTTATTATTTTTAATCTTAAAAAAGTCTTTTACCTAAGTGTGTGCGTGTGTGAGCATGCACGCACGCGCGCATATGTTTACGAGTGTGTGGTGTGTGTGCGTGTGTATTTGTGTGTGTGTGTGTCTGTGCGTGTGTGTGCATGTGTGTGTATGTGTGTGTAATTTGTATTTTGCAGTGTATTATTTTATTGGTTTTCCTCTTTTTTTTTTACTGGTACACTTTATTGGTAAAAGTTGCAGTAATGTAGTATTTCAGTATTATCATTAAGAAATTTGTTCTTAGATAGATGGCTTGATGAAAAAAAGCAAATGCATCGCTCATTCAATGTACCATCTAGAAATAAAAATTTGACTTGACTTGACACACTCTCTCTCTCTCTCTCTCTCTCTCTCTCTCTCTCTCTCTCTCTCTCTCTCTCTCTCTCTCTCTTCAACTTTGTTATTCAAGACAGTCAGATAGTCTCATGTGTCTGCAAAAGAAAGTTTGGGTAATCTGTGTTGCTGTGATGATCTATCGCTGTGATTGATAGATAATAATGTCAAGTTGACTCATGTCTGCTGTAGTGTCAAGTTTTCAATTTCTTCAGGGGATAATGTTCGATGTTTTGAATTTGGGCCAGTGGCTTGACAATTGAATTTCGGAAAGCGGAGTCTGTCCTGAATGTTGTGGTGTGTGTGTGGGGGTGGGGGTGGGGTGAGTGAGTGTGTGTGTGTGTGTGAGTGTGTGTGTGTGTGTTTGTCTGTGTGTGTGAGTGTGTGTGTGTGTGGTGGGTGTGTGTGTGTGGGGGGAGTATGTGAGGGTGTGTGTGTGTGGGTGTGGGTGTGTGTGCCTATGTAGTGTGTGTTTGTATGAATGTATGTGTGTGTATGTATGTATGTATGTATGTATGTATGTGTATGTATGTATGTATGTCTGTCTGTCTGTATGTATGTGTGTATGTATGTATGTATGTATGTATGTATGTATGTATGTATGTATGTATGTATGTATGTATGTATGTATGTGTGTATGTATGTATGTATGTATGTATGTATGTATGTGTGTAAGTATGTATGTATGTGTGCGTATGTGTGTATGTATGTGTGTATGTATGTATGTGTGTATGTGTGTGTATGTATGTATGTCTGTCTGTCTGTATGTATGTGTGTATGTATGTATGTATATATGTATGTATGTATGTATGTTATGTATGTATGTGTGTGTGTATGTATGTATGTATGTATGTGTCTATGTATGTATGTATGTATGTATGTATGTACATATGCATGTATGTACGTATGTATGTGTTTGATGAATGGATGCACCTGGTACTCGCACATCTCTCTCTCTCCCTCCCTCCCTCTCTCTCACTCTCTCTCTCTCTCTCTCTCTCTCTCTTTCTCTCTGGATTAGATGTTGCTTGAATCAACAACAAAAAAGAGAAAAGATAAACAATAGCTGATTTAGAAAAAAAGTAGAAAACAAGAAAATCTAATGCAAATAAAGTTACAGACCAAAAAACTGTTAATTAGCAATGTTAGATGCCAGAAGTTAACTAACACTATAAAAAATAAATGAATGAAATCACGGTGAGGAAATACATTAAAAATAAATCTAATGAGTAGAAAGTTTTATCCTCCTTCCCCTGAAAAATAACAAAATAATAATAATAACATCAAAAACTCATGGACCCAACCCATTCTACAGAAAGAAAAGTTTACTTACACTTTCATTTTCTGCGTTAAAAAGCATCCCGCCACGCACGCACACAAGGCGTGCATGTGTGTACTTCCACACCGCTACAGCCTCTAAATGTGCATTTTAGGGACGCACGCGCATACACGCGCGCGCGCACACACACGCACGCATACGGGATAGCCTAGTGGGGACGGGATAGCCTCGTGGTCAGAACATTGCGCTCGCAATCTGACGACCCGGGGTCGATTCCCGTTCAAGGAGATATTTTCCTCTGGAGTTAACATCAGTGCAGACTCCACTCTCCCCAAAAGTCCTTCGGATGAGACTATGAACCGAGGCCCCTTGTGCAATCGCACGCAGAACATCTTGCTCACACGTTAAATCCTGTTCCGCTTTTCGTAAGAGTAGGCCATTGTGTGCCGGTGGGAACAGATGACAGAATTCACAAATCCGCATACACACGGGGACTGGATGTAAAAAAGCACAGGGGTGCTTATTCCATTATCCTCGATATAAAAGAATAATAATAAAAACTAAAATACGCGCGCGCACACACACATACTAGCAAGCATGCATACATGCATTCGTGCGCGCTCGTACAGGCACACCCACACATACACACACACACACTCACACTCACACACACACACTCACACACACACTCACACACACACTCACGCACTCTCACACATACACTCACACACACACTCACACACTCACATACACACACTCCCCTAACACCCCCCACCCCACACCTACCCCCACTCCCCCCACACACACTCCCCCAACATCCCTCCCCCCCTACACACACACACACACACACACACACACACACACACGCACACACACACACACACACATACATTAGCTCAATACTTTATCCATTCTAAGGCAAACAAAAGCCATACATACTCTTCTGAGGATACCATGCCAGCCATCCCCTCCCCCTTTAAGTCATCATCCTAAGATTACACAGACAAGTTAAAAAAGGAAAAAAAAGACAGACAGACAAACAACACTCGTTGCAAAATAATGAAGAAAAATAAAATCCACATAATTACTTTGTTTTGTTCTTCAGCTAGAATTCCGAGGTTTTTATTATTTTTGAATTGTTATTCTGTTATATCGAGGATAATGGAATAAGCACTTATGTGCTTTTTTTACATCCAATCCTCGTGTGTATGCGGTTTTTTGGTGTAAATGTTGTCATCTGTTCCCACCGGCACACAATGGCCTACTCTTACGAAAAGCGGAACAGGATTTTAACGTGTGCGCAAGACGTTCTGCGTGTGTTCACACACGGGACCTCGGTTTATACTCAGTGGAGTCTGCACTGATGTTAACTCAAGGGGAAAATAATCCCCTTGAACGGGAATCGAACCCGGGTTGTCATATTGCGAGTGCAATGTTCTAACCACTAGGCTATCCCGCCCCAGCAATGGTGAGGTATTTTACGTATCTAACAGGAATTGGGAGAGGGGGGGGGGGGCACTATTTAGGTAGCCACATTCCGACTTTAGAGATGATGTCTGTCTAAACTTGATACACGTGAGCAAGCGGTTTTGTATATTTTGTGATCAGTTCTTAATTAATGATACGAATCGAAAGTAACTAACACAAAAACCCAACAACAAAAACAAAAAACCCAAGTTAGTAAGAAACAAATCAAACAATGGCCTACTCTTTCCAGAAGGCGGAACGGGTTTTCACGTGTGTGGCAAGATGCCTCTGCGTGGATTTGATTTTCCAAAACGGGACCTGGCCTGGGTTTAGCTAATCTCATAGGAAATACTTTTTTTTATATCGAGGATAATGGAATTAGCACTCATGTGCTTTTAAAAAAAATCCAGTCCTCGTGTGTATGCGGTTATTTTGTAAATTGTGTCATCTGTTCCCACCGGCACACAATGGCCTACTCTTACGAAAAGCGGAACAGGATTTTGACGCACGTGTGCGCAAGATGTTCTGCATGCGTTCGCACACGGGGGCCTCGGTTTATAGTCTCATCCGAAGGCAAACAAAACCAGGCTGTGCTGAGGACGCCAGCCATTCCGCTGAATTCTTCATCCCTAGATTTTTTTTAAAAACAAAGTTGAAACAAAAGATAACACACGAGTTATGAACAAAACAAAAATCAACAACCCAACAACACAGAGAGAAAATACTTTCTCTTTTAAACAACACTGCCTTAGGGATATTCTGTGCCCATTCTATTGGGTTTTTTTCTAAAGCGTGTGTTGGCGCGCCACACACACACAACCACAAAAAAACACACACACAAACCACACACACAAACAACACACACACACCCAACACACCACATAACAAAACTACAAACTCACAACACACACAAAAAACCACACTCTCCCTCTCACTCTCCCCCCCCCCCCCATCTCTCTCTCCTCCTCTCTCTCCTCCTTTTATTGTAATATGAACAATTTGCATAATCAAAACATTCGATTGGTTTTCTCTCTTCCTCTCCTCTCTAATTCTCTTCTCTCTCTCTCCTCTCTCCCCTTCTCTCCCCTCTCCCCCCCTTTTTTCACTCCTCTTACACTTCTCTCGTCTCTGTGTCGTCTTTCTTGCTTTTCGCAAACGCCCCACCTCTCTCCCCCCACCCCCCCCCTTCTCTATCTCTCCTCCTCTCCTCCTCCTCTCTCTCTCCTCTCCCTCCTCTCTCTCTCTCCCCCTCTCCTTCTTCCTCACTGTAAAGTTAAATAAGCCTAACAGGAAAAAAGAAAAAAAACGAAATAAAATAAAAAGAACTCAAGATTTTTTTTTCAGCATAACTGAAAGCAAACCTTTATAACAATTGCACGCGGATCAGAAATCTTTAGGAAAAAAATGAAAGTTGACAAATAAATGCAATCAATCTAAGCATGAAAACTGGCGACAACAAAAAAAAAAACCAAAAACAACTTTTGCCCAAGTGAATTTTCGTTAAAGTTTTCCTCTTTATTTAAAAAAAACACCTGGCACGCAATCAC
>CM054155.1:36020071-36035071 GCA_028751875.1 Rapana venosa | reverse complement strand
ATTCACATTTTCTGTGGGAGGAAAAACCGAAACAAGTGTAAGAAATTTCAAGAATTACACCTTAAAAGTACATCTAGCTACAGCAAAAAGATAGAAAGAAAGATGAAAACACAAACACAGAACGAAAGATAGAAAGAAAAAAAGAAAGCAAGAAAGATAGATAGATATAGATGGATGGATGGATGGATAAATAGATAGATAGAAGGATAGATAGATAGATAGATAGATAGATAGACAGACAGACAGACAGAACAATACAGAAAGAATGAAAGAATATAAAGCAACAAAATGTAAGAATGCATTATCAAAAAATCGAGGGGATAGGGGGGGGGGGGAGAATCAAAAAAAGAATACCAACAAAAAAACCGTCAGAAGAAATAAAGAAACATTTATCGGATTTCTTCGGATATCAGTTGACTGTGTGCAAAATGTTTCCTTTATTATACCCTTCATAACAAAGTCAAAGAAATTCAACACCGAAATTAGGGAAACGAACAAAACAAACAACCAAACAACTTAAAGCCAACCCAAGAAAAAGTATAACAACAATATAAAACAGAAGCGATGAGTGGGGTGGGAAGCGGAGCGGAAAAGAGTGAGGTACCGAAATGAGTAGTCTTCTAAAATTAAAAACAAATGAAACATAATAATAATAATAATAATATAAACAACAACAACAACAACAACAACAAAAAACAACAACAATAATAATAATAATAAATGGAATTTATATATCGCTGTATCTTGTACAGACAAATCAAAGCGCTTTGCACTCAACTCATTCTTACAGTCATGAAGCCAATAGCAAGTAATAGTTCTAACAAGTCCAAATGTATGCACACACGCACACACACACACACACATACACACACACACACACAAACACACACACACACACACAACACGCACGCACACACACACACACACACACACACACACACACACACACACACACACACACGCACGCACGCACGCACGCACACACACACACACACACAGGTTATACACTTTGGCAGAGTGATGGGATTTTTGGCTGTTGAAAAGCAGGGACAGCTATGGAATGAAAACAGGAGAGGAAAATCTTAGGTTTGAAACAAATATGTCTTGAGGCCGGATTTAAAAGTGTCACAAGAAGGCCTTTGGCGAAGAGAGATAAGGAGACCATTCCAGATCGATGGACCCGAAATAGAGAAAGAGCTGCGGTCAACAGTGGATTGGGTGGATCTAGGTATTCGTAAGCACAAGGAATCTGCAGCAGAGCGAAGGGGACGAGAAGGAGTGTACAGGTGAAGACATTCACAGAGGTAGAACCCCCCTCCCCCAACCCCAACCCTAGCCCACCCCACCAAACACAAAAACAAAACAAAGCCAATAAAAGAATCCCAAACAAACAAATAAACCCACCCAAAACATAATGTTAAGACATTATCCTCAAAGTTGGAATGCGTCTACTAGTCAATGGTCATTATGGTGTGTGTGTGTGTGTGTGTGTTGTGTGTGTGTGTGTGTGTTTACTAGTCAATAGTCTTTATGAAAATCGTGTTCATATATTGGTGTGTGTGTGTGTGTGTATGGGTGTACGCACATGTGCGTGCGTGTGCACGTGTGTGAGTGCACACGTAAATAATAAGTTTATACGTCTTTTTACAATCAATGGTTTGTATTCCTACATTAGGGTGAGAGAGAGAGAGAGAGAGAGAGTGTGTGTGTGTGTGTGTGTGTGTTTTGTATGTGTGTGTGTGTGTTGTGTGTGTGTGTGTGTGTGTGTGTGTGTGTGTGTGTTGTGTGTGTGTGTGTGCGTGCGTGCGTACGCTGTGTGTCTTCAATTTTACGTCTGTTCACTTAAAATTGTTTATTTGGAGTTTTTTGTTGGGTTTTTGTTGTTGTTTTTGAAGCTATCTTGGACTGTTCATACCAAATCGAAATGTATTTTTTACTTGGTGTCTTTCGAGATCATTATACGCATCAATGTGCCTGTCAGTATTGTAATTTACCCTTCATGGGATGATTCAAGTGTTTTTGACTTGACTTGACTTGACTTGACTGGATGATCGGCACAACTGTGGCATACGCAACATTTCACCATCAGCAAACCAAAGAGCTCTCAGATGAGGAACAACAACACAAAAAACAACCCCAGTGATGTTCCGTACAAACAAAACATACACACTTTTCTGAACACTAATCCAGCTGAAACAGAACAAACGTAAAAGCCAGAAAACTGCTCGCAATCTGACGAGATCCGGGTTCGATTCCCGTTCAAGGGGATATTTTCCCCTGGAGTTAACATCAGTGCAGACTCCACTCTCTCCAAAAGTCTTTCGGATGAGACTATCTGCCGAGGCCCCGTGTGTGAACACACGCAAAACATCTTGCGCACACGCTAAAATCTTGTTCCGCTGTTCGTAAGAGTAGGCCATTGTGTGCCGGTGGGAAAACAGATGACAGATTTTACAAAACCGCATACACACCGGGGACTGGATGTAAAAAAAACACATAAGTGCTTATTCCATTATCCTCGATATAAAAGAGTAAAATAAAAATAAAGAAATAAAGACAGAGAAACCGAAATAAAAACAACATCAGAAAGCGGACTAGACTTCAATAGAACGATTTACTACTACGGGAAGCTAAGGAACGCAGGGGGTGGAGGAAACTGGTTGCAAATTCTTCAGTGGTGCCCCAACCATCTTCTAAACTTCGGGATAGGTGAAGCAGAAGGTGAAACCACATAAATTCTATATGAGAAGAAACCAAACTGCTGAAGAAGGCGGTGGGTTGAAGGGGGGGGGGGGGGGGTGGGGGGGGGAGGAAGAAGGAAAGTGTGATCAAACATGACACGCTCGTATATCAAAGTAGAATGTCGACCAGAAACATCCCCAGCCCTCCCCTCCTCGACCCACCAAAAAAGAACAAAGATTAAAGCTATCTGACGCGGATTAAGGTCTTTAGCTATTCCTAGAGCTCGTAGGAGTATAGTACACTGTGCTGGTGCCAAGATGCCTTCCATTGTAACGTATTAATTTGTCAGTCGGTGTGTTTCCGCTGTTCTTTACAACTGAAAGTCTTGGTTTCAATCCTTCCTTCGTACGATCGTTTTCATTTCATTTTTTTCCCATGAATTCTTTCAGTTCGAGGATATTGAATAAGCGCCCACATGTTGTTGTTGTTGTTTTACATCCAATCCTACTATGCATGTGGTTTTGTAATTTCTATTTTTTTTGGTCACTCCTACTGGTACAAATGGCCTACTCTTCCGAGAGGCGGAACATGTTTTAACGTGTGTGCAAGATGCTCTGCAAAGGTCCGTACAGGGGATCTCGGTTTAATATGATGTGTAGGTTCATTCGGAGGAAGTTACGATAACGAGTACATCAAAGAGCGCTTGCTTATGTTATAGAAAGACTCGGACCGAGCTTAAACCACAAGTTGCCTTGAAAAGATTGCGAACGATTCTTAACGCAGTGATGATGATGATGATGATGATGATGATGATGATGATGAGGAGGAGGAGGAGGAGGAGGAGGAGGAGGAGGAGGACGACGACGACGACGACGACGACGAGATGATGATGATGATGATGATGATGATGATACAGCAGGTGTAGAGGTGGCTTTCTTTTAAAAGACAGACCAGTTCTTGACTACAGTAGCAGCAGCAGCCCAGAATGACATTCACTCTATCTCGTTAAACAATGATTAAAGACGTCCATGAACACACACACACACACACACACACACACACACACACACACACACACACACACACATAGTGGATCGGTGGTCTAGAGGTAACGCGCCTGTCTAGAAAGCGAAAAGTCCGGGTCTGAAGTGTGCGGCGGTTCGTACCCCGTTTGGACCGGAAACTTTCCCCCCATCCATTAGACCATGAGTGGTGGTCTGGGCGCTAGTCTTTCGGATGAGACGATAAACCGAGGTCCCGTGTGTTACACGTAATTATTTAGCGCACGTAAAAGAACCCATGGCAACAAGAGAGTTGTCCCTGGCAAAATTCTTAGAAAAAAGCCACTCTGATAGGGAAACAAATACAGTTGCATACAGGAAAAACTAAAAAAAATGGGTGGCGCTGCTCTTGTGGCGACGCGCTCTCCCCGGGGGGAGCAGCCCGAATTTCACGGAGAGAAATCTGCCGTGACTTAAAGTGGTATGAAATGAAATCTGAGCGCTTTGATTTGTTGCTTTACAAGATTCAGCGCTATATAAATTCCATACATTATTATTATTATTAATTATTATTATATTATTATTATATTATCTACATACACGTATACACACACACGTATAGACACGCCCGAACGCACGTACGCTCACTTCACACACGCACTCTCTCTTACTCTACTCTCTCTCTCTCTCTCTCTCTCTCCCTCTCTCTCTCTCTCTCTCTCTCTCTCTCTCTCTCTCTCTCTCTCTCTCTCTCTCTCTCTCTCTTCTCCCACCCTCCTCTCTTTCTGACTCAAACTGAAACACATAACAAACAAAAAACCACACAACACGCCCGACACTTCACAAGAACTCAGATAATCATTCAAGTTCCCCCCCCCACACCCCCCCTACCCCACCCCACCACCCCCTAGAACCAAACCCACCACCTTCACCCCCAAAAAACCACCGACTTCTAGTACTTTTCCATTTTCATTTTGAGAGAAGATCCCCCCAAAAATTGCATTCCTACGAGAAGAAAAGAAAATCCTACATATTGACAAACCCTTCTGAACACTTTAGACAACATATCTGCTCAAGCAGAGGAAAGAGAAGAAGAAGAAGAAAAAAGAGAGGAAAGAAAATCTCACGTTATCCAGTCTCAATCCTTCTACATCCATTCATCCAAATCGAACTAAATGTCAAAGTCCTTTGGATGAGACTATAAACCGAGGCCCCGTGTGCGAACGCATGCAGAACATCTTGCGCACACGTTAAATCCTGTTCCGCTGTTCGAAAGAGTAGGCCATTGTGTGCCGGTGGGAACAGATGACAAAATTTAAAAAATCGCATACACACGCATAAAAAAATATCTGAGCGCTGTGAGTTGTTGCTTTACAAGATTCAGCGCTATGTAAATTCCATACATTCTTCTTCTTCTTCTTCTTCTTCGACTAAAAGCTTAAGAGTTTTACCATTGGTGAATTTCTTTTGTTTGTTGTTGAAGTGTATACAACCAATTTTTGCCCCAGAATAAAGGTAACCGTATTCCGTTTTCGGGGATCATGATTCACCGATAATGATAGCAAAACTACTGTTTTCTCTCTGCGTTAATCACGAAGACTTGATGAGAACCGGTCTTAAGAAAACTTCCACATTTTCCTGGACAAAATTAATGGGAAACAATCGTGCCTGAATTTCTGATTTTAAAGACTTTTTGTCTTTTTGTAAGGAATCGATTTCTCTAGCTTTGACTTAACTATCTCCTCAGCTTATCTTCCTTCTTGGAATAGGAGTGAAGGCCGTAGTTTCCATAAATTTTAAATAACTATCTGGAATCTGTTTCATAGAAAAGCTGGCTCAAGTTTAAAAGGGACTATTTGAATTACAAAAATACATCTCCCATGAATCTTGTCAGAAGTTAGGTATGATTTGAAACATCTTTATAACGCGTGTCTTGCAGAGAGAAGAGAACACATTAAATTAAAGAATTTCATAATACAAGAAAAGAGAAAAGACGTCATAGTCTGATGAAGAACAGGCAAAAGAAGAGAAATTGCGAAGAAGTGAAGAAGAAGAAGAATTGCGAAGAAGAAGAAGAAGAAGAATTGCGCAGAGAAGAAGAAGAAGAAGAAGAAGAAGAAGAAGAAGAAGAAGAAGAAGAAGAAGAAGAAGAAGAAGAAAAGAAGAAGAATTGCGCAGAAGAAGAATTGCGCAGAAGAAGAAGAAGAAGAAGAAGAAGAAGAAGAAGAAGAAGAAGAAGAAGACGAAGAATTGCGAAGAAGAATTGCGAAGAAGAAGAAGAAGAAGAAGAAGAAGAAGAAGAAGAAGAAGAAGAAGAAGAAGAAGAAGAAGAAGAATTGCAAAGAAGAAGAAGAAGAATTGCGCAGAAGAATGCGCAGAAGAAGAAGAAGAAGAAGAAGAAGAAGAAGAACAAGAACAAGAACAAGAACAAGCAGAACAAGAACAAGAACAAGAAGAAGAAAAAGAAGAAGAACAACAAGAAGAAGAACAAGAACAAGCAGAACAAGAAGAAGAAGAAGAAGAAGAAGAAGAAGAAAAGCGAGAAGAATTGCACAGAAGAAAAGAAAAGAAAGAAAGAAAGAAGAAGAAGAAGAAAGAAGAACGAAAAAACGAAGAACAAGAAGAGAAGAAGAACAAGAACAAGAACAAAAAAAAATGCGCAGAAAACATGCACAGAAAAAAAAGAAGAAGAAGCAAATACAAACAACAACAGCAACAATAGCAACAACAACAACAAACAAACAAGCAAAAAATAAGATGCCCATGTTAATCGCAGTAGGATCTTTAAATCGAATGACACAAGCAAGCAAAACAAAAAAAAAACACCCAAAACCACCCACTCCAACCCTCCCTCCCCTTCAAAACCACAAACAACAAACAAATAATAAAACAAAAACAACAACGCTACCCACTAAAACAAAAAAAAGATAACAGGAAAAGAACAGCAAAAGGCAAAAGACAAAGAAAGAAAGAAAAGAAAGAAACGAAAAAGAAAGAAAGAAAGATAGAAAGAAATATAGAAAAGACAGACAGACAGAGAGAAAGAAAAAGAAAGAAAAAAGACAGACAGAAAGACAATCAGAGAAAGAGACAGACAAGACAGAAAATAAAGAAAGACAGAAAGAAAGAAAGACAACAACAAAAAAAGACAGAAATAAAGAAGAAAAGAAAGAAAGAAATATAGAAAGACAGACAGACACAACAGACAGACAGACATAAAGAAAGAAAAGAAAGAAAAGAAAAAAGAAAGAAAGAAAGAAAGAAAGAAAGAAAGAAAGAAAGAAAAGAAAGCAAAAAAAAATACATACAGAAAAAGAAAGAACAAAAGAGCTAGAAAGAAAAAAAACAGAAAGAAAGAAAAGAACAGAAAAGAAAGAAAGAAAAGAAAGAAAAAAGAAAAGACAGAAAGAAAAGAAAGAAAAGAAAAGAAAAGAAAGAAAAGGGAGAAAGAAAAGAAAAAGAAAAGAAAACGATCCGAAAGGAAGACACAAGTTCCACGAAATGTCCTTCATTCTGTTGATCAGATCCTCTGGAGAATGCATTGACGGGCCACAGGAACTAGCAGTGAGTCAGGCAGTGAACGCAAAGAGGGAGAACATCTTGCGCACACGTTAAAATCCTGTTCCGCTTTTCGTAAGAGTAGGCCATTGTGTGCCGTTGGGAACAGATGACAGAATTTACAAAAACCGCATACACACAGGGACTGGACGTGTAAAAAGCACATAAGTGCTTATTCCATTATCCTCGATATAAAAGAATAATAAAATAAAAAATAAATACATAAAATAGAATGCAGCGTCAATGGAGCCATCCTCTTCCTCTCCCTCTCTGTCTCTTCTGTCTGTCTCTTCAATGGAGCCATCCTCTTCCTCTCCCTCTCTGTCTCGTCTTTGTCTTCTCTCTTCAATTGAAGCCATCGTCTCTCTCACTTCATCTGTGTCTTTCTTTCTCTGTATCTGTCTCTCTGTTTCTTCTGTCTCTGTTCTCTCTGTTGAGTCCATCGTCTTCCTCTGGTCTGTCTGTCTGTGTCTCTGTGTCTGTCTGCTGTCTCTCTGTATCTGTCTCTTCTGTTTGTCTTCTGTCTCTGTCTCTCTGTCTTCTGTCTCTGTGTCTTCTGTCTGTCTATGTGTCTCTCTTCTGTCTGTCTGTCTGTTTCTGTGTCCTCTGTCTGTTCTGTCTCTGTGTTTCTCCTGTCGTCTGTCTCTGTGTCCTCTGTCTCTCTCTCTCGTATGTCTTTGTTGTCTGTCTCTGTCTCTCTCTCGTCATGTCTGTCTCTGTGTCTCTCTGTCGGTCTGCTGTCTCTGTTGTCTTGCCTCTGTCTGTCTGTCTTGTCTGTCTGTCTGTCTTGTGTCTGTCTCTCTCTCTGTCGTCTGTCTGTCTTTGTGTCTGTTGTCTCTCTCGTGTCTCTCTCTGTTTGTCTGTCTGTCTTTGTCTCTGTCTCTTTGTTAGTCTTCTGTCTGTCTGTCTGTCTGTCTGTTCTCTCTCTCTTCGTCTTCTTCTCTTTGTTCTGTGTCATCTCTGTGTGCTCGACTACGTTTGTCTGTCTGTCTTGGGTCATCTTCCCACTTTTGTTTTCTCTGTCTGTCTCTCTGTCTGTTTGTCTGTCTGTCTGTCTGTCTCTCTGTCTCTCTCTCTCTCTGTCTGTCTGTCTCTTTCTCTCTGTGTCAAGTCCTCTGGAGAATGGGCCACAGGAACTAACAGTGAATGGAGAAATGCCCACACACAGAGAGGGAATGCAGCGCAATTGGAGCCATCCTCACCCCCACTTCTCTGTCTCTGTGTCTGTCTCTCTGTCTGTCTCTCTGTCTCTGTCTGTCGTCTGTCTGTCTCGTCTGTCTGTCTCTCTCTCTCTCTCTCTCTCTCTCTCTCTCTCTCTCTCTTTTTCTTACCCTGCATGTATGCATGCATGCATATGTATTCAAGTATGTACGCACACCTATCTCTCTCTTCCTCTCTCTCCTCACTCTCTCTTTCTTACCCTGAATGTATGCATGCATGCACATGTATTCAAGTATGTACGCACCACCTATCTCTCTCTCTCTCCTCTCTCTCTCTCTCTCTCTCTCTCTCTCTCTCTCTTTGTAACCCTGAATGTATGCATGGATGCATATGTATTCAAGTATGTACGTACACCTATCTATCTTCTCTCTCTCTCTCTCTCTCTCTTCTCTCCTCTCTCTCTCTCTCTCTCTCTCTCTTTGTGAACCCTGAATGTATGCATGCATGCATATATGCATATGTATTCAAGTATGTACGCACACTTATCTCTCTCGTCTTCTCTCTCTCTCTCACACACACAAACACACAAATACACATACATCCCACGGATAATATATGCACATAGACATTCAATTATCCTCGATATAAAAGAATAAAGTAATAATAAAATGCACACACACACGTGTACATATGTAATAATAATAATAATAATGTATGGAATTTATATAGCGCTGAATCTTGTAAAGCAACAAATCAAAGCGCTCAGATTTTATTTCATACCACTTTAAGTCATGGCAGATTTCTCTCCGTGAAATTCGGGCTGCTCTCCCCGGGGAGAGCGGGAGAACGCGTCGCCACTTAGCGCTGCGCCACCCTTTCACCCTTTTTTTTTTTTTTTTTCTGCAGCTGTATTTATTTCCCTATCAGAGTGGCTTTTTTCTAAGAATTTTGCCAGGGACAACTCTCTTGTTGCCGTGGGTTTTTTTACGTGCGCTAAATAATTACGTGTAACACACGGGACCTCGGTTTATCGTCTCATCCGAAAGACTAGCGCCCAGACCACCACTCATGGTCTAATGGATGGGGGAAAAATTTCCGGTCCAAACGGGGTAGAAACCGCCGCACACTTCAGACCCGGACTTTTCGCTTTCTAGACAGGCGCGTTACCTCTAGACCACCGATCCACCGTACACGAACACCCACACACCCACACACATACACGCCCATGGAAACTGAAAGAAAGAGAAAAAATAAACGACAGAAACACACACACAGACACACACACACAGACACACACGCACACACGCACACACACACACACACACACACACATACACGAAAGTACCAAAAGGAAAAGTAGAAATAAACAAGAAAAAACAAACCCACAAAAAAACACAAGGGAAAAACGAGAGATGAACGACAAAGACAACAGAAACATGGTTTGCTTCATCTTTAATCATCGTTCATATCCCCAACGACCTTCAAGGCTTTAAATCATAGCTGCCCGTCACCTAATCCACCTCCTAAACCTCACATCAATATGCACTTCAAGCTCATTCTCATCACACACTCATCCCCTCATAAACTAGATCAAGTAACGCGATTTGAATGCTCCCAGCCCTCCCCTCCCCCCCCTCCTCCCAACCCCCTACCCCAACACACACACATAAAAACACACACGCAAATACACATACAAACACATAGACACACAGGCACACTAATATCACAACTTGTGAAAAGACGTTACATGAATTTCAACACACAGACACAGACACACAGACACAAGCGATTTACAAAACTGCATACACACGGGGACAGGATGTAACAAAAGCACACGAGTGCATATTCTATTATTCTCGAAATATAAGAATAAATATAAAAAAGAACAAAGAAAGAAAGAAAAATAAAGAACACACACACTCACACACAGACACACACACAGACACACACTCCACAACACACAACATCCACACACACAACCACACACCATACACACACCATACACACACAAACACACACACACACACCACATCTCACACACACACAACACACACACACACAACACACACACACACACACACCCATACACACCAAACACCCCCTACCCACACACACACACACTCACACACTAACACACACACACACACCACCACACTCCAACACACACACACACACAAACACACACACCAATACACACACACAAACATCCCCACCCCATCATGCCCCTTCCCCTACACCACACACACACACACAACCACAACCACACCCAACTACACACACACACCAACACCCACACACACACCAATACACCACACAACACACACAACCACACACACACCACACAACAACCAATACACACAAACAAAACAATACCACACACAACACAAACACACCACCATACACACACACACACACACAACACCACACACAAACATCCCCAACCCACGCACCCAACCCACCCATCCACCCCACACACACATATTAAACGACATTCTACCACCATAACACTACTCCCCACCCCATAAGGAAATGAAAACCCAACCAGGTTGTGCTTTAGGCTGACAGCCAGCAAGCTAGCTATTCTCCCTAAATCAATCCCCCCCCCCCATCCTCCCCCCCCCCCCCCCCGCACCCCCTCCCCCCCTCCCAGGTTGCAAACTAGAAAACAAAAACAAAAAAAAACCCCACACCAAAGTTTTAAACAAAACAACACAACAACAACGAACGACAAAGCCCCCAAAACGAGAATAACAGATAAACTAAAATCGAGGAATAACGCCTCTGGAAAGATTATGGGGGAAAAGGATACTGCATAATGGACATCCTGTTCCCATCATAGTGTTCGCAACAACGCCGTTCCGGAAAGAGACAAAAGGAGAAAAAACAAGAATCTGAAGGAATAAAACAAAGAAGAGGAAAACCAAGACAAAAGTAAAACACAGAAAAATAAATTCATGAAGAATTATAAAGGAAATTCAAGAACAAAGAAAAAGAAAGACTTTCACAATAAGGAAATATCAAACTCGTAAAAATAATAGATAAGATAGCGAAGGAAAACAAGAAAGGGAGAAGAAGAAAGAATTAAGAAGAAGAAGAAGAAAGAAGAAGAAGAAGAAGAAGAAGAAGAAGAAGAAAGAAGAAGAAGAAGAAAAGAAGAAGAAGAAGAAGAAAAAGAAGAAGAAGAAGAAATTGCGCAGAAGAATTGCACAGAAGAAGAAGAAGAAGAAGAAGAAGAAAGAAGAAGAAGAATTAAGAAGAATTGCGAAAAGGATTCTGAAGAAGAATTGCCGAAGAAGAAGAAGAAGAAGAAGAAGAAGAAGAAGAAGAAGAAGAAGAAAAAAGAAGAAGAAGAGAAGAAAAATTGCAAAAAAAGAGTAGAATTGCGAAGAAGGAGGAGATTTGCGAAGAATTGTGAAGAAGAAGAGTTGCGAAGAAGAATTAGGAAGAAATACGGAGAAGATTTGAGAAAATTGCGCAGAAGAAGAAGAAGAAGAAGAAGAAAAAGAAGAAGAAGAACAACACAACAACAACAACAACAACAGCAACAACAACAAGAGGAGAAAGAGCTGTTTCAGAAAAAGACCCACATTTTCAACCACTACTATACAAACTTAAACATGGACCACATTGTAGCTTGCAGTTGGAGAAAGTTTGGAAGAAATGGAGGCTGACAAATAGATGTAAATAAATCAAATGAGCTTGAAAGTTTGGCAAAGGAAAAAAAAAATTAGCTGAAAGTTTAATTACGTTTACCTTCTTCGTTAAAACCTAATTCCGGCACGCAAACACGCACGTCTGTCACACACACACACACACACACACACACCAAAACACAAAACACACACGCACGCACGCACGCACGCACGCACCACATACACACACTCTATACATCACACACATACAATCAGGGAAACATATCACTTTCTCATATACACACTCACACACACATGCACGCACGCATACACACACACACACACACACACACACACACACACCACACAACACGTCTGATATCACATTTTGGTGGAAGGAAGTTAAACTGAAGAAGAAAACACACACACTTACACACACACTTACACACACACACTCGTACACACACTCACACACACAGACACATTAATATCACTGAGTGTGAACAGACGTCAAATTGAAGACACAGACACAGACCACACACACATACACACACACACACACACTCTCTCTCTCTTTCTCTCTCACACACACACACACACAAACTGGTATTGGAGAAAACAAGAAGCCCTAAAAATCCCAACAAAAAGGGAAAATACAAAAAAAAAACACAAAAATAAAGAAAAAGGAAAAAAACTAAAAAAAGGGCCAATCCAAAAACCAGAACAAAGGAAAAAAAAAAAAAACCAAAAAGAAAAAAAACTAGACTGACGTAAATAAGGAAGAAGGAAGAAAGACCCCCAAAAAAAAAATTTGGCAATAAAAAAAAAAAACAACTAGAAAAAAACCAAAAACATAGAAACCAAAACCAAAAAACACAAAACGAAGAGCAAAAAAGGAAACAGTTGAAGAAAAACCCCAACCCAACACAATCTCATAATAACTTGAAAACAACCAAGAAAAAAAAAAACCAAAAAAAAAAACCAACCCTATACATCAGAAACCAACCAAAAAGGGGCAGAAAAACCCCGAAAGAAAATAAAAGAAACCAGAAAAACACAAACAACAACAAAAACAACAAAACAAACAAACACGCAGAAAAGTCAATAAACATGTTCAGAATACTGAAACCTAGGGGCGGCTGACTACCCTAAGTGGTTAGAACGTTGCACTCGCAATTTCAAGATCCCCGGGATCGGGTCCAGATTCGAGCCACCCTCAAGCCATTTATTTATTGATTTATGTGTTTATTCTTTTATATCGAGGATAATGGAATAAGCACTCATGTGCTTTTTTACGTCCAGTCCTCGTGTGTATGCGGTTTTGTAAATTTTGTCATCTGTTTCCACCGGCACACAATGGCCTACTCTTCCGGTGGAAACAGATGGCAAAATTTACAAAACCGCATACACACGGGGACGGGATGTAAAAAACCCCACATGAGTGCTTATTACATTATCCTCGATATAAATAAATAAATACATAAATAAATAAAAAGCGGAACAGGATTTAACGTGTGCGCAAGATGTTCTGCATGCGTTCGAACACGGGACCTCGGTTTATAGTCTCATCCGAAGGCCATACGTTCGAAAGGGATACCCCCCCCCCCCCCCCCCCCCCCTCCCCTCCCCCCCGGACTTAAGCTCACATCAGTACCAACTCTACTCTCCAGAACGTCGTTCGGACGAAATTCTAAACCGAAATGGACTCGTGTGTGCCAACGCAACACAGAACACATCTTACATACGCGTTTAAAAAAACCCACACACCCTGTTCTGCCTTACGGAAAAGTAAGCCATTCATACCAGTTAGATATAGAACGGATGATTACAACAACAAAAAAAGAGATGTTAAAGAGACCGTATGTATACTAATGTCGTTGTTTTAGACAATCATCCCCAAAGTTGGAATATGGCTACCTTAATAATAGGTTTAAAAAAACCACGGTGGTACACACCGAAATCTTACCAAGGTTTGAACCTATAATCCTTGGCTACACCAAAAAACTCAAAACAAAAAAATACTGAAAAACGGACACAGATCTAAACCAAACTTTTTTTTTTGCTCTTTTATTCTTTCAACATAACTCTTTCTTTTTTTCCCAAAAAAAGACAGAACATTAGAACAAAACACAAATAACAGATTTACGAAGTTGTTCAGATTTAAGAGTTAATCGTATAAGGAGGAGGAGGAGGAGGAGGAAGAGGAGGAGGAGGAGGAAGAGGAGGAGGAGGAGGAAGAGGAGGAGGAGGAGGAAGAGGAGGAGGAGGAGGAAGAGGAGGAGGAGGAGGAAGCGTCTGCAAAATAAATCAGGTATTTTGTTTGATGTTTCTAATTGTATGTCCATTTTCTGGGATACAGCTAAATTCCTTTTATTTTCTTTAGACACACACACGCACGCACAAAGAGCGACAAGTAGAACATTTTCAAGAATTTTTGTTTTTTTGTTACTCGGCTACAACTCAAGGGATTCACCGATGGTGAAGATTTTTTTTCCCCCGTATGCGACTTTTTTGGGGTTTTAAACCCAACCACTTAGGTAACCACATTCCGACTTCAGGGATGAAATACCATATCAACGATATAATATCATGGATCGGGGGTCTAGAGGTAACGCACCTGCCTAAATTGAAAGCGAAAAGTCCGGGTCGGAAGAGTGTGGTGGGTTGATCCCCGTTCGGGCTCAAAAACTTTCCCTCCCCTCTCCACCTCCCCCTGCCCCATCCGTTAGGCCGTGAGTGGTGGTCTGGGTGCTAGTCTTTTGGATGAGACGATAAACCGCGGTCCCGTGTGTTATATAAAATTATTTAGCGCGCGTAAAATATCCGACGGCAACAATAGCGTTGTCTCTGGTAAACATTCTGTAGAACACGAGCCACTCTTGATAGGGGAACATTTATTACAGTTGCAGACAAGAAAAAAGAAAAAAAATGGGCTTGTAAAACAAACTTTCACCAGTTTTGACCCC
>CM054155.1:36010071-36017571 GCA_028751875.1 Rapana venosa | reverse complement strand
ACACACACACACACACACACACCATTCAGACATATGAACACACACACCATTCAGACATATAGAAAAACCACGTCAACATAGAAAAAAACCCTATTCAATGTAGCTGAACAATATCCAGACTCATCAAGGCCTATATCACACACATTCTAAACACCTCTCAGAGCGATCCCCGAAGTTAGAATGCAGCTACCTCAACTGTAGTAGGCAAACAAAAAGACGGCCGCATACTACAACATCCCACTAATGGTGAACCTCGAAGCTCTAGCTCACGAACAACAAAATCCCAAGCACAATCCCCGAAGTCGGAATGAAGCTACCTTAATCGTAAGTCTTCTTCTTCTTCTTTGCTTGCGTTGCCTGGGTTATATTGAGAGACCAGATCTTCTGAGGAATTCAGAAGTTGCCTGCAGGTCATCCACCGTGCCGTACAGTTTCTGCTCCAGAGGCGTGGGCTCAGGCCACACTTCCAGCCTTAGCGTCTGGAGAGTCCTGCAGTCTTGTAGGATGTGGGCCGTATCCTGTTCTTCTTCTCCACAGGGGCACATAGCAGATGGTGTAATTTTCAATTTTCTGTGGAGGTGTTTATTCAGCCTGTTGTGCCCTGTGCGTAGTCTGAAAATGACCACCTGTGCTTGTCGTGAAAGCTGGTGATAAGGGTCTGGTTTGAGTGGTGATCTGAAGAGAGATTTGATGATGGTTTTCATCTCCATTAGGTTGACTGTTTTCTTGCTCCTCTCTTGCCCCTATTTTGGCCATCTTGTCTGCTTGTTCATTTCCTTTAATGCCGCAGTGGGAGGTTAATCGTAACTAAACATGACGATCGCATACCACAAAATCCCACTACTGCTCTAGTTCACGAACAACAAAACAAAACAAAATCCCAAACAACAATGACAAAAATCACAAACAACCCCCTCCCCCCCACCACCACCAATCGTTATTCACTCCCACCACCCACACTGTACTTCCCTTAGCCTTCATAAGCCCAACATCCCACACCCCCCCTCCTCCTTCCCAACCACCACCACCACCACCTCCACCACTACTACCACCACCACCACCACCTCCACCACCACCACCATCACCACCACCACCACTCCACGGTTTTGCCCACAGGAGAAACTGCTAAAAGATGTTCCAGACACACAGGAAACTTGTCACGTGCATAATATGAAGGTATGCATTTTTTTGGTCTCACTTATACAACAGGTCACGTCAAGGTTCGGTCGGTTACAGAAACACGAACATACCCTGAATTTGAAGTGCGGCTACCTTCATGGTGGGCAAAAGCGGTCGCATATGCACGCAAATAATCTGGCGCACGCGTTAAATCCTGTTCCGCTTTTTCAAAAGAGTAGGCCAGTGTGTGCTGGTGGAAACGGATGACAAAATTTACAAAAGCAACAACGGGGATGGGTATAAAAACAAAAAACACATGGAGTGCTTTATTCCATTATCCGGAAGAAAGAATAAATAGATAATAAATAAAGAAATCCTCCCCCCCCCCCCCCCCCCCAACTATTCCCTTAGCCTTCATAAGCCCAACATCCTCCCTCCTTCCCCTCCCCCCTCCACCACCACCACCACCACCACCACCCACCCACTCCACGGTTTTCCCCACAACAGGACTGCTAAAAGATGTTCCAGACATACAGGAAACTTTTTCTTCATGTAACAGGAACCAGGGGTACGTGTATACACTGAAGATATACATTTTTGTCTCACTTGTACGATATGTCATGTTAGGGTTTGGTCGGTTACAGAAACACGAACATACCTAGCATACATCCCTCTGAATTTCGAATGCGGCTACCTCCATGGTGGGCAAAAACGCATGCAGATCATCTTGCGCACACGTAAAAACCCGTTCCGCTTTTCGGAAGAGTATGCCATTGTGAGCTGGCGGGGACGGGTGACAAAAATTTACAAAAAACTGCAAAAAACAACGGGGAAGGGAACTGGATGTAAAAAAAAAAAACAAAAAAAATGCACATGATTTCTTATTCCATTATCTTCGAAATAAAAGAAGAAATAAAAATACATAAATAAATATCATTATTACAGGACTTCAGAGCTCTAGCCGAGGAACGAAAAAAAATCTACGAGTAATGAAAGTGAAGCACGCTTATTTTCCACAGAGATTGAAAAGACTTGTAGAGAGAGAGAATCAGTCCACAAACATTTCGCATTCATTTTCCCTGGACAAAAAAATTAATATGAAACAACAAATAAAAATCCTTTGAAAACGGCTTCACATAACTAAAACTAAAAGCTTCCATAACTCATTAAAAAGGCTTCAAAAATTTCATTGATAAGACTTCACACAACCCTTAAATAACGACTTACATAACTAAATTTAAAAAGGCTTCCACCCCATTACTGAAGACTTCCCCTAACCTTTATAAAGCTTCACATAACTGTTAATAAAGACCCACACAACTGATTCATTAAGACTTCACATAACTCTTTAAATAAGACCTCACATAACTCATAAAAATTCACAAAACCATCAATAAAGACTTCACAAACTCATTAAAACGACTTCACATACACATTAAAAGCCCCCACAAAATCATTTATAAAGATTTTCCAAATCATTAAGAAGCTTCACACAACTCATTAAAAAAGATTTCACAAAATCTTTAATAGAGCTTCACATAACTCATTCTTAAAAGCTCCACAAACCAAATAAAGACTTACATAACCATTAATATCGATTCACAAAATCATTAAAAAGGACTTCACAAAACTTATTAATGGGAACTTCACAATACTCATATAAGACCTCACAAAACTTTTTTCATAACACCCAAAATTTCATTAAAAAAGACTTTCATTCCAACTAATAAGACCTCCAAATCCATTAAAAAAGGACCGCATAACTCATTAATACAGACTTCACACATCTTTAATAAATCCCACTATCTAATTAAAAAAGTTTCCTAATTCATACTAGAACTTCACATCACTATGTGTGTAATTTTACGGGTTTAACAGCTTTTTTTCAAAATGAGTTCTAAGGTTTTTTTTAATGCCTTGTTAAAGTTGGCATTTTTTTTTAGTTATAAAACTTTTTTTTTAAAAAATTATTCCCGCCTTAAAACACATATAAACGCATTAATTCCCCCTTTATTTTTTTTTTAATGAAAAATTTTTTTTGATAAAAATTCTTTTGGGGTCTTTTTAAACAAAAATCCGTTGTTTAACTCTTTTTTAAAAAAAAAAAAAATAACCCCTGTCAAATTGAGTGTTTCTTGTTGTCTCTCTGCCCGTCTCTGCTGTTGCCCGTGTGTGTCTGTTTTTCTATTCTCTTTCACACGGGCTAGAAAAAACGCACTCACACTCACACACACTCTTAACACACACCACACACACACAACACACCCCCACCACACACACACCACACCACACACTCTTACACACACATTTACGCACACACACTCACACATAGCATCCCCACACACAACACACACCCATCAACACACACCAACACACTCTTTTAAAAACACCATACACAACCACTTACACACCATTAACCCCAAACCCTCATACTAAACTCACACTCACACACACACAAACACACACACACAACCAAAACACTCTTACGCACACACACATACCTAGACACCCCAAAACACATACACTCATACACCAAAAATCTCTCTCTCCTCTTCCCCTCTCTCTCTCTCTCTTAAACTACACACACACACTTAAACACAATAAACCAAACACTCAACTAAACAAAACACCATACAAAGAACACACACACACCTTAACACCACAAACATCACACATAGACATCCACACAAACACACAAAAACTCTATTACACACACACACACACTCTCTCTCCTCTCTCTCTCTTCTCTCTCTCTCTCTCTCTTAGACAAACACACACACACACACACACACACTCTCTCTCTCTCTCTCTCTCTCTCTCTCTCTCTTCTCTCTCTCTCTTTCTCTCTTAAACACCACACAAAACACACACACACACTTACACACACACTCACACACATACACACTCAAACATACACACACACGCGCGCGCGCCCCGCTCGCCCCCCCCCCCCCCCCCCCCCCAACACACACACACAGACATACTCACACAAAGAAAAGTCTCTAAGGCCCTCCGGGAAGAAATATGGGACAAGTACTATCCGATGCCTCAGCATTTCTTTGAAAAATTAAAAAAAAAATGAGTACCACCCTCTAACCCTCTAAAAACCACACTTCGGGGTTCCTCTTCTCCTCCCCCCCCCCCCCCCCCTCCCCCCCCCCCCCCGCCAATTCCCTCCCCTCCTTATCCTCCTCCTCTTCTTCTTTTTGATCGTCTGTCAGGAACATCAGACTCAGAAGAGCCCTCTGTCATTGCTTTCCTTATAATGATGATGATGATGATGGCTCTTGTTGGAGAAAGGGAGGTGATGGTTAAAGGCAGATAGAGAGCTGAGAAGGAGGCAGGGATGGAGAGGGATATATAGATAAATAGATATAATTATAGATAGATAGATAGACAGACAGACAGATAGATAGATAGATAGATAGATAGATAGACAGACAGACATACAGGTAGATAGATAGATAGATAGATATATAGATAGATAGATAGATAGATAGATAGATAGATAGATAGAGAGATATAAAGAGAGAGAGGGATATATACATATATATATATATACATACCGACATATATACATACATACATACATATATATATAATATATATATATTATATATATATATTCTTTTATATCGAGGATAATGGAATAAGCACTTATGCGCTATTTTACCTCCAGTCCCCGTGTGTATGCGGTTTTTGTAAATTCTGTCATCTGATTCCACCGGCACACAATGGCCTACTCTTCCGAAAAGCGGAACAGGATTTAACATGTGCGCAAGATGTCCTGCGTGCGTTCGCACAACTGGCCTCGGTTTATAGTCTCATCCGAAGGACTTTTGCGGAGAGTGGAGTCTGCACTGATGTAAACTCCAGGGGAAAATATCTCCTTGAACGGGAATCGAACCCGGGTCGTCAAATTGCGAGCGCAATGTTCTAACCACTAGGCTATCCCGTCCCCTATAGATAGATAGATAGATAGATAGATAGATAGATAGATGGATAAAAAGAGAGAGCGAGAGAGAGAGAGAGAGCGAGAGAGAGAGAGAGAGAGAGAGAGAGAGAGAGAGAGAGAGAGAGAGAGAGAGAGAGAGAGAGAGAGAGAGAGAGAGAACCCTAAACGCTGAACTCTGAAATCATTTGATATTTGGAGCCACAATACATTTTGTTCGGTTTAGGGGTGAAACCATAAGTTCATATCATAATATTGGCAAAGCGAATGCGCAAACAGGTAAGTTATGGCTGATCAACGAAGAAAAATACAAACTCTTCTAATACATGATCATGATCCTTCAGAAATATCAACCATAACCCAATCACAGAAAGAAGAAGCAAGGGCAATTGTGAAGATCCTTCATATCCAGTACATAATTATCAAATTCTAACAGCCAGTCAATTCACTGCTTTAGCCGTCTTTGTATTCCTTTTGTTAATAGAATGAAAATATACATGTAGACCAATTAGTATGCCTGTATTCATCGTTTACGGGACGAGACAGCTCAGTGGTCAGAGCACTCGCTTTCCCCCAGCCAAGGTTAAGCAGCGTCGAGCGTGGTTACCGCTTGGATTTGTGACCGGTTTGCGCGCCTTGGCTTCAGTACAGTCCTCCAGTTCACCCAGCTGTAAATGGGTACCTGCCTCTTTAGGGTCAGGGAAGGTAAAGCAGCGAGGGAGAGGAGATTGGCCCCGCCCTCAATATTCTGGCCCCTAGAGAAGCTGAGGTCTCTAGAGCCTAGTTCCCTATACGACTACATAGGTTATGGGATAGCTACACCTTTTACTCATCATGTGTTGGCTTTCAGCAGATCTGGTTACCACACGTTGATATAATTGTTTGCTTTAAAACGTTTCTTTCAAGTTTTGTGTACTTGTAACATTGCAAGAGATGTAAGCTTTACTTTCATTTCATTTCATACCACTTTAAGTCACGACAGATTTCTCTCCGTGAAATTCGGGCTGCTCTCCCCGGGGAGAGCGCGTCGCCACAAGAGCAGCGCCACCCATTTTTTTTTCTTTTTCCTGTCTGCAACTGTATTTGTTTCCCTATTATGAGTTACTTTTTTCTACAGAATTTTGCCAGGGACAACTCTCTTGTTGCCGTGGGTTCTTTTACGTGCGCTAAAGAATTTTGTGTAACACACGGGACCCCGGTTTATCGTCTCATCCGAAAGACTAGCGCCCAGACCACCACTCATGGTCTAATGGATGGGGGAAAAGTGTCGGGCCCAAACGGGATACGAACCACCGCACACTTCCAACCCGGACTTTTCGCTTTCTAGACAGGCGCGTTACCTCTAGACCACCGATCCACCCAACGTTTGTTTCAACAGAAAGGGCATGCACAACTTTGTCGTAAACAGCACAACTATATTGAGAGAGGAAATCAAATAATAATGATAACAATAATAGTAATAATAATAATAATGTATGGAATTTATATAGCGCTGAATCTTGTAAAGCAACAAATCAAAGCGCTCATCAAATCAAACTTTTTCATTTCGATGATAATGAATAAGCGCCCTTGTATTCTTGGGTTTTTTTTTTTACATCCAATCTTTGCCCTTAGGCATACATCATGATAAAATAAGATAGATAGATAGATAGATAGATAGATAGAGAGAGAGAGAGAGAGAGAGGAGAGAGAGAGAGAGAGAGAGAGAGAGAGAGAGAGAGAGAGAGAGAGAGACAATGACAATGACAAATTCTTTTATTTCGAGGATAATGAATAAGCACTCATATGCTTTTTTTTACATCCAGTCCCCTCCCGTAGGGATACATTTTAATAATAACCCAATACTTATACTCTCACAGAGAGAGGGATGGAGGGAGAAAGATTGGTTGGTTGATTGATTGGTTGGTTGGTTGATTGATTGATTGATGGACTGATTGAAAATCTGATTTCCCAAGGGTTACAGATCAGTATGAACATAGAGTGTGTTTTTTTCATTCAGCCCTTGCTCTGAAGAAGAGACTATCATTAGTAATCCCAACTTATAATTTCAAGCAAACATAAACAACGTTATTTTATAATGAGAGAGAGAGAGGGAGAGAGAGAGAGAGAGAGAGACAATGACAATGACAATGACAATGACAAATTCTTTTATTTCGAGGATAATGAATAAGCACACATGTGCTTTTTTACATCCAGTCCCCGCCCGTTAGGGATACATCTTAATAATATTAACCCAATACTTATACAGTCTCGCAATAAAAACAAGGGGAAATAACCCTTTTCAAAACAGCTCCCCCCCAACAACCCTCCCCCCCCCACCCCAAAGCAAGCAATTAAAAGAAAATCCTAAGAATACCCCACCCCTACCCCCACCCCCCAAAAAACCCTAACCAAAACAAACAAACAAACAAAAGAGAAGGAAAAACCAA
>CM054155.1:35995071-36005071 GCA_028751875.1 Rapana venosa | reverse complement strand
CACAGACAACCCCACAGACAGACCACGACAGACACACCCACAGACAGAACCACACAGACACACCCACAGACAGCACACACAGACAGACCCCACAGACAGACACAGACACACCCTCAGACAGAACACACAGACACCCACAGACCGAACAAAACAGACACACCCACAGACAGAACACACCAGACACACCCACAGACAGACACAACGACACACCTCAGACAAAACACACGACACACCCCACAGAACACACAGCAACCCACAGACAGAACACACCAGACACACCCACAGACAGACACACAGACACACCCCAGACAGAACACACAGACACACCCCACAGACACACAGACACACCCCACAGACAGACACACAACACACCCTCAGACAGAACACACAGACACACCCCAACAGACACACAGACACACCCTCAGACAGAACACACAGACACACCCACGAAGACAGCACACCCACAGACAACGAACACACACGACACACCCCTCAGACAGAACACACAGACAACCCACAGACAGACAGACACACCCACAGACAGACAGACACAGACACACCCACAGACAGACACCAGACATACCCACAGACAGAACACACCACACAGACAGAACACACAGACACACCCACAGACAGACACACACAGACACAACCCACAGACACACTCACAGACAGAACACACACAGACAGAACACACAGACACACCCACAGCAGACAGACACACCCACAGACAGACCACACAGAGACATACCCACAGACAGACACACCCACAGACAGACAGACACAGCCACAGACAGACAGACACACCCACAGACAGACACACACAAACACACCCACAGACAGAACACACAGACACACCCACAGACACACAGACACAGCCACAAACAGACACACACACCCACAGACAGAACACACCAAACACACCCACAGACAGAACACACAGACACACCCACAGACAGAACACACAGACACACCCACAGACAGACAGACACACCCACAGACAGAACACACAGACACACCCACAGACAGCAGACAGACACACCCACCAGACAGAACACACAGACACACCCACAGACAGCAGACAGACAAAAACCCACAGACAGAACACACAGACACACCCACAGACAGAACACACAGACAGACACACCCACAGACAGAACACACAGACACACACCCACAGACAGAACAACAGACAGACACACCCACAGACAGACAGACACACCCACAGAACACACAGACACACCCACAGACATACATACAGACACACCCACAGAACACACAGACACACCCACAGACAGACAGACACACCCACAGACAGAACATACAGACACACCCACAGACAGACAGACACACCCAAAAGCATTCACAGACACGACAACAGAAGTCGTATGTTCTGTTTTGAAAGAGCAACATCAACCATTTAATTTCCTTTTCTTTTTTTCTCTATCTCCCTTTTCTGTGCGTATAATGCCTCCAGGAAGTTGTACCCAGAATACTCTTTGCTAAAATAAAATAAAGAAGAAATTATGTACTCAGCGTTATCCAGGGGGGACGGGATAGCCTAGTGGTTAGAACATTGCGCTCGCAATATGACGACCCGGGTTCGATTCCCGTTCAAGGGGATATTTTCCTCTGGAATTAACATCAGAGCAGACTCCACTCTCCCCCAAAAGTCCTTCGGATGAGACTATAAACCGAGGCCCCGTGTGCGAACGCTCGCAGAACATCTTGCACACACGTTAAACCCCGTTCTCGCTGTTCGTAAGAGTAGGCCGCCATTGTGTGCCGGTGGGAACAGATGACGAAATTGACAAAACCGCATACACACGGTCTGACGGTCTGACGCACACAGCCCGAGCGAGAAAAAGGCTCTCGTGGACCGGATGTACAGTCGTCTGGAGGCAGTGCATGATCCCAGACAGTGTTTATTTCATTATCCTCGATATAAAAGTATAAAATAGAAAATAGAAATAAAATAAATCCTCATTGCAAAGCAAAGGCTGAAGGCAGGTGTTTCCTGAATTCATATTCACCAAGAAAATCATGATCTTTGATTTTGACAAGTTAAATGCAAAAGACGACGGTCCGCTTTTTCAAAAAAAACAAAGCTTTTCTGACACGTTCAAGGATACTTGTCAAGATGTCTGCCAAAAAAACCAGATTTATTTTAAATAATTTCCTGATCTTTGATGTAGATGTGTCAACGTACTATGTAGGCTGAAAGCATTGAGAGACAATGTCCTTCTAAAAGGTACTAATTATTAATTTAAAAAAACCCAGACAAGTAAGTAAAAACACAACAACCAAGTGTTTGGCAGAGCAGATTTTTGGTTTATTTTCAAACCTTCCTTCCTCAGACTTAAAGACTGACCGACTCGATATTAAAAAAACAAAACAAAACAAAATAATTATACGGGGGATGGTATAGCCTAGTATAGTGGTTAGAGCGTTGCGATTGTGATTTTCATGGCCAGGGATCGAGCCCGGGTTCGAGACACCACAAAGACGCCCTGTTATGGGGATTGTGTTTCCTCCCTTGGGGTTAAAATCAGTTACCGACTCCGCTTCCTTGAAAAGTCCTTCGGATGAGACTATGAACCGAAGGCTCTGGTGCAAACCGACGCTGAACATCTTTTACACATGTTAAAACCCATTCTGCCTTTGTATTTATTTATTTATTTATTCTTTTATATCGAGGATAATGGAATAAGCACTCGTGTGCTTTTTTTGTCATCCAGTCCCCGTGTGTATGCGGTTTTTGTCAATTTTGTCATCTGTTCCCACCGGCACACGATGGCCTACTCTTTCGAAAAGCGGAACAGGATGTAACGTGTGCGCAAGATGTTCTGCGTGCGTTCGCACACGGGGCCTGGGTTCATAGTCTCATCCGAAGAGTAGTCTATTCGTGTCAGTAAAGCACGGATGACAAAATAATATAATACTCGCAAAAATACCCCCCAAGACGAATGCACACTGATATTGTATTTGGATATCCCCCCCCCCTCCCCTTTTCAGAAATTGGGATGTGGCTTCCTTAATGGTGGTCAAAAATGGTTGCACTCGCAAAAAAAAAATCTCATCATTGGCTCAACAAAATGAGTTTTAATTTCGACAATTACCAAAACAGACACTAACAATACCTGACCTCAATAATTTCCTTTCTATCCCGTTTTCCTCCTTAAAAAAAGAAAAAAAAACCTACACCACCACCAACCACCACCATCTTCAATGCCTGAGAATGTTTACGGAATGTAATAGAAAAATCAGAAATATTGACCAATTATGGGAATAGAACACGTTTATACTTTTACCAAATCAATCGCCTAAGAAAACAAAGATCTGAAGAGAGAATGGGCAGAAGAAAAATCACAGTCTATTTGACAAATGAGCTTATATCCTGCAAAAGATGGCGGATTTAAAAACAAGACACTTTTTTTAAAAGAAACACGATACGTCTTGACAAGCTTTACTAGGACATTTTCTGTGGGAGTTTCGTTGCTTTTAGTGCATAACAGTCCTAACACGCAATAAAGCGATGGCTTCTGCTACGGTCTGCATTTTTTTCAGAAGGAAACTAGCTGTCACAAAATCTTTGTTGTGTGTGTGTGTGTGTGTGTGTGTGTGTGTGTGTGTGTGTGTGTGTGTGTGTGTGTGTGTGTGTGTGTTTCTAAAGGGCATATTCATCATGTCAAACATGAGCCAGATTTCAAGTAAATCATTGCCATTATTATCGAAATCTTATAACAAGTATGCATGCTAGATGGCGTAAAATCTTTTATTAAAAACATTCTTATCCAGTTCTTTTTTTTCTTTCGCTGTCTCATCTTCTGTGACATCCCCCGTCTTACTGTTTCCACACCGCTCATTCCAATCTCCCCCGCCGCAGCCATACCCAGATTCGTTATGTCTCATCCTCAGGGTCGGAAGTCCACAGGGAGCCCATCAAAATCAGGCCTCCGTGGGGCCACCAGCCAGAGGGGCCCTGCACTTCTGCTGAGTCACTTTGGTGGTGTTCAGTGGTGCCTGTTCTGTGCTAACATACACAGGACACCACCTACTAAGCCCCCTACTAACGACAGTATTTGCTCAGTCGTGGAGCCAGACTGAGTGAGTTGCCCACCCAAGGTGGTAACCACCACAACGTCCCTCCAACGACCGTCCCCCGCGAACCTCCAACCCCAAAGGCCCTGACACAAACTCACCACAGGCAGATAAATGTATGGGGAAACCGAATCTCAGGTCACTATGAGGCCAGAGCAACTGGGACCACCGAATCAGAGGCAACTTTTTTTTTATTGCATGATGATTAAGGACAATGAGGATGATGTATTGATGCTGTTGTGGAAGTGCATATGTTTTGAGACTACTTGACAGGGTTGTTAATCTACACTTACTTCATAAATTATCCCGGCGTGATCAACGGGCCCGAGAGATACAGACACCTCTGCAGTGTAGGTCCGTATATGAGCAACACTCTCAAATCCCATGATCGTTAAGTGGATGGAGCTCGACCTGTTGTGGTCCCAGCTGCAACCACTGAGCCACAGCTACACCACTTCTAGTGTTTGATGCCGGAGTCGAAAAATCCTATGAATTTTACTGAAACTGAAACGCTGGACCTTCCTGTCGAAATCCAAGGCGCCAACCACTGCACCATGGCGGCTGCATCTTATTAGTATTGTTATATATATATATGTACATATTATACATATATTATACATACATACATACATCTAGAGATAGATAGATAGATAGATAGACAGATAGACAGACAGACAGACAGACAGACAGACAGACAGACAGACAGACAGACAGACAGACATAGACATGTGCCAGCAGTCTTTAGAGAACGATACTTTGGAGATAATTTCCTGTTTGTTTCTCACGGAAAATTATTTCAGGGAAAGCCTTGGGTGGCAGTTTAAAAAAAAAAAATTAATGAGCGAACCCTTTCCATGTTAATTCTCATATTTTGAGAACAACACAAACGTGTATTCTGTGTGTGTGCGTGCGTGCGTGCATGCGTGCGTGCGTACATGCGTGCGTGCGTGTGTGTGTGTGTGTGTGTGTGTGTGCGTGCGCGTGTGCTTGCGTGCGTTCGTGTGTGTATCTCTATGTCTTTGTCTCTGTCTCTCCCCGTCTCAGTATCTTTAGGTCTTTTTCTATTCAATGCTTGCCCTTCCTCCCTTAGCCCCTCTCTCTGTCTGTCTCCGTCCGTCCGTCCCGTCCGCCTGTCTGTCTGTCTGTCTGTCTGTCTGTCTGTCTGTCTCTCTCTCTCTCTCTCTCTCTCTCTCTCTCTCTCTCTCTTTCTTCTCTTCTTCTTTCTTTCTCTCCCTCCCTCCCTTCTTCCCCCTCTCCCTCCCTCCCACTTCTCTCTCTCCCCTCTCTCTCCTCTCTCTCTCCTCTCTCTCTCTTTCCAACCTCCCCCTCTCTCCCCTCCCTCTCGCTCTCTCCTCTCTCTCTCCACCTCTCTCCCTCCCTCTCTCTCTCCCTCTCTCACCCCTCTATCTCCCTTCCCCTCTCTCACCCCTCTCCATCCCCCCTCTCTCTCCTCCTTCCCCTCTCCCTCTCCTTCTCTCCCTCCCTTCCCCTCTCCCCCCTCTCCTCCCCTACCTCCCCCTCTATCTCTCTCTCCCCCTTCTCTCCTCTCTCTTCCCCCCTCCCCCTCTCTCTCTCACCCTCTCTCTCTCCACCCTGTCTCTCTGTGATGCCTCTCATTCTCTGACAACTCTCATCATAAGAAAGCAGTGATGGAGGACTCTCTCTCTACAAGGCTCTGATTTTCGAAGATGAAAGAGTAGCAAAGGAGATGGAGAGGAAAGGTGGCTGAGTGATCTCTAGGACCAAAATGAAGAAGGGGAGAGAGGAGGAGAGAGAGAGAGGGGAGGAGAGGAGAGGAGAGGAGAGGAGGAGAGAGAGATAGGAGAGAGAGGAGAGGGGTAGGGAGAGAAGAGGGAGAGAGAGGAGGAGGAGGGAGA
The DNA here is from genome assembly GCA_028751875.1 of Rapana venosa. NCBI lineage: Eukaryota > Metazoa > Mollusca > Gastropoda > Neogastropoda > Muricidae > Rapana > Rapana venosa. Next base: position 35,999,093 of record CM054155.1, on the reverse strand, counting down.
GAGAGAGGAGAGAGAGAGAGAGAGAGAGAGAGAGAGAGGAGAGAGAGAGAGAAGAGAAGAAAGGAGAGAGAGAGAGCGAGAGAGGAGAGGAGGAAGAGGAGAGAGAGAGAGAGGAGAGAGAGAGAGAGAGAGAGGAGAGAGAGAGAGAGAGAGAGAGAGAGAGAGAGGAGAGAGAGAAGGGAAGAGAGAGAGAGGAGAGAGAGAGAGAGGGAGAGAGAGAGAGAGAGAGGAGAGGAGAGAGAAGAGGAGAGAGAAAGAAAGAGAAGAGAGAGGGAGGAGGAGAGAGAAGAGAGGGAGAGAGAGAGAGGGAGAAAGAGAAGGAAGAGAGAGAAACAGAAACAGAGAGAGAAGAGAGAGAGAGAAGAGAGAGAGAGAGAGGAAGAGACGAAGAGAGAGAGAGAAGAGAAAGAGAGAGAAGAGAGAGAGAGAGAGAAGGAGAGAGAGGAGAGAGAGAGAGAGAAATACAAAATTTACGAAATTTTATTTCAAGAGGGTAGTAGATTAAGTACAATGACTTCTTTTTTTTTTATCCAGCCTTCAAAAAGGGAAGAAAAAAAGTTTTAAACACCAAAGCACACGCAATATGTCTGAGAGCGAGAGCGAGAGACAGACAGACAGACAGACAGACCGACACACAGACACACAGACAGACACACAGACCGACACACAGACCGACAGACAGACAGACAGACAGAAGGAGGACTGCCAGTTCATCGGATATTACTTGTCAGCCATTTTGCTTCAAGGGGACCTTAGAGACTTCGTTTTCGGGGAGTCTCTCGCTCTGTCTGTAGAGAGTGTCTGCCTGTCAGTTCGCGTTTGTGTCTAGTCTGTCTGTCTGTCAGTATGTCAGTCTGTATGTCAGTCTGTTTGTTGTCTGTCTAGTCTAGTCTAGTGTAGTCTAGTATTTCCCACATAGTCTTGGTAGTGATGGGAGGGGGTTGGGGGTGGGTTCAAAAAAATAATGTGGAGATTTTAATGTTTCAGGTACTCTTTTTTGATCATTTAGTTTTGATTTTTTTGTTTGTTGTTTTTGGGGGTAGTGGTGGTGGTGTTCATCATCATTTTTTTGGTGTGTTTTTGTTTGTTTCTCTTGTTTGTTTCCTTCTTTCTTTTCTTTTCTTTCTTTCTTTTCTTTTATTCGTTCATTTCTTTCTTTCTTTCTTTTCTTTCCTTTCCTTCCTTCCTTCCTTTCTCTTTTCTTTTCTTTTCTTTCTTTCTTTCTTCTCTTTTCTTTCGTTTCTTTCTTTCTTTTCTTCTCCTCGTTTCTCTTTGTTATCTTCTTTTTCTCCTCTTTCTTTTTCTTCTTTGTTCTTCTTTTTTTCTTTATTTCTTTTTTTTCTTTCTCCATATTCTCTTTCTCCATTTAATCTTAGCTCAGTGGGTAATCATTCAGGTACACACACACACACACACACACACACACACACACACACACACACACACACACACACACACACACACACACATTCTAAAAGACATTCCATTTACATTTAAAGAAAGAAACTGTATTGTCTTTAAGTCATAGTCCAATTTTCAGACTCCTTTAGTACAATGATAGCTACTAGTTATATGAATTGCAAAATTAGTAGTTTAGCTGTTGCTTTTCTTTTCTGTTCAGAATTCTTTGTATGCTCTTTTTTTCATAATAGTGGTTTACGGCGATTTATAAAAAAAATTCTTTTATTCTTTTATGTCGAGAATAATGAAATAATAATAATAATAATAATAATAATAATAATAATAATGTATGGAATTTATATAGCGCTGAATCTTGTAAAGCAACAAATCAAAGCGCTCAGATTTTATTTCATACCACTTTAAGTCACGGCAGATTTCTCTCCGTGAAATTCGGGCTGCTCTCCCCGGGGAGAGCGGGAGAACGCGTCGCCACTTAGCGCTGCGCCACCCATTTTTTTTTTTTTTTCATGTCTGCAACTGTATTTGTTTCCCTATCAGAGTGGCTTTTTTCTAAGAATTTTGCCAGGGACAACTCTCTTGTTGCCGTGGGTTCTTTTACGTGCGCTAAATAATTACGTGTAACACACGGGACCTCGGTTTATCGTCTCATCCGAAAGACTAGCGCCCAGACCACCACTCATGGTCTAATGGATGGGGGAAAAATTTCCGGTCCAAACGGGGTACGAACCGCCGCACACTTCAGACCCGGACTTTTCGCTTTCTAGACAGGCGCGTTACCTCTAGACCACCGATCCACCACTTATGTGCTTTTTTTACATCCAGTCCCCGTGTGTATGCGGTTTTGTAAATTCTGTCATCTGTTACCACTGGCACACAATGTCCTACTCTTACGAAAGGCAGAATAGGATTTAACGTGTGCGCAAGATGTTCTGCGTGCGTTCGCACACGGGGCCTCGGTTTATATGGTCTCATCCGACGGTTATGTGCATACACACCTCACCCCCCCCCCCCCCCACACACACACACACATACACGCACTCAAGAGCTCTTCATCAAAATCCCACTATTCAGTTTGGTCAACCTATCTCTCTCTCTCTCTCTCTCTCTCTCTCTCTCTGCTCTCTCTCGCTCTCTCTCGCTCGCTCTCTCCTTCGCTGCTCTCGCTTCTATTTTCTTCCCTCTCTCCCTTCCTTTCTTCACCCCTCTTCCTTCTCTCTCTCTCCTCCTCTATGTCCCTCCCTCTCTTTTCTTTCTTTCTTTCTTACTTTCCTTCATCCATTTCTTCCTCCCTTCCTCTCTCCCTCTCTCTGTCTCTCTCTGTCCTTCTCCCTCCCCATCTCTCTTTCATCTATCTATCTATCTATCTATCTCTATCTATCTATCTATCTATCTATCTATCTATCTATCTACCTATCTTTCTATCTATCTCTATCTCTCTATGTCTTTATCTATCTCTCTCTCTATCTATAATCTATCTATCTATCTCTATCTATCTATCTCTATCTATCTACCATCTATCTATCTATCTATCTCTATCTATCTATAATCTATCTATCTGTAATCTATCTATTCCTATCTATCTATAATCTATCTATCTGTAATCTATCTCCTACCTATCTATCTATCTGTTATCTATCTATCTATCTCTATTTATCTATCTGTAATCTACCTATCTATCTGTAATCTATCTATCTGTAATCTATCTATCTATCTATCTACCTACCTATCTATCTATCTACCTATATACCTATCTATTTATCTACCTATCTATCTATCTCTTAAACTCTCACGACCCCTATATTCATCCGTCTCTAACTCTTTCACACGCCACCATTCTGAATCTCTCTGGTAGTCTCTGTCGCTGAACTGGTACAGCCCTCTCCCCCCCTCTCCTCCCCACTCCCTACCCCACTCCCGCCCCCCCCATCCCCCGCCTCCAACCCTCAACCCCCACCCCCCACCCCACCAAGAATACCAATGGAGGAATGGAGACCGAGGCAGTTTTCTTGTGTCTGCGAGTCCCTGACTTGAGAGAGGCAAAGCATTCCCCTGCTGAATACTGATGTGTGAAGGAAGGGAAGGAGCAGCCACTGGGGTCATAGAATGTTACGATGTGGGAAATGTGTGTGTGTGTGTGGTGTGTGTGTGTGTGTGTGTGTGTGTGTGTGTGAGTATGTGTGTGTGTGTGTGTGTGGTGTGTGAGAGAGAGAGAGAGAGAGGAGAGAGAGAGAGATGAGAGAGGAGAGAGAGAGAGAGAGAGAGTGTGTGTGTGTGTATTTATTTTTATTTTATTATTTTAAAAATTTTATTCGTTTATATCGAGGATAATGGAATAAGCACTATGTGCTTTTTTTTTTACATCTAGTCCCCGTGTATATGCAGTTTTGTTAATGTTGTCATCTGTTCCCACCGGCACATAATGGCTTACTCTTACGAAATTCGGAAAAGGACTTAACGTGTGCGCAAGATGTTCTGCGTGCGTTGGCACACGGGACCTCGGTTTACAGTGTGTGTGTGTGTGTGTGTGTGTGTGTGTGTGTGTGTGTGTGTGTGTGTGTGTGTGTGTGTGTTTGGTTGTGTGAAGTCATGTCACGTCAAGT
>CM054155.1:35982571-35985071 GCA_028751875.1 Rapana venosa | reverse complement strand
AATTTTATTGTGCTTGATCTTACTCCTTCCAGAAGAATTTTAAACAGGCAGAAAAAACAACAACAAAAACATGCCCTCGATAACAATATTCCACGAAAAGGGCAACAACAACAAAAACCAACCTATCAAAGAAAAAAAAAGAAATACACAGAGGACACAATGTCCATGTCAGCAAATCACACAAAAAACACACCATTCAGCAACAATAAAAGACAACAACACCTTCGCTCTGAATGAATACCAGAAGTGACAAATGAGCGAACAAGCGATGGCAGGATTTTATGGCCGAGCTAGCTGCAACGATCCCCCAACACCAGCTTATTTTCTCGACAATAATGAAGTGAATAATCGAGGCTGCTGTGACATAATGCTGAAATGAAGAAAGAGGATGAAGATGAGGACACCTGCTGGTCATTTGAATGGGAGGGGGGGGGGGGAGGAATGAAGGAGCCGGGGAGGGGGGGGACGGGTGGGGGTAAGGGTGGGGGGTGGGGGTAAGGTGTTATGATTTGATATTTTGAATTTGAACTTTAGAAATTCTGTAGTTGGGCTAATCAAAACAACAAAGGAAGAATAAAAAACACACTCCATGAGATTACATTTCCCTTCACCTTTGTCCGTGGTAATTATCATCCCCCCAACGAATCTTCAGATGCCAGTTTGTTGGAGGATTGTTTTTTTTGGTCACGTCACAATCCAGAAAGGTTGATTTTTATTTTGGACTACTGGGGTCACCTAATCTGTTCACAGAAGAAGATCACATTTACAGATGTGCCGAGTTTCCAGTATGAAGGGAAGGTCAGATTGTTCTGAAGCCGTCAAGGAGTTGTAGGATGTTGTTTTTGTTTGTTTGTTTGTTTTGTTTTTGCAGAGGGGTTAATGAGCATGGCTTTATAGCGTTCTTGTTCAGAGTGATGAAGATTAGTGCGTTACCTCATTGCGTCTACGTTTATGCGCATGTGATTCTCAAGAGCTGTGCGATGAATTAATATGATACAGGAATTTTGTGTATTGTATAGTAGTTTTCTACAATGCACTATATTGCAATGCAATACGACGAAATGCAGTACGACACAATAGCACACGATATATATATATATATATATATATATATATAAATATAAATCGAATTGAATGTCAAAGTCGTTCGGATGAGACTATAAACCGAGGCCCCGTGTTCGAACGCATGCAGAACATCTTGCGCACACGTTAAATCCTGTTCCGCTTTTCGGAAGAGTAGGCCATTGTGTGCCGGTGGAAACAGATGACAAAAATTTACAAAACCGCATACACACGGGGACTGGATGTAAAAAAGCACATGAGTGCTAAATCCATTATCCTAGATATAAAAAAAAAATTTAAACCTTACCCACCCCCCACCCCACCACACCCCATCCCCACCCCCCCACCCCACCCACCCACACCCACCCCACACACCCCACACCACCACACCCCACCCCACCACACCACCACCCACCCACCCACCCCACCACAACCCCACACACCCAAACCCCCACACCCACACCACCACACCCCCACACCACACCCACCACACACCACCCCACAACACACACCCAACACCACACACCCCACCCACACCACACCACACCCCACACCACAACACACTCCACCCCACCAACCCATCACACCCAACCCACCCCACACCACCCACCACCACCACACCACACCACACACACCTCCCCCCCACCCACTCCCACCACCCTCACCCAACCCCACCCACCACACACACCCACCACACCACCCACACCCACACCACACACCACCCCACACCCACCTCAACACCACCACACCACAACCACCCACACCCCACACCACACCCCACCACCCCACCACACCCCACCACACCACCACACCCCACCCACCCACCACACCCACCACACCACACCCCACCCACACACAAACCCACACACACCACAACCCACTCCACCCACCCACCCACACACCCACCCCACACACACCCACCACACCACACCACACCCATACCACCAACCCACCCACACCACCACACCACACACCAACCACACTCACACCCACCCCACCACACACCACACACACCACACCACAACCCACCACACCACACCACACCAACCCACTCCACCACCCACACCCCACACACCCACCCCACCACACCACCAACACCACCACCACACCCACACACCCACTCACCACCCACCCACCCCACCCACACCACCACACCACAACCACCACACCACCCCACCCCACTCACCACACCCACCACACCCCACCCCCCACAACCACACCCCACCACACCCACCACACCCACCACACCCACCCCCACACCCCACCACCCACCACACCCCACCACACACACCCACACCACCCACACACCACCACACACACCACACCCACACACCCACCACACCCCACTCACCCACACACCCCACCACACCCCACCACACACACCACACCCCACCACACCACCACCACACCCACTCACACCACACCCACACTCCCACTC
>CM054155.1:35970071-35977571 GCA_028751875.1 Rapana venosa | reverse complement strand
CGCGCGCAAACACACAAAATACACACACAATAATGTTATGCGATCAGAATACGAGTATGAAACACACACATGCACATACATGCACATACACGCATAGACACACATACACACACATACCGCTATGCAATCAGAATACGACTACTACAACCCCCCCCCCCACACACACACACACACAGTACACACATACATACACACACACAAACAACAACGTTATGCGATCAGAATGCGAGTACCGCGCACACACACACACACACACACACACTCACACACACAGTACACACAAGCACACACACACATACACACACACACACACAACACACACACACACACACCACACATACACACACACAAACAAGCAGCGTTATGCGATCAGAATGCAAGTACAACACACACACACTACACACACAAACACACACACACCACACACACACACACTAACACACACACTAACACACAAACACACACACACTACACTACACACACACACACTACACACTACACACTACACACAAACACTACTCACACACCACATACACACACGACACACACACACTGCACACAAAAACACCACACACACAAACACACACAGACACAAGCACACACACACAAAAACAACACACTACACACACTACACACACACACACACACACACACACACTACACACACAAACGTTATTCGATCGCAATGCGAATACGACAGGGCATAGAACTCTCTGTTGTCAGGCGAATGCCATCAATATGTTTGCATACATTGTCCGTATTCGTGCCATCAGAAAACTTCGTTTACACACAGCCAAATGTACAAGAGCGCACAAGGGATATAAGAGGGACAACAGCATATTTCTGTCTTTCTTTCTTTATTCTTTTATATCGAGGATGATGGATAAGCACTCATGTCTTTTTTTTAATCCAGCCCCGTGTGTATGCGGTTTTGTAAATGTTGTAATCTGTTTCCCACCTATGATGTAAAGATTGACCAGCATGAAGGAGCAGAGAGAGAGAGGAGGGGAGGAGGAAGGAGGTGGAGAGGAGAGGGAGATGGAGAGAGAGAGAAAGGGAGGGGAGAAGAAGAGAAGAGGAGAGAGGGAGGGAGGAGGAGGAAAGGGAGAGAAGGGGGGTGGAGGGCAGACAGACAGACAGACAGAGGGGAGGGAGGGAGGGAGGGGGAGGAGGCAGAAGACAGAGACAGAGACGCAAAGAAGAAATAAAGAGGAGAAACATAGAGAGAGACAGACATAGACAGACAGACAGACAGATCAAGAGACAGACACAGAAACTGGCAGAGGGACAGACAGACAGAGAGACTGACAGACAGACAGACTAGACTAGACAGAAAAAGAGATCTGTCTAAGAGTGTGATTACACCTTCTCCCCCTTCTCCTCCTTCTCCTCCTCACCCGTGAAAAAAAAGCAAAAAATCCAAACAAACAAACACACAGCAATGAAAACAAAACAACAAAACAAACAACAAAGCACAGCATCAACTACAGTAACACGCGGCGTACAAAAGCTACAGGAGAGAGAGGAATGAAGAGCCCGTAAATAATTATGAAAGAGAAGGAACATTTTCAAAAAACAATCCAATCCAATCCTGTTGTTTATAGCCACGCCGACCACAGAGGCCATAATTATCAGGGCTGTCACTTCCTTCAAATTTTAAATCTCAGAATAAATCCGTGGAGACTATGTGCCGATTAAAAATAGGGCACACAATCAATTCTACTGTTATTCCCTGTTTGAAAAAAACAACAACCAACAACGACATAGAAATGAGAAGGAAAAAGTTAAAGGAATTCCGTGTAATACAGAGAAACCTGACCAATAGAATAAGATCAAAACCAAAGCCACCAAATAAAAATCCAAATAGATAGATAGATAGATAGATAGATATTGAGAGATAGATAGATAGATAGATCGATAGATAGATAGATAGATAGATAGATAGATAGATAGGTATAGATATATAATATAAAGGGGAGGATAGCTCAGTGGTCGAGCATCTTCACCACCACCCTCCCGCCCACCAGCCATAGTTAACAGCATCAGCGTGGTCACTACTTAATGGGTGACCGTTAATTGCGCGCTTGGCTTTAGTACAGTCCCCCAGTTCACCCATCTGTAAATTGGTTTCCTGTCCTCTTTAGGGTCAGGGAAGGTAAAGCAGCGAGGAGAGGATGGGCGCCGCTCACAATATGCTGGCTCATATATATATATATATATATATATATATATATATATATATATATATATATATATATATATATAGGTAGTGTGGTGTGTGTGTGTGTGGAGAGAGAGAGAGAGAGAGAGAGAGAGAGAGAGAGAGAGAGAGAGAGAGAGAGTGAGAGAGAGAGAATGAAAAAGGTTCCACACAGACACAGACACTCGCTCACTCCTACAAAAGAGCAAAAAATGTCGCGGACAGAGACAGAAAAAACAGCGACAGACAATAGACAGAGACAAGAGAAACAGAGACAGACAAGAGAAACAGAGACAGACAATAGACAGAGACAAGAGAAACAGAGACAGACAAGAGAAACAGAGACAGAATAGACAGAGACAGAGAAAACAGAAGACAAAGAAACAGAGACAGACAATAGACAGAGACAAGAGAAACAGAGACAGAACAATAGGGCAGAGACAAGAGAAACAGAGACAGACAAAAGAAACAGAGACAGACAATAGACAGAGACAAGAGAAACAGAGACAGACAAGAGAAACAGAGACAGACAATAGACAGAGACAAGAGAAACAGAGACAGACAAGAGAAACAGAGACAGACAATAGACGGAGACAAGAGAAACAGAGACAGACAAGAGAAACAGAGACAGACAATAGACAGAGACAAGAGAAACAGAGACAGACAAGAGAAACAGAGACAGACAATAGACGGAGACAAGAGAAACAGAGACAGACAATAGACAGAGACAAGAGAAACAGAGACAGACAATAGACAGAGACAAGAGAAACAGAGACAGACAATAGACAGAGACAAGAGAAACAGAGGCAGACAATAGACAGAGACAAGAGAAACAGAGGCAGACAATAGACAGAGACAAGAGAAACAGAGACAGACAAGAGAAACAGAGGCAGACAATAGACAGAGACAAGAGAAACAGAGACAGACGAAAGACAGAGACAAGAGAAACAGAGACAGACACCGGACAGAGACAAGAGAAACAGAGACAGACACTATACAGAGACAAGAGAAACAGAGACAGACACCGGACAGAGACAAGAGAAACAGAGACAGACAACAGACAAAGACAAGAGAAACAAAGACAGACACCGGACAGAGACAAGAGAAACAGAGACAGACACCATACAGAGACAAGAGAAACAGAGACAGACAATAGACAGAGACAAGAGAAACAGAGACAGACGAAAGACAGAGACGAGAGAAACAAAGACAGACACACAAGACCTCCACAGACAGAAAAGAAATGAACGGAAAGGCAGCTGATTCAGACAGACAGAAAAGACCAGACTAGACAAAATAAACAGAGAGAGAGAGAGAAACTTACCCTCCAAAAGATGTTTGCCAAGGGGCAGAACTGGGAACTTTCTTGCCCTCCTCCTTCTCCTCCTTCTCCTCCTCTTCCTCCTCCTCTTTTTCCTCTTCCTCCTCCTCCTCCTCCTCCTCTTGCTCCTCTTGCTCCTCCTTTCCTCTCAAAGGTAGCGTAGGTCAGCTTCTGACACAGTCCCTGAAAATGAACGAGTGTGTGGAGATTCTGGTCAGTCAACTCTGGGAATAAGAGAAGGAAAGAGAGAGAGAGAGAGAGAGAGAGAGAGAGAGAGAGAGAGAGAGAGAGAGGGGAGGAGAGGAGAGAGAGAGAGAGGGAGGGAGGGAGGAGAGAGAGAGAGAGAGAGGGAAAGAGAAAGAGAGGGAGGTAGAGAGAGAGATGGAGAGAGAGGGAGGGAGAGAGAGAGAGAGAGAGAGGGAGAGAGAGAGGGAGGGAGAGAGAGAGATGGAGGGAGAGAGAGAGGGGAAGGGAGAGAGAGGGAGAGTGAGGGAGAAAGAGAGAGGGAGGAAGAGGGAGAGAGAGGGAGAGAGAGGGGGGAAGAGAGACAGACAGAGACATACAGAGAGACAGAGACACAGAGAGAGACAGCGACAGAGAGACAGAGAGAGAGAGAAAGGGGAGGAGAGAGAGACAGATAGAGAGAGAGGGAGGGAGAGAGGAGGGGGAGAGGAGGGAGAGAGGGAGGGAGAGAGGGAGGGAGACAGACAGACATGCAGACAGACAGACAGAGAGAGAAAAGGAGAGAGAGAGAGAGAGAGAGAGAGAGAGAGAGAGAGAGAGAGAGAGAGAGAGAGAGAGAGAGAGAGAGAGAAAGAGAGAGAGAGGGAGAGAGAGAGAGAGATGGAGAGAGAGAAAAGGAGAGAGAGAGGGGGAAGGGGAGGGGGGAGTCAACCAAGAAGATGGATGAGGAGATGGGTGTCTTGCATGTTGCCTCTCTGTCTCTTTTGTCTCTGTCTGTCTGTCTGTCTTTCTGCCTGCCTGCCTGTCTGTCTGTCTATCTATCTCTATTTCGCAATAGATAGATAGATAGATAGATAGACGGACGGACGGACAGACAGACAGACAGACAGACAGGCTGGTAGGAAGGCAGATAGACAGACAGACAGACAGACAGATAGATAGATAGACAGACAGACAGACAGACGGACGGACGGACGGACGGACATACAGACAGACAGGCAGGTAGGCAGGCAGATAGATAGACAGACAGACAGACAGACAGACAAATAGATAGATAGATAGATAGATAGATAGATAGATAGATAGATAGATAGATAGATAGATGATGAATGGATTGATGGATGGATGGATGGATGGAAGGAAGGAAGGACAGACAGCTAGGTAATAGACAAAGAGAGACAGACAGACAGATAGAGACAGAAAGACAGACAAAGAGACAAGGAGACATAGAGTCAGCATGCAAGATGCCCATTTGCCTTCTTCCATAATTGATTTTGTTTATGTTGTTCTAGGTTAAAATATGATTACCTTACAAATTAATCAATGCCGCCACACACACAAAATCATGTGAGGTATCCTTCCATATTTAAACTTTGCATGCTTATAACGTCTTCTAATTAATGCATTAATAAGCCAGCGGCAATGTTTTGTCATCACCTCATCACCTAAATATCTCAACAATGACAGTCAATATATACAGTATTTCTTGACTGATGCTGTGAAACGGTATGTTTTAACACCATGTTAAATTTGGCCATCATCAGTTGAATAGAAGTACCGGTTGCTAAGGTGTTAGTTAGCTAGAGTGGTGAAAAACTTAAAACCCGATTTTCTCAGAATGTGGAATCGCTGTGTCACCCATTTCAAACACCCATAACTTTGTCAGTTTTATAGGTAGAATAATGTATCATACATCAAAAGAAAGGCAATAATCTGTAGATTTCAGACAATGTAACAACTCAATTTGAACCAATAATACCTAAGACTCCTTTTGTAAACACGGGTCACATATATAATACATGCTCGCATACATACATACATACACACACCAACATTAATCTCCACTTTCATTACGATTCACATGCAGAGTCTACGCTCTCTCTCTCTATGAGGGTGGTGGTAAACCAATCTGCCACAGCATTACCCAGTCATTCAGTCCCCTGACAAAAGGGAAGTGAAAGACATGATCAGCGATAAAAAGGATGTATGTATTCTATCCTTTTCCAGCACTACTGTACTACTCAGTGCCACATATCTAGCCAGTCAAAAGTTTGGGCGAAAGTCAGCACAACTGACCCCGGTAGGAAGCAAGCACTCTCTAAAGAAAAAAAATGCAGATCGAGTAGGGTTTTGTGGGTTTTCTTTATACTACGACCAAAAAAGATCTGCTCTATTTCCACTGTACCAGTCAGTCTGGTTATTCCAAAGTTTGGACAGAAGACAAGAGAACTGACCCGTAACCAAGCACTCGCTAGGGTAAAAAAAAAAGTCCACATGGGATGAGTGTGTATATTTTTGGATGCTACGACCACAAACAAATGTGCTCTATTTCTAGCACTACTGTACCAGTGCCAACTATCTGGACATTCCGAAGTTGGAGCAGAAGTCAACACAGTTGACCCCGAAATACTCTTTCAAGAAAAAAACGGTCCATATTTTGCGAGGGATTTTTTATGTTACGACAAATAAAAAAAATATCTCCTCTATTTCCAGCATTATTGTTCCAGTTTCAGCTATGTGGCCATTCAGAAGTTTGGACAGAAGTCAACACAACTGACCCGGAAGTACTCTCTAGAGAAAAAGTCCAGATTGGGTGAGTGTTTTTTTGTTGGATGTTACTACCCAGCCCCCCTACCCCCACCCCCCACCCCCCAAAAAAAAAATCTGCTCTATTTCTATCACCACTGTACCAGCCTCACCTATCTGGCAATTCCAAAGTTTGGGCAGAAATCAACACAATTGACCCCGGAAGCACTCTTTCAAGAAAAAAAATCCATATTTTGCGAGGGTTCTTTTTATGTAACGACCAATAATTTGAAAAAAAAGATCGGCTCTATTTCCAGCAGGACTACCAGTCAGTGTCAGCTATCTGATCATTCAGAAGTTTGTGCAGAAGTCAACACAATTAACCCAGAAGCACTCTCTCAAGAAAAAGTCCAGCTGAGGTTGGTTTGAGTTTGGATTGGTTTGTTGTTGTGGGTTTTTTTCTTGGAGGGGGATGCTACGTCCCTCCAAAAGGAAGGAAGGTGGCAGGATGGTTAAGACGTTTGCCTGCCAACACGTAAACCGTGAGGTTCTGGGTTCGATTCCCAGCCTCGCCCTTTCTTCCCAGTTTTACAAAAAACATCGAACTGAATGTCAAAGTCCTTCGGGTGAGACTATAAACCGAGGCCCCGTGTGCGAACGCATGCAGAACATCTTGCGCACACGTTAAATCCTGTTCCGCTTTTCGAAAGAGTAGGCCATTGTGTGCCGGTGGGAACACATGACAAAATTTACAAAACCGCATACACACGGGGACTAGATGTAAAAAAGCACATGAGTGCTTATTCCATTATCCTCGATATAAAAGAATAAATAAATAAATAAATCTGCTCCATTTCCAGCATCACTGTACCAGTCAAGTGCTAGCTATCTGGCCATTCCAAAGTTTGGGTAAAAGTCAGCACAATTGATCTGGAACGACTTTCTACAGAAAAATGGCTGGATGTTTTGTTGGAGATGGGGTGGGAGGTAGGGGGTTGTGGATGTTACGACCAACGAAAGAACTGCTCCCTTGAAGAAAAGATTCCATATTATTATATCAGCGTTTACTGAATTCAATCCAATTCAACCCGACTTAACTCATTCCGATAGATTAATCCAATCTTGTCAAGTTCTGGGCTGTTTATAAAAAGAGAAGTTGTCATCTCGCTTACTAAGTTGATCTTGTAGGGTTGCTATCATCCCTGTGATGGTATGATCCCTATTCATCCTTTAATGTGTAATCATTTGCTCGTAATCCACAGGATAGGTT
>CM054155.1:35960071-35965071 GCA_028751875.1 Rapana venosa | reverse complement strand
TAGCTGAACTTATCTATAGACCTAACCTAGCTGAACTTATCTACAGACCTAACTGAACTTATCTACAGACCTAACCTAGCTGAACTTAGCTACAGACCTAACCTAGTTGAACTTAGCTACAGACCTAACCTAGTTGAACTTGGCTACAGACCTAACCTATTTGAAGTTATCTACAGACCTAACCTAGTTGAAGTTATCTACAGACCTAACATAACTTTATTCTTTTCTTTGTATATGGCCTGTATAATGAAGCTTAAGTATACATGTGTAATATTTCCAGTTCAATCGATGTTTAGTGAGATATGGGATCACATACACACCCAGCATGCTGCCAGGGTTTCTTTAGCACAGCAGCTAGCTGTGTGTCTGATAAACGCTATCTTGATCAATGTGGTGCAGATATCATGGACTATTCCGAATGATTGACAATTTTTCCAAAAACCAAAAATCAATGACAAAAACCCCGACGCGACCGCCCCAAATATATTGTACACGTTAAGTATCAACATACATCTTCCGTACAAACACACACCATAACACGCACTGGTCTTCTAACCCAACTCTCTGAAGTTCCACTTGATTCGCTAGACCCACGCTTCAACCGTTTTCTCGTTTCAGCGTGATTTACATTACAATCTGAAGAGTCCACCCGACAATGCTAGTAAAACAACTTGTCAGACTTGTCTCCCTTTGGCGCGCTGGGAGGGGGGGAGGGGAGGGGAGGCCATGTTTCTTCCACTCTATTTCCAGTGTCCAATATCAGTTTCGCCTGTCTACCTATTGAAAACCTCAAGTGAATGGCTGCCAACTTGGCTGACCCGGAAGCACTCCTTCAAGGAAAAGTTTAGATTTACTTTGACATACCACAACCTGTTCGTGTTTGTATAAAAAAGGAGATTCTCAGTAAGTCGACCTTTTCTATAAAAAAAAAGTTCTTTGCTGTTTCTTTAGTGGAAACGTGACCATTCTACCTAACCATTCAGGGACTATAGTGATGCCATACAATGAATGATGTCACTTCAGGACTTGATTGTACTGCAAAGAAAATCTATACAGCCCATATTTATTTTACGTTTTCTTACTCCATAACTCTTTCATGATTCGGAAATGCGCACATACTTTTGAACAGTTCTTTTTTGCTGACTTCAGCCGTCTGTATTTATTAGAGAGATCGAATACTGACGCGACACTTTCTGCAAGCGGAACTGAAGAGATGAGCGGTAATGGTAATGGGTTTTAATCCCCAAATGAGCCTCAAGTCACGAGTCTTGTGTTCAGATCTTGATGGCGCTAAGTGGGCATGTGGTAGGTACATTTCTGGTTTCCTAGGTCAGCTTATCTACAGACTCATCTGCGCTTTAATATTATTTGTGTTCGTGTATAAGCAGGACATTAAGAAATCACTGGGTTTTGTGGTTTTTGTTATTCCTGTGAGCATTTGGTGTGGTTTGGAAACACAAAAGACACCTACCTGTGGCTTTACATGCACTTTGGACTACACAGTAAGTCAAATGCCTGACAGTTGTTGCATAAAACCCAACCTATTCCATAACTATGGGTTGGATAAACTGAAGAAAGAGCCATGGTGCAACCATACCGAAAAATGACAATGATTAGCAACACATGATGATAGCTGTAATCCAAAACACTTTTGCTCAGAAAAAAATGATCCTCCAACAAAGCTTTAGGAGCTTCTACATGATTTGTCACAGACTCATGATCCTTGATTCGGGATTTTCACTGTCTACAAGGATGAGAATGGCATGGATTCCACTGACAGTGCTGCTGTAAAGTCTAACCGACTGTTCCACTAGTTTCTTTGGGCAAAAAAAGAGATAAGAAAGCAATAAAAAAAAAACCAGAAACGATTTACTTTGCTACACACACACACACACACACACACACACACACACACACACACACACACACACACACACACACACACATATATATATATATATATATATATATATATATATATATATATATATATATATATATATATATATATATATATATATACCGGCATCTTTACTGTCAGTTCCAGCTTTAACACCTTACCATTGGGAAAGCGCATTCAAATGGGAACAATTTTTCACTGTAAAAGTTTTATTGCTTTACGCAGAAACTCCACAGACATTCAAGCTTTTTAGCGACAGCTTTTAAGGAAAGTATATGCACATTGTACTTGAATACATGCCATTTGCCTACTCTCAGACTTTTAGCAGTTTGTGCTGGGTTTATCGAACATGTGTACACGTTCTAAGGCATCTCGTACAAAGACCACATCACGAATGAAGAAGTCAAGAGACGCATCCGCAATGAAATTGGGCCCTACTCTGACCTTCAATTTCTCGTCAGACAACGAAAACTGACGTGGTTTGGTCATGTCACACGCTCCTCTGGTCTTGCTAAAACAAATCCTACAAGGCACAGTGAGGGGAGGAAGAAGAAGAAGAGGCAGACAAAGGAAGAGATGGGAGGACAACATTCGAGAGTGGACAGACATGGAGCTAAGAGACAGACACCCTGAGGGCGGCCGAGAGACGAGAGGACTGGAGAAAGGTGGTTGACAAAGCTTCGAAGGCGCCCCAAAGAATTCGGAATCTGAGGGATCGGTGACGGTGATGTTGACACATTCACTGTCAGATAAACGGCAAAGGGTGGATGAAAAGATTATAGTCCACAGAAACGGTACTGACGGTATAAAATGATATGTTTAAACACTATCCCTACGTTAAAGGGACAGAATCCCTCTTTCCCAGTTACACGTACGCAGTACGCATTACGTATGCGACCGTAACCCAGCAGTGGGTGATTCGGAGGGAAGGGTTAGTAGATGGTTGGTTACCTTGAACCTCGCGTCACATAAAAAGCCATTTTCTTAGAATTTCAACCAACGTAGATCTCTACTACTAGAAGTCTGATAAAATTTTGCAGTGAAAGTGAAACAAAATGAAGTTTATAAAACCGGCCTCCAGATTCAGATGATTGATTGCCAAGGAATGGTCACAGGGGAAGGCAAGGAATGTTGATAGTGATAAACGCTGCAGCACACTTGTGAAGGGAATCATCTGATTCACCAGGTGCTGAACGTGCCTGAGATGCTCTGGAGTTTACACATGCACACACACACAAACACACAAACGAACACACATACACGTACACACACCCCCACACACAGCGCGAGTGCACGCACACACGCGTACACACACATACACATAAAACACACGCGTACACACACACATACACAAAAACACACACGCATACACACACAAAACAATCCTTCGGATGAGACTATAAACCGAGGTCCCGTGTGCGAATGCACGCAGAACATCTTGCGCACACGTTAAATCCTGTTCCGCTTTTCGGAAGAGTAGGCCATTGTGTGCCAATGGGAACAGATGACAGACTTTGCAAAACCGCAAACACACGGGGACTGGATGTAAAAAAAGCACATGTGCTTATTTCATTATCCTCGATATAAAAGAATAAATCAATTTTAAAAAATAAATCAAACACACGCTCACACATTTCTAATATCACTAAAAGTGAACAGACGTAAAATTGAAGTCAACAACAATACACACAATACACACAACACACATATACACACAATACACACACGATACACACACAATACACACAACACACACAAACACACACACACCACAATACACGCACGGTATACATGGCACTAATACATCTGTTTCAAAAAAGAATGTTTCACGTATGAGGAGTGTGTGTGTGTGTGTGTGTGTGTTTGTGCGCGCGCGTGTGTGTGTGTGTGTGTGTGTGTGTGTGTGTGTGTGTGTGTGTGTGTGTGTGTGTGTGTGTGTGTGTGTGTGTAAGTAACAAGAATTTTGCTCTGGTGCTACTATGGACACGAAATTTAAAAGCTAACTTTTAGAAAATGGTTGTACTTGGCATGGGCATAGTGACAAATCAACAGGCTTTCTACACGAGAGGCCTGGAACACCCCCCCCCCCTTCCTTAAACATTCACTTCTCTCTCTCTCTCACACACACACACACAAAAACTCTTTCTCTCTATCTATCTATCTATCTATCTATCTATCTATCTATCTTTTTCTCTCTCAAACACACACACACTCTCTCTCTATGTATCTATCTGTCTATCTATCTTTTTTCTCTCTCAAACACACACACACACACACACACACAACACACACACTCTCTCTCTATGTATCTATCTGTCTATCTATCTACCTTTTTTCTCTCTCAAACACACACACACACACACACACACACACACACACACACACACACACACACACATACACACACATGTTATACATTGCACTAAATCATCGTTGGCCTCATGTTTCTATGGACACGAAATTGATTATTTGAAGAAAAAAAAACACTTTAAAAGTTGCTGTGAGTGGTACAGACAAATCACAGTCTTTCTACACTAGGGGCATAGCCTATTTTGAATACACTCCCCCCCCCCCCCCATCCATTCCCAGGCCCCCACTACCCGCCACGCCCCCCCCACCCTCCCCTCCGTCAGCAAAAAACAGAAGACTGTTTCAGACAAAGAAAGTGTCAGACAGAATGAAATCTCCTCGACGTGGTACAGTTCTGTAGTAGCTTTTAACTGTCGTAAAAAATACCCATGGTGAAATCACTCTGTGTGTGTGTGTTGTGTGTGTGTGCGTGGGGGGTGGGGTGTGGGGGTGTGTGTGGGTGTGTGTGTGTGTGTGTGTGTGTGTGTGTGTGGTGTGTGTGTGTGCGTGTGTGTGGTGTGTGTGTGTGGTGATGGGGGTGTTGTGTGTGTGTGTGTGTGTGTGTGAAAGTGTGTGTGAGAGTGTGTGAGTGAGTGAGTGTGTGAGTGTGTGTGTGTGAGCGTGTGTGTGTGAGTGTGCGAGTGTGTGTGTGAGTGTGTGTTATGTGTGAGTGTGTGTGTGAGGGTGTGTGTGTATGTCAGTGTGTGTGAGTGTGTGTGTGTGTGTGTGTGTGTGCGCGTGTGTGTGTGTG
>CM054155.1:35947571-35950071 GCA_028751875.1 Rapana venosa | reverse complement strand
TACACATACACACACACTCGCAAATAGAGAGAGAGAGATTCTACATGCATAATTATGTGATCCATGCAACTCCTCTCTCTCTCTCTCTCTCTCTCTCTCTCTCTCTCTCTCTCTCTCTCTCTCTCTCTCCTCTCTCTCTCTCTCTCTCTCTTTGCGAGGGTGTGTGTATGTGTGTGTGTGTATGAGATTAAATGCAAACCAGGGTTTACGAATGGATAGACCTATCAATGTTTATATCTCTTTGCCTGCGTAAGTATGTTGCATAAACATGTGAGGTAGCATGTCAGATATGTGGGTGTGGGTGGATTTCTTTTTGCAAACAGGGCATAATGTGGTGATTTTGCATGGTGCTAAAAGCTCTCTGATGACCTGTATATCATTCATTCTTTTATCCTGAGAATTTCAGTTTGATTGGAATTCTAATGCGCGCGTAGAAATTGGGTTAGAGAGTGCGTGTTTATTTATGTATGCCTCTTTTTCAATAATTCTCTATTTTGTTATGGATGTGGGGTTTTGTTATACTTATTGTATCCCTTTTCTTTTCTTTCTTTCTTTCTTTCTTTCTTTCAATATCCATTCATTTATTCAGTCAGTCACATCGTCGTTGTTTTTGCTTTTGTTTTACTATAACAAGAATGTGTGGCATAGATTTTTAACTGTGTTACAATGAAGTTGATTAATTAAAAAAAAATGACAACTCAGAAAAAAAGCCAGTGTGTCACTAAATGCACGCAATAACTTTTTTTTTACTGCTCTTTTTTTTGTTGTAAGCCACAGAATCAGAGACAATAATCGTAAAATAAATAAAAGAAAGTTATTTTCTTGTATTGTATGATGATCGATTACGATGAGGATGATGCAACACTGCTGCTATGGAAGTGCATCTGCCTTGAGACTTGGTGGCAGGGTTGTTCTCTACTCTTCCTATCATGGGGACGGGATGATAGCCTAGTGGTTAGAACATTGCGCTCGCAATCTGACGACCCGGGTTCGATTCCCGTTCAAGGGGGATATTTTTCCCTGGAGTTAACATCAGTGCAGACTCCTCCACTCTCCCCAAAGTCCTTCTTCGGATGAGACTATAAACCGAGGTCCCGTGTGCGAACGCACGCAGAACATCTTGCACACACGTTAAATCCTGTTCCACTTTTCGTAAGAGTAGGCCATTGTGTGGCGGTGGGAACAGATGACAACAATTTACAAAACCGCATAAACACGGGGATTGGATGTAAAAAAGCACATAAATGCTTACTCCACTATCCTCGATATAAAAGAATTTTTTTAAATTTAATTTAAAAATAATTACATATCCTGGCGTCAACCTGGCCCGAGAGATACAGACACCTGCAATGTTGGTCAGGTCATTTGAGCAACACTCTCAAACTCGCATCCGTCAAGTGGATGAAGCTCGACTGTGTGGTCCCAGGTCTTCCCACTGAGCCCACAGCACACTCACTCTGGGGTAGGAGCCGGCCAGGGTTCGAAAACAATCCCCTATAACTCTTACAGGATTCGAACCCGCGACTTTCCAGCCTGTGACCCAAGGCGCTAACTAACCACAGCGCCAAAGGCGGCTGGTGCACTGCAAAAAACAACAACACCCTTGTCCATCAAAAAATTCCTTATTTGGCAGAGGCCCCTTTCTGTGAGTGATTCCCCTCCTGGTGATTGCTTTCCTTAGTGTATGCAGAGGTAATAATTTCTGTGGAATGACAGGACAAAATCAACACACTAAAAGAAGGCCAATATCTTCTTTTGGTTTTGTGTGTTTGTTTGGTTTGTTATTATTCTTGTTGTGTTTTGTTGCTATTGCAATTATTTATTTTTCTTGTTATCGTTTTTTGTTGTTGTTACTGCTGTTGTTATCTTACCTATGATGACAATTATCTGAAGCTAATAATAATACAGAAAAACAACAATACAAACCCATGTGTTGAACAGAAAGTACAAGGCATGTTTTGGCTTCTTTTTCCTGGATCGATTCCTAGACACACAAAAATCCAATCGGCGTATTTCATAAGTACAGCATTAATGTACTAGTATTATTGACAAATCTTTACAATCAGTAGTAGAATTACCTTTAGGTAACTGGCTTGATTTTCGGCAGTTTATTTTTTTATTTTTTTATTTTATTCTTTTATATCGAGGATAATGGAATAAGCACTTGTGTGCTTTTTTTACATCCAGTCCCCGTGTGTATGCGGTTTTGTAAATTGTCATCTGTTCCCACCGGCACACAATGGCCTACTCTTACGTGTTCATAGTACACGTGTGGGCCATTTAATTTAATTTTTTCCCCCAACCTCTCTCGCCTGTGTTAACTTGCACTGTAAGTGTCTGGCAATATTTAGGTCGCTATCTTGCTAGGACTGACCACTTGGCTTGAAATACAAATCTACGACCTCCCTTGCATCTTTTCAATAGGATCCCCACACATAATGCACAAAGCTTCACTAGGTGTTTATTGTTTTTTCCTACTTATAATATAGAGAAGTTGTCA
>CM054155.1:35930708-35939571 GCA_028751875.1 Rapana venosa | reverse complement strand
CATATACCCTTTTAGTCAAGTCAAAACCACTTTGATCATCCCCCATTGGATGAGACTATAAACCGAGGCCCCGTGTGCGAACGCACGCAGAACATCTTGCGCACACGTTAAATCCTGTTCCGCTTTTTCGGAAGAGAAGGTCATTGTGTGCCGGTGGGAACAGATGACAGAATTTTAAAAAACCGCATACACACGGTGACTGGATGTGAAAAAAGCATATGAGTGCTTATTCTATTATCCTCGATATAAAAGAAAGAATAAATAAATAATAAATAAATAAGGGTAATTACAATACTGACAGGCACATTGATGTGCATAATTATCTCAAAAGACACAAGAAAAATACATTTCAAATTGGTATGAACATTCCAAGATAGCTTAATTTTTTTTAAAATCTCATACACACAACCAAAGCGCGCGACACACACCAGGCGTACGCACGACACAACCACACACACCACCACACACCACACACACCACCACACACACATACCACACAACACACACATACCACACACACATGTAGGAATACATGTTGTAAAAACCATTATTGGAAAAGACATGTAAACTTATTATTTACGCGTGCATGCTCGCGTGCACTCGTCCACACGCACGCACACCCATGCCCACACACCAATAATATATGAACACAATTTTATAAAGACTATTGACTAGTAAACGCACAAGCACACACAATTTAAAAATCATACTGACCATTGACTAGTTAAGACATAAACTTACACACACACCCACACCCACACACACAATCACACCACACAAACAAACACACACACACATAAACACACACAAACACACATAAACACACATACACAAACACACACACACACAAAACACACTACACACACACACACACAAACACACACAACACAAACACACACACAAAACACACACACACACACAAACACACACACACACAAACAAACACACACACAAACAAACACGCACACAACACACATAAACACTACACACACACACACACAAACACACTACAACACACACACAACTACACACACAAACACCACACACAAACACACACACAAAACAAAACACACACACACATAAACACACACAAACACACATAACACACATACACAAACACACACACACACACACAAAACACTTCACACACACACACACAAAACACACTACACACACAAACACACACACACAAACACACACACAAACAAACACACACACACACACACTACACACACACACACACACAAACACACACACACACAACACACACACAAACAAACACGCACACAACACACATAAACACACACACACAAACACACATAAGCACACACACAACAAACACACACACACATAAACACACATAACACACACAAACACACATAAAACACACATACACAAACACACACAACACACACACACAAACACATTACACACACACACACAAACACACTACACACACAAACATCTACACACAAACACACACACAAACAAACGCACACACACACCACACACAAACACACACACCAACACACACACAAACAAACACACACACACACAAACACACACAAACACACACAAACACACACAAAAACAACACACACACCAAACAAACACACACACACAAACAAACACACCAAACACACTTAACACACATTGAAACACACACACAAACAAACCACACTACACACGCACACACACACACAATCACACACACAAACACACACACACACATAACACACACCACACAAACAAACACACACACACAAACAAACCACAAACAAACCACATAAACTCACACACACACACAAACACACACCACACACACAAACACACTACACACACACACAAACACACTCACACACACACACACAAACACACATAAACACACACACAAACACACACACACACAAACACACACACCACAAACAATACACACACACAAACAAACACACACACAAACACACATAAACACACACAACACACACACAACAAACACACACACACAAACAAACACCACACAACACACATAACACACACACACACACAACACACATCTATATCAAGATGGCTTGATGAAAAAAGCAAATGCATTGCTTATTCAATGTACCATCTGGAATTAAATTTTTTGACTTGACTTGACTTGACTACACACACACACAAAACACTACACTACACACACTCACACACACACAAACAAACACACTATAAACCATACACAAACACACACACACCAAACACACACAAACACACACAAACCACACCACACCAAACACACTTGACAATCAGGGAGGTATATCTTCACCTCGTGGGGATGCCCCAGGGTGCCTGTCAGTATAAATAGCATCCCGCCACCTTCTGGAAATTCTTGGGCTAGAAATGTCCTCTTTTCTATCCCTCTCTTTGTTTCTGCCTTGTTTCTTTTTTTCCCTTCTGTCACCACCTCCGTCTTGTCTTATTTTTCTGCTTTCTTGGTCCTTTCTCCAGCTTCTCTCTCTTCTCCCTCTCTCTCATCTCTCCCTCTCTCTCTCTCTTCTCTCTCTCTATCTCTCTCTCTCTTTTCTCTCTCTCTCTCTCCAGAAAGACTTATTAAAAGATAACAATTCTTCCTCATGCCGAAATCGGATGCTGCAGGGCCTGACTTGTCAGGCGCTTATCGGCAGCGCGACGCATTTTCGCTCATTTAACACACAACAAGAGTTGCTGTCTGAGCGTTCGACGAAGAAGAAATACCTTTTTTTTTTCGGTTGTTGGGGAAAACTGAAGGAGATTGCCTGCTAGAGTTTGTTAGATAGATTGGCCTGAGATATGAATGATGTGATACTACTACTACTACTACTACTTCTACTGCTGCTGCTGCTGCTACTACTACTACTACTGCTGCTGCTGCTGCTGCTGCTGCTGTTACTACTACTACTACTACTACTACTACTACTACTACTACTACTATTACTACGACTACGACTACGACTACTTCTACTACTACTTCTACTTCTACTACTACTACTACTACTACTACTACTACTACTACTACTACTACGACTACTACTACGACTACTACTACGACGACTACGACTACTTCTACTTCTACTACTACTACTACTACTACTACTACTACTACTACTACTACTACTACTACTACTACTACTACTACTACTACTACTATCTACTACTACTACTACTACTACTACTACTACTACTACTACTACTACTACTACTACTACTACTACTACTACTACTACTATACTATACTTGTGCATCTTTGAGTGATTTGCCAATATATTGGTGTCTTGTGTGTGTGTGTGTGTGTGTGTGTGTGTGTGTGTGTGTGTGTGTTGTGTTGTGTTGTGTGTGTGTGTGTGTGTTGTGCGTGTGTGTGCGCGCGTGTGTCTGTTGTGTTATGTGTGTGTTGTGTGCGTGTGCGTTTATTTTTAATTTTATTTGACTCTTTTATATCGAGGATAATGGAATAAGCACTTATGTTCTTTTTTTACATCCAGTCCCCATATGTCTGCGGTTTTGTAAGTTCTGTCACCTGTTCCCAACGGCACACAATGGCCTACTCTTACGAAAAGCGGAAAGGGATTTAACGTGTGCGCAAGATGTTCTGCGTGCACTCGTACACGGGGCCTCGATTTATAGTCTTATCTGAAGGACTTTTGGGGAGAGTGGAGTCTGCACTGATGTTAACTCCAGGGGAAAATAATCACCTTGAACGGGAATCGAACCCGGGTCGTCAGATTGCGAGCGCAATTTTCTAACCACTAGGCTATCCCGTTTCGTGAATGTGTGTGTATGTGTGTGCGTGTGTGGTGCGTGTGTGTGTCTGTGCGCGCGTGCGTGCGTGCGTGAATATGTGTGTTATAAATCATCACATGCCAGAAACAACTGTATGTAGGTAATTAATTTAGATAAAAGAAGCGGTAGAATTGACCCTTCGAACATAGTTACCATCACTATTCTTCCTTTTTTCTTCTCCCTCTGGTCCATCCATCCATCCCCCTTCTTTTCTTCCTTCTTCCAGAGGATGAATGCAAACGTGTCTAAATCAGCTTGTAGAGAGTTGACATAAACCATGCAGGAAGAAGAAAGACAGAGGGGAAAAATCCTGAAGAATGACAGAAACAACCAAGGTAGCAGTAAAAACAAAAAAAATTAGCAGTGGCACGAATCACCTCAATGTGTCAGTTACAGCTTACATAAAAAAGAGTCGACCTCCATTTGCTTGATTAAGATTGCAGAGCCCACTAAAAAGAAGCAGTAGCAGCAACAACAGCAGCAGCAGCGGTAACAGAAGCAACAGCAGCAGCAGCAGTAGCAACAACATCATCCGCAATATCTGCAGCAGCAGCAACGGTAGCAGCAGCACCATCAGCAGCAGCAGTAACAGCAGCAAAAGTAGCAACAGTAGCATTATCAACATCAGCAACAGCAGTAACAGCAATAGCAGCAGCTACAGCAGCAATGACAGAATCCTTGGTCAACATTGGTGGGTGGGGGAACGGAAAGAGCAAAGAACCAAACTGTTGCTAGCTTGGCAAAGAGAAGGGAAAAAAGCCCGTGAAGGTCGATTACAGGTCCGTGCTAGTATCACACAATATCTATCTCAGGCTGTGTTAGCATTACGTTTCATTTTTTAAATTGTTTTTTTCTATTTGTTCTTTTATATCAAGGATAATGGAATAAGCAATTATGTGCTTTTTTACATCCAGTCCCCGTGTGTTTGCGGTTTTTGTACATTCTGTCATCTGTTCCCACCGGCACACAATGGCCTACTCTTACGAAAAGCGGAACAGGATTTAATGTGAGCGCAAGATGTTCTGCGTGCGTTCGCACACGGGACCTCGGTTTATAGTCTCATCCGAAGGACTTTTGGGGAGAGTGGAGTCTGCACTGATGTTAACTCCAGGGGAAATATCCCCTTGAACGGGAATCGAACCCGGGTCGTCAGATTGCATTCAGGCTGTGTGCTAGGATCACTCTATATCTCAGGCTGTGTTAGAATCACGCTATATCTCAGGCTGTGCCAGGATCACGATATATCTCAGGCTGTGCTAGCATAACGCTATATCTCAGGCTTTGCTAGCATAACGCTATATCACAGGCTGTGCTAGGATCACGCTATAACTCAGGCTGTGTTAGGATCACGCTATATCACAGGCTGTGCTAAGATCACGCTATATCACAGGCTGTGCTAGGATCACGCGATATCACAGGCTGTGCTAGGATCACGCTATATCACAGGCTGTGCTAAGATCACGCTATATCACAGGCTGTGCTAGGATCACGCTATATCACAGGCTGTGCTAGGATCACGCTCTATCACAGGCTGTGCTAGGATCACGCTATATCACAGGCTGTGCTAGGATCACGCTATATCACAGGCTGTGCTAAGATCACGCTATATCACAGGCTGTGCTAGGATCTCACTATATCTCAGGCTGTGCTAAGATCACGCTATATCACAGGCTGTGCTAGGATCACGCTATATCACAGGCTGTGCTAGGATCACGCTATATCTCAGGCTGTGTTAGGATCACGCTATATCCCTCTGTTACAAAAGTCTCCACAAAACAGCACCTTCCTACCTATGTGAATGTCTTCACTTGTACACTCCTTCTCGTTCCCTCCGCTCTGCTGCAGATACCTTGTGCTTAAGATCGGTGGTCTAGAGGTAACGCGCCTGTCTAGAAAGCGAAAAGTCCGGGTCTGAAGTGTGTGGCGGTTCGTACCCCGTTTGGACCGGAAATTTTTCCCCCATCCATTAGACCATGACTGGTGGTCTGGGCGATAGTCTTTCGGATGAGACGATAAACCGAGGTCCCGTGTGTTACACGTAATTATTTAGCGCACGTAAAAAACCACGGCAACAAGAGAGTTGTCCCTGGCAAAATTTTTAGAAAAAAGCCACTCTGATAGGGAAACAAATACAGTTGCAGACATGAAAAAAAAAAAAAAGGGTGGCGCAGCGCTTGTGGCGACGCGCTCTCCCGCTCTCCCCGGGGAGAGCAGCCCGAATTTCACGGAGAAATCTGCCGTGACTTAAAGTGGTATGAAATGAAATCTGAGCGCTTTGATTTGTTGCTTTACAAGATTCAGCGCTATATAAATTCCATACATTTATTATTATTATTATTTATTATTATTATTATTATTATTAAGAATACCTAGATTCAACCAGTCCACTGTTGGCCGTCGCTCTTTCTCTGTTTCTGGTCCAGTGATCTGGAACGACCTCCCTCTCTGCCTTCGTCAAAAGCCTACTTATGATGCTTTTAAATCCAGCCTAAAGACGCATTTATTTCAAACCTAAGATTCTCCCCTCTTGTTTCATCTCATTTCTGTCCCTGCCCTCAATAACCAACTCCCCCCCCCCCCCCCCCCATCAGCCTGCCCGAATGTACAACCTGTGTGTGTGCGTGTGTGTGTGTTGTGTGTGTGTGTGTGTGTGTGTGTGTGTGGGCGCGCGCGCGCGTGTTTACATTTGTATTTGTAAAAAAAACCTGTTAATTGTGCGCGCGTGTGTGTTTACATTTGAATTTGTAAAAATCTATTAATTGTGGCTTCTGCATGTGAAAGACTAGGATGAATGAGAGCGCTTTGATTTGTTTTTTTGCAAGATATAGTGCTGTAAAAATTCCATGTATTATTATTATTATTATTATTATATCCCAGGCTGTGTTATGATCTCACTATATCTCAGGCTGTGCCAGGATCACGCTATATATCAGGCTGTGCCAGGATCACGCTATATCTCAGGCTGTGCTGGCATCACGCTATATCTCAGGCTGTGCTGGCATCACGCTATATCTCAGGCTCTGCTAGCATCACGCTATATATCAGGCTGTGTTAGAATCACCCATCTTTTTTTCTTAAGCCATCTATCTATCTAAAAAAAAAGATGTGGGCAGGAAGGCAGTCTAAGTCAGTCTGCACAGCAGCAGAATGATGATATAGAGCTGGGTTACACAACATTATTGAAAGAAATCATACATAGACACGTTATTTTACACTAGAGCAAAATCTTCATTGGTGCCCCCACGGTCCACGGGAGCAAGGGATAGGTGAAGGTGATATAAAGTACAAAATAGATGATACAAAGTTAAAGGAAATCGGCTATCATTTGATGGGTAGTGCTATTCACCAGTGATGGAGGCTGACCAAAGCCTTCCAGACTCTCCTGTCAACTCAACACTTCTTTGTACTTGAAAAAAATCTCCATGCTTCCAACCCACATAGCATATACCTATACGTCATCATATCAGTCACGTGACAAGATTAGGGTCAAATACGAGTACGAAATCTTTAATATATTAAAAATGGCGAGTAATTCATTCAGTCAATTGATGAAATTAAGATGTCTCGATTACCTTGACGTAAATAGAGATTAAGTAAAAGAAAAAAAAGGACACCCAATAAACGTAATATTTTATTTTATTCTATACTTTTATTTCGAGGATAATGGAATAAGCACTCATGTTCTTTTTTTTACATCCAGTCCCCGTGTGTATGCAGTTTTGTCAATTTTGTCATCCGTTCCCACCGGCATACAATGGCCTACTCTTCCGGAAAGCGTAAAACGGTGTTTAACGTGTGCGCAAGATGTTCTGCGTGCGTTCATACGCGGGACCTCGGTTTATAGTCTCATCCGAAGGACTTTAGGGGTTTTAGGGGGTTTTGTTTGGTGTTGTGGGGTGGTGGTTTTTTTGGCCAATGAAGAGAGATGCTCGTGGAGCACTCACCTAAAAAGAAAAAAAAAGAGGAAAAGAAAAAAGGGGAAAAAAGAGAATAGAACCGCCCCCCCCCCCCCCCCCTAAAAAAGATGGTGCTCCGTGACATGCATGCAACTGAGCCCAACAACAAAAAAAGGAGAAGATATTATGCCAAGAGGAACAATACAATAAGATTATGGGGAAATTTGGCATGAATGAGGTTAAGGTCGTTGAGGCAGAGGGAAGAAAAAAAACAAGAAATAGGGAGATAATTCTAGAGAATAACAGGTAATCAGAAAAGACGAAAGCAATACCCCGTAACGAGGTAATAACAAAAAAGACATAGGAACTTGTTTTCTCATAGCTATATTCCTTATGTAAGAACGACATAAAAGCTACACATAGCGACACACTCCAATGAGATTTGTGAAAGCACTCAAAGCGTTTTTTTTCTTTATTTTTTTATTTCATTCTTTTATATCGATGATAATGGAATAAGCACTTATTACATTACATGGTGTGGTGAATGAGGGGAAAGCTTCAGCCACAAACGAGAGGGGGTGTGGGGGGTGGGATCGAACCACCATACACTTGAAACACCAACTTGTTTTGCTTTTTTCTTTTTTTTAAATTGTTATTCTTTTATATCGAGGATAATGGAATAGCACGTATGTGCTTTTTTTACGTCCAGTCCCCGTGTGTATGCAGTTTTTGTAAATTCTGTCATCGTTCCCACCGGCACACAATGGCCTACTCTTCCGAAAAGCGGAACGGGGTTTAACTTGTGCGCAAGATGTTCTGCGTGCGTTGGCACACAGGGCCTCGATTTATAGTCTCATCCGAAGGACTTTTGGGGAGAGTGGAGTCTGCACTGATGTTAACTCCAGGGGAAAATATCCACTTGAACGGGAATCGAACCCGGGTCGTCATATTGCGAGCGCAATGTTCTAACAACTATGGCTATCTGGTCTCACTATTGTGTTCTCTGTGTGTGTGTATGCTTACGAAGAGCGTAATATACATCACATAATTTATTGAAAAAAATCCCCAAACTTTTTAGAAAATGATAAAAAAAAAACCCAATTGTTGACCCTTTAGATCTACCATCACTTTTTTTGTTGTATTTCCCCTTCCTCTCTGTTTTTCTTTACACT
>CM054155.1:35878208-35928208 GCA_028751875.1 Rapana venosa | reverse complement strand
AATTAATGAATAATCTTTATTTTGCAAGGGTTGGAGATAAGCATTCACATACTTTTTTCACAATCCATGTCGCGTTAGATTCAATTTTCTTATGGCATCACAAAATCAAAATACACTTCTTAATGTGGCATTGTACTTACAAAGCTTTGAGACGAGCCTTCAGCTTTGATACTATGGCAATATAAGTTTTGAATGTAATGCTATTATAATTTGCTTATGGAAGGACTCCTGTTAAAATTGCTGTATAATGCTTATACAAATTCTTATTCAACTTGACATTTGTGTTGATATCTTGTGTATCCCTTTCGGAAAGGGGCCTAGCCTAGGCCCAAATCTGAATAAACATTTCGCATTCATGTTCTCTCTCTGTCTCTGTCTCTGTTTGTCTGTCTGTCTCTCTAACTCTCTCTCTCTCTCTCTCTCTCTCTCTCTCTCTCTCTCTCTCTCTCTCTCTGTCTTTCTGTCTTATTCTGTATCTTTCTCGGTCTGTCTGTCTGTCTCCCTGTCTGTATCTGTCTCTGTCTCTGTATCTCTCTCTATATATCTGTGCTCCTCTCTGTCTCCCTGTCTGTCTGTCTGTCTCTCAATGTCTCTGTGTCTCTCTGTCTCTCTCTCCCTCCCTCTCCCTCTCTCTCCATCCCTCCATCTCCCTCCCTTTCTCCCTCCTCCTCCTTCTCCCTCCATCCACCCACACCACCACCACTGTGCAGCAGCATAAATCTGTGTCGTGGGAATCGATTTCTTCTTCCCCTTACTACTACTACTACTACTACTACTATACTGGTAATCTTCCCAAGACTGGCAAAGGATCGTTGCTAAGCCTGCCCTTTAAATACACATACTTTCTGACTCCTCAGCCCCCCCACCCCCACCCGATCCACCTCACACCCCCCCCCCCCGCCCTCCTTCCCCGCCCTCCCCCTCCCCTATGCTCCCATTCCCTTCCCCTAACCCCACCTCCCACCCCCACCCTTTTCAATCCATCTAGCCTCCCCTAGCTTCCCTTTAGTTTTTTCCCCTTTCACTCACTCATCCTTCCCTTCCTAATCATCAAAGGGAGGGGGGGGGGGTGCAGAGGGGGAGAGAGAGGGAGGGGGGCAGTGAGAGAGAAAGAAAGAAAGAGAGACAGAGACAGAGAGAGAGCCGGGGAGAGAGAGAGAGAGAGAGAGAGAGAGAGAGAGAGAGAGAGAGAGAGAGAGAGAGAGAAAGAGAGAGAAGGGGAGGGAAAGAGAGAAAGAAGGAAAGATAGATAAATAGAAAAAGAGAGGAGAGAAGAGAGAGACAGAGACAGAGAGAGACAGAGACAGAGAGAGACAGAGACAGAGAGAGACAGAGAGAGAGGGAGGGAAAGATAGCAAGAAGGAAAGAAAGAAAGATAGAAAGAAAGAAAGAGAGAGAGAGAGAGAGAGGGGAGAGAGAGAGAGACAGAGAGAGGGAGAGGGAGAGAGAAAGAAAGAAAGAAGAGACGGAGACGGAGCCAGAGAGAGAGAGAGGAAGAGAGAAAGAAAGAGAGAAAGAAAGAAACAAAGAAAGAGAGAGAGAGAGGAGAGAGACAGAGAGAGACACACACAGACACAGAGAGAGAAAGAGACAGAGAGAGAGAAGAACAAATAGCGAGGAGGCGAAGATGTAGAAAGACACAGCGAGTGAATCTAAGAGGCAAGAGATTAGATTACTTGGGTAGTTACGTGATACTTCACGAATACCCCCCACCCCTACCCCCTTTCTTTTTCTCTGTCTGTCTCTATCTCTGTCTCTGTCTCTCTTTCTCTATCTCCCCCCTTTTTTAACCACGCGGGAACACCCTTGCCCACACTTTTAAAAACCCTTTTCCATTTTCGAAAGAGTGGGCCCAAATTTGTGGGGCCGGGGGGAACAGATGACAGAATTTACAGAAACCGCATACAAAAACCGGGGACAAGTTGTAAATAAACAATGGCTTATTCCTTTATCCCTCAAAAGAAATAAAAAAAATCCCGGGTCTTTTTTCTTTTTTGTCCCCTGTGTCTGCCCTCCGTCATTCGTCAGCTCTCTGTCACTGTCCGTCCCTCGGGCCCTGTCTCCCCTCTCTTTCTGTCTGTCTCTGTCCCCTGTCTGTTCAACCCCTTTAAAAATTAAGCCGATTGGGTTTTGATTTTCATTTGTGGGCCAGAAAATTTCAGTGAGTGAGTGAGTGAGCGGTAAATTTTTCAGTGGGCAGTTTTCGTCTTTTAGTCAGTCGCCCACCCGTAAGAAAGTCAGCCCCAAATCATTTCGGGTCAGGTGTTAGTCAGTCATCTTTTCCCGGAAGTCCGTCAGGTATTCAATCAATATAAATCCATCAAATTAAAACTTTTCCAACAATCAATAAATTTCAAATCAATCCATCCATCCATCCATCAATAAATTAAATTCAGCCCGTCAGTCAGTCAGTAAATCTTTGGGGGCACCCAGCGAGGGTTAAAACCGCTTAGTCAAAAAACCACAACCAACAGGCAGTAAAGTATAAGTCATTGTTTTTAGACTCTCTCTCTCTCTCTCTCTCTCTCTCCTCTCCCCTCTCTCCTCTCCTTCTCTCTCCCTCTCTCATCTTCTCTCTCTCTTCAAAGGACTCCTTCAAAGCCCGCCCCTTAGCGCGCCTCATCCTGACCTTTTTGGGGGGCGCTGGAATTGACTCGGGCGGAGCCCATCCCTCTTTTTGGGCCCCCCGGGGTTATGGCTTGGCCGCTTTTATCCATTCCACAGGAAAACAACGGAAACTTTTTTTTTTTCCCTTTGGGAAAACTGGAAGTTTTTCCCTAACATTGTGTGTGAGATTTTCACGTCTGCCTTCCCCAACACGGAACTGGGGGTTTTAAGGGTGCCCGTTCAAAGGCTGAAAACCAGGATGGGAATGGAATTGAAAGTGCGGGGCAAGAACCCAAACCCCCCCTTTCCCCCCCATTTAAATTAAACAAAGTCAAATTAAAAGGGTCAGTTGACCTCCGATGCCACCAACTGTAAAAAATTTTTCCCCAAATTAATGCAGCCGGTTTTTTTTTTGCCCCCTATTATTATTAAAGAATTTTGCCATTTTCCCGGGCCTGAGCCCATCCCCAAACCCAAAAGAACTTTTTGCCCTTTTGCAACCAAGAAAGCATGGACAACACCACAGGGCTTGGGCAGGGGGAAGGATGGGCAAATCTCCCCTTTGGGGAAACAGGGAAACAACGCCCAAACGGGCCCTCCACTGACCCCGGGGGGGGAAAAAACACAAACAGGACGCCCCAAAGGAACACTTGGCGTCGGACGCAAAACAGACTAAAGCCCCCTTCCAACATACCGGGGGAAACCATTCAGAAGTTTGGCCCAGGACAGACAGGAGGGGGAGAACTTTTTTTTTTGCGGGCCCTACGTGCCAATAAGGCACAAAGGCATTGAGAAGATGAATGATGATAAATTTTAAGTTTATGATGTGAGGAGATGAATTTTTTTTTATTTTTTAAGGAAACCGCTTTTCCGATTTGGGGTGAAGTCAAAATCATAAACCCCATGTGCGTCCCGGGATTTTTTTTTTAAAAAACAAAAACAAAATAAAATTTAATTTTGTTATCCATTCCAAACACCGTGAATGCCCCTTCCCTTTTTTAAAAAGCAAAAACGGGGTTTTTGACAAAGTGTGCAAAAATTTTTTGTGGCGTTCACACAGGGGGCCCGGGGGGAGGGAGGGAGGGAGGGGGGAAACTCTAACCTGAACTCTAAAATGTTTTAAATGTACTTTGGGCCCTTTGGGGAACCACAATACATTTGTTTGTTGGGCTCAGGAGGGAAACCCGGGGGATTTCCCTTCATATCACTGGCCAAAAAAAAAATGCACAAACAAAAATGATTTATAAACGGGTTTTAAAGAAAAAAAATAAAACACACAAAAAAATAGCAAAACGCATACAAATAATAAAGCCCCGGGAACAAAGAACCCTAATACAGAAAAAATTACATGTTTTAAAAATTTTTAAATAAAACCAAAACCCCAATCATAGAGAGAAGATGCTATCTAAGAAAAACCACCCCCCCCCAATTTTTTGAGTAAATAAAATTTTCGCAGCACCTTTCAACAAATGTTTGAAGAGAGGGGCGAAAAAACCCCTCTCTGAAACTCTGAAGTAAATTTAAATTTGGGGCAACATTGGCCTTAGGCCACAATACAATATGAAAAAAAAATAGGAAAATATCTTATTTAGCAGCACCAATTTTTGGGTCAAAAAAAAACAGTGCCCACCAAATCACCCCCCCCAAAAATCACTCTAAAACGGAAAAGAACTGGAACAGTTGACCTTTTTAAAGTCCTTGGAGCCATCAAATGAGGGGGGACGAAGACCGAAATCCAGCAAGAGGGGCCAAAAAACCAGCACAGCAAGGGCAAGACTAAAGGGCCCATATGGAGAGACAGAAACATCCCTCTCGGAAACCCAAAGGAAATTTTACTAAACGCGCTAGTCACCTCAAATCATCTTTAACGCATGTGAGGCATGGACCAAAACGCAAAACCTACAAAGGGGATCCAAGCATTTAAAAGGAGATGCCTCAAAAGGGCCCTCCTTGGCATCCCCATAAAAAAGGCCCAAATGCACCAAAATGAATCCGCAAAAAATGATCACCAACGGGTGGGGGACTATGAAGACCTACTGCCCCCACGGCGAAAAAGAAAACTCAGAGGGTATGGGCACGAAAAAACCTCAGAAGGACTTGAAAAACCATCCGAAAGGAACAGCCCGGGGGGAAAAAAGAGGGGGGCGGGACAGGGGAGAAAGTGGGCCGACGACACCGTGTTTGGGACAGGGGGGGATTTTTCATGCCCCACCCGGGCACTTCCCACGCCCCGCCTAAGGGGAGCCGCTGGTCCACCTTTTTCGTCCCCCAAACCCGCCCCCCCAAAAAACCCCCGGGCGGGTTACGGACCATTGAACAGGAACGGGGGATCTATTTTCACAATCATTTGGTTACCTGAAAACAATATACACTCATACCTACTATTTTAAAATTTTTTAAGGAAGTTGCAAATCACAGTTTTTCATTTCCCCAAAACTAAAAAAATCAGCCCTTTAGCCCTTTAAAGTAAAAAAAAGGGGGGAGATACAAAAAAATAAATAAATGGGTGTTATCCCACAATTCTTAATAAAAAGCGATAAAAACAAAGGGGGAAAATGTTTACGTTTTTTAAAACAACGTACATAAAGGATTGTTTACCTTGTAGACTTAAAGTATTTTTCTTCCGCCTATTGCTTGCATGAAAAAACAAACCCTAGATAAATTGTATCTGGTAAGCACAGGGGCTCAAAGGGGACATGTGCAAGGAAGTTTTTTTGGGACTCTTTTAAAATTTGACCCTTAAATTTTCAAACGTAGCCCCAAAAGAAAAAAAAAATTTGGTTTTCTTTTTTCAACTGATTTAAAAAAAGGACAGAATTTACCATAAATAGATTCGTTTAAACGATGTACTTTAATTTTTCAGGGGGAGTAAAATTAAACCTAAAACTGCGTGATAGAAAACACAAAAACAAATTTAATTTTCCATATCTAAAACCAAACTTTCTTTTACGAATAAGTCTTAAATATCTATAGGGTTTGATACCCAAATCTCGATCTTTTTTAATTTTTTTCCCTGACCATTTTTGAATAAACATATCGAGAGCCTCGGTTTAAATATGTTTTAAAAAACTTTTTAAACACCCCCAACACCCTGCTGCAACCAAAAAATTTTAAAATCCATTAAGCATAAAATTTCTCTTTTTTTTCAAAACCCAGCACTGTTTTCCCCGGAAATTAAAATCTACTGCAACAGCATTTGAAAACCCCTTTAAATAGGGTAACCGTTCTTTACCCTTTTGGGAGAAATTTTAAAACCCCAATACAAATACAGGGGGGGTATAATTTTACATAGAGGGGGATATCTAAAACAAATCTCCTTAAAATCATTTTTTTTGGGTTTTTTGGTTGGTACACCAAAAAAAACTTTTGCATGCCATCAGGGTTTTTTTTCTTTTAGGGTTCAAAACTTTTTTAAATTCCCCCATACTTCAGCACAATGAAATATTGGTTATATTTTTTTTATAAAAAATTTTTAAAAAAAGTTTTACTGTCATCTTTTTTAAATATTTCCAAAAAACCTATTAAGCTGAACTACTGCCTTTTTCCCTCTGTTACTAGAGGGCCGTGTACCGTTTTTCGCACTAAATCATATTTTGTAAACCCCTAAACCCCCTAAATAGCAAAATTTGGTTTACAACCTCTAAGCACTTCCCAAACCCAAAAAACCCATTTTTTCAGTTTACCCAAAAACCCCCCCTTTTCTAAATCCATAATTTTTGGGTTTTATTTTATTTTTTCCCATCTAATTTTTATCTTTTTTACGAAATTTTTTTAACAACATTTAACGTTTCCCTGAAGACCACCCCGGTGTTGTTGATATCAATCCACATCATCTGCAAATAACAAATGAAAAATTTCCATAATATCAGGAAATCCCCCCTGAAAACCCCCCAGGTCTTAGACCCCTTTCCCCTTTTTTAAATTTTGGGATCTGCTAACGGTTTTACAAATAGTAAAAACCCAGTGTGGGGCTAAGAACACAGCCCTCCCTTAACCCCAATGGGACAATCAAAACATTTGGGTTTAAAATTAAAAATTTGTTTCAAAACGCATGTTTTTTTAATGACCTATACATAGCTTGTAGGCGCAAAGAATTTACCCTTACCCCTTGTTTCTTGAACCCAACTAAATGAGTTTTTTAAAGCTGAAAAAGAACCCAAAGGCTTTTCTGAAATCTAAAAAAGGCAAAAATAGAGTTTTTTTTCCCTTTTTTTTTATTTGGCTCTGAAAAACCCGGCATAAAGTGAAAATTTTTGGGATCAACGTTGAAAAATTTTTTTCGAAACCTCTTGAAAATTCGAAATTAAGTTGTTCCCTCTCAAACCAAAAGTTTAGCTTTGAAATTAAGTATTGAAGTAAAGCTTTTTGGATATAATAAATTAAGAGAGAATTCCCCTGTAGTTATCTACACATTTGGGGTTTTCCCCTTTTTTATGCTTTGGTAAATTATGGCTTTTGACCATTCCTCTGGGTAAATACCCCGTTCAAAAATAAATTAAAAATTTTTTGTTGAAACATTACAAAAATTACTACCAACCAGTCGAAACCCTTTTCCCAGCAAAAATGCCCATCTATTCCCTACTTACCCCTTTTTTTAATTTTTACCTATTCCCTGAGAAATTTTCCCTACTTTTTTAATATTTCTGTTTTCAATGTTTTAAACTTTTTCCCTCTAAAGGGTTTTCCAATTCAATCCCCGTCATCCATTTCAATTCCCTTCATTTTAACCTTGGAAAACATTTTTTTGAAATGTCAAAAACCACCATCTGTACAAATATTTTTCCCAAATTTTTTCTTGTTTGTAAAACCCTTTTTTTACTCATTCCAAAATTGTGCCCATTTTTTAATTTCTTTGCAAAATGCTTCATTTTTTTGTTTTTTAAAATTTTTTTTTGGATTTAAACCCGGAGGGCCCGTATTTTTTCCCTTGTTTAAACATATTTTTTGTCTACCTACTTTTTTTCCCGACTTGCCAAAAAACTTTTTAAATTTTTTCCTACAACTTTTTTTTTTTTTTTCACATTCCCCTTTAAAAAACCAAATCTGATTTTTTAAAAGCCCAAGAATACGACCCCTTTTTGGGAGCATACATTCGCTAGACCTTTTTACATTTTAAAAATATATCTAAACCCTTTATCACCCTCATCTAATTTTTAATTTTTTGGCTTTTTCTTAACTTTTTTTGAACAGTTTCCCTCTCCCACGATTTTTTTAAAAACTTTTCCCTTGTCCCTTTTCCAGTTTAAATTTTCTCAAACACAGCATTTTCTTTTATTTTTTTTCTTTTATCGGGACAGCCCATTGCCATCTCCGGTTGCCTTTATCTTTAGGAAAGGGAAAATGATCAGACTCTGTGAAATTTTCAACAACAAGGATAAAATTTAAAAAGGGGAAGAAAAAAGTTCAACAGATGAAAAAAAATAATCCACAGGGGCTTTCCCTGTGTACCCCCCCAACCCTTATTTTACAACTTTCATCAAAATCTGTTTCACTCACCCATTCAATATAAGACAATCATACATTTACAAAATTCAATCATTGTGCAAAAAAAAAAAAATTGTTAACATTTACTATCCTGTGTTTTCCCTTTTGGGAAATTTTGTCATTACGGGAAAACCAAAACCATTTCTTCAAAATCAGTACTACCCCCCCATTGAAAGAAAAATTTTCTCATGTGCTTTTTCTGGCATTCAAATCTCCTTTTAAACAAAATAAAAAAAACACAATGAAACATACAGATATGCTAAACATTGCTCTATTACCTCTAACCAAAAAACATCTTTTTGACCTTTCCCAAAAGGGAGAATAAATACGGAGGAATATAACAGAAACATAAACATAATATTTTTTTTTCTGTTAAAAAAAGACATTTATAAAATTTTTAACACAACAAATTTTTTCCTTTTTTCCCCACAGGGATAAAAATTTCTATAAACCTAGCAAATTTTTTCCTCACAAAAAACAATCACACCACCTGAGTATCTCCCTTGAGGGAAAAATTTTTCTTTCCCTTTTTGAGGTAAAGGGTTTACATTTCAAAAAAAAATAATCTGTTTCAAATTAAAAACCAACAAATTTTCATTTAAAAACAAATGAAATCATACAAGTAAAAAATTAAGGGAAATAAACCCTTTTTTCAATTTTTGGAAAAAGCCCCATTTACTTTGGGTAATTAAAAATTTAACTGAGCTTTTATTTACATTTTGAACCCCGGTTGTTTCATTTGAACATGAACAAAAAAGGCCCTTTTTTCCGGGAAACATGCTTTGGATAAAGGGGGCCCGGCCGAACCCCCTATTTGCTGGTTTTTTTAAAGCACCTTTTTTTTTTGTGTTGGGGTTTTTGTTTTTGCCCCCTGCCCTATTCACAACCTGCTTTTTTAAATTTACTCGACAATATTGCTTTGACTGCGGGATCGAACTGCAGTTTTCTGGCCTGTTTTTTTTGGGTTTTAGGAGAACAAAGACGCACCCCTTTTTGGGGTGGGGCCACTGCGCAGTGCAGCAAGTTTGTAGGAGCCCTGACCCTTCCCCTTGCCCATGGTAAATGAAATGCAGTTCACTGTGTTTTTATCACATGTATTTCTTTGTCTTGTCTACCCAAAAGTTTTTTCCTTTTTTTTTTGTGAAACATTTGCAATGCATTTTCTTGTTTATCACATACATGTTCACTGTTTTGTCTATCAGCAAAAAAATATTTTTTATTTTTAAATTTTTTTTAGGGAGAGAAAAGAGAAAAGAAAAGAGAAAAGAGGGGGAAGAGAGAAAAGAGAGAGAGAGAGAGGGGGGTACGTGCAACCCAAATTGTTGAGGGATCAAAACTTTCAGGCTGATTTAAAATTTTTCCTTTTTTGCTTTGTGAATGCTTTTTTTTTTTTTTTCCCATGTCCCAAATTTTGTGCACATTCATTGTGTAATAATGATTCGTGTCATAAAATATTTTTCAAAACCGCCTCACATTTCCCAAGTTGCGGTTTTGTTGGGGTTCACATACCCTAGCCCCTTTTCATGACTTTTAAAGGGGGAGTGGAATGGGAACAGTGTTCACTCCAGGCACACCCCACACAAAAAAAATTCCCTTAAACCGGTAAGTGTCTCGGTTTTTGGCCCCGAACCGGGGCTAAACCCAAATACACAAATCAGGGCCAAAGCTCAAAAACCCACAAAGGGCAACCCCCCCCCCCCCTGAAAGATTTAAATTGTCTAAACCATCCCCCCCCCCCCCCCCCCCACCCCCCTACACACACCTACCCCCCCCCCTAACCCCAAATCACAAAGAGAGCCAAAAAATTTAGTCTACTACAGTCAAAGAGAATTTCGTTAGAAAATTTGGTCCCGCTCGTAAATCCTACCATTCAAAAGTCACCCTTTTCCCTTGTTTCTTCGGGGAATCAAAGAGACCTGGAAAGAAGGGTATTCTACAGAAAAGATAAAAATTTGGGTCCGTTAGCCAAATACTAACTAAATAAAGTCCCCAACGCATCATACATCAATGATTTAAACCAAGCCTTTTAGGGCCCGGTGATTTTCTTTCAGAGAATGGGATTAAACGAAAAAAAATCTGTTTTTTTGCGCTCCCCTCAATAAACATTCGAGGTGGGACGGGATAGAGGGCCCTTTGTGGTTTTAGAGCGTTTGGTTGAGAGTTTTTGCTTTCCCGTTTCGATCGAGATCTGATAGCCCGGGTTCGGGCCCAGTTTTGGTAGACTTTGCCCAGTCTTGTCAGCCTTTTTAGTTTATCCACCCAAATAGATTTGTCTTTCATCTTTTTATTTGCCCAAATCCATTAAATCCGTTTGTCTAATATCTTTTTGCCCTATTCATCCTTTTTGTAAAATTCCCCCATCCATTTGCTATTCCTCCATTTCCCCCTTTTACCCTGTTTTTTTCTTTCCCACCCCACCATTTGCCCCATTCATGTATTTTCCCCCCTTTTCATCCTTTGTCCATTCATCCTTTTTGACCATTCATTCATTCCTCCATTTTTTGGGTCCTTTCCTTTTCCATTTTTTCCCGTTCATCCATTTTTCCTTTAAATAAATTTTCATTTGTTTTTATCCTGTTGTCCATTTCTTTCCTTTTTGTCCATTCTCAATCCTTTTTTAAATTTACCACCTATTTGTCAACCATTTTCCCATGTTTTTAAAACCCCCACCCATCCATTTGTCATCCATTCATTCATCATTTTTATTCATCGATTTGTTCACCCCCACACAATTGTCCATTCCCATCCATTTGTCCTTTCATCCATTTGCCCATTCACCCAAACCATTTGCCCATTCACCCAAATCCACTTGTCCACTAATCCATTTGCCCCAAAATCCATTTGTCAACTTATTTTTTTCATTCTTTTAAACCATTCATTGATTTACCTATTAACCATTCATTTTTTAAAATTAAATTCCCATCTTTTTTTCCGTCTATCCATCTCTGTGTACATCGATCTACCATTTAACCAACCCATTATCCATTTTGTCTTAATATCCATCCATTTGTTATCCCATCCATCTGTTTGGTCAGCCGAAAGCAAAAGTCCAGTCCCTTTTTTTCAGGTGAAGAGAGGTGGATGACTTTTGCAGTCACTTTTTCTCTCCCTTTTCTCTCCCCCCTCCTCTTTTCTCTCTCCTCTTTTTCTCTCTCTTCCCCTCTCTCTCTCCCTCCCCTCTCTCCTCTCTCCTCTCTCTCTTTCTCCCTCCGTTCCCCCCTCCCCCCTCTCCCCTCTCCCCCTCTCTCTGTGTTCACAGTTCCCATGCCCCATTTGTGGGGTCGCAACTGAAGATGAAATGCCTTTTTTTGTGATTTTAAAATTCCCTTGGGTGACATCAGTCAAAATGCCCCATATTTTAAAGTCAAAGGGCATCTTTAAAAACTAGGGTATAAATTAGCATTCTCTTATCGACATGAAGAAATTTTTAAAATTTGGGTTGCAAAATTGGGTCTCCTTGCTTTTGGGGGGCAGCAAAAAAGAAAACCCGCTGTTTTAAATGAAATGCCTTTTTTAATGTTTAAAACTATTTTGGTTTTTTCCCTATTTGGGTAAATTTTTAAATTTAAATTTGATGTGAGGGTTTGTGTGGTCGATTTGTCCCACACTGCTGCTGATTTTTCGGGAATATACATAGTGTTTGTGGGGGGGGGGGGGGGGGTGTGTGTGTTTCCCAAACTTTTGATAACAAATTTAAAGTATGGGAAAAAAATTAAAAGCAACCCGGGCAAAATTTGTTAGGGAGAATTTCCCGTTTCCCCTTTTCCGGTTTTTCAGTTTTTTGTTGTTGTTTTTCAAAAAAACCCTATTTTTTTTAAATTTTGTTCCAAAATGTGCTCCTAGCCAAAAAGACTGTAAATTTTTAAAGGGAAAAAAAATTACTTTTATCTTCAGTGTTCTCCTCTTTCTCTCTCTCCTCCCCCCCCTCCTAT
Source organism: Rapana venosa (assembly GCA_028751875.1). Lineage (NCBI taxonomy): Eukaryota > Metazoa > Mollusca > Gastropoda > Neogastropoda > Muricidae > Rapana > Rapana venosa. The sequence continues at coordinate 35,916,185 of CM054155.1, read as the reverse complement.
TCATGGGTCGGTGGTCTGAGGGAACGCGCCTGTCTAGAAAAACGAAAAGTCCCGGGGGCTGAATGGCGGCGGGTTTGTACCCCCCCTTTGGACCCGGGGAAAATTTTTTTCCCCCTCCTTAGACCATGGTGGGGGGTCGGCGCTAGTTTTCGGATGAAAACGATAAAAACCGGGGGGCCCGGGTGTTTCCCCCTAATTATTTACGCACGTAAAAAAAAAACCCCGGCAACAAGAGAGTTGTCCCCTGGCCAAAAATTTCCCTTTGAAAAAAGCCCCTCTGATAGGGGAAAAAAAATACAGCCCGCAGAAAAAAAAAAAAGAAAAAAAAAAGGTTTAAAGGGGGCCCCGCGCTTAAGGGCGACGCGTTTCCCCCCCGCTCCCCCCCGGGGGGAGCAGGCCCCAATTTTTCCGGGGAAAATCTGGCGTGACTTAAAGGGTATGAAATAAAATCCCGAGCGGGTTTGATTTGTTGCTTTAACAAGATTCCCTAAATAAATTCCATACATTATTATTATTATTATTATTTCCCCCTCTCCCTTTTTTCCCTTCCCCTCCCCTTTTTTTCTCCTCCCCCCCCCCCCTCCCCTTCTCTCTCAGTAATTGGGAAAAAGATCCTTTAAAAAACGATGGGGTTTTTGGGGCGGGTTTCTTCCCCAATTAACTCCCCCCCATCCTCCCCCCATCTTTTCCCTTTTTTTTTTTAACCTGATGGTGCACTTGTGGCCCCTTGTCAGAGAGGGCCCTGGCTTCGAAGTTTAAAATTAGAATTTTTTTTTGTTGGCGTGTGTCTTGTCTGTTCGTGTGATGTGTGTTTGTGTTTTGTGTGTGTGTTTTTGTGTGTGTTTTGGGGGGAAAAACGTGTGTTTTTTGGGATGTTTGTGTTTTGCCCGCTGTGTGTGTGTGATTGTGTGTGTAAAGAGTGGTGTTTGTGGGGTGCGTTCGTGTAAGTGTAATCTTGTTAAGTGTAAGTTTTGTGGGGTGTGTGTGTGTGGGAAATTTAAAAGTGTGTTTGTAAAGGAAAAGTGGGTTTCGTGCATGTGTGTATGTGTTTTTTGTGAAAAATGTGTGGTCTGTGGGTGTTTTTTGTGTGCGTGCGTTTTGGGGGTGTGTGTATGTTGCGTGTGCGGTATATAATGTAAGTGTCTTGCGTGTGCGTGAAGGGTTTTGTGGTGGGGTGGGCACTTGTGCCGCGTGCATGTGCTCGGCGTGGTTTTGGGGAATTGAATTGAATTTTTTTTCACCATTGGGCCGTCTTGACAAAAAAACCCAAAAAAACACACACACAAACAAACAAAAAAAAACCCAGAAAAAAAGAGGAGATAGAGAAAAAAATGAAGTGAACTAAACCTTAGAAAAAAAAACAAGGTTTTGGGGGGTTGTTTTTTTTTTAAGCAGCCCGTTTTACACAGCAGAGAAGGGCAACAGATCTGTTCCACTGCAAGCCCCCATGCATCCAGCCATGTTTTAAACCGTTCCCCCTTTTAATTTCCTTTCCCCCCCCCCCCAAAACCCCAAAAACTAGACCGAAGTAAATTGTGTGTGTTTTGGTGTGTTGGGTATGTTTTGTGCGTGGGGGTACGTTGTGTGTGAGAAGACCCAGAAGAGAGAAAAGAGGAGAAAAGAAAGAGAGAGAGGGGAGAGAGGGTGGGGTGTGGTGAGAGAGAGAAAGAGAGAGAGAAAGGGGAGAGAGACCCTAAGAAAAGGGAACAAAGAGAGAGAGAGAAGAGAGAGAGAGAAAAAAGAGAGAGAGTGGGTAGTGTGTTTGAAAAGAAAAAAGAGAGAGAAAGAGAGACATAAAAAAGAAAAGAGAGAAGAAGGGGAGAGAGAGAGAGAGAGAGAAAAAGAGAGAGAGAGAGAGAGAGAGAGAGAGAGAGGGAAAAAAAGAAAGTGAGAGAGAGAGAGAGAGGGTTTTGTGGTGTCCCCCACAGCATCTATGTTTTGATTTTTACTGCATGTGTGGGGGTCCATGCAACTCCCCTCTGTTCTCTCTCTCTCTCCCTCTCCCCTCTCTCTCTCTCCCCTTCCCTCTCTCTCCTCCCTCCCCCCCTCCTCTCCTCCTCCCCTTCTCATAATGGAAAAATTTATCCCTTTAAAAACGATGGGATTTTTGGGGCAAAATTTTCTTTTTCCCCGATTAATTCCCCCCCCCCTCCACCATCCTTTTTCCCTTTTTTTTTTTTTTTAACCGAGGGGGCGCTTGTGCCCGCTTTGTCAGAGAGTCATGGCTTTTAAAGTTTAAGGGTTTGAAACTTTGGGTGGGGTGTGTCTTGTCTGTTTGTGTGTGTGTGTGTTTTGGGGTGTGTGTGTGAAATAAGAGTGTGTTTTTTGTATTAGTGTGTGCGTGTGTTTTTGTTTGTTTTTTTTGTGGTGTTTGTGGTGCGTGCGTGTGGTGTGTTTTGTATGGGGTGGGTTTCGTGTATAAAATTTTAAGTGTCTGGCGTGTGCGTGTAAGTGTGTGTGTTTGGGGCACTTGGGGCCGCGTGGGAATTTTGCTCGTGCGTGGTGGGGTTTAATTGAATTGAATTTTTTTCAAACCCTTTAAACCCTCCTTTTACCAAAAAAACAAACAAACACCAAAAACCCCAAACAAACAAAAAAAACCCAGAAAAGAAAAAGAGGAGATAGAAAACAAAAAATGAAGTGAACTAAGCCCTTTAACCCAAAAAACAAGGGTTTTGGGGGGTTGTTTTTTTTTTTTTTTTAACAAAAGTTTACACAGCAGAAAAGGGAACAGAACTTTCCCCCTGCAAGCCCCCCAGCATCCGAGCCCCTGTTTTAAACCGTTCCCTTTTATTCCCCTCCCCCTTCCCAAACCAATTACTAGAAAACCCAAGGAAAAATTTTGTGTGTTAGTGTTGTTTGGGTTGTTGTGTGGGGGGGGTTTTTGTACGTTTTGTTTTGAGAGAGACCAAAAAGAGAGAAGAGAAAAGAGAGAAGAGAGACAAAAAAAGAGGAAGAGAGAGAGGGTTGTTTTGTGTGAGAGAGAAAAAAGAGAGGGAAAAGAAAAGAGAAACATACAGACAAAGAACTAGAGAGAAAAAAGAGAGAGAGATAAGAAAAAAGAAAAAAGAAGAGTGGGGATGTGTGTGTGAGAGAGGAAATAGAGAGGGGAAAAAAAGAGACATACAAAGAACAAAAAAAAAAAAGAGAAAGAGAGAGAAGAGAGAGGGGAGAAGAGAGAGAGAGAGAGAGAGAAGAGAGAGAAAAGAGAGAGAAAGAAAGAAAGTGAGAGAGGAGAGATTTTGTTTGTGTGTGCCCCCACTTTCATTATTTTGGGTCTACATGCATGTGTGTCCCTCCATGCAACTCTCCCCTCTTCTCTCTCTTCTCCCCCTCTCTCTCTCTCTCCTCTCTCCTCTCTCCCAAAACTTCCCCTCCCCCTCCCTCTCCCCTCCCCTCATCTCTCCTCTGTCTCTCTCTCTCTCCCCCCCCCCCCCTTCCCCTTTTCCCCTCCCCCTCTCCCAGTAAAGGGAAAATTGGGTCTTAAAATCGTTGGGGGGTTTTGGAGCAGATTTTCCCTTCCCCCGATTACTTTCCCCCCCTCCCTCCCTCCAATTTTTTCAATTTTTTTTTTTTTTTAACCTGAGGGTGGGGCTTGGGCCAGCTTTGGTCAAAGTCATGGCTTTGAAAATTTTAAAGGGTTTGAAAACTTTTGGGTGGGTGTTCTGCTTGGCTGTTCGTGTGTGTGTTGTGGGTGTGGGGTGTGTGTAAATACGGGGTTTGTTTTTTGTATGTATGGTGTGCGTGCGTGCGTTTGGGGTGTGTTTTTGTGTGTGTAAGTGTGTGCGTGTAAGTGTTGTGGGGCGTGTAAGTGCGTGTAAGTGTAAGTGTGTCTGTGTTGGGGCAAATTGTGGGCGGCCCGGGATGTGCCGTGCGTTTGGGGTTAATTGAATTGAATTTTTTTCACCAGGGCCGGCTTGACAAAAAAACAAAAAAAAATAAACCCCACAAACAAACAAAAAACCCCAGAAAAGAAAGAGGAGATAGGGGAAAAAAAAACCGTGAACAAACCTTGAACCCAAAAAACAAGGGTTTTGGGGGGTGGGGTTTTTGTTTTTTTTTAAACAGACAGTTTTACACAAACAGAAAAGGGGGAACAGTCTGTTTTCCCCTGCCAGCCACCCGCATCCGAGCCATGTTTTAAACCCTTTTTACTTTTTATTTTTTCCCCCCCCTACCCTCCCCCAAAACCCAATTTCTAACCCAATTAAATTGGGTGTGTTAGTGTGGTTGGTGAAAGTGTGTTTCGTGTGTGTTGTAATTTTTGGGGGGTGTGAGAGAGACAAGCTAGAGAAAAGAGAGAGAGAGAAAAAGAGAAAAGAGGGGAAAGAAGAGTGGGTATGTCTGTGTGAGAGGAGAAAGAGAGAGAGAAAGAGAAGAGAAAATACAACAAAAAAACTAGAGAGAGAGAGAGAGAAAGAGAGAGAGAGGAGAGAGAGAGAGAGAGAGAGAAAGAAAAAATTTTTAAAAGAGAGGGTAAAGTTGTGTTTAGGGGGGAGAGAAAGAGAGAAGAAAGAGAGAGAAAATCCCAAAAAACTTTGAGAGAGGAGAGAGGAGAAAGAGAGAAAAAAAAGAAAATGAGAGAGAGAGAAATGTGTGGGGGTGTTGTCCGGGGCATGCATCTTGTGTATTTTACATGCATGTGTGGTCCCTCCATGGCCCCAAATCCCCTCTCTCCTCTCTCTCTCTCTCTCCTCTCTCTCTCTCCTCCTCTTCCCCCTCTCTCTCTCTATTTTCCCTCTCTTTTTTTCCCCCCCCCTTTCCCCCCCCTTTTTTTCCTCTCTCCCCCCCTCCGCCCCCCCCTCTCTCTCTCAGTAAAAGGGAAAGGGAAAATTAAAACGAAGGGGGGGTTTTGGGAGGGTTTTTTTCCCCCAAAAATTTAAACTCCCCCCCCTCCTCCCTCCATTTTTTTTAATTTTTTAAAAAATTTTAATTTTTTTTTAAAAACCCGAGGGTGCGGGTTGTTTCCCCCCCTTTGTCAGAGAGTCATTGGGTTGGGAAAAAATTAAAAAATTTGAAACTTTGCTGGGGTGTGTCTGTCTGTTTTTGGTTTTTGTGGTGTGTGGTGTTGGGGTGTGTTTTGTGTGTGTGTAAATAAGAGGTGTTTGGGGTAAAGTATGTGTGGGGCGTGGGTTTTGGTGTGTGGTTTTGGGGTTTTAAGTGGGGGCGTATGTGTGTTGTGTGTGTGTGCGTGTGCGTGTATATAAGTGTAAGTGGGCCCGTGCGTTTGCGTGTAAGGGGGTTGTGTGTGTGTGCACTTGTGCGCGCGGGGCATGTGCCGTGCGTGTGTGGGGGAAATTTAAATTTAATTTTTTCAAACCCTTGGGCCGCTTGAAAAAAAACAAACACACAAACAAACACACAAACCCAACCCCAAAAAAACCCAAAAAAAAAAACCCTAGAAAAGAAAAAGAGGAAAATAGAGAACCAAAAAGAAGTGAACTAACCCCGAGACAAACAACAAGGTTTGGGGGGTTTTTTGTTTTTTAAGAACAGTTTGAAAACAGCAGAGAAGGGAAACAGATCTGTTCCCTGCAAAAACCACCATGCATCCCCAGCCAAAGTTAACCTTTACCAAATTTTACCCCCCCCCTTCCCCAAATTTAATTACAGACCGAATGGGAAATTGTGTGTGGGTTTGTTGTGTTGTGTATGTTGTTTCGGGGTGGGGGTACGGGGGTTGTGGTGCGGGGTGTTTTGTGTGTGTTGTGTGTGTGTTTGTGTTTTGCGTGTATGAGAGATAGAAGAAAAGAGAAGAAAGGGTATGGTGAGAGGAGAGAGAAAAGAAGGGGGGAGGGGAAAAAGAGAGAGAGAGAGAGAGAGAAGAGAGAGAGAAGGGGAGAAAGAGACAGACCAACCAAAGAAAAAGAGGGGAAAAGAGAGAGAGAGAGGAGAGAAGGAGAGAGAGTGGTGTGTGTGTGCGCCCACACATCTTATGTATAATTTCTAAAATGCATTGCCCTCCAAAGCAACTCTCTCCTCTCATTTTTCCCCTCTCTCTCTCTCCTCTCTCTCTCCTCTCATCTCTCTCCCCTCTTCTCTCTCCAGTAATGGAAAATGATCTTAAAAACGAAGGGTTTTGGGGAGGGTTTTCTTCCCCCGTTAAATCCCCCCTTCCCCCCTCCCTTTCCCCCCGTTTTTTAAATTTTTTTTTAAAAATTTTTTTTAAACCCTTAGGGTGCGCTTTGGGGCCCCTTTTGGGCCCCAAAAAGGCTGGCCCTTTGGAAAATTTAAGGGTTAAAAACTTTGCTGGGGTGTGTCCCGCGTTCGGGGGGTGTGGTGTGTGTTGTTGTGTGTGTGTGTGTGTGTAAATAAGAGTGTGTTTTGTGTATGTATGTGGGGTTTCGTGTGTGTGTGTGTGTGGGTTTTTGTGGTTTTAAATGTGTGCGTATGTGGTGCGGCGTTTTGTTTTGTGCGTGTAGGTGGTTTTTTAAGTGTCAGTGTTTGTGCATGTAAGTGTCCGGGGTTTTTGTGTGCGTGGCGCGTGTGGGGCTCGGCGTGTGGGGGGTTTTTGTGTGAGTGAATTGAATTGTTGGGCCCTTGACCATCTTAACAAACAAACAAACAAAACAAACACCCAAACAAAACAAAAAATCCTAAAAAGAACAGTAAAAAAGGAGTAAAGAGTCCCATAACCTATAAGGTCGTAGGGAGCGAAGGCTGCAGAGACTCACTTCTCTTAGGGCCAGCATATTGAGGGCAGCGCCCATGCTCCGCTCCCTCGCTGGCTTTACCTTCCTGACCCTAAAGAGGGCAGGTAACCCATTTACAGCTGGGTGAGCTGGGGGAACTGTACGAAGCCACGGCGCGCAAACGGTCACCCATCCAACTGGTACCATGCTCGACTCTGCTTCAACTTGTGCAGGGGAAAGCGATTGCTCCGACCACTGAGCTATCCCGTCCTTCCAAGAAAAGAACAGAGGAGATAGAAAACAAATGAGAATTTGAACTAAGCCTTGAGACAAACAACAAGGTTTGGTGGGTGGGTTTTTTTTTTTTAAGCAGACAGTTGACACAGCTGAGAAGGGCAACAGATCTGTTCCACTGCAAGCCACCATGCATCCGAGCCATGTTAACCTGTTCACTTCTATTCCATCCCCCTTCCCCAAACCAATTACTAGACCGAATGTAAATTGTGTGTGTTTGTGTGTGTTGGTGTATTGTGTCGTGCGTGTGGTGTGTAGTGTGTGTGTGTGTGTGTTTGGTGCGTGTATGAGAGTATAGAGAGAAAGAGAGAGAGAATGGGTATGTGAGAGAGAGAGAGAAAGAAGAGGGAGAGAGATGAGAGGAGAGAGAGAGAAGAGAGAGGAGAGAGAGAAAGAGACAAGACAGACAGACAAGAAAAGAGAGAGAGAGAGAGAAGAAGAGAGGAGAGAGAGAGAGAAGAGAGAGAGAGAGAGAGAGTGGTGTGTGGGTGTGTGTGCGCCCACACATCTATGTGTGATCACATGCATGTGTCCAACCATGCAACTCTCTTCTCTCTCTCTCCTCACTCTCTCTCTCTCTCACTCATCTCTCAGTAATGGAAAGTGAACTTAAAATCGATGTGTATTTTGGAGAGGATTTTCCTTCCCCAGATTATCTCCCTCCCTCCACCTCCACATTTTCATTTTTAATTTTTATTTTTAAACCTGAGGGTGCGCTTTGCCCGCTTTGTCAAGAGTCCATGGGCTTGGAAAGTTTTAAGGTTAGAATACTTTGCTGGGTGTGTCTTGTCTGTTCGTGAGTGTGTGTGTGTGTGTGTGGGTGTGTGTAAATCAAGTGTGTTTTGTGTATGTATGTGTGTGGCTGTGTGTGTGTTTGGGTTTGTGTGTGTAAGTGTGTGCGTAGTGTGTGCGTGCGATTGTGGTTGTGCCGTGTGCGTGTGTGTAAGTGTAGTGTGTGTGCATGTAATGTCAGTGATGTTTTTGGTGTGTGCGTGCGCGTGTGTGCTCGTGCGTGTGTGTGTGTGTGTGTGAATTGAATTGAATTTTTGCACCATTGACCGTCTTGACAAACAAACAAACAAAACAAACACACAAACAAACAAAAAACCCTAGAAAAGAACAGAGGAGATAGAGAACAAAATGAAGTGAACTAAGCCTTGAGACAAACAACAAGGTTTGGTGGGTTGTTGTTTTTTTAAGCAGACAGTTGACACAGCAGAGAAGGGCAACAGATCTGTTCCACTGCAAGCCACCAAGCATCCGAGCCATGTTAACCTGTTCACTTCTATTCCATCCCCCTTCCCCAAACCAATTACTAGACCAAAGTAAATTGTGTGTGTTAGTGTGTGTTGGTGTATGTGTGTGCGTGTGTGTACGTGTGTGTGTGCGTGTGTGTGTGTAGTGTGTGTGTGTGTGTGTTGTGTGTGCGTGTATAGAGATAGAGAGAAAGAGAGAGAGAATGGGTATGTGAGGAAGGAGAGAGAGAAAGAGTGAGGGAGAGAGGAGAGAAGAGAGAGAGAGAGATAAGAGAAAGAGACAACCAGACAGACAAAGAAGAGAGAGAGAGAGAGAGAGAGAGAGAGAGAGAAGAGAGAGAGCGAGAGAGAGAGAGAGAGAGAGTGTGTGTGTGTAGCGGCCACACATCTATGTGTGATTCCTACATGCATGTGTCAATCAAGCAACTCTATCTCTCTCTCTCTCTCTCTTCTCCTCTCTCTCTCTCTCCTCTCTCTCTCTCAGTAATGGAAAGTGATCTTAAAATCGATGGGGAATTTGAGAGATTTTCTTCCCCAGATATTCTCCCTCCCTCCCCCTCCAACGTTTTCATTTTTTAATTTTTATTTTTAACCTGAGTGTGCTCTAGTGCCCGCTTGTCCGAGAGTCATGCTTGGAATGTTAAGGTTAGAATACATTGCTGGTGTGTCCTTGTCTGATCGGTGGTGTGTTTGTGTTTGTGTGTGTGGTGCGTGTGTGTAAATAAGAGTGTGTTTTGTGAATTATGTGTGTGGCGTGTGTGCGTGTGTGTGTTGTGTGTGTAAAGTGTGTGCGTATGTGTGTGCGTTGCGTTTTGTGTGTGTGCGTGTGCTTGGTGTAAGTGTAAGTGTGTGTGCATGTAAGTTCAGTGTTTTGTGTGTGCGTTCGCGTGTGGTGCACGTGCGTGTGTGTGTGTGTGTGAATTGAATTGAATTGTTTGACCATGACCGTCCCTTAACAAACAACACAAACAAAACAAACATCCAACAAACAAAAGTCCCTAGAAAAGAACCAGGTAAAAAAGGAGTAAAGGAGTCCCATAACCTATAAGTCGTAGTGAGCGGAGGCGTACAGAGACCTCACTTCTCTAGGGCCAGCATATTAAGGGCACGCCCATCTCCTCTCCTCCCTCGCTGCTTTACCTTCCCTGACCCTAAAGAGGGCAGGTACCCATTTACACGGGTGAGCTGGGGAACAGACTGAACCAAGGGCGCGGCAAACGGTCACCCAACCAACTGGTAACCACGCTTCTGACGCTGCTGCTTAACTTTGGCTGGGCGGAAAGCGAGTGCTTCCGACCACTGCTATCCCGACCCCAAGAAAAAAACAGAGAATAGAAAACAAAATGAAGTGGAACTAAGCCTTGAGACCACAACAAGGTTTGGTGGGTTGGTTGTTTTTTTTAAGCATACAGCCAGAAAAGGGCAACATATCAGTTCCCCAGCCAGCCACCATGCATCTCCGAGCCATTTTAACCTGTTCCCCTTCTAATTCACCCCCCCCCTACCCTCCCCAACCAATTACTAGACCGAATGTAAATCGTTTGTGTTAGTGTGTGTTGGTGTATGTGTGTGCGTGTGAGTTTGTGTGGTGTGCGCCGCGTAGTGCGGGTGTATGAGAGAGACACAGAGAGAGAGAGAGAAAAGAGAGAGAGAGAGAGAGATGGAGAGAGAGAGAGAGAGAGAGCGGAGTGAGTATGTATGTGTATGTGAGAGAGAGAGAGAGAAAAAGAGAAGGAGAGACAGACCAGACAAAGAACTAATAGAGAGAGACAGACAAACAGACAAAGAACAAGAGAGAGAGACAGTCAGACAGACAGACAGACATGACAAAGAAACTAGAGAGAGAGAGAGTGTGTGGTGTGTGTTGGTGTGTGTGTTGTGGTGTGAGTTGTGTGTGTGTCCCTGGATTCTACATGTGTTGTGTCATCCATGCAAACTCTCACTCGCTCCCTCCCTCTCTCTCTCCCACTCTCTCTCTATCTACTCTCTCTCTCTCTCACACTCTCCCTCCCTACCTCTCTCATCCTCTCTCCCCTCCCCCCCCCCTCTCTCTCTCTCTCTCTCTCCCTCCCTCCCTCTCTCACTCTCTCTCTCTACCTCCCTTCCCTCCCTCCCTCTCTCTCTCTCTCTCTCTCTCACTCTCTCTTCTCTCACTCCCTCCGAACTCTCTCTCTCTCCTGTCCCACCCTTTCTCTCTTTGTACCCACCCTCTCTCCTTTCTGTAATGATAAGTGATCTTAAATCGATGGGGATTTTGGAGGGGATTTTCTTCCCCAGATTAGCTCCTCGCCCCCACCCCTCATGTTTTTATATGTTTATTTCCTAACCTGACGGTGCACTTGTACCTACTTCGTCAAAGAGTCATGGCTTTGTGAGTTTAACGTTAAGAAGAATACTTTGCTGGGGAAATATCTGCTCATCTGTGGTGTGTGTGTGTGTGTTGTGTGTGGTGTGTGTTTGTCTTTTTGTTTGTGTGTCTGGGTTGCTGTTTGTAGGTTTTGCCGCGCGTCTTCATATCACTTTTGAGTCTATCTTTTGTGTTTTTTATTTTTTGATATTATTATAATAATAATACAACAATAAAATAATACTAATAAAATAAAAATAATATTAATAAATAATAATAATAATAATAATAATGTGATTGCTGATGATATGATGAATGATGATGATAATAATTAATAATAATAATAATAATAATAATAAATAAATGGAATTTATATAGCGCTATATATTGCAGAGACAAATCACAGGCGCTTGCACACGACTCATTCTTTCAACAGTCATACAACTAGTAACAATCGCATCAATAGTTTCCCAACAAGTCCCAAGTGTGCATGCACGCACACAACTCACGCACGCACACACACACATACACACACACTACACACACACACACACACACCACACACACACACACCACACACACACACTCACACACAAAGGACACACACCCTGCAGGGAACAAGCTATGAGAATAAGCAGGAGAGGGAAATCTTCGTTTGAAATACATATGTCTTGAGGACTTGAATTAAAAGTGTCATAATAAGGCTTTTTGGCGATGAGAGAGAGGGAGTCATTCCAGAACAATGGACCAGAAATAGAGGAAGAGCGACGGCCTGTGCTGTCCTGAACTGTCTGAAAGGGTCTCTCTCTCTCTCTGTCTCTCACTCTTTCTGAGTGTGTGTGTGTGTGTGTGTGTGTGTGTGTTGTTGTGTGTGTGTGTGTGTGGTGTATGTGTGTGTGTGTGGTTGTGTGGTGTTTTTGTGTGGTGTGTGTGTGGACATGTATTTACTCTGTGTATTTAAGTGTCTCCCTCTCTATTTTCTCTCTCCCTCCCTCAGCTCTCTCTTTCTCTCTCTCCCCCCCATCCTCTCCCCCCCCCTCTCTCTCTCTCTCCCTTGCTCTCACCCCCTCTCCCTCTCCATCCTCTCTCTCTCCCTCTCTCTCTCTCCCCTCTCTCCTCCCCTTCTCTCTCTCTCCTTTCCTCTCTCCCTCTCTCTCTCTCTCCCCTCTCTCTCTCCCTCTCTCTCTCCCTCTCCTTCTCTCTCCTCTCCCTCCCTTTCTCTCTCTCTCCCTCTCCTTCTCTCTCACTCCTCTCTTTCACTCTCTCGCTCTCTCCTCCCCCCCACCCCTCTCCTCTCATTCTCTTTATGCACCCCCAGTCTACAATATTAATGCCAGAGATGCAAAATCAGGCGTGTCACACGAAGTCTTCAGGCAACCAAACCCGACAATGCAGTGCAGTGCATTGTAGTGATTAAAGTTTTTGAGAGGAGCTAGTTTGTGCCAGCTTTTTCACTGAATGAGGGGTGTGTGTGTGTGTGTGATGTGTGTGTGTGTGTGTGTGTGAGTGTGTGTGTGTGTGTTGTTTGTGTGGTGTGTGGTATGTGTGTGTGTGTGTGTGTGGTATGTGTATGTGTGTTGTATGTGTGTTGTGAGTGTGTGTGGTGTAGGGTGTGTGGGTGTGGGTGTGTGTATGGTGTGTGTGTGGGTGGTGGGTGTGGATGTGTGTGTGTTTGAGGGGGGGAGTGTAATTTGTGTGAGTTTGTGTGTTGTGTGTGTGTGTGTGTGTGAGGGATGTGATTGTGTGTGGATTGTGTGAGATGTGTGTGTGGATGTGTGTGTGTGTGTGTGGATGTGTGGTGTGTGTGTGTGTGGATGTGTGTATTTGTATGTGTGTGTGTGGATTGTGTGTGTGTTCTTCTTCTTTAATTTAACGTCTCTCACAGTTACGTGATAAAAACAAGTGTGTAGTGTTGTATTTGGTTATGTGTGCGCGTAGATGGTATGCAGAGTGTGTGTATTGTGTGTGTGTAAGTGTTATGTGTACATTTCCACAGTCAGCTGCTGCAGTAGGAAAATTTCACAGCCAGCACTTTTCAGCTGCTCTCAGCTGCTATCTATTCCATCCCATCCCAGCCCAGCCAGCTGGTGCTAAATTATAAATATATGTTAGTCCCGTCGTTTTTCGACGATGCCCCAAAACAGCAGACGAGGGCAGCTGCTGTTTCGAAATTGGCAGAAATTTGATATAGTGGAGATGCCTTGCCCACAGCACATTCCCACTCTCTCGGCCAAGTGGGCATAAGGACAGTCAACGTTGGCGATGGTCACCAAAGGGCCAACCAGCCCCCAGGCTGCTGCAGCACATTAGGACTGGTGCGAGTCCAAGCCTTCTATTCAAGAGTCATAGTCGATCACTAAAGACTAAGCTGTAAAGAGGAATTCCACGAGTGGGAAAGAAAGCCACTGGTCATACAGCTCTCACTTTGCAGTTGTTTGCCACCCCAGAGACATTGGTTGAAATCAAGAACGTGATAAAGTCCAGCGTTAGGGGGGCACCAATTATATATAGCAGAAACTGACCAGCACTTGTGACTTGGTAAAAAAATAACTAAAAAAAAGATTGGCCTGCTAATTTTAGCACTGCGCCCTGGACCTCTTTATTATTTATTAATTTTTTTAATTACGTTCTTTTATATCGAGGATAAAGGAATAAGCTCTTAATGCTGGTTTTTTACATCCAGGTCCCCGTGTGCAAGCGGTTTTTTTAAATTCTGTCATCTGTTCCCACTGGAACACAATGGCCTACTCTTACTCTTTTACGTAAAGCGTACAGGATTTAACGTGTGTGCAAGATATATTCTGCGTGCGTTCGCGCACGGACCTCGTTTATAGTCTTTAGCCCATTTGCTTGAGTTCGGCTCTGTGTGTTTTGTGTAAGTGTGTGTGTAAGAGTGTGTGTGAGTGTGTGTGGTGTGGTGTGTGTGTGTTGTGATTGTGTGCATGTGTGTGTAAGTGTGTGTGTGAGTGCACTTGAATTTGTCAACTCTGTTAATTCTTATTTGTTTATGTTATGAGGGTGTGTTGTATGCAAGCGCTTTGGATTGTTTGCAAGATACAGCCGCTATATCAATTTCATTCATTATCGATATCATCATCATTATCATCATCATCATCATCATCATCATCATCATTTCTTATATTATTATTGTTGTTGTTGTTATTATTGGTTATTATTGTTATTATTAATTGTTATAATAATGTGTTTGTTATAATTATTATAATTATTATTATTATTTCCTCCGCGCTGTGTGCACGTACCAACCTGTTTCACTGTAACGAACCTGTGTGGATCCAAACAACTGATTCTCTGCAAATTGTGTACAATTCTGGAAATGGAAGGCGTTGGGGGTTTGTTTGTTTTGCTTTGGTATTGTTTGTTTTGCCCTTCAAGTCTGTAATTCCGTCTTTTGCACTTATGGAAAGCGTTGGCTTTGAATGAAGTTATGTTGTGGCTACAGTATGGCAATGTTCATAAACTATGTCTGTATCTATTTCGCATCACTTTAAGCTAAGTCCACCAAGCCAATTTACAGCAGAACTATCGCAGATAGAATGTTAAGTGTATAGTGTATTATTTTTTAACTATTTATTTATTCTTTATATCGAGATTATGAATAATCACTCAATTTGCTTTTACATCTCAGTCCCCCGTGTGTATGCGGTTTTGTAATTTTGTCATCACGTTTGCCGACCGGCACACAATGGCCTACTCTTCCGAAAAGCGGAACAAGATTTAACGTGTGCGCAAGATGTTCTGCATGCGTTCGAACACAGGGCCCTCGGTTTTATAGTCCTCATCTAAAGACTTGACATACCATTTAGAATTTTTTTGTCAAACTGGGAAGAAAGGGCGAGGCTGGGAAACGAAACCCACAACCTCAACGGTTTACTTGTGGGCAGGCGAACATCTTAGCCATCCTGAGATAGCAAGGGTACTGGTGGAAGGGGAGGGGGGGAGACTATTGCTGGCTACTACTGTATTTTCTTTCCTGTCACCACTTCTTTATCCATGTTTGCACTTCTAGGTCTTCTCCTGCTTTTTTTTCTCTCAGAAAGTCGTTATAAAGATAACAATTATCTCTCCTGCACGAAGGTCGAATATGCTGGCCTGACTTGTCAGGCGCCTAACGGCAGCTGCAACGCATTTTTTTCATTATGACAGACACGAAAGCCTGCTGTCTGAACGTCGAATGAAGAATAAGAAGAAAGAAACAGAAGAAGAAGAAGGAGAAGGAGAAGAAAACATAAGAAGGAGGAGAAAGAGGAGGAGGTTGAAGAAAAATAAGAAAAAGAAGAAGAAGAAAAAGAAGAAGAAGAAGAAGAAGAATAAGAGAGAAAAAGAAGAATGAGGATAAGGAGGAGGAGAAGAGAGGAGGGGTGAAGAAAAAAAACAGAAGAAGAAGAAAAAAGGAAAGAGAGAAGAAGAAAAAGAAGAAGAAGAAGGGAGAAGTAGAAGAAGAACAGAAAGAAAAAGAAGCAGAAGAAAAAGAAGAAGAAAAAAAAGAGAATAAAACAATAAGGAAGCAGAAGAAAGAAGAAGAAAAAGAAGAAACAGCAGAAGGAGGTGGAGGTGATTTTTAATTTATTTTTACTTATTTTATTCTTTTATATGGAGGATAAAGGGAAAAAAGCACTGAAGTGCTTTTTTACATCCAGTCCCTCCGGTGTGTTCTGCGGATTTGTACATTCTGTCATCTGTTCCCACCTGGCACACAATGGCCTACTCTTACGAAAAGTGGAACAAGGGATTTAACTTGTGCGCAAGATGTTTCGCGCGATCGCACACGGACCTCGTTTCTATCCTCATCCTAAGGAACTTTATGGGAAGCGGTGTCTGCACTGCTGATTAACATCCAGGGGGAAATATCCCCCTTGAACGGGAATTTCGAACCCGGGTCGTCAGATGCGTGCGCAATGTCTAACCACTATGCTATCCCGTTCCCGTCATACGAGAAGAATGGAGAAGAAGAAGGAGAATGAAAGAAGAAGAAGAAGAAGAGGACGATGCTGCTGCTGCCCCCCTTTTTGGCTGCTGCTTGCTGATGATGATGATGATAATGATGATAATCACAGTCTTAATGTGGTGTGCGAACATCTAGAGGTTTAGGAGGTGATTGCGTGGTCAGAACATGCAACACAGAGTGAAAGCAACATCATTATTGTGTGATTTCTGTCCGACAGTAGGGATTATTCTTGTTCAATTTTTTTTTTGGGGGGGCGTTATTTTTTTAAGACAGTACCTCAATTCGGTCGCCATGATAATTGAAAAACAATCACTTGTACTTAGAACTGCTATTGAAAAAAATAGTAGCAATGAAAACAAGGGCAAGGTACGCCGCTGACAACTTCTCTGGGGTAATATAAGGAGGAAAAAACAAAACACCAAGAGAAGCTATTGTGCATTATTTGTGGGGATCCGTATTGAAAAGATGCAAGAGGCGTAGATTTGTATTTCAAGCCAATTGTCAGTCCGAAGCAGTATAGCGACCTAAATATTGCCAGACACTTACAGTGCAAGTTTAAAAACAGGCGAGAGAGTTTGGGGGGAAAAATTTAAATTAAATGGCCCACAACGTGTACTATGAACACGTAAGAGTAGGCCATTGTGGTGGCCAGCGGTGGTAACAGATGACAATTTACAAAACCGCATACACACGGGACTGGATTAAAAAAAGCACACAAGTGCTTATTCCATTATCCTCGATATAAAAGCATAAAATAAAAAAATAAAAAAATAAAACTGCCGAAAATCAAGCCAGATACCAATAGGTAATTCGACTACTGATTGTAAAGATTTGGTCATAATACTATAACTAAATGCGTACTAATGAAATACCCGATTGGATTTTGTGTGTCTAGGAATCGATCCAGAAAAGAAGCCAAACATTCCTTGTACTTTTCTGTTCAACACATGGGATTGTAATTGTTGTTTTTCTGTATTATTATTAGCTTTCAGATAATTGTCCATCATAGGTTAAGATAAAACAACAGCAGTAACAACAACAAAAAACGATGAACAAGAAAAATAAATAATTGCAATAGCAACAAAACAAACAAGAATAATAACAAACAAACAAACACACAAAACCAAAGAAGATATTGGCCTTCTTTAGTGTGTTTGATTTTGTCCTGTCATTCCCACAGAAATTATTACCTCTGCATAACACTAAGGAAAGCAATCACCAGGAGGGGAATCACTCACAGAAAGGGGCCCTCTGCAAATAAAGGAATTTTTTTTGATGGACAAGGGTGGATGTTGTTTTTTGCAGTGCACCACCGCCTTTGGCGCTGTGGTTAGTTAGCGCCTTGGGTCACAGGCTGGAAAGGTCGCGGGTTCGAATCCTGATGAGTTTATAGGGATAGTTTTCGAACCCTGGCCGCTCCTACCCCAGAGTGAGTGGTGGCTGTGGCTCAGTGGAAAGGACCTGGGACCACACTGTCGAGCTACATTATCCACTTGACGGCTGCCGAGTTTGAGAGTGTTGCTCAAAGACCTGACCAACATTTGCAGGTGTCAGTATCTACTCGTCCAGGTTGACGGCCAGGATATGTATTATTTATAAATAAAATTTAAAAAAATTCTTATATCGAGATAGTGGAGTAAGCATTTATGTGCTTTTTTACGCATCCAATCCCCGTGTTTATGCGTTTTGTAAATTGGTTGTCATCAGTTCCCACCCGCCCACACAAAGGCCTACACTTACGAAAAGGGGGAACGGTTTAACGTTGAGCAAGATGTTCGCGTGCGTTCGGCACACGGGACCTCGGTTTATAGTCTCATCCGAAGAAGGCTTTGAGGGAGATGGAGAGTCGCACTGATTGTTAACACCAGGGAAAAATATCCCCTTGAACGGGAATCGAACCCGGTCGTCAGATTGCAGCGCAATGTTCTAACCACTAGCTATCAACCCGTCCCCATGATAGGAAGATTTGAGCAACAACCCTGCCCCCCCACCAAGTCTCAAGTAGAGATGCACTTCCTTAATCAAGCACAGTGATTGCAATCATCCTCAGCGTAATCGATCATCAACAATACAAGAAAAAAACTTCTTTATTATTTTACGATTTGTCTCTGATTCTGTGGCTTACAACAAAAAAAGGCGGCAGAAAAAAAAAAAGTAATTGCGTGCATTAGTGACACACTGGGTGGCTTTTTTTTCTGAGGTTGTCATTTTTTTTTAATTAATCAACTTTCATTGTAACACAGTTAAAAATCTATGCCACACATTCATGTTATAGTAAAACAAAAGCAAAAACAACGACCGAATGTGACTGACTGAATAAATGAAGGATATTGAACGAAAGAAGAAAGAAAGAAAGAAAAGAAAAGGATACAATAAGTATAACAAACCACCACATCCTACCAAAATAGAGAATTATTGAAACAGAGGCATACATACATAAACACAGCACTCTCTAACCCAATTTCTAACGCGCGCATTAGAAATTCCAATCAACTGAAATTCTCAGGAATAAAAGAATGAATGGAAATACAGGTCATCAGAGAGCTTTTAGCACCCATCAAAATCACCACAATTATTCCCTGTTTGAAAAGAAATCCACCCACAACCCACATATCAGACCAATTCTACCACACATGTTTATCAACATACTTACGCAGCAAAGAGATATAAACAATGATAGGTCTATCCATTCGAAACCCTTGTTTGCATTTAATCTCATACACACACACACATACACACACCCTCGCAAAGAGAGAGAGAGAGAGAGAGAGAGTAGAGAGAGAGAGAGAGAGAGAGTAGAGAGAGAGAGAGAGAGAGTTGCATTGATCACATGATTATGCATTTAGAATCTCTCTCTCTCTATTTTGCGAGTGTGGGTGTATGTTATGTGTGTGTGTGTGTGTGTGTGAGTGGTTGTGTGTGTGTGGTGTGTGTGAGTGTGTGTTTGTGTGTGTGTGTGTTGTGTGAGAATTGAATGCAAACGAGCGTTTACAAGGGTGTTGTGTTGTGTCTGTGTTTGTGCGTGCCGCGCGCGTGTGTGTTGAGAGAGAGAGAATAAGAGAGATGAGAAGAGAGAGAGAGATAGTTGTATGGATTCACATACTTATGCATGTATATCTCTCTCCTCTCACTCAAACACACACACACACACACACCACACACACACACACACTCACGCACGCACTCACCGCGGACGCGCGCGCGCACACACACACATCACGTCACAGCTCTCTCTCTCTTTCCACACACACACACACACACACCGTCTCTCCTCTCACACACAGTCATCCCTACACACACTCTCTCTCTCTCCCGCTCCCGCTCTCTCTCTCTCTCTCTCTCCACTCAAAACCACAACACAACACACGCACTCGGCGCGCACGCGTGCGGCGCGCACAAACACACACACACATGTATTTATGTAATCTGTGTATCTATCTAGCTACCATCTATGTAATTCATCTCCTATTTTAGGGCCGTCTGGTATCACTTAAAGTGGAAAGAGGTTGAAATTGAACACACACACAGACACAACAACACACACAACACACACACACACACACACACACACACACCTCTCTCTCTCTACTCTCTGCACACTCACAACGTTTCACACACACACCAACACACACACACACAACACACACACACATTTACTGTCAGTCTTGTAATGTTTGGGGGGAAGGGATGAAATAGAAGGGAACAGGTTAACATGGCCGGATGCATTTGGCATGCAGTGGAACAGATCTGTTGCCTTTTTCTGCTGTGTCAACCTGCTACTAAAAAAAATCCCAAAGCTGGGTTTGCTTGTCTCAAGCTTTAGCTCACTTCATTCTGGTCTCTGTTCTGTTTATTTTCTTGCCTGTTTCTTTGTTGTTGTTGTTTTGTTTGTGGGGGGGGGGGGGGTTGCCTGACACGGTCAAGTGGTGCAAAAATTCTTGAATTAAAATACTTTATTATATTGAGAAAACTCATATATAATATAATATATATTATATATATATACATACATACATAATATAAATTTATACATACATATATATATAATAAATATATAAATCAATATAGTATATATATATATAAATAAAAGAGTATATAATCTTATTGAATTCATTTTATTTTACTCTGTTATTTCGCGGATAATGGAATAATAATAATAACAAATGGAACGTATATAGCACTATATCTCGCAAAGACAAATCAAAGCATCAATGCAATCAACCTAATTTACACACTCTATCATGCAATCAATGATAAAAAATCAATAGTTCAAACAAACAGATAATACAAACAGGTGCGCTGCAAATAAGAGACCGAAATCTATGAATAAAATTTAAAGCCCTTTCTCGGGTGCTTGTTTACTTCCACATCACGTGAGAATGCCAGTTTTTTTCTCAATTGTGTCCTCCATCTATCTATCTATCTATCTATCTATCTATCTCTATCTACATATCTATCTATATATTATTTATCTATATCTATCTATCTATTGAAAACAGTCTGATATTTAGGGCCGACTGGTATCACTTAAAGTGGAAGAGGTTGAATTGAACAAACACACACAAAACATATTAACACACACACACACACACACACACACACACTCTCTCTCTCTCTCGTCGCACTCACTCACGCACACACCACACACACACACACAACACACACACACACACCCACACACCACACACACAACACACACACCACAGTTACTGTACAGTCCTTTGTAATGGTTTGGAGGGGAAATAGAAGGGAACAGTTAACAAGGCCCGGAAGCCATGGTGCTTGCCAGTGGAACACATCTGTTTGCCCTTTCACTGCTGTGGCCACTGTCTACTAAAAAACCCCAGAAAGCTTGTTGGTTGTCTCAATGCTTAGTTCCTACATTACTGGTCTCTGCTTTCTGTTTTCTTGCCTGTTTCTCTCTGTGTTGTTGTTGTTGTTGTTGTTTTTGTTGTTGTTTTTGTTTTTGTTTTTTGCCACCCACCGGTCCAATGATGCAAAATTCATTCTATCAAAATACTTTTGATTGAGCAACCTCATATATAGATATATAAATATATATAAGTAAATATATAATATATATAGATAGGAAGAGAAGAGAGAGAGAGAAGAGAGAGAGAGAGAGAGAGAGAGAGAGAGAGAGAGAGAGAGAATCTTATAACTTTTTTATTTTTTACTCTGTTAATTCGAGGGTAATGGAATAGACACTCGTTTGCTGTTTACAACCAGTCGCCGTGAAAAAGCATTTTTCTCAATTATGTCATTTATCTATCTATCTATCTATCTATCTATCAAACTATCTATCTATCTGTCTGTCTGTCAGTCTGTCTGTCTGTCTATCTATCTAACGGGATAGCTCAGTGGTCGGAGTACTTCTTTCCCAAGCTAAGGTTAAAAGCAGCATCGAGCGTGGTACCAAGTTTTGATGGTTAACCGTGCGCACCTTGGCTACAGTGCAGTCCCCCAGTTCACCCAGCTGTAAAGGGTACATTCCTCCTTTAAGGTCAGGGAAGTTAAAGCAGCGAGAGAGAGCGGAGATGGGGCGCCGCCCTCATATGCTGGCCCTAGAGCAGCGAGGTCTCTGACGCCCTGCGCTCCCCCTACGACCTTATAGGTAATGAGACAAACCTTTACCTTATAAAAAAATAAGTAATAATACATATATAATGAATAAGTATATATCGTAATATCTACTCTATATCTATCACTATATCTATCTATCTATCTATCATATCACATTTTTAAACACACGTGCGCGCGCACGCACGTATACAACATGTACGGACGTGTTCGTGCACACACACACACACACACTCACACAACACACACACACACACACACACACACACCACACATAATATATTATATATAAATAATAGAGAGAGAGAGAGAGAGAGAGAGAGAAATAGATAGATAGATAAATGCACCGTATACACACATACCCCCCCCCCCACCCCACCCCCGTACGGTTTGTCCAACCCCCCACACCCCTGACCACCCGACACAAATTGCGGCAGAGCTGTTTTTGTGTGGGCCAAGTCTTTCAACTCTCTATAGCACCTTTTATCATCTTGTCTTGCCTCCCTTCCCTATACGCAAAAAGTTAATTAAAGAACTTCGCATGTTTTCACGAAGCACAAACACTGTGTGTCCTGTTGCAAACTTCACGTGCATGTCACTGTGAGAAACGGTTTGAGGCAAAGCTTGCTACACATAACGCTCGAAGGTCTTCGACAAACTGCCGACAGCGAAAACTGACTTTGCTGGCTAAGCCATTGATTGTCCTTCTTCGTCTTCGTGTGGTGTGTAAAGTTCGACTAGCAAAACCTTCAAGTACGGAAAAACAAAACAAAAAAATTATTGGCTTGGCAAAAGTGCAAAGAGGATACCGTGATCCTATCTTTGCCTGTTGACATTTTCTTGTGACATAACAGTGGTGGTAGTAGTAGTAGTAGTAGTAGTAGTAGGAGGAGGAGGAGGAGGAGTGGTAGTAGTAGTAGTAGTAGGAGGAGGAGGAGGAGGAGGAGGAGGAGGAGGAAGAGGTACAGTATTAGTATTAGTAGTAGCAGTAGAAGCAGTAGTAGTAATGTGGTTGTAAATGTGGTGGTGGTATAAGCGTGGTGGTGGTTAGTGTTAGGCAGTGGTAGATATGGTGGGGGTAGTGTAGTGTTGGTAGTAGAGTAGGAGCAAACAGTAGTAGTCAGTAGAAGTAGTAGTAGTGGTAGTAGCAATAGAGGTAGTAGTATAGTAGTTGTTGTTGTAGTTGTAGTAGTAGTAATATTAGTAATAGTAGTAGTAAGTAATAGTAGTAGTAGTGGTGGTGGTTGTGATATAGTAGTATTAGTCGTGGTGGGTGTACCAGCAGCATCAGCAGCAGTAATAGTAGTAGTCGTGTCAGTAGCCAGCAGCAGCATCAGCACAGCAGTAGTAGTAGTAAGTAGTAGTAGTAGTAGTAGTAGTAGTAGTAGTAGTAACAGCTGCACAGCTGCAGTAGTAGTAGTGTCAGCAGCAAGCAGCAGCAGCAGTAGTAGCAGTCTGTAGTGTCAGCAGCCAGCAGCCAGCTGCAGCAATAGGAGTGGAGTATACAGTATCATCAGCAGTATCAGCAGCAGCAGCACCAGCAGAACTAGTTAGTAGCAGCAGCAGTACTGGAACATTTTCTTTTTAATTTTGAGAAAGTCCTTCAAAGTAGTGTGTTTGTGTATGTATGTGTGTGGCTGTGGTATGTGATTTGTGTTTGTGTGTGTATGTGTGTGCGTATGTGTGTGCGTGCGTTGTGTGTGTGCGTGTGCGTGGTGTAAGTTACAGTGTGTGTGCATGTAAGTGTCCAGTGTGTTTGTGTGTGCGTGCGCGTGTGTGCTCGTGCGTGGTGTGGTGTGTGTGAGATGAAATGAATTGTTGCAACCATTGACCATTCCCCCTTTTTTAAAAAACAAACAAACAAACAAAACAAACACCCAAACAAAACAAAAAATCCTAAAAAGAACAGTAAAAAAGGAGTAAAGAGTCCCATAACCTATAAGGTCGTAGGGAGCGAAGGCTGCAGAGACTCACTTCTCTTAGGGCCAGCATATTGAGGGCAGCGCCCATGCTCCGCTCCCTCGCTGGCTTTACCTTCCTGACCCTAAAGAGGGCAGGTAACCCATTTACAGCTGGGTGAGCTGGGGGAACTGTACGAAGCCACGGCGCGCAAACGGTCACCCATCCAACTGGTACCATGCTCGACTCTGCTTCAACTTGTGCAGGGGAAAGCGATTGCTCCGACCACTGAGCTATCCCGTCCCCAAGAAAAGAACAGAGGAGATAGAAAACAAAATGAAGTGAACTAAGCCTTGAGACAAACAACAAGGTTTGGTGGGTGGGTTTTTTTTTTTTAAGCAGACAGTTGACACAGCTGAGAAGGGCAACAGATCTGTTCCACTGCAAGCCACCATGCATCCGAGCCATGTTAACCTGTTCACTTCTATTCCATCCCCCTTCCCCAAACCAATTACTAGACCGAATGTAAATTGTGTGTGTTAGTGTGTGTTGGTGTATTGTGTGCGTGCGTGTGTGTGTAGTGTGTGTGTGTGTGTGTTTGGTGCGTGTATGAGAGTATAGAGAGAAAGAGAGAGAGAATGGGTATGTGAGAGAGAGAGAGAAAGAAGAGGGAGAGAGATGAGAGGAGAGAGAGAGAAGAGAGAGGAGAGAGAGAAAGAGACAAGACAGACAGACAAGAAAAGAGAGAGAGAGAGAGAAGAAGAGAGGAGAGAGAGAGAGAAGAGAGAGAGAGAGAGAGAGTGGTGTGTGGGTGTGTGTGCGCCCACACATCTATGTGTGATCACATGCATGTGTCCAACCATGCAACTCTCTTCTCTCTCTCTCCTCACTCTCTCTCTCTCTCACTCATCTCTCAGTAATGGAAAGTGAACTTAAAATCGATGTGTATTTTGGAGAGGATTTTCCTTCCCCAGATTATCTCCCTCCCTCCACCTCCACATTTTCATTTTTAATTTTTATTTTTAAACCTGAGGGTGCGCTTTGCCCGCTTTGTCAAGAGTCCATGGGCTTGGAAAGTTTTAAGGTTAGAATACTTTGCTGGGTGTGTCTTGTCTGTTCGTGAGTGTGTGTGTGTGTGTGTGGGTGTGTGTAAATCAAGTGTGTTTTGTGTATGTATGTGTGTGGCTGTGTGTGTGTTTGGGTTTGTGTGTGTATCTTTGTAATAGAGATAGAAAGAAAGAGAGAGAGAGAGAGAGAGAGAGAGAGAGAGAGAGAGAGAGAGAAAGAGAGAGAGAGAGAGAGAGCGAGAGAGAGAAATAGAAAGAGAGAGAGTGTGTGTGTTTTTGTGTGTGTGTTTGTGAGTGTTTGTGTATCTTTTGAATAGAGAGAGAATGTGTGTGTGTGTGGTGTGGGTATCTGTGGGTGTATATGGATGTGGATTATGAGTGTGTTTCTGTATGTCAGATATGTACCAGCATGTGTTTCTAAATGCGCAAGCGTAATAACGTGGCGTGGGTAGTGCCGTGTAATAATGCGCCATGCGAAAAGAACGTGTGCGTGTGTATGATGCGTGTGTTTAATGCGCATGCGTAAGGACGTGTGTGTGAGTGTTTGTGTGGCGCGCGCATAAGCGTGTAAGTCTGCATGTGTGTGTGCGCCTATACCTATGTGTAACTAGCATGATGTGCGTGCGCGCAAGTGTATATATCAGTGCATATAATATAATTATTAAATATATATATATATAATATATATATAATATATATATCCCATAAGCGGTGCGCATTTTATTGTATCCTTGAGATTGTAGGCCGCTCACATGCGCTCGCACGCACAGCTAGCGCACGGTCACATCATTTCTGTGTAAGGCCTTTCTACAAGCTTGTCTTTCCACAACACGACAAACGGGCCTTGAAACCTGCTGATGCTGTTATCCGCTGCCTGGTTGTGACAGTGATTGCCTCCCCAGCATACAACATCTACATGGGTACAAAAAAAAAAGCGGCGTGCGCGCATGTAAAGTTCCCATAACCTATAAGGTCGTCAGGGGAGCGAGCGTCAGCGTGGCGCCGTCATATCTCTAGGGCCCGGCGCGAGCGAGAGAGTGAGAGCGGCGCCATCTCCTCTCCCTCGCAATGCTTTAACCTTCCCTGACACCTAAAGAGGCAGGTACCCCATTTGCAGCTGGGTGAGCTGGGGAACTGTATCTGAAGCCAAAGGCGCGGCGCGCAAGACGGTCACACCATCCAACTGGGTAACCACGCTCGACGCTGCTTAACTTGGGCTGGGGAAGGCGATGCTCCGAACCATGAGCTATCGGTCCCCTTACATGGGTGGGATTTTTTTTAAAACCAAACATTTGTTTCAACATTGTCTGTAAATACCGGAGGCATTTCAGAGTGACATCTACGGCCACCATGCTACATTCCTCATCCATCCGGAATTTAAAACCGAAAAAAAAGTAGCATTGCATCCGCCCCCCAGGGCCTCGCATGCAATGTGTGTTAAGGATGAGGTTGCACAACAGCGCGCTGCGCGCGTAGACGCGCACGCGCATGAAAACATAACGCAACCGCATAAACGCACACTGTATAATGTATGCTCAAACACGCGCATGTCCACATCCACGCATACACAAGCAAATGTTTGCGGGCACATACACATATGCGCATACTTGTATCATATATATGCATGCACGCACAAACGCATACATGGATACATCCACATATGATTATACACATGCAAACATATGCGTGCACATATCACAACATGCCACAAACACACACACACACGACGCGCACAAGCACACACACACACACACAAACAGCCACTCACACACACTGACATACACTACACACCCTCACACACACAACACTCAACGACAAACCACACACCATCACATCCACACAACGTCGCAACACTCACACACACACGCTCACACACACACACTCACACACTCACTCACTCACACACTCTCACACAACACTTTCACACACACACACACGGACACACACAACACACACACACACACACACACCAACCCCCCATCCCAACACACACACACAGCACACCACACGCACACACACAACACAAACCACACACCACAAAGCAGAAGTCACACACAACACACACCACAACACGAACCCCACCCCACACCCCCCCCCCCCCACCCCCCCCCACACACACGACGCACACACACATACAAATGATTTACACCATAGGATTTTTACGACAGTTAAAAGCTACTACAGAACTGTACCTACGTCCGAGGAGATTTCATTCTGTCCTGACACTTTCTTTGTCTGAAAACAGTCTATCGTTTTTGTGCTGACGGAGGGGAAGGGGTGGGTTGGGGAGGTGGGGGACTGAGAATTAGGGGGGGGGGGGAGGGGGAAGAGTGGTAGTCAAAATAGGCCATGCCCCTATGTAGAAAGACTTGAATTGTCTGTACCCCAAAGGGGGGGCTTTTTACCGGGGCCCCTTTTTTTTAAAAGGGGCCCCCCTTTTTTTACCCACACCCCCCCCCAAATGTTTTAACGGAACCGCGTAAAAGTTAAAAAAGGGGGGGGAAGTGTTTGTTGGGGTCTTTTTGGGAAATATTTTGTTTTTAAAATGGAGGGGGGGGGGGTGGGGGTGGGGGGGGGGAAAAAGGGGGGGGGGGGTCCTTTTAAATTTTTAGGCCCCCTTTTTTAAAAAAAAAAACCCCCTTTTTTTTAAACTTATAATTCAATTTTTTTGTGTTTTGGAAAAAAATTTTTTAAAACGGAAAAAAAAAAAAAATTTTTTAAAAAAAAAACAAATTTTTTGGGAGTAAAAAATAATGAACAAAAAAGACCTTTTTAAAAAAAAAAAACCAAACCCCCAAACCCCCCCCCCCCAAAGGGGAAGGGGGGGAAAGGGAAGAAAGGGGGGGGTAAGGGGGAAACAAAAAACCCAGACGGGGGAAAAATAAAAAAAAGGGGGAACCCCCCCCAAAAACCCCAGAACCGGGGGGAAAAAAAAGAAAAAAAGGGGGCCGGGGGAAAAAAAAAAAAAAAGAAAAAAAAGGTTTTATTTGGGGGGTTTTAACCCCCCTTTTAAGGCGTTTTTGGGGGGGTTCCGGCCAAAACCCGGGTTTTTATTTTTTTTTTTAAAAAATTTTTTAAAATTTTAAAAAAAATTTTTTTTTTGTTTTTATTTTATTTTTTAAAAAATTTTTTTTTTTTTTAATTTCCCCGAAAAGGGGGGTTAATTTCCGTTAAAGGTCCCGCACCCCACGGACGGGGAAAAATTTTGGGGGAAAAAAATTTTAAACCCTTTTTTTCCCCCGACAAAAGGGGAAAAACCCCCGTGTGTACCCTTTTCCCTGGTTTTTTGGGCCCCCCCCCCAATTTTTCAACCCTTTTTGGGGAAAAAAAAAAAAAAATTAAAAGGCTTTCCCCTTTTAAAGGTGAGGGAGCAGGTAGGTTTTTTTTTCCACCAAAAAAAAAGGGGGACCCCCTCCCCCGTTTTCCCCCCCCAAAAGGGGCCCTTTTAAATTTTTCTGGGGTGGGTTCCCCGGGGGCCGGAAAAAAAATAATTGTCTTGACTTTTTTGGGGGGGAACCCCACCCCCCCAAATGGGTTTGGGTTTTTTTTCCCAAAAAATTTTTTCAAATTTCCTTAAATTTTAAAAAACCCGATGAATTCCCCCCCTTTTTAATTTTTCCCCCCCCCCCCCCCCCCCCCTTTTTTTTTTTTTTTTTTTTAAAAACCCCTTTTTAAAAAAAAAACCCCCCAAAAAATTTTCCCTTTTTTTTTCCCCCCCCCCCCCCCCCCAAAAAAAAAAAAAAAAAAAAACCCCAAAAAAAAAAACCCAAGGGTTTTTTTTTTTAATTTTTTTACAATTTTAAAAAATTTTTTCCTTTCTTTTGAAATTTTTGGGGGTTTGGGGGGGTTTTTAAAAAAGGGGGAGGGCCTACTTTTTTTTAAATTTTTTTTTCCCCCCCCCTTTTTTTTTTTAATTTTGGTTTTTTTTGGGGGGTTTAAAAAATTTAAGGGGGTTTTTTTTTTGGGGGGGTTTGGGGGGGGGGTTTTTAAAAAAAGGGAAAAACCAAAATGCTTTGGGGGAAATTTTGGATTATGGGTTTTGGGGGTTTTTTTTGGTGTGTGTGTGTTTGTGTGTGTTTGTGTGTATTGTGTGGAAATCTTTGGTGTATTGTGTATATTGTGTTTTGTTGGGTGTATTGTGTGTATATGTGTGAGCGTAGTGTTTGATTTATTTTTTAAAATTGATTTATTCTTTTATATCGAGGATAATGAAATAAGCACATGTGCTTTTTTTACATCCAGTCCCCGTGTGTTTGCGGTTTTGCAAAGTCTGTCATCGTTCCCATTGGCACACAATGGCCTACTCTTCCGAAAAGCGGAACAGGATTTAACGTGTGCGCAAGATGTTCTGCGTGCATTCGCACACGGGACCTCGTTTATAGTCTCATCCGAAGGATTGTTTTGTGTGTGTATGCGTGTGGTGTTTTTGTGTATGTGTGTGTGTACGCGTGTGTTTTATGTGTATGTGTGTGTACGCGTGTGTGCGTGCACTCGCGCTGTGTGTGGGGGTGTGTGTACGTGTATGTGTGTTCGTTTGTGTGTTTTGTGTGTTGTGTGCATGTGTAAACTCCAGAGCATCTCAGGCACGTTCAGCACCTGGTGAATCAGATGATTCCCTTCACAAGTGTGCTGCAGCGTTTATCACTATCAACATTCCTTGCCTTCCCCTGTGACCATTCCTTGGCAATCAATCATCTGAATCTGGAGGCCGGTTTTATAAACTTCATTTTGTTTCACTTTCACTGCAAAATTTTATCAGACTTCTAGTAGTAGAGATCTACGTTGGGTTGAAATTCTAAGAAAATGGCTTTTTATGTGACGCGAGGTTCAAGGTAACCAACCATCTACTAACCCTTCCCTCCGAATCACCCACTGCTGGGTTACGGTCGCATACGTAATGCGTACTGCGTACGTGTAACTGGGAAAGAGGGATTCTGTCCCTTTAACTTTAGGGATAGTGTTTAAACATATCATTTTATACCGTCAGTACCGTTTCTGTGGACTATAATCTTTTCATCCCCCCTTTGCCGTTTATCTGACAGTGAATGTGTCAACATCACCGTCACCGATCCCTCAGATTCCGAATTCTTTGGGGCGCCTTCGAAGCTTGTGTCAACCACCTTTCTCCAGTCCTCTCGTCTCTCGGCCGCCCTCAGGGTGTCTGTCTCTCAGCTCCATGTCTGTCCACTCTCGAATGTTGTCCTCCCATCTCTTCCTTTGTCTGCCTCTTCTTCTTCTTCCTCCCCTCACTGTGCCTTGTAGGATTTGTTTTAGCAAGACCAGAGGAGCGTGTGACATGACCAAACCACGTCAGTTTTCGTTGTCTGACGAGAAATTGAAGGTCAGAGTAGGGCCCAATTTCATTGCGGATGCGTCTCTTGACTTCTTCATTCGTGATGTGGTCTTTGTACGAGATGCCTTAGAACGTGTAACACATGTTCGATAAACCCAGCACAAACTGCTAAAAGTTTTGAGAGTAGGCAAATGGCATGTATTCAAGTACAATGTGCATATACTTTCCTTAAAAGCTGTCGCTAAAAAGCTTGAATGTCTGTGGAGTTTCTGCGTAAAGCAATAAAACTTTTACAGTGAAAAATTGTTCCCATTTGAATGCGCTTTCCCAATGGTAAGGTGTTAAAGCTGGAACTGACAGTAAAGATGCCGGTATATATATATATATATATATATATATATATATATATATATATATATATATATATATATATATATATATGTGTGTGTGTGTGTGTGTGTGTTGTGTGTGTGTGGTGTGTGGTGTGTGTGTGTGTAGCAAAGTAAATCGTTTCTGGGTTTTTTTTATTGCTTTCTTATCTCTTTTTTTGCCCAAAGAAACTAGTGGAACAGTCGGTTAGACTTTACAGCAGCACTGTCAGTGGAATCCATGCCATTCTCATCCTTGTAGACAGTGAAAATCCCGAATCAAGGATCATGAGTCTGTGACAAATCATGTAGAAGCTCCTAAAGCTTTGTTGGAGGATCATTTTTTTTCTGAGCAAAAGTGTTTTGGATTACAGCTATCATCATGTGTTGCTAATCATTGTCATTTTTCGGTATGGTTGCACCATGGCTCTTTCTTCAGTTTATCCAACCCATAGTTATGGAATAGGTTGGGTTTTATGCAACAACTGTCAGGCATTTGACTTACTGTGTAGTCCAAAGTGCATGTAAAGCCACAGGTAGGTGTCTTTTGTGTTTCCAAACCACACCAAATGCTCACAGGAATAACAAAAACCACAAAACCCAGTGATTTCTTAATGTCCTGCTTATACATTATTAGCTTTTCATTATTAGCTTTTGCGCCTGGTGGCAGCATTGGTGTGTGGCTCTGTGAAAGTGTGTGATTTTTGAGTGTTTGCTGTTATCGTATGAGGACAATTTTATATCACTGTGTTTGTGTTTTTGTCTGGATTCAAACGGTTAGACCAGTTTTTCTTGAAATTGCCTATTTTGTAAAATATTTCAATTCTAAATTTTTCATCTTGTAAATATTTTGTTGGAAAAATGGCAACATGATGATTTGTGTTTACCTTGATGTATTAATTTTTGCCACCTTTTCTACCTTGACCCTGCTGCAGCGTGACAAACTGCACGTGCTTCACGAACTTAATCCACCACCACCACCACCAACATCCAGCTTTCCTCACTCCACCCCAATGACACACACCACTGTAAATCTGAGAACACTATTGTGTGAAATCGGCCGCAAACAAAACGGACTTGATGAAGCTACAAAGCAACATATTTCAAACCTTGGTATTCACCGCAGAAAAACCAGAAGAGGAACACGTGCAGGCAGACGTCATCCCCTGCAGTGTGCCCGGCCTCCACGTGTCTCCCCCTCGCCTCTGACGAAACTTCCGTAACCACTGTCCCACTCCCTTTCACCCTCCCGTGACATGCTTCCCCCTGTTATTGATTTATCTTCTATGTGTGGAAAAGACTTTTCTTGATTGTAATGTGCTTCATGCTGTGTACAAAGTCTCAGATCCCCTGCCTGACTCAGTTCCTTTACCCCCCTCCCACCTGACTCATCATTAAACTCTTGTCTGTTCTCCCACTGTCTACATATCTGCCATGCCTTCATCTTTCTTCCTCAGATCCTTGTCCTAACTCACCACTTTCTCCTTAAAACCTCTCCGTCTCCTTCAAATATTCTTCACATCTTTTCTGCACAATGTACAATCTGTTTGCCCAGATGGAAAGGCTGATTTCCTTTCCGATTTTATCTCTGAAAAAAACCCTAGTTTTAACTTTTCTCACAGAAACATGGTTAAAACAACAAGGCCTGAACCTGTGTTTAAAACAGCTAACACCACCTGGCTATAAGCTCTTTCCTTCCCCCGACTCTCCCGTGGAGGTGGCATCGCTGTCGTTTACAAGGACCACGCTGCATCCGGCTCTTTCTTCTGCCACTCCCTCCCTTTCTCACCGGAATCTTTCGAAGTCTGTGAACTCACCTCAATCTCCCCGGCCCATTTCTGCCCACCTTCGGCTGCCTCTACCGCCCACCTCCCAGCCGTAAAAACAATTTGACATCTTCCTTTTTCATCAAGAATTTCAATCTCTTTTTGATCACTACAGCCTCTCCCAAGAAACTTATCATTCTTGGCGACTTTAACTTCACTTTGAAACCAGTCTTCTCCTGACGTCAAGCGTCTTTTCTTTATTTGTCTAACCACTCTCTGTCCCAGCTGGTAAAATGAAGCTACACACAGATCGGGTCATATTTTAGATTGGCTCATCACTGATGTTCACTAGATCTCATCAGGTCTGTATCCGTCATAATGAATGCTTTTGGACCTTTCTGCCATTCTTTTCTTTCTCAACTTTGCAAGGCCTAATTAAAAGAAAAGTGCATCACCCGTCGCAATCTCAAGTCCATAGATATCCAAACTTTCTCTACCCAAGCTGCTGAACGCCTACCCAAAATCCCTGACCACACTGACCCGTCTAAACACTACAACACTTTTCTTGGCCAACTGCTCGATGAGCTGCGCCTCCCACCGACCTATTTTCCTAAAGGGGCCCTTTGGCCCAGGGTTTACACCATAAATACCCTGGTCGCAAAACGCAAACGCCGACAACTCGAGCGACAATGGCGTTAAAACAAAAACTAAAAATAAATAAGCAACTCCTTCGAAAACAAATAAACAAAGTCAAAACCTTAATCCATTCAGCAAGACAAAGTATTACTCTGCTCAAGTTCTTGATGCTACGTCCATGAAATCTCTCTTTTCCCTCACCTCAACTCTTCGGGATCCGCAAAGGCAAGCCCTCTACCCACTGTTCACAGCCCTTCCGAATTTCCCTGCTATATTTTCTTCATTCTTCTCTGACAAAGTCCGCAACATTCGCTCCAACTGGATCAGACTTCTTTCCAACCCGCACCTCCTGATCCCCAATTCACTGGCATTCCTCTCATTTTCTTTCATCCAACAAGTGAGAATGAAATCAAGAAAATTCTGAAAGAATTGACAATTAAAATCTTTGTGATCTCGATCCTATACCTGCTTCTCTTCTCACTCAGTGCATTCCACAGCTCATACCCATATCCCCGAAAATAGTAAACTCATCTCTTCTCTCGGGAATTTTCCATCAGATCTCAAAACTGCATGTTTACACCTCTACTCAAAAAGCACGACCTCGCCCCAAACATTCTGAAAAATTTACAGGCCTGTTTCTAACCTACCTTTTATCTCTAAAGTCCTTGAAAAAGTTGTTCTGAAACAACTCAATGCCATCTTCATTCCAACAATCTCCTTCCCCCTTTTCAGTCTGCCTATCGTGCCAACCACAGCACCGAGACCCCCCTAGTCCACACCTTCAACACGATTTTGCACGCTTCTGACTCAGGAAAAATATCCCTTCTCACTTCCTCGACTTGTCTGCAGCCTTTGACACTTTTAGACCACTCAATTCTTCTCTACCGTCTCCAGAACACGTTTGTATTAAAGACACAGCCCTCACCTGGTTCAGTTCATACCTTACAGACCGATTCCACACAGTTACAGTAAATAAGATTCAATCAGCCCCTGCCAAATGGAATGTGGAGGTCCCACAGGGGTCAGTTCTCGGCCTGTTCTTTTCACTCTCTACACTGCCCCACTTTCACTTATAATAAACCGTCATCAATCAGCCATCATTTTTTTTGCGGGACGACCTTCAGATTCTTAGCAGTGAAACCCCCGAAAACCTGCCTTCCCTCTTGACAAATATGTCCTGCTGCCTTCAAGATATCCAAACTGGATGATAGAGAACAATTCAACAAAATGCAGATAAAACCGAAGCCATGCTTATAGGGACCAAACACAAACTCTCTTCCATAACAACAGCTTCAATAGAATTCGGCAATACGTCTGTCCCTCTATCCACCTAGTGAAAAAATCTAGGGGTTTGCTATCGATAAAAACGCTCTCCATGCAAAAATTCATCACCCAAACCTGCCAGTCGTTGCTACTATCAATTACGGGCGCATTAGTGCAGTTCGAAAGTAATCTGTCCATGATGCAACATCCAAACTAGTCACATCTCTCATCTCTCACGTCTGGACTATTGCAATTCCCTTTTGGCTGGTCTGCCAGCATCATCTATCCACCTCTTCAACGTATACAAAACTCTGCAGCTCGATTGTCCTCAGAAAGAAAAAAATCTGAGCACATTATCCTCTCTTGCGATCTCTCCCCTGGCTGCCTGTGCCACAGAGGATTAAACTAATAAGTCGTACCTCTGTTACAAAAGTCTCCACAAAACGGCACCTTCCCACCTCTGTGAATGTCTTCATTTGTACCACTCCTTCTCGTTCCCTCCGCTCTGCTGCAGATTTCCTTGTGCTTAAGAATACCTAGATTCAACCAGTCCACTGTTTGGCCGTCGCTCTTTCTCTGTTTCTGGCCAGTGATCTGGAACGACCTCCCTCTCTCCCTTCGTCAAAAGCCCTACTTATGATGCTTTTAAAACCAGCCTAAAGGCGCATTTATTTCAAACCTAAGATTTCTCTCCTCTTGTTTAATCTCATCTCTGTCCCTGCCCCCAATAACCAACCCCCCCCCCCCCCCCCCCATTTAGCCTGCCCGAGTGTACAACTTTAGTGTTGTGTGTGTGGGGGCTGGGGGGGCGCGCGCGCCCCGTGTGTGTTGCATTTGTATTTGTAAAAAGACTGTTGATTGTGCCGTGTGTGTGTGTTACATTTGAATTTTTGAATTAATCTATTAATCATAACTGGCTGCATGCGAAAGAATAGGATGAATGAGAGCGCTTTGATTTGTTTTTTTTTGCAAGATTTAGCGCTGTATAAATTCCATGTATTATTATTATTATTATTATACACGAACACAAATAATATTAAAGCGCAGATGAGTCTGTAGATAAGCTGACCTAGGAAACCAGAAATGTACCTACCACATGCCCACTTAGCGCCATCAAGATCTGAACACAAGACTCGTGACTTGAGGCTCATTTGGGGATTAAAACCCATTACCATTACGCTCATCTCTTCAGTTCCGCTTGCAGAAAGTGTCGCGTCCCGTATTCGATCTCTCTAATAAATACAGACGGCTGAAGTCAGCAAAAAAGAAACTGTTCAAAAGTATGTGCGCATTTTTCCCAAAACATGAAGAGTTTATGGAGTAAGAAAACGTAAAAATAAAATGGGCTGTAAAAGAATTTTCTTTGCAGTACAAAACAAGTCCTGAAGTGACATCATTCATTGTTTTGGCATCACTATAGTCCCTGAATGGTTAGTTTGAATGGTCAGTTTCCACTAAAGAAAACAGCAAAGAACTTTTTTTTTATAGAAAAGGTTTTGATTTACTGAGAATTCCTTTTTTATACAAACACGAACAGGTTGTGGTATGTCAAAGTAAATCTAAACTTTTCCTTGAAGGAGTGCTTCCGGGTCAGCCAAGTTGGCAGCCATTCACTTGAGGTTTTCAATAGGTAGACAGGCGAAAACTGATATTGGACACTGGAAATAGAGTGGAAGAAACATGGCCTCCTCCCCTCCCCCCCCCCCCCCCCAGCGCGCCAAAAGGGGGACCAAGTCTGACAAGTTGTTTTACTAGCATTGTCGGGTGGACCTCTTCAGATTGTAATGTAAATCACGCTTTAAACGAGAAAACGGTTTTAAGCGTGGGTCTAGCGAATCAAGTGGAACTTCAGAGAGTTGGGTTAGAAGACCAGTGCGTGTTATGGTGTGTGTTTTGTACGGAAGATGTATGTTGATACTTAACGTGTACAATATATTTGGGGCGGTCGCGTCGGGGTTTTTTTCATTGATTTTTGGTTTTTGGAAAAAATTGTCAATCATTCGGAATAGTCCATTTATATCTGCACCACATTGATTTAAAATAGCGTTTATCAGACCCCACAGCTAGCTGCTGTGCCTAAAGAAACCCTGGGCCATGCTGGGTGTGTATGTGATCCCATATCTCACTAAACATCGATTGAAAGGAAATTTAACATGTATACTTAAGCTTCATTATACAGGCCATATACAAAGAAAAGAATAAAGTTATGTTAGGTCTGTAGATAACTTCAACTAGGTTAGGTCGTAGATAACTTCAAATAGGTTAGGTCTGTAGCCAAGTTCAACTAGGTTTTGGTCTGTAGCTAAGTTCAAACTAGGTAGGTCTGTAGCTAAGTTCAGCTAGGTTAGGGCTGTAGATAGTTCAGTTTTTGGTCTGTAGATAAGTTCAGCTTTGGGTTAGGTCTATAGATAAGTTCAGCTAGGTTAGGTCTGTAGATAAGTTCAGTTATGTCTGTAGATAAGTTCAGCTAGGTTTAGGTTTTGCAGATAAATTCAACTAGGCTAGGTCTGTAGATATTCAATAGGGCAATTATAGCAGTACCCTTCTTTTTTTTACCAGGTTCCGTTAAGATTTAAAACCCACGACTCTTTGAGTTGAAGGACTGGTAAGAACAAAAACTCATTCTCAAATCCACTCAGATGTTTAGTTCCATCAGTCGTGCTGAGCAAGTATTGGACCATTCCAGCACGCGGTAAACTAAAAGACTGGCAGAGGTCAAAGGATGGACAGTATCAGAGGTCTGTGAACATTTGATGATAGTAGTTAGTGAAGAGAAACAGAGTGTTCGCGGTCACTGTAGTTGGTACAATGAAATCCACAGTGATCGGGTTTTCCCCTGTCTAAATAATACACACGTCTTTTTGTTTAGAAACGGCCCCAGAAACCCTTTGGTAAAATATGACTTATTAGGTAAAAGCTGACTTAATCACCTGAAAATATTTTCTTTACTGAAAGAGGTTTTTTTTTTTGGGTTTTGTTTCTCTCCTCACATCGAAGAAATTTTAAGTTTGTTTTCTTTAGTGAGCACTTCTGAGTCCATGAAGTTGACTTTGACCACCTTTTGAATGGCCGGCTGGTGTTGCTGAAGCGAATACTGCGGTTTGCTGAAAATAAAAAACCCATAAATATTTCTTCTTCTTCTTCTTCTTGCTGATCTTGTTCTGCCTGTCCTGTCAAAAAAACAAGTAAAGTTTGACAGGCTGTTTTACTGTCAGGGAAGTTTGCGTGCTGATTTAAATGGCATCGACAATGGAAACTTTTGAACTGTGTGTGTGTGATAGATAAATAAAGAAATAAAGAGAAACTATAGAAGGATGTGAAGCGGTCAGTGTTTATAACACGTGTGCTTTATACAACGGCTATATTTCATAACTTTTGGATGCTTTGGGGAAGGGAGAGGGGAGTGTCTCTTTCATTCATTTTCCCCCAGTCTTATACAACGGCTATATTTCACAACTTTTGGATACTTTGAGGGAAGGGGCACGCGTCTCTTGCATTCATTTTTTTTCTAGTCATGAAAAATAGGCTGTGGTCTTTAATATCACATGTGCCATGGCATCCATTCATCAGACGCTATCCGCATAGCCCAGTGCGATTAATATACCATGGATGCATGCTGGGGATTTTGGGCTCTTTTCACCTTCATATTATCCCGCAGTCCGTGGACAGCACCAATGAAGTTTTTTGCAACCATCTTCCTCCACTCCCGCGTTCCTCTGCTTTCCGTAGCAAATCGTTCTACTCAAGGCCAGTCAGTCCACTCTCTGATGTTGTCTTCCCATCGTTTTCTCTGTCTGCCTCTTCGTCTTTGCTTCGCACAGCTGGCTGAATGCTGAAATAAACTGCAAAGTGGCAACCGTGAATACCTAATCGTCTCTATGCAACCTTATTCAAAGAAAAGAACGCTACTGTGGTACAATGGCAGACACGTTGATTCGGGAGATGGGAAGAAGCGCCCACCTTCACTGACCAAGTTGTAACAAGACTTTAGCCTGTGACCGGTTGACTGAAGGACTAGTAGGATTTAAAACTCTTTGCCCGTCCCACTCAGCTCAGGTCGTCAGTTGTGATGTATCAGTGTTTGACCATTGTGAGAAAAGGGAAAAAGTGTCCCATAACCTATGTGGTCGTTGGGGAGCGAGGTGTCAGAGACCTCATCTTCTCCAGGGGCCAGCATATTGAAGGACGGCGCTCATCTCCTCTCCCTTCGCTGCTTTACCTTCCCTGTCCCTAAAGAGGGCAGGTATCTATTTACAGCTGGGTGAACTGGGGAACTATACTTGAAACCAAGGCGCGCAAACGGTCACCCGTTTACTTGGTAACCACGTTCATAGCTGCTTAACCTTAGCTGGGGGAAGGCGAGTGTTCTGACCACTGAGCTATCACGTCCTTTTGTGGTACAAAGTAAAAGAATTGGACTGGTGATATGTAATAATAAATTATTGTTATTAGGTATATTTCTTGAACGCTCTCCTTCCCCTTTATAGGGTAGCACAAAGAGCTTTACCACACACCACCACACCCACACACCCCACACACACAATTTTTTAATTATTTTTATATATTTTATATATATTTTTTATATTTATTATATATTTTATTTTATTTTA
>CM054155.1:35874471-35877708 GCA_028751875.1 Rapana venosa | reverse complement strand
CTAACCCCTCACATTTAAAAATCACACACTACACATAACAGGGTTTGCACACACTAAACAGCATGAATGTGAAGAAAACACACTCACTCAGACACATTTTTTTATTATTTATGTTTAATGTATTAAATGATTAATATTTTTGAATTATTATGTTATATAGTTATTGAATGTTTATTTACATAGTTATGATTTATTTATTTCCGCAATCGTTTATCTATTCGTTTATCTATTTATTTGCTTTTTGAAAATTAATTTACTGTTTATTGATCAATACCTCTTCAACTACCAGTTGATTTATCTGCATTAAATTTATTCTGCTGTCCAAGAGGAGAGCGCATGGCCACAAGAGCATCTCCACCCCCTTTTTATTATATTCTTGTCTACAACTGTATTTTTCCCTATCAGAGTTTCTTTTCTACAGAGTCTTGCCAGGGACAACGATATTGTTATGCGGGTTTTTTGTAAGTGCACATAATAATTTAGTGTGACAAACAAAACCTCGGAACTTGAAAACACACAGTAGATACCATGACATCAGACTAGAAAACATACATTCGATATGACATCAAATCTACAAAACACACACTGGGCATCACCACATCAGACTTGAAAAAACACAATAGACATCATGACATTAGACAAGAAAACACACAATAGACATTATGACATTAGACAAGAAAACACACAATAGACATCATGACCTCAGACTAGAAACCACACAATAGACATCATGACATCAGACTACATAACACACAATAGCGACATAATATCAGACTACGAAACACACGATAGACATCACGACAACGACTAGAAAGCACACACTAGACAATACGACAGCTAGAAAACAGTTCCAGCCAACAGGATGGCAAACAGCAGTGTAACAGACATCTTCATAGCAGAAAAGGAAATCATTAGAACCTTGATCCTGCCTAGGTCTGTTTCTGTCATTTTCTATACCCTTGCCAGAGATGCCTCCTTTGCCTGCACACACAAACACATATACCCACACTCACACACACACACACACACACACACACGCACGCAAGCACGCACGCACGCACGCACACACACACACACACCACACACACACACACACACACACACACACACACACACATACACATACACATATACACAAGGTTGTACGTACTTTAGATACGATAACATCAAAGAAGAAAACACACCTAGTCAGATAAACGTTTATTTAATTATTATTTTTGTTTAATGAATTGAATAATTGATATATTGATTTATTATGTTATCTTGTTTTTGTATGTTCATTGATGTAGTTTATGATTTAGTTATTTCCTCAATCGTTTCCTATATATTTATCTAGTTATATACTTGTATATGCATTTATTTATATTTTTTTTTAATATAACCCATTCAAGTAATGGTATATTTATCTCTCGTTAGACTTTGTCTGCTGTTCAAGAGGAGAGCCATGGTCACAAGAACATCTCCACCCCTTTTTATTATATTGTAGTCTACATCTGTATTTTTTTTCCTATCAGAGTTTCTTTTCTACAGAATCTTGCACGGACAACGATATTGTTCTGTGGTTGTTGTTTTTTGTACGTGCGCATAATGATTTTGTTTAACACACGTGACCCCAGAGCTAGAAAACACACAGTAGATTCCATGACATCAGACTATAAAAACACTCATAGATATCATGACACCAGACAAGAAAACACACATTGGGCATCACCACACATCAGACTAGAAAACACACACAAGACATCAAACAAGAAAAACATACAATAGACATCATGACCTTAGACTAGAAAACACACAATAAATGACATGATATCAGCCTACAAAACACTCAATAGACATCACGACAACCAACTTGCAAACACACACTAGACAATACGTCAGCTAGAAAACATTCACAGCCCACAGGATGGTAAATAGCAGTGTAACAGTCATCTTCAGAGCAGGACAATAAATTATTATGAGAACCTTGATCCTGCCAAAGACTGTTTCTGTCATTTTCCATATCCTTGCCAGGATGCCTCCTTTGCTTGCACACACACACCACACACAACACACACACACACACACACACACACACACACCCACACACACACACACACACACACACACACACACACACACACACACACACACACTCATACACACACTCATACATACACACACATACACATACACAGGGTTGTGCACACACTAAACAGCATGACATCGTGAAGAAAACACACTCACTCAGATCAACATTTATTTATTATTTATGTTTAATGTATTAAATGATTAATATTTTGAATTATTATGTTATATAGTTATTGAATGTTTATTTACATAGTTATGATTTATTTATTTCCGCAATCGTTTATCTATTCGTTTATCTATTTATTTGCTTTTTGAAAATTAATTTACTGATTTATTGATCAATACCTCTTCAACTACCAGTTGATTTATCTGCATTAAATTTATTCTGCTGTCCAAGAGGAGAGCGCATGGCCACAAGAGCATCTCCACCCCCTTTTTTATTATATCTTGTCTACAATTGTATTTTTCCCTATCAGAGTTCTTTTCTACAGAGTCTTGCCAGGGACAACGATATGTTATGCGGGTTTTTTGTAAGTGCACAAAATAATTTAGTGTGACAAACAAAACCTCGGAACTTGAAAACAACAGTAGATACCATGACATCAGACTAGAAACATACATTCGATTACATCAAATCTACAAAACACACATGGGCATCACCACATCAGACTTGAAAAAACACAATAGACATCATGACATTAGACAAGAAAACACACAATAGACATCATGACCTCAGACAAGAAACACACAATAGACATCATGACCTCAGACTAAAACACACAATAGACATCATGACTCAGACTAGAAACACACAATAGACATCATGACCTCAGACTAGAAAACACACAATAGACATCATGACCTCAGACTAGAAAACACACAATAGACATCATGACCTCAGACTAGAAAACACACAATAGACATCATGACCTCAGACTAGAAAACACACAATAGACATCATGACCTCAGACTAGAAAACACACAATAGACATCATGACCTCAGACAGGAAAACACACAATAGACATCATGACATCAGACTACATAACACACAATAGCGACATGATATCAGACTACGAAACACACGATAGACATCACGACAACGACTAGAAAGCCCACACTAGACAATACGACAGCTAGAAAACAGTTCCAGCCAACAGGATGGCAAA
>CM054155.1:35779471-35869471 GCA_028751875.1 Rapana venosa | reverse complement strand
GAATTTTGCCAAAGACAACTCTTTTGTAGCCATGGGTTCTTTTACGTGCCATTAATAATTTTGTTGTAAAACACAGGACCTTGGTTTATAGTCTCATTCAAAAGATTGACACTCATGCCACCACTCATGGTCTAATAAACGGGTGAACAGTGTTTGGCCCAAACGGGAATCAAACCACCGGACACATTCGACCTGGACTTTTCACGTTATAGCCAGGCACGTTACCTCAAGGCTACCGATCCACATGACATCAAACTAGCAGACACGAAATAGACATCACAACATCAGACTAGAAAACACACTAGACATCACGACATCAGACTAGAAAACACACACTAGACATCATGACATGAGATTAGAAAACACAAAATAGACATCACAATATCAGACTAGAAAAACACACACTAGACATCACGACATCAGACAAGAACACACACAACAGTTGACATGACATCAGACTATAAAACACACTAGACCATACGACAGCTAGAATACAGTCCCAAACAACAGGATGGCAAACTGCAGTGTAACAAACATCTTCAGAGAAGGACAATCATTACCCTTATGAGAACCTTCAATCTCCCAAGAACCATTTATGGCATCTTCCATATCCTTGCGAGAGATACCTCCTTTGCCTGCACACACAAACACACACACACACACACACAAACACACACACACACACACTCACGCACGCACATACGCACGCACGCACACATACGCACGCACAGAAACAGACACACATTTCACAGGGTTTGTGTGTGAGTATATATATACATATATATATATATAGAGAGAGAGAAGAGAGAAGGAGAGAGGGAGAGAGAGAGAGAGAGAGAGAGAGAGAGAGAGGAGAGAGAGAGAGAGAGAGAGAGAGAGAGAGAGAGAGAGAGAGAGAGAGGAGAGAGAGGAGAGAGAGAGAGAGAGAGAGAGAGAGAGTACTTACAGTCAAAGGAGACGGCTGTTTGGAGAACACCCCATGTTGTCCACTTCTGACAGGTATACTCATATTTTCCATTACAAACTACAGTCACCTTTTTCACATGCCAAGCAAAATCTCTGCCAGTACGTGGACGTTTTAAGCCATGCTCCTAGGGACCAAACACAAACTCTCTTCCACTTGTCACTTCTCTCATTCTTTCACGTCTGGACTATTGCAATTCTCTTTTGTCTGGTCTGCCAGCATCATCTATCCACTCCCTTCAACGTATACAAAACTCCACAGCTTGACAAGTTCTCAGAAAGAAAAAAATCGGAACACATTACCCCCCACTTGCAATCTCTCCACTGGCTGCCTGTGCCACAGAGAGTATATTATAAGATCAGTACCCTCTCTTACAAATTTCTCCACAAAACTGCACCCTCCCACCTCTGTGAATATCTTAACCTGTACACTCTTTCACTTTCCCTACGCTTTGCTGCAGATACCTTGTACCTACGAATACCTAGATTCAACCAATCTACCGATGGCCGCCGCTCTTTCTCTATTTCGGGTCCATCGACCTGGAATGAGCTCCCTCTCTCTCTTCACCAGAAGCCTAGCTATGACACTTTAAAATCCAGCCTCAAGACATATTTATTTCAAACCTAAGATTTCCCCCCTCCTGTTTCACATCAGAACTATCCCACCCTTCACTAACCCATGTCCTATCACCCTGCTAAAGTATATGACCTGTGTGTGTGTATGCTTTTGAAGAACATTCCACTATTGCAAATTTATTTCATAGATTTGGTCTGCAGCATACCATGTTTTGTAATATCTGTTTGAACTATTGATTATTTGTCATTGGTTGCATGAATGTGTAAGATTAAGTTGAATACATGCCCTTTGATTTGTCTTTGCAAGATAAAGTGCTATATAAGTTCCATTTATTATATATATATATATATATATATATATATATGCATCAGGTCATAAGCCTATAAAACACACAATAGATATCAGAACATAATGCTGTAAAACACACAATAGACAATGTGACAATTACAATAATAATAATAATAATAATAATAATAATAATACATGGAATTTATACAGCGCTAAATCTTGCAAAAAAACCCAAATCAAAGCGCTATCATTCATCCTATTCTTTCGCATGCAGCCAGTTACGATTAATAGATTTTTACAAATTCAAATGTAAACACACACACGCGCACAATTAACAGTTTTTTACAAATACAAATGTAAACACACACGCGCGCGCGCGCCCACACACACCACACACAAAAGTTGTACACTCGGGCAGGCTAATGGGGGGGGGGGGGGAGTTGGTTATTGAGGGCAGGGACAGAGATGAGATGAAACAAGAGGAGAGAATCTTAGGTTTGAAATAAATGCGTCTTTAGGCTGGATTTAAAAGCATCATAAGTAGGCTTTTGACGAAGGGAGAGAGGGAGGTCGTTCCAGATCACTGGACCAGAAACAGAGAAAGAGCGACGGCCAACAGTGGACTGGTTGAATCTAGGTATTCTTAAGCACAAGGTATCTGCAGCAGAGCGGAGGGAACGAGAAGGAGTGTACAAATGAAGACATTCACAGAGGTAGGAAGGTGCCGTTTTGTGGAGACTTTTGTAACAGAGGGTACAGATCTTATAGTTTATCCTCTGTGGCACAGGCAGCCAGTGGAGAGATCGCAAGAGAGGAGTAATGTGCTCAGATTTTTTCTTTCTGAGGACTAGTCGAGCTGCAGAGTTTTGTATACGTTGAAGAGGGTGGATAGATGATGCTGGCAGACCAGCCAGAAGGGAATTGCAATAGTCCAGACGTGAGAGAATGAGAGATGTGACTAGTTGGATGTTGCATCAGTGGACAGATACTTTCGAACTGCACTAATGCGCCGTAATTGATAGTAGCACGACTGGCAGGTTTGGGTGATGAATTTTTGCATGGAGAGCGTGTTATCGATAGCTACCCTAGATATTTCACTAGAGTGGATTAGAGGGACAGACGTATTGCCGAATTCTATTGAAGCTGTTGTTATGGAAGAGAGTTTGTGTTTGGTCCCTATAAGCATGGCTTCGGTTTTATCTGCATTTAGTTGTAACTTGTTCTCTATCATCCAGTTTTGGATATCTTGAAGGCAGCAGGACATATTTGTCAAGAGGGAAGGCAGGTTTTCGGGAGTTTCACTGCTAAGAATCTGAGAGTCGTCTGCATAAAAATGATGGCTGATTTGATGACGGTTTATTATATGTGAAAGTGGGGCAGTGTAGAGAGTGAAAAGAACAGGGCCGAGA
This sequence comes from Rapana venosa, assembly GCA_028751875.1. NCBI lineage: Eukaryota > Metazoa > Mollusca > Gastropoda > Neogastropoda > Muricidae > Rapana > Rapana venosa. The sequence goes on along the minus strand of CM054155.1, from coordinate 35,866,234 downwards.
ACTGACCCCTGTGGGACTCCACATTCCAGTTTGGCAGGTGCTGATTGAATCTTATTTACTGTAACTGTGTGGAATCGGTCTGTAAGGTATGAACTGAACCAGGTGAGGGCTGTGTCTTTAATACCAAACGTGTTCTGGAGACGGTAGAGAAGAATTGAGTGGTCTATAGTGTCAAAGGCTGCAGACAAGTCGAGGAGAGTGAGAAGGGATATTTTTCCTGAGTCAGAAGCGTGCAAAAGCGTGTTGAAGGTGTGGACTAGGGTGGTCTCGGTGCTGTGGTTGGCACGATAGGCAGACTGAAAAGGGGGAAGGAGATTGTTGGAATGAAGATGGCTATTGAGTTGTTTCAGAACAACTTTTTCAAGGACTTTAGAGATAAAAGGTAGGTTAGAAACAGGCCTGTAATTCTTCAGAATGTTAGGGTCGAGGTCGTGCTTTTTGAGTAGAGGTGTAACTATAGCAGTTTTGAGATCTGATGGAAAAATTCCTGAGAGAAGAGATGAGTTTACTATTTTCGTGATAGTGGGTATGAGCTGTGGAATGCACTGAGTGAGAAGAGAAGCAGGTATAGGATCGAGATCACATGATTTTATTGTCATTTCTTTCAGAATTGTCTTGATTTCATTCTCACTTGTTGGATGAAAGAAAATGAGAGGAATGCCAGTGAATTGGGGATCAGGAGGTGCGGGTTGGAAAGAAGTCTGATCCAGTCTGGAGCGAATGTTGCGGACTTTGTCAGAGAAGAATGAAGAAAATATAGCAGGAAGTTCGGAAGGGCTGTGAACAGTGGGTAGAGGGCTTGCCTTTGCGGATCCCAGAAGAGTTGAGGTGAGGGAAAAGAGAGATTTCATGGACGTAGCATCAAGAACTTGAGCAGAGTAATACTTTGTCTTTGCTGAATGGATTAAGGTTTTGACTTTGTTGATTTGTTTTCGAAGGAGTTGCTTATTTATTTCAGTTTTTGTTTTACGCCATTGTCGCTCGAGTTGTCGGCGTTTGCGTTTTGCGACCAGGATATCATGGGTGTACCATGGGGCGCAAGGCCTATCAGGAAGAATGAGGTCGGTGGGAGGCGCATGCTCATCGAGCAGTTGGCCAAGAACAGTGTTGTAGTGTTTAGACGGGTCAGTGTGGTCAGGGATTTGTGATAGGCGTTCAGCAGCTTGGGTAGAGAAAGTTTGGATATCTATGGACTTGAGATTGCGACGGGTGATGCACTTTTTCTTTTTAATAGGCCTTGCAATGTTGAGAAAGAAAAGAATGGCAGAATGGTCAGAAAGCAGTTCATTAGTGACGGATACAGACCTGATGAGATCTAGTGAAACATCAGTGATGAGCCAATCTAAAATATGACCCGATCTGTGTGTAGCTTCATTTACCAGCTGGGACAGAGAGTGGTTAGACAAATAAAGAGAAAGACGCTTGACGTCAGGAGAAGACTGGTTGTCAAAGTGGAAGTTAAAGTCGCCAAGAATGATAAGTTTCTTGGGAGAGAGGCTGTAGTGATCAAGGAGAGATTGGAATTCTTGATGAAAAAGGGAAGATGTCAGATTGTTTTTACGGCTGGGAGGTGGGCGGTAAAGGCAGCAGAAGGTGACAGAATGGCCGGGTAGATTGAGGTTGAGTTCACAGACTTCGAAAGATTCGGTGAGAAAGGGAGGGAGTGGCAGAAAGAAAGAGCCGGATGCAGCGTGTCCTTGTAAACGACAGCGATGCCACCTCCACGGGAGAGTCGGGGGAAGGAAAGAGTCTTATAGCCAGGTGGTGTTAGCTGTTTTATCATAGGTTCATGGCCTTGTTGTTTTAACCATGTTTCTGTGAGAAAAGTTAAATCTAGGTTTTTTTCAGAGATAAAATCGGAAAGGAAATCAGCCTTTCCATCTGGGCAAACAGATTGTACATTGTGCAGACAGATGTGAAGAATATTTGAAGGAGACGGAGAGGTTGAAGGAGAAAGTGGTGAGTTAGGACAAGGATCTGAGGAAGAAGATGAAGGCGATGGCAGATAAGTAGACAGTGGGAGAACAGACAAGAGTTTACATGATGAGTCAGGTGTGGAGGGTGGTAAAGGAACTGAGTCAGGCAGGGGATCTGAAACTTTGTACACAGCATGAAGCACATTACAATCAAGAAAAGTCTTTTCACACATAGAAGATAAATCAATAACAGGGGGAAGCATGTCACGGGGAGATGAGGCAGTGTGGACAGTGGTTACGGAAGTTACGTCAGAGGCGAGGGGGGAGACACGTGGAGGCCGGGCACACTGCAGGCGATGACGTCTGCCTGCACGTGTTCCTCTTCTGGTTTTTCTGCGATGAATACCAAGGTTTGAAATATGTTGCTTTGTAGCTTCATCAAGTCCGTTTTGTTTGCGGCCGATTTCACACAATAGTGTTCTCAGATTTACAGTGGTGTGTGTCATTGGGGTGGAGTGAGGAAAGCTGGATGTTGGCGGTGGTGGTGGTGGTGGTGGATTAAGTTCGTGAAGCACGTGCAGTTTGTCACGCTGCAGCAGGGTCAAGGTAGAAAAGGTGGCAAAAGTTAATACAGCAAGGTAAACAAGGTAAACACAAATCATCATGTTGCCATTTTTCCAACAAAATATTTAGAAGATGAAAAATTTAGAATTGAAATATTTTACAAAATAGGCAATTTCAAGAAAAACTGGTCTAACCGTTTGAATCCAGACAAAAACACAAACACAGTGATATAAAATTGTCCTCATACGATAACAGCAAACAATCAAAAATCACACACTTTCACAGAGCCACACACCAATGCTGCCACCAGGCGCAAAAGCTAATAACCACAATCCAAGCTAGCAGTATTGCAAACAGCAGTGTAATATACACCATCAGAGCAGGACAACAATTACCATAATCTGAACTAGGATCCTGCGAAGGAACGTTACTGTCATTCTTCATATCCTTTGTCAGAGATACCCCTTTTGCCTGCCCCAAAACCCCAACACACACACACACACCCACCACACACCACACACCACAACACACACACACACACAAAAATAACCACCACGACTTTACATCACACCCCCCTTGGGGTGTATCACAGTTTTTGATTAAACCATTGATGTGGGGGCAACACAATTTTAGAGGTGTATGCAGTGGCTTTTCCCTCATGGAATTCCACTTTACGTTAGTCTTTAGTGATGGGCATGCCCCTTCTCTAGGGGGGCCTGATTGCCATCCTTATGTGCTGCGCCCGGGGGGTAGTTGGCCTTTGGAAAACATCCCCAATGTACGTCCTTTGCCCACTTGGGCCAAGAGAGGGGGGATGTATGGGGGAAGGATCCCCATAAATAAAATTTTCTCCCCAAATTTCCAAAACAGCAGCTGCACCCCGCTGCTTTTTTGGGAAAAAACGACAGCTAACGTCGTAACGGGGTTGAGCATACACTACATGCATGACTCAAGAAAAAAACAACTACTCAGTCAAGTTGTTTATTATTTATTTTAATGTATTGATTAATTATATATGAATTTCAGTTAAATAGATATGGAATTTTTTTATGTAGTTATGATTTATTTACTTATTTTCAATCATTTATTATTTATTTATTTTTTTTATTTTTATTTTTTACGTTTTATTTTTTAAATACACTTTAAGTAACGGTGATTTATTAGGCAAAATTTGGTCTGCTGCCCCAGGGGAGAGCCAGGGCCCACAAGAGCATCTCCCCCCCCTTTTTTTTATTTTGTCTACAAACTATTTGTTTCCCTATCGAGTTTCTTTTCTACGGTTTTTCCGGGGGCAACGATATTGTTCTGTGGGTTTTTTTTGTTTATGAAATAATAATTTTGTGAAAACACACGGGACCTAGAATAAAAACCACAGTAGATACCATGACATCAGACTAGAAAACATACATTAGATATGACATCAAACTACAAAACACACAGACAACATCATAACATCAGACTTGAAAACACAATCAAGACATCATGGCCTCAGACTAGAAAACACACAATAGATGACATGATATCAGACTACAAAACGCACAATAACAACGTGATATCAGACTACAAAACGCAAACAGCATATGCAATGACTAGACAGCACACACTAACAATTTGACAGCTGAAAACACCCCCAGCATCACGATGGAAAAACCCTGTGTAACAGAATCTTCATAAAAAGGACAAAAAATTTCTTTGTAATTGATCCTGCCTAGGACTTTTTTCTGTCCTTTTCCATCCCCTTGCCGGTGCCTTTTTGCCTGCAAAAAGAAACAACTACCCGCACACACACAACAAAACACACACACAAAACAACACAACAACAACACACAAAACAATACACCCCAAACAACCCCACAACACACACCGCACACATCAGGGTGCTGCACACACTAGACAGCATGACATCAAACTAGAAACAAACTAATTAAAAAATTTTTTTCTTTCGTCTTTTTTTTTTTTCCTTTCCCATTTCATATTTAATTTAGTTTTTTTATTTTTTTTTTTTGTTTATGTCTATTCATACATGTTGATTTAGACACACCCCTTTATCCCAAAAGTACCTATTATTACCACGGATCTCCTCTTTTTCTCTCCCTACACGCACCCCCCCCCAAAACATACACAGTGTGTTGTATATATATTATATATATATTATATAATATATATTATATATATAAATTAATTAAATATACATATAACTAATCACGTAAAGGTTTTACTTTAAAAATTTTTGTTGGCAATGACATTAGAATTGCTGGGTCATTAAAAACTTCTTGATAGGGCATACTTTTTATGAATATCTAAACCTCTTTTTTATACATCCCAAAAGAATTGGGAAATCAAACAGAAAAGGGTTTGGACTGAAAGGGGAATGTAAAAAAAACATGTTAAATTTTTGAATATTTAGTTTCCACTTTTTAATCTCATTTTATGTATTAGAATTTCAAATTTTGGGGGGCAAGGAAACTGCTGATAATGTTTTTCTAAAAATCTTTGAATGTGTCATTTCTTAATTAGAATTAATTTCATAAGAAAAAAATGCAAGATTAAAAGCAAACATTCAGTACTGTATTCAGGGGGAACCCTTTTTTCCCAAAAAATCAACCAGCTCATTCAAATAAACCCCACAATGAGAGGAGATCCGCAAAACGTTTCCCAATGCCTTGTTCAATAGAATGTATCGGGTTTTTATCTCAAATACATTATCTTTTTTTTTTTCCAGCCATGTTTTTAAATGCATAAATACTCCCCCTTTGAGTCAACGAAAAAAAAATTTGGCAAACATAAAAACGTATCTAAAAAAAAATTAAAAGCCTAAGATTTGAAAAAAAATTAAGAAGAAAAAATAGAAATTTTTGCCCCGAATGAAATATTTTTGAATTTTTTAAAAATCGGAATCACTATGCAGCCCATTTTTCTTTTTCACAGCCCGTCAGTATACACTTTTAAGTCTTAGAAAATTACTTCTAAGTGACTTTTACACAACGTGAGAAGATTTTGATCTTCATTTTCCTTTTTTTCCGTAAAGTCGATGTCAAATTTAGTGAAATATTTTTCCCAAGGAGAACTGAGGAACAATCTGTAATTTTTAAATTGTTGAAAATTTGATTCTTTTCTTTCATAATTGTGTCTGAAAAATTTTAAATTGGCTGCAGAAAAAATTTTGCGTGTCTTTGGGAAAATCAGTGTCTTGATTCATAAATTTTTCCCTCTTTTACTAAATTTTGGGAAATAGAGAGACGTTGAACCATTATTTTGAACTGCCAGTTTTCGTTACAAGAGATGTATTGAGATTTTTTAAAGTATTAGCTGTATTTGCTGAGCCGGTACACCACACTATTTACTGCTATACTGTTTTAGACTTTGAAAATTTTTGTAAGTGATCATCTCAGCGAAAAAAAAACTTCTTGTTCGTATATTAATTTTGAACATCCAAAGGACACACCCAGTGTATCAGAGAGTAGTGTCTTGACCCCATGCCTGAAAAACTTATTATCTTCAGAAAATTAAGTCTTTTCCTAATTTCAGTTATATTTGGTTGTGGCTTTTCCCCCAGTTAACTTCTATTTAAAAATCACCTAAAAATTTACATCTTGTTTGTTTTGGAAGCACCTTTCTTTCAAATTTTTCAGGATTGGAAATTTTTTTAATGGGTTGTCACCGATATTACAAAGCAGAGACTTTTTTTTTTGCTGATAATTGTAATCTGTTTTCTTTCAATATATACAGAATTTTCAAAATTTTTCCTGATTTTTTTTAAAACTAATTATCCATGTCTTTTTCGTGTTTTTCCTAACTGACGTTTTTACCCAAATAGAAATATCATGTACTGGCAACTGATATTAGTAAAAAAAAAGAGTAGGAAATATGTAAAAAGAAAAAAAAAAAAAGATAAGTGCAAGTATGCCCCTGTGGTATACCCAAGTCGATAGTTTCAAGGATGAGTACACTGAACCTAATTTAGGAAAAATGATCTATCGACAAAAAATTTGGAGTATTTTTAAATATGCCTTAAATCCCAATGTTTTTTTTCATTTAGTAGGAATTGTCATGACAAACCTTATCAAGGTTCTTCAAATCAAAAAATGTGGTTAACACTTTTTTGTTTGGAAAATTTGCTTTTTAATTTGATGTGTTACTTTAACTAAGTGGTCAAAAGTACTCTTCCCTTTCGATACCGGCCCTGATTTGTTGGGATCACATTTTCTTTTCACAAAAAATGAAAAATACGTTATGTATAGTTTTTTTCCCCATTACTTTCCCCCACATGAGAAGTAAGAGCAATCGGCCTGTACTTATATCGATGACCGCGTTTCCCTTTTTTTAGGATTGGGGACTCAATCGAGCCTTTTTTTGAGGAAGAGTCCCATTTATTCAAAGTTCGGAAAAAATGAAAAGAGAACCCTTTTTCCAAAATTTAAAGGTATGGGCCAGCATTTGAAAAAGATTTTCCATCAGTACCAACACCCCTTTGTTATTGTAAAAAAATCTAAAGTTTCACTAAATTATTTTTTAAAGGGGGGATTTAAAAAATCAGCTTTAAAAGTGACAATTTTTTTTATATTTTGTTTTTCTTCTAATTCGATATTGTTGCATTTTAATGATGAACTATTATCTAAAAACATTTAACAATGCTTTGCTTTTAAATTATGCTTGGAAAATCTATTTTTTCAATATTGATTGGAAGTTAGAAGCCAATCCTTTTTTATTTCAAAAACTTTTTTCCCGAATTTATTAATCCTTGGATTCTGAAACTTCATTTAAAAGAATTCTGTCCAATGTTTTTTTTTTTTCCTGAATAATTTTCCTTTGACATTGAGTTTTAGATATTTCAACAAATGAAGTTTTTTTTTGATTGATTTTTTAACCCAAATTTTTTGAATCGTTCTTTTTTAGTTTACTGCATCCCACATTTTTTAGTCCCCACCTATTGCCCGAATTGCTTTAATTCTTTTTGTTTTGTGAGGGGAAAGAAAACTCACCTTTTATGTATGGCTTTGCCACAAAATTGGTAAAAAAACTGTCTACATCACCTTTTTCGATCTTTAATATCAGTAGTCTGTGGAATGTTGAAAAGAACCCCTCACCAATTTATATCAAAATTTGGGAATTTTACCCTTAAATTTTGGTTAGGTCTGAGTTGAAAGGCCCTCAAAGACAACTAAAAGGACAATGTAAATTCCAAAAACAACCCCTTTTCAACATTCCAATGAAAATTGTAGCTAAATTGGAGATGTTAATCAAAGCATTTGGGTTATGACTAGAAACACAATAATTCTGGTTACTTACCATCAGTCAATAATAAAAGTTTTTGAATCCACGATTTTTTTCCCAAAAACGGTTGCTTTTAGTAAGCACCCACACCCCAAAAGAACTGAGAATTGAAACGAATTTTGTAACACACATCAAACTAGCTGAACCCCCCAAAAAATCACAAATGAGACTAAAAAAAAAAATAAAAATAGACACACAATGGAAAAGTAAACCACAATATATGCACAATATAAAAGTAGAAAAAAACACAATACACATCAAACACAAACTAGAAAAACATACAGAATCACGACATCAGCTAGAAAATACACACAAATTAAATATAAAAAAAATAAATAATAATAATAATAATAAAATAATAATAATAAAAATTTTAATAAAATAATAATAAAAAATAAAAATAATTATAAAAAATATCAAAAAATATAGTTTTAAAATAAAAATTTAATTAATAATAATAAAAATAGTATTATAGGGAATTTTATGTTGATATATGGTATTTGGAATAGCTATAAAAAAAAAAGATATCAAACAAAAACCCTATAAAATACACATTAGAAAAAAAAATTATGACATTACAATACAGCCAGTGCGGTAGAAACGGGGTGAAACAAACCCCATCAGAGCAGGACACTCATTACCGAAATTTGAACTCACCTCAAAGGAACGTTTACTGTCATTCTTCTATCCTTGTCAGAGTACCCCTTTGGGGCCTCACATAATTATCACAAAAAATACAACACACAAACACCACACAACACACCACACACCACAACACACACCACACACCACCTCAAAATACACACAACCACATCAAGGGTTGTGCACACACAAACAGATGAATCGTGAAAAAAAAACAACTCCCAGATCAACATTTTTTTATTTTTTAGTTTAATGTTTTAAAAGTTTAAAATATTTTGAATTATTGTTATATGTTATTGAATTTTTATTTACGTATTATGATTTTTTTATTTCCGCAACGTTTATCTATTCGTTTATCTATTTATTTGCTTTTGAAAATTATTTACTGATTTATTGATCAATACCTCTTAAAACCCAGTTGTTTTTCTGCATTAAATTATTCTGTTTGCCCCAAGGAAGGCATGGCCCAAGGCATCTCCCCCCCTTTTTTTTTATTCTTGTTAAACTGTTTTTTTTCCCCTATCAAAGTTTTTTTCTACAGAGTCTTCCCAGGGACAACGAATTGTTATTGGATTTTTTGTATGAAAAATAAAAATTTAGTGTAACAAACAAAACCTCAAAACTTAAAAAACACACAGTAAAACCCAGACTTCAGACAAAAACATACATTCGTATGACATCAAACTACAAAACACACCTGGGATCACCACATAGACTTGAAAAAACACAATAAAAACCATGAATTAGACAAGAAAAACAAATGCCCTCATGACTCGACTAGAAAACACACAATGACATCATGACATCAGACTCATAACACAAAATAGCGACAAAATATCAATCAAAAACACACGTTGACATCACGACAACGATAAAAAGCCCCACTAGAAATCGACAGCTAAAAAACGTTCCAGCCAAAGGATGGAAAAAAAGCAGTGCCCCAGACATCTCATAGCAAAAAAAAAATCATTAGAACCTTGATCCTCCCGGGGTCTGTTTCGTCATTTTCTATACCTTGCCAGAGATGCTCCTTTGCCTGCACACACAAACACATTACCCACCCACACAAAAACACACCCCACACACACACACACACCACACCACACACCACACACAACACAACACACACACACCACACATATCACAAGGTTTTACCACTTTAGATACCAGACATCAAAGAAAAAAAAACCTAGCGATAAACTTTTATTTAATTTTTTTTTTTGTTTAATGAAATGAATAATTGATATATTGATTTATTATGTTATCTTGTTTTTGTATTTTCATTGATGTAGTTATGATTTATTATTTCCTCAATCGTTTACCTAGTATTTATCTGTTATATACTTGTATATGCATTTATTTATATTTTTTTTTAATAAACCCCAATAAGTTATGGGTTTTTCTCCATTAGTTTTTTGTCTGCTGTTCAAGGTAGACCCGGGTCACAAGAACTCCCCCCCCCCCTTTTTATTATATGAGTTACTCTGTATTTTTTCCTATCAGAGTTTCTTTTTACAGAATTTTTCCCACGGACAACGTATTGTTCTGGGTTGGTTTTTTTTGTACGTGGCATAATGATTTTTTTTTAACCACGTGACCCCAAGTTAGAAAACACAAGTAGATTCCATGACATAGACTAAAAAACATATTAGAATCTTTACACCGAAAAGAAAAAACACACTTTGGGGCATCACCACATAGACTAAAAAAACACACACAAACATCAAACAAGAAAACACAAAATAGATATCAGAACAAATGCTGTAAAACAAAAATAGAAAAGTGACAAATTACAATACAAAAAGCTAGCAGCATTGAAAAACAGCAGTGTAATTTTCCCCATCAGAGCAGGCAACAATTCCCATAATTGAACTAGGACCTGCAAAGGAAAAACGTTACTGCATTCTTCATACCTTGTCAGAGATACCGCTTTGCCTGCACCACACACACACACACCACACACACACACACACACACACACACACACCACACACACAACACCACACACACACACACACACACATACACACACACGACCTTACATAACACACCCTTGGGTGTATCCATTTTTTGATTAAACCATTGATGTGGGGGAAACGAAAAGTAAAGGGGGCGTTGGCGAGTGGTTTTTCCCATCTGGAATTCACTTTACACTTAGTCTTTAGTGATCGACTATGACTCTCTATAGGAGGCTTGACTTGCACAGCCCTTATGTGCTCACCCTGGGGGCAGTTGGCCTTTGGAAACATCTCCAAGCTGACTGTCCTTATGCCCACTTGGCCAAGAGAGGGGGGAGTACTGGGGGCAAGGCATCTCCATATACAAATTTCTCCCCAATTTTCCCAAAAAACACAGGCTCCGCTGCTTTTTGGAAAACACAGACTAACGTCGTACACAGGGTTGAGATAACTACTAGCATGACACAGAAAAGAAAAAAACCCCTATCAGATCAACGCTTGTTTATTATTTATTTTTAAATGTATTGTTTAAATTTAAATTTTGCATTATCGTGTTAAATAGATATGGAATGTTTGTTTATGTAGTTATGATTTATTTACTTATTTTCTCAATCATTTATCTATTTATTTACTTTTTATTTTTATATATTTACTGATTTATTTATTAATACACTTTCAAGTAACGGATGATTTATGTAGGCTAAATTTGGTCTGCTGTCCCAGAGGAGAGCACATGGCCACAAGAGCATCTCCACCCCCTTTTTATTATATTCTTGTCTACAACTGATTTTTTCCCCTATCGTTTTCTTTTCTACAGGTTTTGGGGGGCAACGATATTTTCTGTGGGTTTATTGTTTTGCACAAATAATTTTGTGTAACCGGGACCTCAGAACTAGAAAACACACGAAATCCATGACATCAGACTAGAAAACATCATTAGTATGACATCAAACTACAAAAAACCAAGACAACACAAAAACATCAGACTTGAAAAACAATCAAGACTCAGGGCCCTCAGATAGAAAACAACAATAGATGAAGATATCAGACTACAAAACGCACAATAACAACGTGATTCAGATACAAAACGCACAACAGCATCATGACAATAACTAACCACACATAGAAAATTTACAGCTAAAAAACACCCCAGCCCACGATAAAAAACCCCTGTGTAAAGCATCTTCATAGAAGAAATAAATTCATGAAACCTTGATCCTCCCTGGGATGTTCTGCCCTTTTTCCCTTTACCCTTGCCAGGGATGCCTCCTTTGCCGCAAAAAGAAACACACTACCGCCAACACACACACAACACACACAAAAACACACCCACACACACACACAAAACCCAAAACACACAAAATACACACAACACACACCACACCCAACACCACACAACACACAAAAAAAAACACACAACCACAACACAAAACACAATACAACACAACCACACAAACCACAGCACACAACACACATACAGGGTCTGCAACACTAACAGCATGACACAAACTAGAAACACAACAATTAGCAAATTTTTTTTCTTTTCTGTCTTTTTCTTTCCTTCATTTCATATATTAATTTATGTTTTTTTTATTTGTTTTGTTTTTTTTAAATGTCTTTCATACATGTTGATTTAGACCCCCCCCATTAAAACCAAAGTACCTTTTGTTACACACGGCATTCTTCTCTTTTCTCCCCCCTACACGCACCCCCCCCAAACACACACCACAATGTGTATTTATATTATATATATAAAATATATATATTATATATTAAATATATATATAATATTTTACACACACATATATATATTATATTATTATATAATGTATAAAAATATAATATATATATATTTATTTTAAAAATATATATAATATATAAACATATAACTAACACAGTAAAGGTTTAAGTTGAAAAATATAGACTTACAAAACTGACATTAGAACGCTGAGAGTCATATAAACTTTTGATAGTGCATACTTTTTATGGTTCAAAACCTTCCTTTTATACAGCCAAGAAAAATTGGGAAATCAAACAAAAATGGTGGCCAAAAAGGGGAATAAAAAAAACTGTTACATTTTTTGAATTTTGAATTTCATGCTTTTAAAATCTCAGTTTATGTATTAAAATTTCTAATTTATGGGGGAAAGGGAAATGCTGATAATGTTTTCTATAATCTTTGAAGTGTCATTTCTTTAAAACTTAAAATTTAAATTTTCATAAGACAAAAATGCAAGTTTAAAAAGCAAAATTCAGTACTGTATTCAGAGGAACCTTGTTTTCCCAAATAATAACCGCTCATTCAAATAAATTCCACAATGAGAGGAGATCCAGAAAAAATTTTCCCCGATCCCTCGCTGGCATGAATGTATCGGGAAATTTTTTCCCAAAAATACAATATTTTTCCCCTTATTTTCCCATCCCATGTTTTTAATCCTTTAAAATACCCCTTGAGTAAAACGAAAAACAAAATTTGGAAAACTAAACAACAGTATCATACAAAAAATTCAAAGCCATAAATTTGAAAAAAAATTAAGAAGTAAAATAAAAATGTGTCCGAAGAAAATTTTTTGAACTTTTAAAATGGGAAATCACATATGCAGCCCCAACTTTTTCCTGTTTTCAGATCCGAAAGTATACACTTTTAAATCATTAAAAAATTACTTTCTAAGTGTTTTTTACATCAACAGTGAGAAGATTTTGATCTTCTTTTTCCCTTTTTTTTTTCCGTGAAGTCGATGTAAAATTTTAGCTGAAATATTTTCCCCAAGGAAGAAAATAGGAACAACCTGTAATATTTAAATTTGTTGATATATTGATGTTTTTCTTTCATAATTGTGTTGAAAAATTTTTAAATTTGGGGCTGCAGAAATGAAATTTTTGGTGCTCTTTGGGAAAATTTCAGTGTTTTTCATAAATATTTCCTTTTTTACTAAAATTTGGAATAGGAGACGTTAAACCCAAATTTTGATACTGCCAGTTTTTCGCTTATCAGAAAGAGATAGTACTTGAGATTTTTTAAGATTAGCTGTATTTGCATGACCCGGGTACCCAACAGCTATCTTTATGCTATACTGTTTAGATTTAAAATTTTGTAGTAGATCACTGCACAAAAAAATAAATTCTTGTTCGTAATTAATTTTGAACATACAAGGAACAGCCAGATGTTCAGGTAGTAGTGTCTTGATCCATCCCTGGAATTATTATTTCAAAAATTAAGTTTTTCCTAACTTCAGTTACATTGGTTGTGTGATCTTCCGTTAAATTTTCTATTTTAAAAATAACCTAAGAATTTGACATCTTGTTTGATTGAACACCTTTCTTTCTATTTAGGTTAGTAATTTTTAAAGGTTGTTTACCGTATTACAAAGCAGAAGACATGTTTTTTCTGCTGATAATTGTAATTGTTTTCTTTCATATAAATAAAAATTTATCTATTCTTCCTGTTAAAATTTTTTAACATAATTGATCAATCTCTTTTTCGTGTTTTTTTTTAATGACTTTTTTTTTCCCAAAAAGCAAAATCATCTGCACACTGAACAACTTGAGTATTGATGACAAAGAGCAGGAAATCATGACAAGAATAAAAAAAAGATAATGCAAAATATGATCCCTGTGGTATACCCAAGTCGATAGCTTTCAAGGATGAGTACATGAACCTATTTAGTGCAAATTGATCTTTCGACAAAAATTGTGCGATATTTAATAATATGCCATTAATCCCAAAGTATTTTTCATTTATGTAGCATTGATCTGACAAACCTTTTCATAGGGTTTCTTCAAAACAAAAAAAATGGTTAACACCTTTTTTTTTTTTGGAAAATTTTCTTTTTAAAATTTTATGTGTTAGTTTTAAATAAGTGGCGAAGTACACTTCCCTTTCGATACCCGGCCCCGATTTTTTTTGGGGTCACATTATTCTTTTCACAAAAAAAGAAATATACGTTAGTAAGTTTTTTTCCATTACTTTACCCCCATGAGATAAGAGCAATCGGCCCGTAGCTATATATCGATACCGCAGTTTACCTTTTTTTTAGGTTGGGATACAATCGATGCCCCTTTGATTTGGAAAAGGCCATTTATTCACATTCTGGAAAAATAAAAGAGAAACCTTTTCCAAATTTTAAAAGGATTGGGCCGATTGATTTAAAATTTCCTCATCCAAAAAGCCTCTTGTTATGTGTAAATGAATCTAAAATTTCACTAAATTTTCTTTTGAATGGGGGTTTTAAAAAACAGTTTGGCAAAGTTTTTTTTTTTTTAAACGTTTTGGCATTTTAATGGCCTTTTCGCATTGAAAAATGCTTTCTTTTTTTAATTTGTTTATATTTTTTTTTTTCTTCTAATCCATTTTTTATTTGAAATTCTTCAAATTTTGAAATTTATTTGAAAACCTTTTAAAAATTCTTTGCTTTTTTTTTTTAAAAATTTTCTTTGGGAAATTTATTTTATTTTCAAATGAGTTTTTTTTTTGAAGCTTTTTTAACCATTTTTAATCTCTTTTTTGGTTTTTGATCCTAATTTTTTGAAACCTATTCCCCCAATTTTAATTCTTTTTTTTTTTGAATAAAAAACCTTTGATGGTTTACAAAATTTTAAAATGATTTTTCCCTTTTGATGTTTTAAACATATTTTGGGGAAAGTTTTTGACTGCACCAATTTTATCAAATTTGGAATTTTATCCTTTTTGTTTGGGGTTTATTTGGAAGGTCCCCAAAGAACGAAAAGGAAATGATCCTTAAAACATTCTTCAACTTCCCAAAAATTTAGTAAATGGAATGTTAAAAAACTTTTTCCTACCAATATATAAAAATTTAAAATTTTTCCTAAAAGGTTTCTTGGTGTGAAAAACCCCAAATCCCCAAAAGGAAATTTAAAACAATTTTAAAAACCTCCCAACAATCCCCCTAAAAAAATACAACTGGATAAAAAAAAAACAATAGCATCCCCCGGGTTAAAAACAAAAAGTCCCAAAATTAAGTGAAAAAAAACAATAAAAATAAAATCCCGTAAAATAACACCCACAACAAAAAACAAAAAATTAAAAATTTTTAAAATAAAAATAAAATAAAAAAAAAAATTAAAATAATAAAAAAAAATTTAGGTTTTAATAATGGGCAAAATTTTAAAAAAAACAATAATTTCAAAATATCCATAAAAACACATTTAAAAAAAAATTTTTGAAATTCAATAAGCCCCCTCAGGCAAAAAGATGAAAAACACCATAAAAATATTAAAATTAATAATTAAAAAAATTTTTATTTTATTGTAAATAAATTTTTGTGAATAAATTTTGAAAAAATAACAAAAAAACAAAAAACAAACAAACCAAACAACACAAACAAAAAAAACAATTAAAACAAAATACACTAAACCCGGGTTTGCCCCCAAAAAGCGTGGAAAAAAACACCATCAGACAACAATTTTTTTAGTAATTTTTGATTTTAAAATTTTTAAAGGAAAGTTATTTTAAATTTTTTATTTGTAGAGTTTTTTTTTTGCCTTTTCATTTTTTTTAATTTGCCAAAAATTTTAAAAAAAAAACCCCAAAACAAACCAACAACCCCAAAAAACCACCCCAACACTCCACCCTTTTTAATACCACAAAATTTTTTTCCATCAAAGTTTCACTAAAAGCTTTCCCGGGAAAACATATTGTTATTATTTTTTTGTAAGTAATAAAAATTTAGGAAAAAAAACAAAAAAAACCCGAAACTTGAAAACACACAGTAGATACCATGAATCAGACAGAAAACATACATTCGATATGAAAAACAAAAACAAAAACCCAACAAAAAACACCACTAACCACATGACTTGAAAAAAAACACAATAGACATCTGACTAGACAAAAAACAAAAAATAACATCATGACCTCAGACAAAAAAACACAATGCCGAATAATTCCCAAAAACTTTTCGAAAAAACACACGATAGACACACCAAGATAGAAAGCCCACATAGACAATACGACAGCTAGGGAAAAAAGTTCCCGCCAACAGGGTGGCAAACAGCATGTAACAGAATCTTTTATCAGAAAAAAAAAATCATTTTAACCCTTGATCCTGCCCAGGGCGTTTCTGTCATTTTCTATACCCCTTTCCGGAGCCCCCTTTGCCTGCCACACAAACCCAAAAATCCCACACTCACACACACACACACACACACAACACACACCCCACACACACACACCCCACACACAACACACCCCACACACACGCCGGACGCACGCCGCACGCACGCAAGACACACACACACAACACAACACACACACACACCACACACACCAAAAAAAACCCCATTATACAAAGATTGTACCCACTTTAGATACCCTGACATCAAAAAAAAAAACACACCTGTCAGATAAACGTTTATTTAATTATTATTTTTGTTTAATGAATTGATAATTGAATTTTTTGATTTATTATGTTATCTTGTTTTTTTAGTTTATTGATGTAGTTATGATTTTGTTATTTTCCCCATCTTTACCCATTATTTATCTAGTTATATACTTGTTATGCATTTTTTTTATAAATTTTTAAATTTTAACCAATCAAGTAATGGTTTGATTTATCTCTCTTAGATTTGTCTGCGTTCAAAGGAACCATGGCACAAAAAATCTCCCCTCCCTTTTTATTATATTGTGTCTACACGTATTTTTTTTTTTATCAGAGTTTTTTTTTTCTACAGAATCTTGCCCGGACAACGATATTTTTTTGGTTGTTGTTTTTTTTACGTGCGCAAATGATTTGTTTTTAAAACCCGTGACCCCAGAGCTGAAAACACAAGGATTTCCCTGACATCAGATATAAAACACTCATTAGATTCATGACACCCGAAGAAAAACACATTGGGGATCCCAACAACTAGAAAACACACACAAGACATCAAACAAGAAAAATACAAAAGACATCATGACCTTAGACTAGAAAACAACAATAAATGACTGATATAGCCTACAAAAAAACTCAAAAAGACATCACGACAACCAAATTGCAAACCCCACTAGCAATACGTCAGTAGAAAAAAATTCACAGCCCACGGATGGTAAATAGCATGTAAAAGTCATCTTCAGGAGGACAATAAATTATTATGGAACCTTGAACTGCCAAAGTGTTTCTGTCATTTTCCTTCCTTGCCGGGTGCCCCTTTGCTTGCACACCAAAACACAACAACAAACACACCACACACACACAACACACAACCACACCCACACACAGGGTGGTGCAACCCAAACACACTAGACAGCAGACATCAAACAAGAAAACACAACTATAGCCAATTTTATCTAATTTTTTTATTTGTTTATATATATGTATATATATAATAATTTATTTATTTTTTTTACCCTTTAATCTATTAAATTTTTGGGGGTTTTTTTTGATTCAATTTTAATCATTGTATTTTTTAATCTATTTTTTTTCTTTTTGATTTCTATGTGTGGGTTTATGTACCCATTTAAGGGGCCGGATGTTCGTGTCGGGGACTTGCTTTCCCCTACCAATTTTTGCAGCGTCGAGCTTGGTTACCAGTTTGGATGGGTGCCGTTGCGCGCCTTTGGGTTTTAGTACAGTTCCCCCAGTTCACCCCGGTAAAGGGTACCTGCCCCGTAAAAGCAGGAGGGAGAGGAGAGGGCCCCCCTCAATATGCTGGCCCTAAGAAGTGAGATCTCTGAGCCTCGCTCCTACGACCTTATAGGTTTGGGGTCCTTTACCTTTTCCTTTTTACCCATTTTAAATCCTGGCGAACTTTTCTGCTTGAATTTTTGGGGTGCTCTCCCCTGGGGGAGGGGATCCCACAAGAGGTGCACCCCATTTTTATAGTTTCAGTCTACACTGTATTTTATTTTTCCCATTGAATGAGATTTCTGCAAACATTTTGGAAAGGAAACTCTTTTTTTTTTCCGTGGGTTTTTTATTATGTCGATAAGCAGTTTGTGTAAACACACATCAAATAGCTAAACCCCCCCCAAAAAAAAACAACATGAGACTAAAAAATGCACACTAGTATACGCATGAGATAGTAAACACCCAATGTATGTCACGAATCAGAGTACAAAAAAAAGTACACATCATAACATCGAATAGGAAACACACACAGACTACAACATCAGACTAGAAACCACCAATAGCATTATGACACAGACTAGAAAACACATAAAAGACCCTGAATATCATATTAAAAAACAACATTAGATAATTTTATCTCATCATCATCATCGTATCATCTCACCATCGTAACTACCATACTACCTACACTACTACTCTATACTATATATACTCTTATACTACTGCTACTACTACTACTACTACTATCTAATACTTACTATACACTAGTACTATATACTAAAATATATATATATGGAAATAATTAGGCGATATCTCTCTCTCTCTTCTCTCTCTCTTCTCTTATAATATATATATTTATAATATACACACACACCACACACACCACAACACCACACAACACAATATATTATTTTATATATTGTTTTGTGTGTGTGTGTGTGTGTGTGTGTGTGTGTGGTGTGTGTGTGTGTGGTGTGTGTGTGTGTGTGTGTGTGTGTGTGTGGTGTGGTGTGTGTGGTATGTTTGTCCCTTGTTTCGACGGACCTCCATTTTCTCATTTTCTTGTAATCCAACTTTAAATTGTACAAATATGCACAAAAAAACTGAAGCAAATGCAAAGGGAATAGATACCGATCGGTCGAGACCCGGGGTTTCCAAAGCCCCGCTTTTAAAAAAATTTCTTAAGCTCCCCAGCGAAAGACCCATTGGTACTAACGTCCTACCTTCCAGTGCGGAAAAATAAAAAAAAAAAGGTTTTGAGTTGCCGCTTACATGGGACATTATTGGACTAGGAGAAGGGGATGGGAAAGGGTTTGGTGAACATTTACTGAAGAAAGGGAACAAGATTGGTACGTGGCCAAGAGAAAAATCACCCAAATGGAGTGGGATTTATTGTAGAAAGGAAGTAGCTTACACCGGGTTCCCGCGGTTTTCAGCAACCGGGTGTGGCCCAAACCCCAAAAACTCACCATCATCAATCTATGCACCATATTGACCATGCAGATGAAGAAGTAGAAGAATTTTACGAAGATCTTGAAGAGACCATTATGAAAATACCCAAGAAGGACATCATCATCATCCAAGGGGATTTTAACGCCAAAGTAGGTCCTGACTCTTACAACCAATGGGCCGGAACAGTTGGTCAGTTTGGAACTGGAGAGACCAACGACAGGGGACTACATCTGCTGGAGTTTGCCTGCACCCACAGACTTACCATTGCCAATACCCTATATCTCCTCAAGCAGTCAAGGAGGACAACCTGGCATGCGCCAAACGGCAAGATCCATAACCAAATAGATTTTTTTCTTAACAAAAATGGCGCTTCAAATCCAGCATCAACAGAGCCAGAACAAGAACCTACCTGGAGCTGACATAGGCAGCGACCACGACCTTGTGCTGCTGGTATTCAAAATGAAGCTGAAGAAAAACAAACAGCCTGCAAACCCACGTATCAAATATGACGTGGACAAACTAAAAGATCAAGATGTCGAGGAGATCTTCCAAGCTAAGCTTGGCGGACGTTTTGCGGCATTAACCCTCCTGGACAATGACATCAATGATCTCACCAACAACCTTATTGAGGCAGTCCGAGAAACGCAGAGGAGGTACTCGGTCGTCAGAGGAATAAACACTAGCCATGGACTACCAATGACATCTTGGACCTCTGTGATACAAGGAGAGCAGGCCATTGTGTGCTGGTGGGAACAAATGCCAGATATTATAAAACCGCATACACACGGGGACAGGATGTAAAAAAGCACATAAGTGCTTATTCCATTATCCTCGATATAAAAGAAGAAAATTTTTTTTAAAAATAAACACATATACACACATATACACAGGGTTGTGCACATGCTAGACACACTAGACAGCGTGACGATAGCCTAGTAGACACATACTAGTCAACTCGATTTTTTTTTTCATGCAATCATTTATTTAGTTTGTAATTGTTTGTTTGGATTTTTGTTTGTTTATTAATTCCTACCCCTTTCAGTACCGGTAGGTTTCTCTGCGTTAAATTCGGGCTGCTCAACACTGGTAGAGCGCGTGGCCACAGGAGCAGCGCCACTCCATTTGTAAAAATATTTTCTTGTCTGCATCTGTGTTTTTTCACTATCATAGTGGCTTTAGCTACAGAATTTTGCCAGAGACAACTCTGTTGTTGCCATAGGCTCTTTTACGTGCCATTAATAATTTTTTTGTAAAACACGGACCTTGTTTATAGTCTCATTCAAACGATTGACACTCATGCCACCACTCATGGTCTAATAAACGGGTGAACAGTGTTTGGCCCAAACGGGAATCAAACCCCGGACACATTCGACCTGGACTTTTCACGTTATAGCCAGGCACGTTACCTCAAGGCTACCGATCCACATGACATCAAACAGCAGGACACGCAATAGACATCACAACATCAGACTAGAAAACACACTAGACATCACGACATCATGACTAGAAAACACACACTAGACATCACGACATGAGATTAGAAAACACAAAATAGACATCACCATATCAGACTAGAAAACACACACTAGACATCACGACATCGGACAAGAACACACACAACAGTTGACATGACATCACACTATAAAACACACTAGACCATACGACAGCTAAAATACAGTCCCAAACAACAGGATGGCAAATTGCAGTGTAACAAACATCTTCAGAGCAGGACAATCATTACCCTTATGAGAACCTTCAAAATCCCAAGAACCATTTATGGCATCTTCCTTTTCCTTGCGAGAGATACCTTCTTTGCCTGCACACACAAACACACACACACACACAAACACACCACACACACACACACCAAACACACACACACACTCACGCACGCACATACGCACGCACGCACACATACGCACGCACAGAAACAGACACACATACACAGGGTTGTGTGTGAGTATATATATATATACATATATTATAATATATATATATATATGAAAGACAAGAAAACACACACTATATATATATATATATATATATATATATATATATATATATATATATATATATATAGATATATATATATTATATATATATATATAGATATATATTATACACACACAAACACACACACACACGCACAGAGAAGAAGAGAGAAGGGAGAAAGAGAGAGAGAAGAGAGAGAGAGAGAGAGAGAGTAGAGAGAGAGAGAGAGAGAGAGAGAGAGGAGAGAGAGAGAGAGGAGAGAGAGAGAGAGAGAGAGAGAGAGAGAGTACTTACAGTCAAAGGAGACGGCTGTTTGGAGAACACCCCATGTTATCCACTTCTGACAGGTATACTCATATTTTCCATTACAAACTACTGTCAGCTTTTTCACATGCCAAGCAAAATCTCTGCCAGTACGTGGACGTTTTAAGGAAATTCTCCTTAGCTGGAAACATACACGACATTCTTTAGTACAAAAGCAATCTCACTGAACGTTATTTCTTCAATATTGCCATGATAATGACTACAGTGTTGTTGTTGCCAACTCTGTCACTGTCATCATTGTAATTCTTGCCGTTTTCCTTATTCCCATCTCCTCCTTTTCTTCTTTCCCTTGTCCTTGTCAATAGTCATGTAATACTGATTCTCACTGCTGAGCATGATTAGCAACAGCATATGTGAAAATCGCAGACAATTTCAATATAAAAACGAGATAATCTTCATTTGCAACTTATCAACAAATAAAATATGCTCAGGAATAAAGAGACTCAATGTTATGAACCTCGTCGAAATATTCGTCACCACCATCGCCATCGCCATCACCATTACTATGAACACTATTGAGTGTGCCTACTCCATAATTCTGGACGACAGGCCTGGACATGAACAACAGCAGTAGGATAGACTACAGCAACATATATATAGAGTAGAACAACTGTTGTGTATGTAGAACAACACATGTGCACACACAAACACAGACACGCACACACACAAACACACACACACACACACTCATACAAAAACACACGCACACACACACACACACACACACACACACAACACACACACACACACACACACAAAATATGTGCACACTTGCGCACACGCGTGCGCCCTCATGAGCTGTGTCTGCTTGCACCCACACACACACATATACATGTGCATACACCCACTCACGCACACATCATACACACAGCTCAGAAATAACTTTCTGTTGGATTCCCTCGAACATTGGTTTTTAATACAATGAAAAAGTTGACATTCTTGTAAAACCAAGAGAGCGAAAGGTTTATCAGAGGTAACACAATTAGGACTCCCCTTTTCATTACAATAATGGTATCATATTGTAATAGAATCACAACAAAAGTTATTTCAGTGTGAGGAAAGGAGGGTTGGTTGTCTAGAGGCACACAAAGAACTATGTAAATATGAGTGTTTTGTTAAAATACGAGAACATGATATAGACTGTTTAAAGCAGAGTGTTTCCTTAGCTTGTAAATGGAATTTGAATCGCTTCAAGACAAAATATGCTGGAAATGGTTTTTACATATGCCTTACCTTAACCTTAAGTCTCTCTGTGCCAGGAGGAACACAAGGCTTGAACATCATTCCTCCACTGGTTCCGGTCTGCAACTGTGCGTCGTGCGGCGTTCCACGTGCTCCAGCCTGCGCTGTTCCGCTCTACTTCTACCATTCGTCGCCATGTTGTTTTTGGGCGTCCCCTTTTCCTTCTCCCTTCAGGTGTCCATCCGAGGGCAACAGCACAGTCGTCATCCTGTCCTTTCTTAGGACATGTCCGATCCAGTTCCTCTCCGTCTTCTAATCTCCTGGCTGATTTTTTCTGCTCCTGCTATTTCCAAGACTGTCTTGTTTGGCAATGTGTTCTTGCCATCGGATCTTGAAGATCCTCCTCAGACTATTTGGTTTGGAAATGTCTAGTTTTCTCTTCTTCTCCTTTCGTTAATTTCAGGTCTCACATCGTAGAGAGAACTGACAAAACAAGGCTCTTGAAAAGGGATGCTTTGGTTTTTCTGCCGATGTCTCCCATTTGCCAGATGTTGGCTAATCGTTTCATCTGCGCACTGGCAGTGCTACTCTTTTTGATGTCTGCTGTTCCTCCTCCGTCTTTGGTGACGTTTGCTCCGAGATGGTGAAGTTCTCCACCTCTTCAACTTCCTTGATCTCCAACCTCAGACCGTCGATGTTCTGCTGTTTACTTTCATGCTTTGCACTTCTGTCCATTCAGCTGAGTCCAACCTTTGCTGCGTTGTCTTCCAGTCTTTTATTTTGTGTTGTAGATGATTCATGGTTGATGAAAGGAGGGCGATGTCGTCTGCAAAGTCAAGGTCTTCTAACATGTTCATGAAGTCCCATCTTATCCCATTTCTCTACCTTCCACTGTTCTTCTCATCACCCAGTCTATCACGAGAAGGAAGGGGAATCCTGACATGCAGCATCCCTGTTTCACCCGGTAATCACTGGGAACCAGTCTGTTGTTTCGTTGTCAACAATGACGGAGACTGAAAGTCCTCGTACATTGTCTTGACCATCTGGATGAGTTTCTGTGGGATTCCATATTGACGCATGATGATCCAGAGACTGTCTCGGTGTATGGAGTCAAAGGCCTTTTCAAAGTCAATGAAGTGTATGTACAGTGTCGCGTTCCATTCGTTGACTTGTTCCAAGATGTTCCTGAGTTATAAATATTTGGCCGACAGTTCCCCTCCCCTTTCGAAATCCAGCTTGTTCTTTTCTGAGAGATGCGTCTACTCCTTCTTGTATTCTGTTGATGAGGATCTTGCTGAGCACCTTACTGGCCAAGGGTAGTAGTGTAATCCCACGCCAGTTTCACACTCCTGAGATTTCCTTTCTTTGGAATCTTGCATATGAGTCCTTTCGTCCATTGTGTTGGTACTGTCTCCTTTCTCCAGACGAGGTCAAATATCGTTTCAGTTCCTTGCCGGTCTGTTCAATGTCTGCTTTTAGCTCTCTGCTGTGATCTGTCTGCTCCTGGTGCTTTTCCGTTCCTTAGGGTCTTCAGTGCTTTCTTGATTCATGGATGGTTGGTTCTTTGCTGATATGTCTAGTTCTTCCACTTCCCCCTGGTCATCTTGTGGTGGTTCATTCGGTGATCCCTGTTGAGAACTTCCTGGAAGTGTTCTCTCCATCTCCTCAGTCTGGCTCTTGATTCTTTAGCAGCTCCCGTTCTTTTCTTCATGCTGCTACTGGTCTAGTGCCTTGGTTGGTGAGCTGTTTCACAATGCTGTACAGTTCTTTCTGTCTCCATTGTCTGCTGCGTTCTTGCTCTCTCTGCTTTTTCTGACATCCATCTCCTCTTGTCCTCTCGTACGCTTCTTTTTCACCTCCTTGTCTTTTTCCTTGTATGTTCCTCATTCTATTCTGTATTCTCCTCCGAGTGTGTACTGTTGTATTCTTATGTTGATGCGCTTCTCTCATCGATCAGCTTCCAGCTGTTCTCACTGATCCATGACTTGCTCTTCCCCTTTCTGTAGCCAAGGACCTCTTCTGCTGATTTGATGTAGGCGTTCTTCTGATGTTCCCACACCTCTTCTACATCTTCAGTTTCGGTTCTGTTCTCTTCGAGTTTGGTCTTCACTGCGTTGCAGAATTTCTTTCTTATATCTTCGTCCTTCAGTCGTTCAACGTCCAGTCTTGTCTTGGTGTTGTTGTTGTTTCTGCGTGAGTTGAGTCGTAACTTGATCCTCGTCTTCACCAGGTAGTGATCGCTGTTGGCATCTGCTCCCCTCTGTACTTGGCAGTCTTGTACTGATGATCTCCACTGTCCGCTGATCAATAGGTGGTCAATTTGGTTTTTCACTCTTCCGTCCGCTGATGTCCATGTTGCTTTGTGAATGGTCTTTGTGTGGGAATAGAGTTCTGTGATAACTAGTCCATTCAGCTGGCTAAACTCGCATAGTTTCTGTCCATTGTCGTTCTGTCTCCCAAGTCCATGAGTACCATTGTCCTTTCGTATCCAGTGTTGTCATTCCTACTTTTGCGTTTAGGTCTCCCATGATGATGATGATGTCGTTCTTGTTGCACCCGTCCACTGTTTCCTGGAGTTGTTGGTAGAACTGCTCCTTTTCTGGTCTTCCCTCTCGTTGTGCGGTGCGTACACTTGTATAACTGTCATCCGTCTGTATTTGGAGTAGAATCTTGCTATAATTGATCCTCTTGTTGAATGGTGTCCATTCCATGAGAGACTTCACTGCGTCCTGGCTCATCATGATGGCGGACTCTTCCTCGTGTAGTTGTTCGTCTCCACTGTATATCACTGTCTGTCCTGATGCCAGCTTAATTTTTCCAGCTCCTGTCCATCTGGACTCGCTGATTCCGAGAATGTCCAGTTGATATTCTATCATCTCTCTCGCGATCTGTGCTGCTGCGCCTCCTCTGTACATTGTCCTAAACGTTCCAATGTCCATGTTAAGGTTATTTTGGGGGCTCGCAAAGGATCTTGTCGGACGGTGAGCTTCCCGCAGGCTTTCACCATCGTCGTCATGATGCCAGTGCGGCGATCCGCTCCCCCCAGGGCTTGGTTTGAAGTTATGTTCATAGTTTCTGTAACGTTTTATTTTTTCCGGGAGTAGGTAGTTGGCCTTCTGCCCAACCCCCATACTTGGAGGGCCAGTGGTTTTCTGTCAGGGTGGCCTTCCCTTAGACTGCGTTGGTCCACGGTGCAATCTCCCATCCGCCACCCGGGAGACGCGCCTCTACGCCGTGCAGTCCCAGCGCGGTACATATGCGGTAATAATATAGCAGTAGATAATATATTAACATGTCGCAGTTTAAAAGGGCAATGGTTTTTGCATATGCGATAATATAATAATAATAATAATAATAATAATAATAATAATAATAATAATAATAATAATAATAATAATAATAATAATAATAATAATAATAATGTATGGAATTTATATAGCGCTGAATCTTGTAAAACAACAAATCAAAGCGCTCAGATTTTATTTCATACCACTTTAAGTCACGGCAGATTTTTCTCCGTGAAATTCGGGCTGCTCCCCCGGGGGAGCGGGGAGAACGCGTCGCCACTTAGCGCTGCGCCCCCCTTCACCCTTCTTTTTTTTTTTCTGCAGTGTATTTGTTTCCCTATCAGAGTGGCTTTTTTCTAAGAATTTTGCCAGGGACAACTCTCTTGTTGCCGTGGGTTTTTTTACGTGCGCTAAATAATTACGTGTAACACACGGGACCTCGGTTTATCGTCTCATCCGAAAGACTAGCGCCCAGACCACCACTCATGGTCTAATGGATGGGGGAAAAAATTTCCGGTCCAAACGGGGTACGAACCGCCGCACACTTCAGACCCGGACTTTTCGCTTTCTAGACAGGCGCGTTACCTCTAGACCACCGATCCACCATTAATATAACAGTAGATCATATATTAACATGCGGCAGTTTAAAAGGGCATATTCCCGTTTTGATGGTATCCTCTCCATAAGCAGCATTTAACATTTTGTCAATTATGTACAACTTTTTGGGGATCACTGATGCATAGTCCAATTGGTTTGTTATTGTGGTTGCTTTGGACTTTAAAGACACTGCAGTCCAGTACTTTTTTTTTCTTGTTTGTTAGATTTTTAAAAAATCATGATTTTACAATATGTCTCTTGTTCATGGTAGTGGCATTCTTATTGTTTATTTTGTTTGTTGTCAGGGGGGAACAGGTGAGGGTGGGTGGGTAGAGATCTTGTTATTTGTACTTGGTTTGGGATTGTTGTTGTTGGGTGTTCTTGCTCTTGTTTTGAGAGCTGGGCTTTTTGGGGGTGGGGGGATGGGGGGCTGCTTACATTATGATAGTTTTCATCTCAAGTGAAATTCAATAGTTGACATTTTTTGGCAGTTTTAATGGGGATTATTGATTTTGTTAATAATTGTTAGAACTGCATTTTCCTTTTGTTTATTGGGTCCAATATGTTAGTAACGTAAAGGATTGTTTTTATCATGTCGTGTGCATTTATTCCCTTGAAATTCCTTCTATACATTACCATCTACACCCTCCTCACCTGACATTCACACAAGCACACACACACACACACACACACACACACACACACAACACACACACACACACACCCACACACACACACACACACAACACACACACACATAATTATCACAACTTGAGAAAAGACGTTAAATGAATTTGAACACACACACACTCACACACACACACACACTAACACACACACACACACACACACACACAACACACACACACACAAAACACACACACACACACGCGCACGCAGGTTTTCATTACAGGAAGTATAATTATTAAACAAAACTTGACAAAGTACAACCTGTGATAGCATGCGCCCATGCGCACGCACACACTAACACACACACTCGCGCACACACAGACACATACACACACCACACACACAACACACACACACACCACACACACCACACCACACACACACACACACTATGCGCTAGCTCTGCAATCATTTAAGGACCATACTTAGAGCAACAATGCCAAAACCATTAAGCCTCAAAGCTCTCCTACCTTGTAGCCCTCATACTCCCAGTCTGTTATGGGTGGAAAGCACACCACGCTGAAGACTGGAAAGATAGCCTTGAGATCATGCCAGCCCTGCGGTTTGGGCGATCCGTGATCAAAACTGATTTGTGCCGGATGGGTCGAGTTCGAAACGGAAGTCCAGATACATACTCTGTGACTCACTGCAAAGACATGGAGTAGATAGAGACACTTCCTATACGAGTATAATGTCTTAGGGAATACACAGGACGATGGTGTGTTACTAGTAAATGCGCACTCTGGAAAATCATGTTATTAGTGAACAGGTTTATTGCAAGATGTGTCCTTTGATTACATGTACTGCAGTATTTTCTTTGTAGGGAAGACATATATGCACGCTGCAATGATGTGACATTACATTAAGATAAATCACACTCTGTAAAACATAGTGGATCATTAACAGTGGTGTTTGTGTGTGTGTGTGTGTGTGTGGTGTGTGGTGTGTGTGTGTGTGTGTGTGTGTGTGTGTGTGTGTGTGTGTGTGTGGTGTGTGTGTGTGTTTGTGTTTGTGAGTGTGAGAGAAATTCTGAAATGATTTAATGTACACTGACCCTGGGCAACAGTACATTTGTTGGGCTTGGGATGAAACACTGGGTTCGTTCATACCATTGGCAAAGCTAATGCACACAAAGGTAAAGATTAATGACTGATGGAAGTAGAAAAAGACAGACTATTCTAATTGATTATCATGACACCTATATCAATCAAAATCAAATCACAGAAGGAGATGATGTCTAATGACAATCGTGGAAATCATGTTTATCAGGTACATATCAATTAATAACAGTTTTTCAATACACAGCTTGAAGTAGCGTTGTCTTTCTTTTGTTAATAGAGTGAAAAATATATCTAGACAAAGCGTGTTTGTACTCATCAGTTGTGGATTTGAACAGATCTGGCAATGGCACATTGATGCACTTGCTTAAAAACTTTGCTCTCAAGTTTGTGTACATGTAACATTCCAAGAGAAAGTAAGCTTCATGTTCAACTTTTGTTTAACAGAGAGGACACATATTGTTTCGAGCCTTCTCACTCTATCTATATACATTTTTAATTTAAGGCCTGAACTTTAATCTTGCTTGTGTAATTGCTACTTGAAAGAAGTAGACATAAGAAGAGTTTATATATTGCTCCGTTACAAAATACTTTTAAAAGATCTATAATTATCATACCTATTATTTTTCATAGTTCCATCCCATTTTTGAATGAACATATCCAATAATCTTTGTTGAAACATATGAATAAAAACTTTCACATCCCCAACATTTTGTTCCATCCAAACAATATCATTACTTTTGTCGCACAACATCTCTCTTACTTCTAAAATCCAGCAATATTTTCCATTTTTTATCTAACACTAGCTGCAAGCAGTAGACATTATATGGTATTCTACTTTGAACCATTTACAATAGTTTTAACCAGTACCTAATGGTACAGGTACAGGAGCTGACATGTAGTAAATATCTACCTAAATCACCGGGTACCATCTTATTATAAATTCTTAAGCAATGAAGGTGGTGGTTCAGTTAAGCAAGGTTTTTCATAGGTATAAAGGCATGACTGTTCGTACTTTTTTCGAGATCTTCGATACTAAGATTCAGCCTGTTTAAATGTATTCATCAAAAACATGGGGCACACACAGACAAAATCAAGAAAATTTTTTGATGGCGGGGTGTGTGAGTGAGAGAGACAACTTACAGAGAGAGACAGAAAAAAGACGACAGGGGGAGAAAAGAGAAAATAGACGGGCAGACAAAGGAGAAGAGACAGACGAAAAAAGGTAAGGGGGAGAAAAGGAAAAGAGAGAGAGAAGGAAAATGACAAATTTGTCAGCATAATTTTCACTGAAAGAGAGAGAGAGAGGGGAAGGAGGAGGAGAAGAGAGAGAGGGTGGGGAGAGAAGGGGGGGAGAAAAGAGAAGAGAGAGAGAGAGAGAGAGAGGAGAGAAAAGGGGGAGAGAGGAGAAAATGATTTCGAAAGTTTTATTCAAAAAAAAAAGGCCATTGCCCTAAACATGAGGGGGTTTGCCAAAACTGTTGGGTTTTTTTAGTGGAAATTAAGGAAAAAAGCACAAAAACCAAATTTTATTGATAATCAAAAACCACCAAAACAAAAAATCATTTAAAAAAAATATCATTTAAAGAAAACCAAAGATTTTTTAAATATAAAGGCTTTCCCAAAAAATAAAGAAAGGACTGCCATCCGGGGACTAGATGCCATGGTATTAAATCTAAAAAATTGGGGATTCTACTTTATCACTGGAATGAAACGTTAACTCTTTTATGGGAGTACAGCCATAATGTACTTCATTTCTACTTTTTTGCTTCTAGGGGCATGCACCCGGTTCATGTCATCAGCTTCTCTCCCTCCCTCCCTCCCTCCCTCCCTCTCTCTCTCTCTCTCCCTCTCCTCTCTCTCTTTTCTCTCTCTCTCTCTCTATTAATATATATATATTATTATATATTAATATATAAAAATTAAAAATATATAAAATAATTATAATAATAATGTATGGAATTTTATAGCGCGAATCTTGTAAAACAACAAAAAAAAGCGCTCGATTTTATTTCATCCCCTTTTAAGTCAGAGATTTTCCTCCGTGAAATTCGGGCTTCTCCCCGGGGGGAAACGGGGGAAAAGCGCGCCACTTTGCGCTGCGCCCCCCCTTTCACCCTTTTTTTTTTTTTTTCGCTGTATTTGTTTCCCTTCAGGTGGGTTTTTTTTTAAGAATTTTGCCGGGACAACTCTTTGTTGCCGTGGGTTTTTTTTTTCGTGCGCTAAATAATTACGTGTAACACACGGGGCCCGGGGTTTTCGTCTCATCCGAAGACTGCGCCCAGACCACCCCTAGGTCTAATGGGATGGGGGAAAAATTTTTCCCGGTCCAAAAGGGGGACGAACCGCCGCACACTTCAGACCCGGGCTTTTCGCTTTCTAGCAGGGGGCCCTTACCTCTTACCCCCGATATTATATATCATTTTTCTGATAAACCCAAGCTAAAATTAAAAAGCAATTTTTTAAAAATTATGTCATACAAAATTTAGATAACGTTGAATCATGCGAACCTGTAAAAAATTTTCAAAACAATTGAAATTCTGTATGCTTTTATAAGACTCTCCACTGCTCCCCAAACGGCAGTCAAATTTTCCGAAAAAACCCGATACCTCCCTACAATGTCTGACCTTGATTAGCCAAACAAACGCAAAGCCAAGTTCACATAACAGGGGTTTGTGAACCCAGGGGCTTTTTCCCCTTGGGCATCTGATCATAAAGCATATCTAAACTTAAAAGTAACCTGCCCCCATTGTATCCAAAAAATCTTAATTCAAAAGTAATGCATCTCACACCCGCATTAAAAGAGAAAAAAAATTTTTTTATTTCACTGTAACAAGATCCTTTGGGTTATGACTTCTAAGCCTAAAAACTGCTTTTTAAAAAAAAAAGATAGGGGTTTCTGACCCCAATGTTTACAAAACTGTAAATTTTTCCCGTCCCCAAATTTTCTGCCCATGTAACACATGGGTTGTTTTGTTCTCAATAGCTTAAGAAAAGTCAAAAGCATTATCTTCAATAATCGGTGGGTTTTTTTTTTTAAAAAAATTAAAAAATTCTTTTTCCCCTTTCTTGCAGACCTTTTTAATAGTTGTAAACTGCTTGTAGAAAAAGATTCCCAAAAATTTTTTACACTTATCACAGGCTTTAATGCCAGTGTAAGCCTTTTTGGGGGGAGCACTAAATAACTACCTTTTTGAAACCCGCAATGTTTCTCCCATTTTGATTCCTTAAGTCAAGTCTCTGCATAATGCTGAATGCCTATCATCAGAACACAAAAAACATTGTCAGAGTCAAAAAACCACAGAACAATCAACAGCTGAAGGGGCGGGTGGACGGCAGCTGAAGGATAGGGTTGTCAGGGGTTGAAGGACGTGAGTTCAGGGTGAGGGGGGAGACAGGGAATGGAAGCCACAAACGGCCATGACGTTGGGGCATGCCGTGTTCCCGTCTGGTTTTGCGGTGATGAATGCCTAGGTTGTATTACACTGCTGTATTCAGGAGAAACATGTATTGTTTTTGTCAAAAATCCAGTTGCGAGTATTGCTCTTATGTCCAGGGGCTCTCACTGCCTGGTAGCTGAACAACATACATTTTCTTGTTTGGTGGTGGGGTGTGTCAGTTTTCTGCAATTTGTTGAACAGGCAGGGCAGGGTCAGATTAAATTGGGTCACGAAAACCAAGCACAGTCAGGTGTAAACAAAATTCATAAGTCGATGCCAAATTTTGAACAATCAAAAGAAATTTAAATTTATACAATCAAATTTCTCAAAAAAGTAGATCGATAACAACGGAAAAAATATTCTGACCATTAACTCATGGTGAAACACGGTCAAGAAGATAGGAAAAATTTCTCGTAGGAAGTCAGAAAAAACACACAACATCCAGGATTCAATCTAGAGAGCCACACGCATGTGCTGCCGACAGGTGCAAGGTGATCAGGTATATTTACATGTTCCATACCATCTGAGTTTCTCTTTCTGACTGAGGTCAGCAGGCCTATATAGGGCTTTAACTTGTTGGGTGATGGATTTGTAATGGACTTATTTCTTGCAATACGGTCCATGTAAGGAAAGCCATGGGGTCTTTTGGGCATCTCATCTACAATGCCTGGAGTGAGGAGAAGCTCTTCCAGCAGTCCATTAGTGATGTTGTTGCTCATTTCTTCTTCGTCTGCTTTGCCTTCTTCTTCCCACCATGTTCTTTGACAGTATGGTCTTGGAGAGCCCATTTTGAATCCTCATTACATGTCCCATACCATCTGAGCTTCCTTTTCTTGACTGTGAGTCAGCAGGCCTTTATTGGGCTTCACTTGTTGCGTGGATGGATTGTTGGACTATTTCTTGGCAATATGGTCCATGTAAAGACAGCCAGAAGAATTTCCATACCGGATCGGTCGTCGCCCGGGTTTCCAAGGGACCCGCACTGCTGTTGCTCATCAGGCAGAGGTCGAAAGTATGTACAGATGTAAAAACACACAAAAAACCGTTGCCAGAAACCACCACCATCATTTGGCACATGGAATGTACTGACACTAAGAGCTTGCAGGGAAAAGTGGAAGAAAAAGAACTGGACACATGAGATGGTCCATTTTCAATTGGCAATCCTTGGGTTGGAAAGTCTGATGGAAAATTTGGGAGATACCAACGACCGAAGACCACAAAATTATTACTACTGTGGAAAACAGGTTAAAAACATGAACACGGCGTGGGGTTTCTCGTTCTCAAAGACATCGTGAACAAACGTCATGAGCTGTCAGCCTGTGTCCAGCAGACTTAATACCATCCGCCCTGAGAGCAAACCCCTTTAACATAACTGTAGATAAGGATACGCCCCTAATCAGACTGCTCGGATGAAGCACATAGAAGAATTTTATGACCGCAACAAGAGGTCTGAATCAAAAACTCCCAAGTAAGATTCCTCGTGTGCAATGTGACTGGAAACGCCACGGTAGGAGAAGATGCATGGAAAGATTGGAAGGCCTTTGTGGGGCCACATTGTAATCACCAATCAAATGAAAGAGGCTTGAGGGACTCCTGGAGTTTGCCATTAACAAACCACCTCCAGTTTGTGAATACACTTGGCCCCACAAGAAATCCAGAAAATGGGACATGGCATAGCCCAATGGAGACACCACAACCCATATAGATTAATATGGTGAAAGACGTTCAGTCTAGCGTTTAACATCGCAACAGACACAAGTTTTCAGGAGCAGACATAGGGAGTGATCTGATTTGTGTATGATTTGACTTTCCGACTACGTTAAAGAAAAATCACAAGCGGAACACATCAGGATCAAATTTTGACTCGAAGAAGTGAAGGACAGAAGAGTAATAGAAATTTTTCAAGCATAGGATAGTGAAAGTTTGCATCACTCACTGTGATAGACTTAGAATTAGATACACTACGAATAGTTTCAATACAGCAGTGACTGAAACAGCAAGTGTGCTTCTTGGCAAACACAGACCAGTCAAAAACCAGTGGGTCACACCAAACATCCTACAACTATGCGACAAGCGTAGAGAGTGAAGAAAAAGATATAATTGAAACAAAAAGGAAAAGTGCAGAACAATATAGGGCAGTCAACAAAAGAATCAGGAAATCCTGACGGAGGCCAAAAGAGAAATGGATCGCGTGGAACAGTGCCAAGAATTGAAGAGAACATCAAGTAAAGCAATAGCAAGAAAGCATTATCAGCTGGTGAAAGCCCTGACCAGCACAAAAACAGGAAAAGGTTTAAACAATTCCAAGACAAATGGGAAGTGTCTCACTGACGACCAGGGGATATTCTGAACAGATGGACGAATACTGCTCCGACCTGTATAATTAGAACCACAGGAGATACAGATGTCTGTAATTGTACCAGCATGCAAAGACACAGACAGTCCACCCTATCCTCCGAGTAGAAGTGGAAACAGCAGTCTGATCGCCTTGAAAAAGAGAACAGAAGTTCAGCAGGGGCTGAAACATTCCAGCGAGTTGGTTCAGCTGCAGGGGAAAGCCATGATCAGCGCCCTACTATGAATCTGAACAGATCAGGCAGATAGGTAAATGGCCAACACCATGGACAACAGTCACTCATCATACCTCCCCATGAAAGGAAATCTACAACATAATTTTGCCATTTAATTTACCGCCAATCAGACTCTTGCACCCATGCAAGGTCATGCTGCAGAGATATATTGATATATGAAGCCAAAGCAGAGAGACCATCATGTGAGGAACAAGCAGGTGGTTTCTGTAGCAGGGGCGAGGGCCACAACACAAAGATATTCAACCTCAATATACTATGTGAACGGTACCTTCAACATCAACAAGACCTTTACCAGTATTTATCCGATTTTAAGAAATGGCATTTGACAGGGTGTGGCATGCAGCTTTGTGGGCAACCATGAATTTGTACAGCATCAATGCAAAACCTGGACCAGAGTCATCAAACAGCTGTACGCGAGGCCCCCGTGCAGTGTACTACTCAACAACATTGGAGAATGGTTTTCGAACTACAGTTGGAGTAAGGCCAGGCTGTCTACTCTCACCCACTCTTTTCAACCAATCTTCCTTGAGAGAACATGGCTGAGACTGGAACATCTTGGAAGGATCAGTCAGTAGGTGGCAGGAATGATCACAAACCTCCGCTTGCAGATGACATGATGGAATAGGCTGAATCTGAAAAAAGAGCTTTGCCAGCCTAACAGAACACTTGAATAAGGCCTCCAAAACATACGGCATGGATATCAGTGCAGAGAAAGACCAACTGATGACTAATAACACCATGCGGCCTTGCACTGATATCAGGTTAATGACCAGGAAGCAGGAAACAGTTCCAAACTTCAAGTTACCTGGGACCTATTGTATCAGACCAGGGATTCAAGCCAGAGAGTAGTATGCAGGAACTGCAAGCAATAACAGCTTTGTCAAATCAAACACCATTCTGGAGAGATAAAAATATCTCATTATCTCCTAAGATCAGACTAATGCGTTCCCTTGTATATCATATTTTCTGTATGCTGTGATTCATGGACCTGACTGCAGATTTGGACGAGAAGAGTACAGGCAGTGGAGATGAGTTTGCTTTCGGAGACTCCTTGGCATCTCCAACAAAGACCAAATTGGCACGAAAGTGTGCATAACTGAATCCAGCAAAAACATTGGACCCTATGAGAACCTTCTAACGATCGTGAGGAAAAAGCGTTATATTAATGTATGGGCATGTAACAAGATCAAAGACTTGCAAAGACAGGTCGACAAGGCAATGTCCGGGAGGAAGAAGAAGAGGCTGACCAAGACAAGAAGCTGGAGGATAACATCAGCGAATGGACAGGCCTGACTCAAAAAAACCTCGAGAAAGGACAGAACAGAGAGCGATTTGAGGGGAACTGGTTGTTGGTCTTCGAGGGTGCCCCCACGGTCGTCAGACTACGGGGACAGATAGATAGATTAGATAGATAGTTGGTTCATGTAAGAAAATGCCATGGGGTTTCTGAGGCATTCATTCCAATGCCATGGATCCTTCTTTGTAGATTTGCATTCAGTGTCCAGGATTCACATGATACATAGATGTGGAGATGACCAGTGCATGCAGCAGCTTGACCTGGTCCTGAGAGAGGTGTTTGTTCTTTCCAGATGGTCTTGTTCTTTTTACCATTGATATTACTGTTTGTGAAGCCTCTTTGCGAGGATTTCGGTCTTTTGACCTTCTCACTATACTTGCGCCCCTAGGTATTTGAATTGATCTATACCCTTCAAGTTCTTTTTCACAGACTGTGAATCTTGGTAGTGATTAGCTGGGCACTGTTTGTCACGAGTTTTGGCTTCTTGTCATGATCACCATGCCGTATCTGGAGAATGTTTTTTCCATAGGTGGTACATCTAGGTGCTTTGTCTTGTTCTTTTACTTCAGTCCACCGATGTCATAAGCAAACCTGAGGTTTGTGATTGTATGCCCTCCAATACATTGATGTGCCAGTGTGATCTTTAAGGCATCAGTCATTATGCGTTCAAGGAATTTATTGAAAGTGTTGGTAAATGAAACACAACCTTGATGGATTCCCACTGAGATATTGAACCATTCTCCAGAGTGCCTTGCACAAGCACTACGCTGGTGGCTTTGCATATAGCTCTTTGATGGTACTGGATGATCTTTTGTCCATGTTGTACTTCTTCTTTGTGGCCCATAATGCGTTCCTTATGCTATAAATGGTTTGAATGCATTTTGAAGTCTATGAAATGAGGTACATTTTTGTTTGTGCTGGTTGTATTTCTTCACACAGAACTTGGCAGGTTGATGATTTTTTCCCAATGATACTTCTGTTTTCGGCGGGACAGCCCCCCTGTTCTTCTGTGATTATCTCTTCTGCCTGTGGTTTATTATGATTTAAGATGACTCTTTTTACATTATTTAACTGGCCTTGGCCTTTGAGGCTGACCATTGGATAGTTCTGGGCATTGCTGTAAGGTTCGTTTCTTGGGGAGGATGATAATCAGTTGTTGGGGTCGAAGGTGTTGGCCACTTTCCCGTCTGCCAGATCTTGTTGCAAATTCTCATTAAGATATCCATCACAGTTTTTCCCCCATGTTTGATCAGCTCTGCTGGGATGTTGCCAATGCCTGCAGCTTTCTCTTTTTTCAGCAGTTTGATTACAGATATATAGCCATGAATAAAATTTTGTCTAACAAATACATGTGGGAGGAAAAACTCTAATATATGACATGTTTCATTGAGGAAACAAGCCACAAGAGAGGTATTTGTTGTTTACTTAAACATTGCACATGGCCCTTGAACATATAAGGTAAGATCCAACTTGGTTCAGTGCTTGTATTTAGTGATACTAGCTTTTTAATGTTTATGTCATTTTTGGCTAATATGATGAGTGCTGTTGAAATTGTTGGTATGAAGGGCAACCAGTGCAGTCTACTGTAACAGAAACAAAGAAGATTGGTTCCGAACCGCAATGCATTTGGAGGATATTTGCCCTTCCCACCCTCGAGGGAACGTTTTCTTAGAGACAGTAATTGGTGATGTACTTGAATCATGAATGTGAACAGTCAGCACTGGAGGCAAGACATCTACAAACTTACGATTTGCTGATGACAAGGACGGCTTAGTTGGAGAAGAGCAAGAGCATGTATGTATTAATGTATGTATGTATTAATGATGTATGTATGTATGTATGTAAGTATGTAGTATGTATGTATGTATGTATGTATGTATGTATGTTCGATCCGTATGTATGTATGTTTGTTGTATGTTATGAATGGAGGTCCGATCCGTATGTATGTTTGTCTTATGTTTGTATGTTTGTATGTCAAAAAGTATGTATGTACGTATGTATGTATGTAATGTTTCTTGCAGCATTAATGTATGTATGCATGTATGTATATATGAATGCATCTATGTATGATTGTATGTATGTATGTATGTAATGTATGTATGTATGTATGTATGTATGTATTGTATTTTTTATGTATATATGCATGTATGTATGTTATGTATGTATGTATGTATGTATGGTATGTATGTATGTATTTAAGTATATATGCATGCATGTTATTTGTTGTATCTATTTTGTATGTGTGTATGCATGCATGTATGTGTGTGCATGTGTGTATGTATGTATGTATGTTTTAATGTATGTATGTATGTATGTATGTTATTGTGTATATGTATGTATGTATGTAGTTTATGTATTATGTATGTATGTATATATGTATGTATGTATGTTTTATGTATATATGTATGTATTATGGTATACAGTTGTATGCATGCATGCATGCTTTTTTGTATGTAGGTAAAGTTGTGTGGTTAAGCATGCATGTATATGTGTGCATGTGTGTATGTAAGTTGATTTGTATGATGTATGATGTAGTATGTTTGTATGTATGTATGTTTGTATGTATGTATGTATGTATGTATTATAATGT
Source organism: Rapana venosa (assembly GCA_028751875.1). Taxonomy (NCBI): domain Eukaryota; kingdom Metazoa; phylum Mollusca; class Gastropoda; order Neogastropoda; family Muricidae; genus Rapana; species Rapana venosa. The sequence goes on along the minus strand of CM054155.1, from coordinate 35,827,812 downwards.
ATGTATGTATTATGCTTGTCTGATGTATATATTTACGTATACATGTATGTATTGTAGAATGGTATGTCTGCGTGTACAAATGTATCTATGTAATCAGGTACTTACGTTCGTCTGTGTGTATTATGTAGTATGTATGTATGTATGTATGTATGTATGTATGTGTATGAATAGACGATATACGAATGTATGTAATGTATGTATGTATGTATGTATGTATGCATGTATGTGTGTATGTATGTATGATGTATGCATGCATGCATGTATGGTATTATGTATGTATGTTTTGTATGTATGTAATTGTATGTATGTATGTATGTATGTTTGTATGTATGTTTCTCTGGAAAGTATGTTATGTATGTATATATGTATGTGTTTGTGTGTGTATAGTTATCATATTGATATTATATATATTATATATATATATATATATATATATATATATGATATATATATATATATATTATATATATACTATAATATATAATATATTATATGTACAGAGGGTGAAGGGAGATATAAACTATATATAGTGACGGAGATTTACATATAGATAAATGTATTATTAATATATATATATATATATATATATATTATATATATATATATATATATTATATATATATATAGAGATATATATTTGAAATGGAAATTTGCAAGAACATCCCAAGAGCATTTTTCACAAGTGTGAAGACGATGAGAGAGTAAGAGATGGAGCCTTCAATCCAACATCAGTAGTGAATGATGCAAATGGAGAGCACTGCACAAGAAGAAGGAAATTCTGAAAAACGGATGGGAAGAGTTACTTTAAAGATCTTTTAAAACCTTCTGGAGTACAAGCTTCCAGCTCTCTGTTCTCACCACGCTCTAAAGGACAGACACTTAGTGTCCCCCAAATCCTTGAAGCTGAAACGAGCAGTGCAATTAAGACCAGCCCAAAGGCCAAGCGGCAAGGTGATGACGGCATAACAACAAAAGCCATCCTTCATTGCGGAGAAGAGAAAACGGGAGTTAAGTGGCTCTCATAATCTTCCTGAAAGCAAGGGAAGAGAGGAAAGTACCCAATGGACTGGCAAAATGCAATAGTGGTGCCAATTTTGGAAGAAGAAGGGCAGCAAGAGAGAGGCAGCACCTACCAGAGGCATTTCACTTCTCTGCCATGTGTTGGGAAAAAGTATGCAAAGATTGCTGGAACAGCGCACAAGGAGCAATGCAGGAACACCTACTGTGCCAATGCCCAGTTTGGGCTTTCGGAAAGGGAGAGGGGTGCACAGATGGCATTTTCGCACTCCGACAGCTGTGTGAAAGAGTCCATCGAATACAACCAAGACCTGCATTCAGTATTCGTTTGATAAGAATAAGATTTCAACCGAGTCATCAGAGACTCGCTTCTGGAAGATTCCGCTGGAGCAGTCGACGTGGATAGGGGCAGTTGGCTTTGAAACTCAGCGCAATATATGCCAACAGTAATGAGACAGTCGAAAACTAGCCTGTGGAACATCCGAATGGTTCCCGGTTAAACATCAGGGGTCAGGCTAAGGCTGCGTACTCTCTACCTTCTCTTCGTGATCTACATGGACCAGATCACAAAGGAAGCAACCCTAGATCTGAAGCCTGATCGATCTATATTTGCTTGACGACCTGTCCCTGATGAAATCAGAACAAAGCTGCTCTTCAAGATCACACAGACAACCTCCTAAACACAAGCTGCGAGAGGTGTTATGACATGAAGATCAGTTTCTCCAAAACAGAAGTTTATGTCTGTCAGCAGAAATCCAGGATAAGCTGGACATTAAAACATCAACGGCACCCGCTGAAACAGACAAAGAATTTAAATACCTTGGCAGCCTCTTCACTGAAGATGGGAAAAAATGGACAGAGAGATCGAAACTAGTACCAGAAAGCGAACGCCAGTCAGTTTACCCAACTCGCCACCCTTTCTAAACATCCAGCATCCCAATGAGCACCAAGGCAAAACTCATCAACGCCATCTTCGTTCCAACACTAATACCCGTGTCAGGACATAGGCCCTAACAAAGCCTTAGATGAGAAAATTGGTCACATGTGAAATGGCTGCCTGAGAAAAGCTGCACAAGACCAGACGCGACAAGATCAAGAAGGTGTTCCAGAGACATTGTTGGCTAACACCAATCTCCCACCATATCGAAAACAAAGGACCAGGTGGTTTGGTCACCTCACTAGAATGCCGCCCAACCAACCAGCCTACGGGCATACTCCAAAAAACAAAAATACAATGGCTGGAAATGCAGGGGTAGACCAAGGAGACGATGGAGCGAACTCCGTAGCTGACACCTGCGAGCCCATGCACCTGTCACTACATCAAGCCTCCCGGAGCTTGCTGCAGAAGAGTCTGTGTACTCCCGCGACTCCGAAGGGCACCAGCGGAAGATGAAAGAAAAGAAGATTATATAGATATATAGATTTATAGATATTTATCATATATATAATATATATATATATATATTAGATTTAATATATTATTATATATATATAGCTATATTTATATAAATATTTTTATTGTCTTTTTTATATATGCTAAGATGTTTCTATGTAACTATGTATGTATTCATGTATGTAATGTATGTATGTATGTTGTTATGTAGTGTGTATGTAATTGTTCGCATACGACTGTATGTTGTATGTATGTATGCATGTATGTAAGTATGTTTGTATGTATGTATGTAAGGTATGTATGTATGTATGGTATGTATAAATGCATGGATGTGTGTATGTAAGTTCGTATGTATGTATGCATGAATGTATGTAAGTATGTAATAATGTTGTATGTTTGCATGCGAATGTGTGTATGTATATATGTAGCATTGTATGTATGTTTGTATGCTGTATGTATGTATGTTTGTTGTATGTTATTTTGTTAAATTGGTATATGTTATGTTGTATGTATGTTTGTATGTATGTATGTATGTATGTATGAGTTTGTGAATGTATACTGTATATAAATATATGAATGTTTGATAAATATAATCTATATATCATACATATATCTATATTATCTATCGTCTATATATATTAACCATGTATATATCTTGCCTATGTATTTATTATGTATGTATTGCATGCAGTTTTGCATGTATGTTTGTATGTTTGTATGCATGTATATATGTACTTATTTAAGTGTGTAGATGTGTATTTATGTATTAATTGTGTATGCTAAGTATTTGTGTATGTCTTATTTGTGTATTTTGTTTGGATGTATGTTGTATGTATGTATGTATGTCTGTTTTGTTTGTTTGATGTTATGTATGTATGTTTGTTTGTATGTATGCATGAATTATGTATGTATTACATGTTATGTATTTATATATTTTTAATTAAATGTTTGCATGTGTGTATGTATGTATGCATGCATTTATGTATGTATGTATATATGTATATATTTGTAAGTAAATTTTTGTCATGTATGCGTATGTATGTTTTTTGCATGTATATATGTATGTATGCATGCATGTATGTTTGTATGTATGCATGTATGTATGTTTGTTTGTATGTATGTTTGTATGTATGTATGTATGTATTGTATGTTATGTATGTATGTAAGTCCGTAGTTCGTACGTTTAGTATGTATGTATGTTATGTTTGTCTTTGTGTCTTCATTTTAGTCTGTTCACTTAAAGTGATATTAGGGACGATGGTGGCCAGGGGGTATTGGTGGTGGGTGGGTGGAGGCAAGCATAATAAATTAGGGCTTAAAGTAGAAAGAGATACGTCTTGGTATGAATGCACATTAAAAAGACTATTCAATCTATATAAATATTATGTTGCAAAAAACATGGCATTGAACTTCAAAACATAAACAAAAAATCCAACAACAATTGAAAAATACTCTAATGTAGGAAAAAAAACCCATTCTTGAAACTATTGCAATGGGCAGCTGTTGAAACAGCAAAATGTATATTACGAGACCATACTTTACAACAAAAAAGAGAATATGGGGATTGCAATCAGAGAAAAGACTATCTACATATTAACTCTGGTTGGTTAAAACTTCCTGCAGAGACTTATCTTGAAATCGATGGTAAGAACGTTTTTAAACCTTGACATTGATACAGAAACATGGAGCATAAGAAAATTTGTCTATGCATATAGATTGATATATTTTTGGCAAATTTTGCTCGAAGAAGGCATTTATTTCAATCCTGTAGATTAGAGAAAAACAATTTTTTCTAGTAAACAGGAAAAGGATTTTCGATAGGCCGTACTGAGTGCAAAGATGTTCTCAATAATCCAGACATGAACAAAAGTTTGCTGTGGATAACCAGCTCTTCCTGTTTCTTTTTCAATGTTTCCAGCAAACATTTTGAAAGCAAAAGCATAACCTTTCATGGAAGAGAAAAAGAGGAATATCTAAAAACAGTTAATAGCTTTCATGTTTTATAGCTTTTCCCTCTTTCATCTCAAACTGCCCTGCCTTCGGGCGGCAAGATCCCGTTGCCTGCCGGGGCCCTGCATTTTGCCCTACGCCCTGTGTGTGTTTGTGTGTGTGTTTGTGTGTGTGTGTTGTGTGTGTGGGTTGTGTGTGTGAGTGAGTGTGTGTTGTGTGCGTCTGGGTGTGTGTGTGAGTTGTGTGTGTGTGAGTGGTGTGTGTGTGTGTGCATTTGAGTTTTTGTTTAAGCTTTTGGATTAGTTATGGCTGCAGGACTTGTAAGAATATGTTGATGCAATTGACGTCTGATTTGTCTTTGCAAGATATAGAGTATACAAAATTACATTTATTATTATTTATTATTATTTATTATTCTTATTATTATTATTGTGTTTTGACTGCACTTTTTGGAAGCTTTGTCAACCTTGTCATTAAATCAATACCACAATGAGATAGCACCCAGCAAAAGTTAAACATTCGATTCCCTCAGAATTAGAAAATGTACCAACAAATTATTTTCTGTATAAGAATTCTGACTAACGTCGAAGACGAGTTCTGAGAAAACTGTATGCAGATTTAGGAGCCCAACACAGAACAAAACCTGCAAAACAGTTTGGGGCAAATCAAGCAGAAAGTACAAAGCCATCAAATAGCAGTAAGTTCTTCAGCAGTAAAGAGGAATGATTTTTGCCGTTGTGATAGGATTTTTCCAATCTGAAAGCTTGGATAATGAAATGCCTGCCCCTGCTTCCTTGTTTTTAAGAAGGGATCGTCAGTGTATATCTTAATGAGAAGGATATGCATGCTCTAGGTGCACTTTTATATAAGATCAAGAATAAGCCCATTTTACTTCTTTTTCTAAAGAGAGATGGTAGATATCAAAATTTGCTTTCTGAACGTTCCTATTTTGGACAAGGTGTTAAAAGAGGTGTGGATTTTTGCCATCGTTCGGATTGATACGTGACGCTTTGAGATATCGGAAGTATAAGTACTAATCGTGACAAGAGAAGAGATTATTTTAGCTCTATTGGGAAATTCTAAGTCGGATTAATTTAAATTTCGATTGCATTATTGTTTTCAACTGGTGAACTTCTTAAAAGCTATTTGAAACGGCTAAGTTACGATATTTTTTCCTCTAGAGTGTACTACTAATTTCTCTATTCGTCCCCATAAGAAGATGCATGAAACGGAACACCCAAAGCAAATCCGGAAAAGCTTTACAATCTAAGCTTTGAATTTTGTTAATAGATATTTGGGGGCACTAAAGAATTATGCTTGACCATTGTTAGTTTACGAACGTAAACCTGTGATAAATGATATGCTTTAGTACTAATGCTTCTTTTAGTACTGTGGCCCAATACTTTGCCTACTAATTGCCTTTAATAAATTCAGACTTCTTCTTGCCTGTTTAAAGGATATTCGATGTGTCAATGCAATGTTAATTTTTAAGTAAGTATAATACCCAAGAAATTGTTACCATAGCTTATAATCCAGAACTTGTTCTCCAATTTTCGAAAACAGGAAGTTCAGGAGGATCAGCACATTGTTTAAAAAAGCCACCAACTGTGTCTTTTTTAGAAAGTCTAAACCCAATTTCCACCATATACTGTATAAATGTTAATCAACTCGAGCTGATATAGCTTTCTATCATAATTCAAATGTCTTTTATGTGCTACCTTATACATTGTTCCCCTTTTCCACATACAAAAGGGTCATCAGCATTTTGGACAGTAACATTATCGAACATATTCAGGGGATTATCATGAAAGTAAAATAATAAATAAATAGGGGAGTATCACAGAACCTGAGGTATGGGCCATTTGTGGAAATTATGTGTGGAGTAAGTTTTCCAACTTTGTGAATGCTTCTTCCTGTGAGAAAATTTTCTAAAATAAGATTAGATGAAAACCTGGCAATCCAATACATTTTAATTTATATAACATCTAGCATGCCAAAACTTGGTCATAAGCTTTGTTTATGTCAAAGAACGTGGCAAGAATATTTTGTCTTCGTGCCAAACTGATGTTATTATTTTGGATAGTCAGATTAACTAAATGGTCTATGTTGATCTCCCTTTTTCGAAATACTGCTTGATTAATCTGGACCAATTTTATTTTTTTCACATAATACACTAGTCTATTAAAATAACTTTTTCCATAAGTTTTTCAGTGTTGTGATGTAAGTGCAACGGTCTATACTTTTATGCATCATTTTTCAATTTTCTTGTTTTTGTAGGGGAATAATAATAGACTGCTTCAAATCTGAGGTATTTTTACATTCTACCCGGCACTGCTGAAATAATTGGTGTAGTAAAAGAACCCAGTTTTTGGTCAATGTTTCTGCATTTGATTTGAAATTAGCATCTATTCTACTGATGTTTTCTATATTAAGAGATTGAATAACATACCATAACTTCTTGTAAAGTTATTGGTTTGTTTCTGAATAATGTATTATTGGTTATGGATATCTTTATAAATATCTTTTTGTTTCTTCCTTCTGAAGGTAACTTCTGACTGTGAAAGATATGATCATCATAGTATTGCAAACATATTCAATGAAAGCTTCAGCCTTGTCTGAATCAGAGGGGAACTCCTTATCTTTAACTGCCAATTGGACACAAAGGTGATTTTTACCGTGTTTCATTTTCTTTAAGTTTTTTCCATACATTTTGCATATCCTTATGTGTACAAAAATTTCATTTTTTTATAGTTAGACCTGAAAATCCCGTTTTACTTGTCAATAACTTTGTCACACGTTTTATTTTGCTTATTTTAGAAATAATGGGGATTAGCTCGTGATTTATTCCGTATTTAAGTTTTGAATGCTTTTTTTCTTTTAACCAGCATTTTCACGTAATTCTACCATAGGTTCCCTGCATGTTTATCATATTTTATAGATGAACTCTGGGTATAGGAACAGGTCTGCAGCTTGTAAAATGTTTTAGTTAAATCTATCATAAAAACATGTCTATGTTCATACACTTCTATACAGCTAGTGTCATAAAACTTTTAGAAAGATTGAAAACAGGTCCAGTTTGCTTTTTTGTAACTATTTTGTGATCTTATATCTTTGACCATTTTTCATTATGCGTGACTTTCCGATTACAGTGTTATGATAATTGGTAATATGGTCACTTCACTAGCAGTCACTGTAAGTTTCACATGCACAGTGCGGAAAGCTAGAATAGGAGAAATGAGGGATTAGATCTATGGCAGTAGCTCTTTGATTGAAATATCTGGAATCCTAGTAACGCTCCCGTCATTAAGGAGGTCTAAAGAGGGAATCAAAATGTTCTCTAACAATTTTTACTAGTTAATAATTGAGACTTCTATTTTTCCCAGAAGAAAGGAGAATGAGCATTAAATCACCAAGCTATTATCTATTTTTTTATATAATTTGTTTAGTTCTCACCAGTCTGTATTATCTTCTGTAGGACCTTTTGGCCAGGTAGACAGAAACAATATTAAACGATCTTGATCATTACTTAATTTTACACGGGCTCTGCATATGAGTGAATGTTTGGGTATTGTCTTGGAACAGGAGAAGGACATTCACTATACTTACGTTTCATGCACATAAATCGCTGTTTTGATTTTTACATCAATTGCCCAGCCTTTTCAAGAATGAGTGGGTAGTAAAAAGGTAGGAAGCTTTGGTATGTTGGTGACATTTTACATTGAGGACCTGGATAAATAAGTATTTTATACTCTCTGAGGAAAGATGTCGAAGGAGATAGGAATGATTTGTATTGATAGATTACGTTCCTATTGCATGTGTTTTACAAAAATGTGTTCTGCAATAATAACAATGAAGCTAAGTTCCCAACAGCAGTAATACGCTGTTTTTTAGAAAGAAAAAAGACAAATACACCATGGAAAACCATACTACAACAAAAAAGAAAACCCTACAACTCTTTTTAAAGGGAACTATTTCTTAAGGGAAAAAATGCTTATTGTATCAGTACACGTGATACCAAACCTCTGTTGATAGTCTAAGTAGAAGCTTTTAAATAGATCTAAAACTCAAATTACAGTTGGAAAATGGCAGTAATGATGATTAAAACATACAGGACTAACTGTCATAGCCAAATTGCTAAGTTATTGCAAATAATATTTTCTTATGGTATTGTTTTTAAAACAGTTCACCCAAGAAACTGTATCTGTTCTGCCAGGATCTCATATGGTTCACCAGCAAAGCGAGGAAGTTGTGGCATTGGGTCAGAACTGGGTTAGGTGTGGTGGGGGGAGTCTGGTCTTCTGTGGAGGTTTTCCAGAAAAGACCCTCACATGCCTCCAAGGTTCCTTGCCAAAAAGCTGGCCCCTCTCTGTGTAGGATAGCGCCATCTCGCCGAGATATGTAGCTAGTGTCCAAGTCTAGGTGGCTGACAAAAGGAAATACTGGAGGGTATCATACAGATTCAGGATGATGTCAGTGCATTGAACAGTTTGTTAGTGTTCTTCAAGTTTAAACGTCATTACCACTAAATAGTGATTTCAGACGGGAAAGTGTGTGTATGTGTGTGGATGCGTGCGTGTTTGTGCGTGCGTGCGTATTGTGTTGTGCGCGCGCGACGTGCGTGTGTGTGTGTGGGTGTGTGTGTGTGTGTGTGTGTAGGGAGAGGGGTTATGCACATAACTATTCAATCGCAATAAACAACTATTATGAAAAAAGCATAACAAGAATTCTGGAAAAAATGAAGAGAAAAAAAAGAAGAAAAAAACCTAAAAAACCATCCTAATAACAACATAGCAAAAAAAAAACCCCAAAAACATCATACGTCAAAAATACTAACTTCCAATTCATATAACTTGAAGCTTTCTTATATCAGAGGGTCTGAAATAGGAGTATGGCTTAATGGACAATACAATTTATTTTATTAATGGGAATGTCTTTTAGAACTTGCTGTAAGCTACGAACTGAGAAGGCATGGTAAGATGTTTTCAGATCTCTGCATTACTAAAAGAAATAAAGAAGGTGATCATGGTAGATTTTCACCCTGTTTTAATGTTGCTTTTAAAAAAAAATTGTCTAAAAGCATTGAGCTTAAAACCTGTAGATAAGAGATAGGCACAATTCTATATTCATGTAAATATCGATTATTAATCTTATCCAAAGATAAATACATGGGCTAATCATCCTAGGTATAACCAGTACTTATTAGTTTCTTTTTAAAGTGTTTCCAACATGCATTTTGTAACATGCTATAGCCTCATGGTTGGATTAAGAACACATGCTGCAAGACCCATCGATATGCTCAGCTCCTCATTTTGCTTTTCTGTCAACTTTTTCATTAAGTAAATACCAAAGTGAAGGGTATCCATCTGATACCTATCATCAGAACACAAAAAACATTGTCAGAGTCAAAAAACCACAGAACAATCAACAGCTGAAGGGGCGGGTGGACGGCAGCTGAAGGATAGGGTTGTCAGGGGTTGAAGGACGTGAGTTCAGGGTGAGGGGGGAGACAGGGAATGGAAGCCACAAACGGCCATGACGTTGGGGCATGCCGTGTTCCCGTCTGGTTTTGCGGTGATGAATGCCTAGGTTGTATTACACTGCTGTATTCAGGAGAAACATGTATTGTTTTTGTCAAAAATCCAGTTGCGAGTATTGCTCTTATGTCCAGGGGCTCTCACTGCCTGGTAGCTGAACAACATACATTTTCTTGTTTGGTGGTGGGGTGTGTCAGTTTTCTGCAATTTGTTGAACAGGCAGGGCAGGGTCAGATTAAATTGGGTCACGAAAACCAAGCACAGTCAGGTGTAAACAAAATTCATAAGTCGATGCCAAATTTTGAACAATCAAAAGAAATTTAAATTTATACAATCAAATTTCTCAAAAAAGTAGATCGATAACAACGGAAAAAATATTCTGACCATTAACTCATGGTGAAACACGGTCAAGAAGATAGGAAAAATTTCTCGTAGGAAGTCAGAAAAAACACACAACATCCAGGATTCAATCTAGAGAGCCACACGCATGTGCTGCCGACAGGTGCAAGGTGATCAGGTATATTTACATGTTCCATACCATCTGAGTTTCTCTTTCTGACTGAGGTCAGCAGGCCTATATAGGGCTTTAACTTGTTGGGTGATGGATTTGTAATGGACTTATTTCTTGCAATACGGTCCATGTAAGGAAAGCCATGGGGTCTTTTGGGCATCTCATCTACAATGCCTGGAGTGAGGAGAAGCTCTTCCAGCAGTCCATTAGTGATGTTGTTGCTCATTTCTTCTTCGTCTGCTTTGCCTTCTTCTTCCCACCATGTTCTTTGACAGTATGGTCTTGGAGAGCCCATTTTGAATCCTCATTACATGTCCCATACCATCTGAGCTTCCTTTTCTTGACTGTGAGTCAGCAGGCCTTTATTGGGCTTCACTTGTTGCGTGGATGGATTGTTGGACTATTTCTTGGCAATATGGTCCATGTAAAGACAGCCAGAAGAATTTCCATACCGGATCGGTCGTCGCCCGGGTTTCCAAGGGACCCGCACTGCTGTTGCTCATCAGGCAGAGGTCGAAAGTATGTACAGATGTAAAAACACACAAAAAACCGTTGCCAGAAACCACCACCATCATTTGGCACATGGAATGTACTGACACTAAGAGCTTGCAGGGAAAAGTGGAAGAAAAAGAACTGGACACATGAGATGGTCCATTTTCAATTGGCAATCCTTGGGTTGGAAAGTCTGATGGAAAATTTGGGAGATACCAACGACCGAAGACCACAAAATTATTACTACTGTGGAAAACAGGTTAAAAACATGAACACGGCGTGGGGTTTCTCGTTCTCAAAGACATCGTGAACAAACGTCATGAGCTGTCAGCCTGTGTCCAGCAGACTTAATACCATCCGCCCTGAGAGCAAACCCCTTTAACATAACTGTAGATAAGGATACGCCCCTAATCAGACTGCTCGGATGAAGCACATAGAAGAATTTTATGACCGCAACAAGAGGTCTGAATCAAAAACTCCCAAGTAAGATTCCTCGTGTGCAATGTGACTGGAAACGCCACGGTAGGAGAAGATGCATGGAAAGATTGGAAGGCCTTTGTGGGGCCACATTGTAATCACCAATCAAATGAAAGAGGCTTGAGGGACTCCTGGAGTTTGCCATTAACAAACCACCTCCAGTTTGTGAATACACTTGGCCCCACAAGAAATCCAGAAAATGGGACATGGCATAGCCCAATGGAGACACCACAACCCATATAGATTAATATGGTGAAAGACGTTCAGTCTAGCGTTTAACATCGCAACAGACACAAGTTTTCAGGAGCAGACATAGGGAGTGATCTGATTTGTGTATGATTTGACTTTCCGACTACGTTAAAGAAAAATCACAAGCGGAACACATCAGGATCAAATTTTGACTCGAAGAAGTGAAGGACAGAAGAGTAATAGAAATTTTTCAAGCATAGGATAGTGAAAGTTTGCATCACTCACTGTGATAGACTTAGAATTAGATACACTACGAATAGTTTCAATACAGCAGTGACTGAAACAGCAAGTGTGCTTCTTGGCAAACACAGACCAGTCAAAAACCAGTGGGTCACACCAAACATCCTACAACTATGCGACAAGCGTAGAGAGTGAAGAAAAAGATATAATTGAAACAAAAAGGAAAAGTGCAGAACAATATAGGGCAGTCAACAAAAGAATCAGGAAATCCTGACGGAGGCCAAAAGAGAAATGGATCGCGTGGAACAGTGCCAAGAATTGAAGAGAACATCAAGTAAAGCAATAGCAAGAAAGCATTATCAGCTGGTGAAAGCCCTGACCAGCACAAAAACAGGAAAAGGTTTAAACAATTCCAAGACAAATGGGAAGTGTCTCACTGACGACCAGGGGATATTCTGAACAGATGGACGAATACTGCTCCGACCTGTATAATTAGAACCACAGGAGATACAGATGTCTGTAATTGTACCAGCATGCAAAGACACAGACAGTCCACCCTATCCTCCGAGTAGAAGTGGAAACAGCAGTCTGATCGCCTTGAAAAAGAGAACAGAAGTTCAGCAGGGGCTGAAACATTCCAGCGAGTTGGTTCAGCTGCAGGGGAAAGCCATGATCAGCGCCCTACTATGAATCTGAACAGATCAGGCAGATAGGTAAATGGCCAACACCATGGACAACAGTCACTCATCATACCTCCCCATGAAAGGAAATCTACAACATAATTTTGCCATTTAATTTACCGCCAATCAGACTCTTGCACCCATGCAAGGTCATGCTGCAGAGATATATTGATATATGAAGCCAAAGCAGAGAGACCATCATGTGAGGAACAAGCAGGTGGTTTCTGTAGCAGGGGCGAGGGCCACAACACAAAGATATTCAACCTCAATATACTATGTGAACGGTACCTTCAACATCAACAAGACCTTTACCAGTATTTATCCGATTTTAAGAAATGGCATTTGACAGGGTGTGGCATGCAGCTTTGTGGGCAACCATGAATTTGTACAGCATCAATGCAAAACCTGGACCAGAGTCATCAAACAGCTGTACGCGAGGCCCCCGTGCAGTGTACTACTCAACAACATTGGAGAATGGTTTTCGAACTACAGTTGGAGTAAGGCCAGGCTGTCTACTCTCACCCACTCTTTTCAACCAATCTTCCTTGAGAGAACATGGCTGAGACTGGAACATCTTGGAAGGATCAGTCAGTAGGTGGCAGGAATGATCACAAACCTCCGCTTGCAGATGACATGATGGAATAGGCTGAATCTGAAAAAAGAGCTTTGCCAGCCTAACAGAACACTTGAATAAGGCCTCCAAAACATACGGCATGGATATCAGTGCAGAGAAAGACCAACTGATGACTAATAACACCATGCGGCCTTGCACTGATATCAGGTTAATGACCAGGAAGCAGGAAACAGTTCCAAACTTCAAGTTACCTGGGACCTATTGTATCAGACCAGGGATTCAAGCCAGAGAGTAGTATGCAGGAACTGCAAGCAATAACAGCTTTGTCAAATCAAACACCATTCTGGAGAGATAAAAATATCTCATTATCTCCTAAGATCAGACTAATGCGTTCCCTTGTATATCATATTTTCTGTATGCTGTGATTCATGGACCTGACTGCAGATTTGGACGAGAAGAGTACAGGCAGTGGAGATGAGTTTGCTTTCGGAGACTCCTTGGCATCTCCAACAAAGACCAAATTGGCACGAAAGTGTGCATAACTGAATCCAGCAAAAACATTGGACCCTATGAGAACCTTCTAACGATCGTGAGGAAAAAGCGTTATATTAATGTATGGGCATGTAACAAGATCAAAGACTTGCAAAGACAGGTCGACAAGGCAATGTCCGGGAGGAAGAAGAAGAGGCTGACCAAGACAAGAAGCTGGAGGATAACATCAGCGAATGGACAGGCCTGACTCAAAAAAACCTCGAGAAAGGACAGAACAGAGAGCGATTTGAGGGGAACTGGTTGTTGGTCTTCGAGGGTGCCCCCACGGTCGTCAGACTACGGGGACAGATAGATAGATTAGATAGATAGTTGGTTCATGTAAGAAAATGCCATGGGGTTTCTGAGGCATTCATTCCAATGCCATGGATCCTTCTTTGTAGATTTGCATTCAGTGTCCAGGATTCACATGATACATAGATGTGGAGATGACCAGTGCATGCAGCAGCTTGACCTGGTCCTGAGAGAGGTGTTTGTTCTTTCCAGATGGTCTTGTTCTTTTTACCATTGATATTACTGTTTGTGAAGCCTCTTTGCGAGGATTTCGGTCTTTTGACCTTCTCACTATACTTGCGCCCCTAGGTATTTGAATTGATCTATACCCTTCAAGTTCTTTTTCACAGACTGTGAATCTTGGTAGTGATTAGCTGGGCACTGTTTGTCACGAGTTTTGGCTTCTTGTCATGATCACCATGCCGTATCTGGAGAATGTTTTTTCCATAGGTGGTACATCTAGGTGCTTTGTCTTGTTCTTTTACTTCAGTCCACCGATGTCATAAGCAAACCTGAGGTTTGTGATTGTATGCCCTCCAATACATTGATGTGCCAGTGTGATCTTTAAGGCATCAGTCATTATGCGTTCAAGGAATTTATTGAAAGTGTTGGTAAATGAAACACAACCTTGATGGATTCCCACTGAGATATTGAACCATTCTCCAGAGTGCCTTGCACAAGCACTACGCTGGTGGCTTTGCATATAGCTCTTTGATGGTACTGGATGATCTTTTGTCCATGTTGTACTTCTTCTTTGTGGCCCATAATGCGTTCCTTATGCTATAAATGGTTTGAATGCATTTTGAAGTCTATGAAATGAGGTACATTTTTGTTTGTGCTGGTTGTATTTCTTCACACAGAACTTGGCAGGTTGATGATTTTTTCCCAATGATACTTCTGTTTTCGGCGGGACAGCCCCCCTGTTCTTCTGTGATTATCTCTTCTGCCTGTGGTTTATTATGATTTAAGATGACTCTTTTTACATTATTTAACTGGCCTTGGCCTTTGAGGCTGACCATTGGATAGTTCTGGGCATTGCTGTAAGGTTCGTTTCTTGGGGAGGATGATAATCAGTTGTTGGGGTCGAAGGTGTTGGCCACTTTCCCGTCTGCCAGATCTTGTTGCAAATTCTCATTAAGATATCCATCACAGTTTTTCCCCCATGTTTGATCAGCTCTGCTGGGATGTTGCCAATGCCTGCAGCTTTCTCTTTTTTCAGCAGTTTGATTACAGATATATAGCCATGAATAAAATTTTAGTCCTAACAAATACATGAGGGAGGAAAAACTCTAATATGACATGTTCATTGAGAAACAAGACACAAGAGAGGTATTTGTTGTTTACTTAAACATTGCACATGGCCCTTGAACATATAAGGTAAGATCCAACTTGGTTCAGTGCTTGTATTTAGTGATACTAGCTTTTTAATGTTTATGTCATTTTTGGCTAATATGATGAGTGCTGTTGAAATTGTTGGTATGAAGGGCAACCAGTGCAGTCTACTGTAACAGAAACAAAGAAGATTGGTTCCGAACCGCAATGCATTTGGAGGATATTTGCCCTTCCCACCCTCGAGGGAACGTTTTCTTAGAGACAGTAATTGGTGATGTACTTGAATCATGAATGTGAACAGTCAGCACTGGAGGCAAGACATCTACAACTTTACGATTTGGCTGTTGACAAGGACGGCGTGTTGGAGAAGAGGCAAGAGCAGTATGTATAATGTATGTATGTATTAATGATGTATGTATGTATGTATGTAAGTATGTAGTATGTATGTATGTATGTATGTATGTATGTATGTTCGATCCGTATGTATGTATGTTTGTTGTATGTTATGAATGGAGGTCCGATCCGTATGTATGTTTGTCTTATGTTTGTATGTTTGTATGTCAAAAAGTATGTATGTACGTATGTATGTATGTAATGTTTCTTGCAGCATTAATGTATGTATGCATGTATGTATATATGAATGCATCTATGTATGATTGTATGTATGTATGTATGTAATGTATGTATGTATGTATGTATGTATGTATTGTATTTTTTATGTATATATGCATGTATGTATGTTATGTATGTATGTATGTATGTATGGTATGTATGTATGTATTTAAGTATATATGCATGCATGTTATTTGTTGTATCTATTTTGTATGTGTGTATGCATGCATGTATGTGTGTGCATGTGTGTATGTATGTATGTATGTTTTAATGTATGTATGTATGTATGTATGTTATTGTGTATATGTATGTATGTATGTAGTTTATGTATTATGTATGTATGTATATATGTATGTATGTATGTTTTATGTATATATGTATGTATTATGGTATACAGTTGTATGCATGCATGCATGCTTTTTTGTATGTAGGTAAAGTTGTGTGGTTAAGCATGCATGTATATGTGTGCATGTGTGTATGTAAGTTGATTTGTATGATGTATGATGTAGTATGTTTGTATGTATGTATGTTTGTATGTATGTATGTATGTATGTATTATAATGTATGTATGTATTATGCTTGTCTGATGTATATATTTACGTATACATGTATGTATTGTAGAATGGTATGTCTGCGTGTACAAATGTATCTATGTAATCAGGTACTTACGTTCGTCTGTGTGTATTATGTAGTATGTATGTATGTATGTATGTATGTATGTATGTGTATGAATAGACGATATACGAATGTATGTAATGTATGTATGTATGTATGTATGTATGCATGTATGTGTGTATGTATGTATGATGTATGCATGCATGCATGTATGGTATTATGTATGTATGTTTTGTATGTATGTAATTGTATGTATGTATGTATGTATGTTTGTATGTATGTTTCTCTGGAAAGTATGTTATGTATGTATATATGTATGTGTTTGTGTGTGTATAGTTATCATATTGATATTATATATATTATATATATATATATATATATATATATATATGATATATATATATATATATTATATATATACTATAATATATAATATATTATATGTACAGAGGGTGAAGGGAGATATAAACTATATATAGTGACGGAGATTTACATATAGATAAATGTATTATTAATATATATATATATATATATATATATTATATATATATATATATATATTATATATATATATAGAGATATATATTTGAAATGGAAATTTGCAAGAACATCCCAAGAGCATTTTTCACAAGTGTGAAGACGATGAGAGAGTAAGAGATGGAGCCTTCAATCCAACATCAGTAGTGAATGATGCAAATGGAGAGCACTGCACAAGAAGAAGGAAATTCTGAAAAACGGATGGGAAGAGTTACTTTAAAGATCTTTTAAAACCTTCTGGAGTACAAGCTTCCAGCTCTCTGTTCTCACCACGCTCTAAAGGACAGACACTTAGTGTCCCCCAAATCCTTGAAGCTGAAACGAGCAGTGCAATTAAGACCAGCCCAAAGGCCAAGCGGCAAGGTGATGACGGCATAACAACAAAAGCCATCCTTCATTGCGGAGAAGAGAAAACGGGAGTTAAGTGGCTCTCATAATCTTCCTGAAAGCAAGGGAAGAGAGGAAAGTACCCAATGGACTGGCAAAATGCAATAGTGGTGCCAATTTTGGAAGAAGAAGGGCAGCAAGAGAGAGGCAGCACCTACCAGAGGCATTTCACTTCTCTGCCATGTGTTGGGAAAAAGTATGCAAAGATTGCTGGAACAGCGCACAAGGAGCAATGCAGGAACACCTACTGTGCCAATGCCCAGTTTGGGCTTTCGGAAAGGGAGAGGGGTGCACAGATGGCATTTTCGCACTCCGACAGCTGTGTGAAAGAGTCCATCGAATACAACCAAGACCTGCATTCAGTATTCGTTTGATAAGAATAAGATTTCAACCGAGTCATCAGAGACTCGCTTCTGGAAGATTCCGCTGGAGCAGTCGACGTGGATAGGGGCAGTTGGCTTTGAAACTCAGCGCAATATATGCCAACAGTAATGAGACAGTCGAAAACTAGCCTGTGGAACATCCGAATGGTTCCCGGTTAAACATCAGGGGTCAGGCTAAGGCTGCGTACTCTCTACCTTCTCTTCGTGATCTACATGGACCAGATCACAAAGGAAGCAACCCTAGATCTGAAGCCTGATCGATCTATATTTGCTTGACGACCTGTCCCTGATGAAATCAGAACAAAGCTGCTCTTCAAGATCACACAGACAACCTCCTAAACACAAGCTGCGAGAGGTGTTATGACATGAAGATCAGTTTCTCCAAAACAGAAGTTTATGTCTGTCAGCAGAAATCCAGGATAAGCTGGACATTAAAACATCAACGGCACCCGCTGAAACAGACAAAGAATTTAAATACCTTGGCAGCCTCTTCACTGAAGATGGGAAAAAATGGACAGAGAGATCGAAACTAGTACCAGAAAGCGAACGCCAGTCAGTTTACCCAACTCGCCACCCTTTCTAAACATCCAGCATCCCAATGAGCACCAAGGCAAAACTCATCAACGCCATCTTCGTTCCAACACTAATACCCGTGTCAGGACATAGGCCCTAACAAAGCCTTAGATGAGAAAATTGGTCACATGTGAAATGGCTGCCTGAGAAAAGCTGCACAAGACCAGACGCGACAAGATCAAGAAGGTGTTCCAGAGACATTGTTGGCTAACACCAATCTCCCACCATATCGAAAACAAAGGACCAGGTGGTTTGGTCACCTCACTAGAATGCCGCCCAACCAACCAGCCTACGGGCATACTCCAAAAAACAAAAATACAATGGCTGGAAATGCAGGGGTAGACCAAGGAGACGATGGAGCGAACTCCGTAGCTGACACCTGCGAGCCCATGCACCTGTCACTACATCAAGCCTCCCGGAGCTTGCTGCAGAAGAGTCTGTGTACTCCCGCGACTCCGAAGGGCACCAGCGGAAGATGAAAGAAAAGAAGATTATATAGATATATAGATTTATAGATATTTATCATATATATAATATATATATATATATATTAGATTTAATATATTATTATATATATATAGCTATATTTATATAAATATTTTTATTGTCTTTTTTATATATGCTAAGATGTTTCTATGTAACTATGTATGTATTCATGTATGTAATGTATGTATGTATGTTGTTATGTAGTGTGTATGTAATTGTTCGCATACGACTGTATGTTGTATGTATGTATGCATGTATGTAAGTATGTTTGTATGTATGTATGTAAGGTATGTATGTATGTATGGTATGTATAAATGCATGGATGTGTGTATGTAAGTTCGTATGTATGTATGCATGAATGTATGTAAGTATGTAATAATGTTGTATGTTTGCATGCGAATGTGTGTATGTATATATGTAGCATTGTATGTATGTTTGTATGCTGTATGTATGTATGTTTGTTGTATGTTATTTTGTTAAATTGGTATATGTTATGTTGTATGTATGTTTGTATGTATGTATGTATGTATGTATGAGTTTGTGAATGTATACTGTATATAAATATATGAATGTTTGATAAATATAATCTATATATCATACATATATCTATATTATCTATCGTCTATATATATTAACCATGTATATATCTTGCCTATGTATTTATTATGTATGTATTGCATGCAGTTTTGCATGTCTGTTTGTATGTTTGTATGCATGTATATATGTACTTATGTAAGTGTGTAGATGTGTATTTATGTATTAATTGTGTATGCTAAGTATTTGTGTATGTCTTATTTGTGTATTTTGTTTGGATGTATGTTGTATGTATGTATGTATGTCTGTTTTGTTTGTTTGATGTTATGTATGTATGTTTGTTTGTATGTATGCATGAATTATGTATGTATTACATGTTATGTATTTATATATTTTTAATTAAATGTTTGCATGTGTGTATGTATGTATGCATGCATTTATGTATGTATGTATATATGTATATATTTGTAAGTAAATTTTTGTCATGTATGCGTATGTATGTTTTTTGCATGTATATATGTATGTATGCATGCATGTATGTTTGTATGTATGCATGTATGTATGTTTGTTTGTATGTATGTTTGTATGTATGTATGTATGTATTGTATGTTATGTATGTATGTAAGTCCGTAGTTCGTACGTTTAGTATGTATGTATGTTATGTTTGTCTTTGTGTCTTCATTTTAGTCTGTTCACTTAAAGTGATATTAGGGACGATGGTGGCCAGGGGGTATTGGTGGTGGGTGGGTGGAGGCAAGCATAATAAATTAGGGCTTAAAGTAGAAAGAGATACGTCTTGGTATGAATGCACATTAAAAAGACTATTCAATCTATATAAATATTATGTTGCAAAAAACATGGCATTGAACTTCAAAACATAAACAAAAAATCCAACAACAATTGAAAAATACTCTAATGTAGGAAAAAAAACCCATTCTTGAAACTATTGCAATGGGCAGCTGTTGAAACAGCAAAATGTATATTACGAGACCATACTTTACAACAAAAAAGAGAATATGGGGATTGCAATCAGAGAAAAGACTATCTACATATTAACTCTGGTTGGTTAAAACTTCCTGCAGAGACTTATCTTGAAATCGATGGTAAGAACGTTTTTAAACCTTGACATTGATACAGAAACATGGAGCATAAGAAAATTTGTCTATGCATATAGATTGATATATTTTTGGCAAATTTTGCTCGAAGAAGGCATTTATTTCAATCCTGTAGATTAGAGAAAAACAATTTTTTCTAGTAAACAGGAAAAGGATTTTCGATAGGCCGTACTGAGTGCAAAGATGTTCTCAATAATCCAGACATGAACAAAAGTTTGCTGTGGATAACCAGCTCTTCCTGTTTCTTTTTCAATGTTTCCAGCAAACATTTTGAAAGCAAAAGCATAACCTTTCATGGAAGAGAAAAAGAGGAATATCTAAAAACAGTTAATAGCTTTCATGTTTTATAGCTTTTCCCTCTTTCATCTCAAACTGCCCTGCCTTCGGGCGGCAAGATCCCGTTGCCTGCCGGGGCCCTGCATTTTGCCCTACGCCCTGTGTGTGTTTGTGTGTGTGTTTGTGTGTGTGTGTTGTGTGTGTGGGTTGTGTGTGTGAGTGAGTGTGTGTTGTGTGCGTCTGGGTGTGTGTGTGAGTTGTGTGTGTGTGAGTGGTGTGTGTGTGTGTGCATTTGAGTTTTTGTTTAAGCTTTTGGATTAGTTATGGCTGCAGGACTTGTAAGAATATGTTGATGCAATTGACGTCTGATTTGTCTTTGCAAGATATAGAGTATACAAAATTACATTTATTATTATTTATTATTATTTATTATTCTTATTATTATTATTGTGTTTTGACTGCACTTTTTGGAAGCTTTGTCAACCTTGTCATTAAATCAATACCACAATGAGATAGCACCCAGCAAAAGTTAAACATTCGATTCCCTCAGAATTAGAAAATGTACCAACAAATTATTTTCTGTATAAGAATTCTGACTAACGTCGAAGACGAGTTCTGAGAAAACTGTATGCAGATTTAGGAGCCCAACACAGAACAAAACCTGCAAAACAGTTTGGGGCAAATCAAGCAGAAAGTACAAAGCCATCAAATAGCAGTAAGTTCTTCAGCAGTAAAGAGGAATGATTTTTGCCGTTGTGATAGGATTTTTCCAATCTGAAAGCTTGGATAATGAAATGCCTGCCCCTGCTTCCTTGTTTTTAAGAAGGGATCGTCAGTGTATATCTTAATGAGAAGGATATGCATGCTCTAGGTGCACTTTTATATAAGATCAAGAATAAGCCCATTTTACTTCTTTTTCTAAAGAGAGATGGTAGATATCAAAATTTGCTTTCTGAACGTTCCTATTTTGGACAAGGTGTTAAAAGAGGTGTGGATTTTTGCCATCGTTCGGATTGATACGTGACGCTTTGAGATATCGGAAGTATAAGTACTAATCGTGACAAGAGAAGAGATTATTTTAGCTCTATTGGGAAATTCTAAGTCGGATTAATTTAAATTTCGATTGCATTATTGTTTTCAACTGGTGAACTTCTTAAAAGCTATTTGAAACGGCTAAGTTACGATATTTTTTCCTCTAGAGTGTACTACTAATTTCTCTATTCGTCCCCATAAGAAGATGCATGAAACGGAACACCCAAAGCAAATCCGGAAAAGCTTTACAATCTAAGCTTTGAATTTTGTTAATAGATATTTGGGGGCACTAAAGAATTATGCTTGACCATTGTTAGTTTACGAACGTAAACCTGTGATAAATGATATGCTTTAGTACTAATGCTTCTTTTAGTACTGTGGCCCAATACTTTGCCTACTAATTGCCTTTAATAAATTCAGACTTCTTCTTGCCTGTTTAAAGGATATTCGATGTGTCAATGCAATGTTAATTTTTAAGTAAGTATAATACCCAAGAAATTGTTACCATAGCTTATAATCCAGAACTTGTTCTCCAATTTTCGAAAACAGGAAGTTCAGGAGGATCAGCACATTGTTTAAAAAAGCCACCAACTGTGTCTTTTTTAGAAAGTCTAAACCCAATTTCCACCATATACTGTATAAATGTTAATCAACTCGAGCTGATATAGCTTTCTATCATAATTCAAATGTCTTTTATGTGCTACCTTATACATTGTTCCCCTTTTCCACATACAAAAGGGTCATCAGCATTTTGGACAGTAACATTATCGAACATATTCAGGGGATTATCATGAAAGTAAAATAATAAATAAATAGGGGAGTATCACAGAACCTGAGGTATGGGCCATTTGTGGAAATTATGTGTGGAGTAAGTTTTCCAACTTTGTGAATGCTTCTTCCTGTGAGAAAATTTTCTAAAATAAGATTAGATGAAAACCTGGCAATCCAATACATTTTAATTTATATAACATCTAGCATGCCAAAACTTGGTCATAAGCTTTGTTTATGTCAAAGAACGTGGCAAGAATATTTTGTCTTCGTGCCAAACTGATGTTATTATTTTGGATAGTCAGATTAACTAAATGGTCTATGTTGATCTCCCTTTTTCGAAATACTGCTTGATTAATCTGGACCAATTTTATTTTTTTCACATAATACACTAGTCTATTAAAATAACTTTTTCCATAAGTTTTTCAGTGTTGTGATGTAAGTGCAACGGTCTATACTTTTATGCATCATTTTTCAATTTTCTTGTTTTTGTAGGGGAATAATAATAGACTGCTTCAAATCTGAGGTATTTTTACATTCTACCCGGCACTGCTGAAATAATTGGTGTAGTAAAAGAACCCAGTTTTTGGTCAATGTTTCTGCATTTGATTTGAAATTAGCATCTATTCTACTGATGTTTTCTATATTAAGAGATTGAATAACATACCATAACTTCTTGTAAAGTTATTGGTTTGTTTCTGAATAATGTATTATTGGTTATGGATATCTTTATAAATATCTTTTTGTTTCTTCCTTCTGAAGGTAACTTCTGACTGTGAAAGATATGATCATCATAGTATTGCAAACATATTCAATGAAAGCTTCAGCCTTGTCTGAATCAGAGGGGAACTCCTTATCTTTAACTGCCAATTGGACACAAAGGTGATTTTTACCGTGTTTCATTTTCTTTAAGTTTTTTCCATACATTTTGCATATCCTTATGTGTACAAAAATTTCATTTTTTTATAGTTAGACCTGAAAATCCCGTTTTACTTGTCAATAACTTTGTCACACGTTTTATTTTGCTTATTTTAGAAATAATGGGGATTAGCTCGTGATTTATTCCGTATTTAAGTTTTGAATGCTTTTTTTCTTTTAACCAGCATTTTCACGTAATTCTACCATAGGTTCCCTGCATGTTTATCATATTTTATAGATGAACTCTGGGTATAGGAACAGGTCTGCAGCTTGTAAAATGTTTTAGTTAAATCTATCATAAAAACATGTCTATGTTCATACACTTCTATACAGCTAGTGTCATAAAACTTTTAGAAAGATTGAAAACAGGTCCAGTTTGCTTTTTTGTAACTATTTTGTGATCTTATATCTTTGACCATTTTTCATTATGCGTGACTTTCCGATTACAGTGTTATGATAATTGGTAATATGGTCACTTCACTAGCAGTCACTGTAAGTTTCACATGCACAGTGCGGAAAGCTAGAATAGGAGAAATGAGGGATTAGATCTATGGCAGTAGCTCTTTGATTGAAATATCTGGAATCCTAGTAACGCTCCCGTCATTAAGGAGGTCTAAAGAGGGAATCAAAATGTTCTCTAACAATTTTTACTAGTTAATAATTGAGACTTCTATTTTTCCCAGAAGAAAGGAGAATGAGCATTAAATCACCAAGCTATTATCTATTTTTTTATATAATTTGTTTAGTTCTCACCAGTCTGTATTATCTTCTGTAGGACCTTTTGGCCAGGTAGACAGAAACAATATTAAACGATCTTGATCATTACTTAATTTTACACGGGCTCTGCATATGAGTGAATGTTTGGGTATTGTCTTGGAACAGGAGAAGGACATTCACTATACTTACGTTTCATGCACATAAATCGCTGTTTTGATTTTTACATCAATTGCCCAGCCTTTTCAAGAATGAGTGGGTAGTAAAAAGGTAGGAAGCTTTGGTATGTTGGTGACATTTTACATTGAGGACCTGGATAAATAAGTATTTTATACTCTCTGAGGAAAGATGTCGAAGGAGATAGGAATGATTTGTATTGATAGATTACGTTCCTATTGCATGTGTTTTACAAAAATGTGTTCTGCAATAATAACAATGAAGCTAAGTTCCCAACAGCAGTAATACGCTGTTTTTTAGAAAGAAAAAAGACAAATACACCATGGAAAACCATACTACAACAAAAAAGAAAACCCTACAACTCTTTTTAAAGGGAACTATTTCTTAAGGGAAAAAATGCTTATTGTATCAGTACACGTGATACCAAACCTCTGTTGATAGTCTAAGTAGAAGCTTTTAAATAGATCTAAAACTCAAATTACAGTTGGAAAATGGCAGTAATGATGATTAAAACATACAGGACTAACTGTCATAGCCAAATTGCTAAGTTATTGCAAATAATATTTTCTTATGGTATTGTTTTTAAAACAGTTCACCCAAGAAACTGTATCTGTTCTGCCAGGATCTCATATGGTTCACCAGCAAAGCGAGGAAGTTGTGGCATTGGGTCAGAACTGGGTTAGGTGTGGTGGGGGGAGTCTGGTCTTCTGTGGAGGTTTTCCAGAAAAGACCCTCACATGCCTCCAAGGTTCCTTGCCAAAAAGCTGGCCCCTCTCTGTGTAGGATAGCGCCATCTCGCCGAGATATGTAGCTAGTGTCCAAGTCTAGGTGGCTGACAAAAGGAAATACTGGAGGGTATCATACAGATTCAGGATGATGTCAGTGCATTGAACAGTTTGTTAGTGTTCTTCAAGTTTAAACGTCATTACCACTAAATAGTGATTTCAGACGGGAAAGTGTGTGTATGTGTGTGGATGCGTGCGTGTTTGTGCGTGCGTGCGTATTGTGTTGTGCGCGCGCGACGTGCGTGTGTGTGTGTGGGTGTGTGTGTGTGTGTGTGTGTAGGGAGAGGGGTTATGCACATAACTATTCAATCGCAATAAACAACTATTATGAAAAAAGCATAACAAGAATTCTGGAAAAAATGAAGAGAAAAAAAAGAAGAAAAAAACCTAAAAAACCATCCTAATAACAACATAGCAAAAAAAAAACCCCAAAAACATCATACGTCAAAAATACTAACTTCCAATTCATATAACTTGAAGCTTTCTTATATCAGAGGGTCTGAAATAGGAGTATGGCTTAATGGACAATACAATTTATTTTATTAATGGGAATGTCTTTTAGAACTTGCTGTAAGCTACGAACTGAGAAGGCATGGTAAGATGTTTTCAGATCTCTGCATTACTAAAAGAAATAAAGAAGGTGATCATGGTAGATTTTCACCCTGTTTTAATGTTGCTTTTAAAAAAAAATTGTCTAAAAGCATTGAGCTTAAAACCTGTAGATAAGAGATAGGCACAATTCTATATTCATGTAAATATCGATTATTAATCTTATCCAAAGATAAATACATGGGCTAATCATCCTAGGTATAACCAGTACTTATTAGTTTCTTTTTAAAGTGTTTCCAACATGCATTTTGTAACATGCTATAGCCTCATGGTTGGATTAAGAACACATGCTGCAAGACCCATCGATATGCTCAGCTCCTCATTTTGCTTTTCTGTCAACTTTTTCATTAAGTAAATACCAAAGTGAAGGGTATCCTGCTTGATAACATCAGAGCAATATATGCCAACAGTATGAGCACAGTCCGAACAGCCAGTGGAACATCCGACTGGTTCCCGGTTACATCAGGGGTCAGGCAAGGCTGCGTACTCTCTCCCCCTCTCTTCGTGATCTACATGGACCAGATCACAAAGGAAGCCAACCCAGATCTTGAAGCCCTGAACGAACTATTATTTGCTGACGACCTGTCCCTGATGAATCAGAACAAAGCAGCTCTTCAAGATCACACAGACCAACTCAACACAAGCTGCGAGAGGTATGACATGAAGATCAGTATCACCAAAACAGAAGTTATGTCTGTCAGCAGAAATCCAGGAAAGCTGGACATAAACATCAACGGCACCCAGCTGAAACAGACCAAAGAATTTAAATACCTTGGCAGCCTCTTCACTGAAGATGGAAAATTGGACAGAGAGATAGAAACAAGATACCAGAAAGCGAACGCAGTCAGTTACCAACTCGCCCCCCTTCTAAAACATTCCAGCATCCCAATGAGCACCAAGGCAAAACTCATCAACGCCATCTTCGTTCCAACACTCACATACCAGTGTCAGACATAGGCCCTAACAAAAGCCTTAGAGAGAAAATTGGTCACATGTGAAATGCGCTGCCTGAGAAAAGCTGTCAACAAGACCAGACGCGACAAGATCAAGAAGGTGATCAGAGACATTGTTGGACTAACACCAATTCTCCACCATATCGAACAACAAAGGATCCAGGTGGTTTGGTCACCTCACTAGAATGCCGCCCAACCAACCAGCCCTACGGGCATACACCACCAAATACAATGGCTGGAAAGCCAGGGGTAGACCAAGGAGACGATGGAGCGACTCCGTAGCTGACACCCTGCGAGCCCATGACCTGTCACTACATCAAGCCTCCCGGCTAGCTGCAGACAGACGTCTGTGTCTCCCCGCGACTCCGAAGGGCACCAGCGGAAGATGAAAGAAAGAAGATATATATAGATATATAGATATATATATAGATATATATATATATAGCTATATATATATAAATATTTTTATTTCTATTTATATATGCATATATGTTTCTATGTAACTATGTATGTATTCATGTATGTATGTATGTATGTATGTATGTATGTATGTATGTATGTATGTTCGCATACGAATGTATGTATGTATGTATGTATGCATGTATGAATGTATGTATGTATGTATGTATGTATGTATGTTGTATGTATGTATGTATGTATAAATGCATGTATGTGTGTATGTAAGTACGTATGTATTGTATGCATGTATTATGTAATATGTAAAATGTTTTTATGTTTGCATGCGAAGTTGTTTTATATATGAATGCTGATGATGTATGTATGCATGTATGTATGTATGTATGATGTATGTATTATGTTGGTATGTATGTATGTATGTATGTTATGTATGAAATATGTATGAAGTTTGTGAATGTATACATGTATTTTAAATATATGAATTTTGTATAAAAAACATCTATATACTAACATATATCTATATCTATCTATTATCTATATATTAATATGTATAAAACTTAGCTATGTATTTATGTATGTATGTAGGGCATGCATGTTTGCAGTAGTTTTGTATGTTTGTAGCATGTATATAGTACTTATAATGTTAGATGATTTAAATTATTAATTGTGTATGCATGTATTTGTGAAAGCTATTTGTAATTATTTTTATATTAATGAAATTATGTATGTTAATGTATGTTTGTTTGTTTTATGAAGTATGATGTTTGTTTGTATTATGCATGAAAATGTATTATCATGTATGAAAATAAATTTTAATAAATGTATGCATGTAGTATTATGTATGCAGCATTTATTATGTATGTATATATGTATATATGTAATAATTTTGTATGTATGTATGTAGTTTTATGCATGTATATATGTATGTATGCATGCATTATGTTTTATGTATGCATGTATGTATGTTGTTTGTATGTATGTAGTATGTATGTATGTATGTATGTAGTATGTAGTATGTAAGTACGTACTACGTACGTACGTATGTATGTATGTATGTATGTATTTGTGTCTTCAATTTTACGTCTGTTCACTTAAAGTGATATTAGACGATGGTGGCAGGGGGTATTGGGGTGGGGTGGGGGGGGCAGCATAATGAAATAAGGGCTTTAAGTAGAAGAGATACGTCTTGGTATGAATGCACATTAAAAGACTATTCCAATCTATATAAATATTATGTTGCAAAAAACATGGCATAGAACTACAAAACATAACAAAAATCCACAACAATTGAAAAATACTCTAATGTTGGAAAAAAACCCATTCTTGAACTACTTGTAATGGCAGCTGTGAAACAAGCAAAATGTATATTCCGACGACCATACTTTACAAAAAAGAGAATACTGGGGATTGCAACAGAGAAAAGTCTATCTCACATATTAACTCTGGATTGGTTAAACTTCCTGCAGAGACTTATCTTGAAATGATGGTAAAACGTTTTTAAAACCCTTGACATTGATACAGAACATGAGCATAAGAAAATTTGTCACTGCATATAGATTGTATATTTTTGGCAAATTTTGCTCGAAAGGCATTTAATTTCAATCTGTAGATTAGAGAAACAATTTTTTCTAGTACAGGATTTTCGAAAGCCGTACTGAGTGCAAAGAATGTTCTCAATATCCAGACATGAACAAGTATGCTGTGGATAACCAGCCTCTTCCTGTTTCTTTTTCACATGTTTCCAGCAAACATTTTGAAGCAAAGCATAACCTTCATGAAGAAAAAGAGGAATATCTAAAACAGTTAATAGCTTTCATGTTTTATAGCTTTTTCCCTCTTTCATCTCAAAACTGCCCCTGCCTTCGGCGGCCAAGATCCCGTTGCCCTGCCGGGGCCTGCAGCCTGTGTGTGTGTGTGTGTGTGTGTGTGTGGGGTGTGTGTGTGTGTGTGGGGTGGTGTGTGTTGGTGTGTGTGTGTGTGTGTGTGTGTGTGTGGTGTGGTGTGGTGTGTGGTGGTGTGTGTGTGTGCATTTGAGTTTTTTTTTAAGCTTTTGATATTTTATTGGCTGCATGACTCTGTAAGAATATGTTGAATGCAAGCGCTCTGATTTGTCTTTGCAAGATATAGCGCTATACAAATTTCATTTATTATTATTATTATTATTATTATGTATTATGTTTTGCTGCCTTTTTGGCAGCTTTGTCAACCTTGTCATTAAAATCAATACCACAATGAGATAGAACCCAGCAAAAAGTAACATTCGATTCCCTCAGAATTAGAAAATGTACCAACAAATTATTTTCAGTAATAAGATTCTGCCTAACGGTCGAAGACGAGTTACTGAGAAACTGTAATGCAGATTTAGAGCCAACACAGAACAAAACCTGCAAAACAGTATTGGGGAAATCAAGCAGAAAGTACAAAGCCATCAAAATAGCAGTAAGTTCAGCAGTAAAGATGGAATGCTTTTTGCCGATGTGATAGGATTTTTCAATCTGTAAAGCTGGAATAATGAATGCTGCCCCTGCTTCCTTGTTTTTAAGAAGGGATCCGTCAGTGTATATCTTAAGATGAGAAGGATATGCATGCTCTAGGTGCACTCTTATATAAGATCCAAGAATAAGCCCATTTTCTTCTTTTTTTAAAGAGAGATGGTAGATATCAAAATTTGCTTTCTGAAGTTCCTATTTTGGACAAGGTGTTAAAAGAGGTGTGGATTTTTCCCAGTCGTTAGGATTGATACTTGACTCTTGAAGATATCGAAGTATAAGTACTAATAGTGACAAGAGAAGAGTTTTTTAAAGCTCTATTGGGAAATTCTAAGTCGGATCTAATTGAAATTTCCGATGCAATATTGTTTTCAACTGTTGAACTTCTTAAAGCATAACTTGAAAGGGCTAAGTTACGAAAAATCCTCTAGAGGTAGTACTCCTATTTCTCTATACGTCCCCAAAGAAGATGCATGAAACGGAACTCCCAAAGCAATCCGGAAAGCTTTACAATCTAAGCTTTGAATTTGTTCAATAGATATTTTGGGGGCACTAAAAAAATAATTCTTGACCATATGGTTAGTTTAGAACGAACCAGTGAAAAAGATAAATGCTTTGGGTACAAATGCATTTTGTGCCCATATTTGCCTACTAATTGCCTTTAATACTTCAGACTTCTTCTTGCCTTGTTTAAAGCATTTTCGATGTGACAATGCCATTTTTAAATTTTGAAGTAAGTATAATACCAAGAAATTTTACCATAGGCTTATAATCCAGAACTTTTTTCACCAATTTCGAAAACAGGAATTTTCAGGAGGATCAGCACCATTTTTAAAAAGCACAACCTGGTTTTTTCGTAGAAAGATCTAACCCATTTTCCACCAAACTTAAAAAATGTTATCAACTCGAGCTGATATAGCTTTCTAACATAATTCAAATGTCTTTTAGGTGCTACCTTTTCATTGTTACCCTTTTCCACATACAAAGGTCATCAGCATATTGGACAAGAACATTATCAGACACATATTCAGGGATATCATGAAGTAAAATATTAAATAAATAGGGAGTAATCACAGAGCCCTGAGTAGCCCATTTGTGGGAAAAATGTGTGGAGTAAGTATTTCCAACCTTTGCCTGAATGCTTCTTTCCCGTGAGAAATTTCTAAAATAAGATTAGATGAAACCTGACAATCCAATACATTTAATTTATTAACAATCTAGCATGCCAAACTTGGTCATAAGCTTTGTTTTTGTCAAAGAACGTGGCAAGAATATTTTGTCTTCGTGCAAACTGATGTTTTATTTGGGTAGTCAGCTTAACTAAAAAGGTCTATTGGGTTTATCTCCCTTTTCGAAATCCTGCTTGATTAACTGGACAATTTAAATTTTTCTCACAATAATACACTAGTCAAATTCAAAATAACTTTTTTCCATAAGTTTTTCAGTGTGTGATGTAAGTGCAACAGGTCTATACATTTATGCATCATTTTTCAATTTTCCTTGTTTTAGTAGGGAATAATAATAGACTGCTTCCAAATCAGAGGTATTTTACATTCTACCCACACTGCGAAATAATTGGTGTAGTAAAAGAACCCAGTTTTTTTGGTCAATGTTTCAGCATTTGATTTGAAATAGCATCTATTCCTACTGATGTTTCCTATTATTAAGAGATTGAATAACATCCATAACTTCTTGTAAAGTTATTGGTTTGTTTATGAATAATGTATTAAACTGGTTATGGAATCTTTATAAATATCTTTTTTTTTCTTCCTTTCTGAAGGTAACACTGACTGTGAAAGAAGTTCACTCATTGTATTAGCAAACATATCAATGAAAGCTTCAGCCTTGTCTGAATCAGAGGGGGAAATCCTTATCTTTAACTGCAATTGGACACAAAGGCTGATTTATACCGTGGTTTTTATTTCTTTAAATTTTTTTCCATACTTTTTGCATATCCTTATGTGTACAAAATTTCATTTTTTTTAAAAATTAGACCAGAAATCCCGGTTTTACTTGCTCAATAACTTTGTCACACGTTTTTATTGCTAATTTTAGAAAAATGGGATTTGCTCGTGATTTATTCCGTATATAAGTTTGGGAAAGCTTTTTTTTCTTATTAACAGCATTTTTTACGTTTCATTCTACCATAGGTTCCCTGCATGTTTATCATATTTATAGATGAACATCTGGAATAGAACCCTCTGCAGCTTGTAAAACTGTTTTAGTAAATCTATCATAAAACATGTCTAAGTCATAACATTCTATACAGCATGTCATAAACTTTTTGAAAAATTGAAACAGGGCCCAGTTTGCTTTATTGTAACATATTTTGGAATCTTATCTTTGACATTTTTATTATGCCTGACCTTCCATACAGTGTTATGATAATTGGTAAATGGTCACTTCCTACCAGTCACTGTAAGTTTCCCATGCACGTGCGGAGCTAGAATAGGGGAAATGAGGGGTAGATCTATGGCATAGCCTTTGACTTGAAATATCTGAATCCGTTAACGCTTCCGTCATTAAGGAGGTATAAAGAGGAATCAACAATGTTCTCTAACAATTTTTACTAGTAATAATTGAGACATTATATTTTTCCCAGAAAGGAGAATGAGCATTAAAATCACCAGCTATTATCTATTTTTTATATATTTGTATAGATCTCACCCAGTCTGTATTATCTTCATGTAGACCTTTTGGCAGGTAGACAGAAACAATATTAACGATCTGATCATTACTTAATTTTACACGGGCTGCATATGAGTGAATGTTGGCGTATTGTCTGGAACAGGGGAAGGACATACACTATACTCTACAGTTTCAATGCAACAAAATCGCTGTTTTGATTTTACCATCAATGCCAGCCTTTCAAGAATGAAGGGGAGTAAAAGGAGAAGCTTTGGTAATTGGTGAC
Source organism: Rapana venosa (assembly GCA_028751875.1). Taxonomy (NCBI): domain Eukaryota; kingdom Metazoa; phylum Mollusca; class Gastropoda; order Neogastropoda; family Muricidae; genus Rapana; species Rapana venosa. Next base: position 35,795,307 of record CM054155.1, on the reverse strand, counting down.
ATTTACATTGAGGGACTGAAAAATAAGTATTTATACTTCTCTGATGCAAGATGTCGAAGGAATAAGAATGATTTGTATTGATAGATCTACATTCCATTGCATGAGTTTTACAAAATGTGTTCTGCACATAACTAACAATGAAAGCTACTGTTCCCACAAACAGTAAAATACAACTGTTTTTAGAAAGAAAAAAAAAACAAATACACTCAAGAAAACCAACTACAACAACAAAAAGAAAACCCAACAACTCTTTTTTTTAAAGGAACTATTCTTAAAAGGAAAAAAATGCTTATTGAAATCAGTACACGTGATAAACCCAAAACCCCTGTTGATAGTCTTAAGTAGAAGTTTTAAATAGATCTACAACCAATTACAGTTGGGCAAAAAGGCAGAAGAGATTAAAACATACAGACTAACTGCATAGCCAAAATGCTAAGTTATTGCAAATAATATTCTTATGGTATTCGTTTAAAACCAGCACCAAGACACTGTTCTGTTCTGCCAGGAATCATATGGTCACCAGCAGCGAGGAAGGTGGGGATGGGAGAACCGGGTAGGTGTGGGGGGACTCCTGGCTCTTATTTGGGGTTTTCCAAAAAGACCCCTCACATGCCTTCCAAGGTTCCTTGCCAAAACGCTGGCCCCTCTCTGTGTAGGATGCAGCCCATCTCGCAGAGATCTGTAGCTAGTGTCCAAGTTAGAGTGGCTGACAAAAGAAATACTGGCAGTATCATACAGATCAGATGATGTCAATGCATTGAACAGTTCTGTAGTAGTTCTTCAGTTTAACGTCCTACCACTAAATAGTGATATCAGACGGGAAAGTGTGTGAATGTGTGTGTGCGTGCGTGTGTGCGTGCGTGCGTGTGTGTGCGCGCGCGCACGTGCGTGTGTGTGTGTGTGTGGTGTGTGTGTGGTTTTGTAGGGGAGGGGTATGCACATAACTAATCAATCGCAATAAACAACTATATGAAAAAAGCATAAACAAGAATTCTGAAAAAATGAAGAAAAAAAAGAAGAAAAAAAACCTAAAACCATCCAATAACAACAATAGCAAAAAAACAACCCCAAAAACATCAAACGTCAAAAATACTAACTTTCCAATTCATATAACTTGAAGCTTTCCTTATATCAGAGGAGTCTGAAAATAGGAGTATGGCTTAATGACAATACAATTTCTTTTATTAATGGAATGTCTTTTAGAACTTGCTGTAAGCTACGAACTGAGAAGGCAGGTAAGATGTTTTCAAGATCTCTGCATCTAAAAGAATGTGATCATTGGTAAGATTTTCACCACAGATACATGTTGCTTTTAAAAAAAAATTGTTCTAAAAGCATTGAGCTTAAACCTGTAGATAAGAGATAGAACATTTCTATATTCATGTAAATTACGATATTTAATCTTATCAAAAGATAATACATGGGCTACATCATCACTCCAGGTATAACCAGTACTTTGTAGTTTCTTTTTAAAGTGTTTCCAACATGCATTTTGTAACATGCTATAGCCCTCATGGTTGGATAAAGCAACACTTATGCTGCAAGACCCATCGATATGCTCAGCTCCACATTTTGCTTTTCTGTCAACTTTTTCATTAAAGTAAATACCAAAGTGCAAGGGTATCCAGCAAAAGGTAACACCAGTGCCTCGTATCATCAGAAAATGAATTAGACGACTAATCTCAATTATGAGATCTTGTCTCACATTTGAACTGAAGTTTCTCAGGGCAAGTAAGACTGACCTGGAATCAACACAGAAAAGCATTTGAAATATGTCTTTAGGAAAATCTAGAAGATAATATAAAGCCATCCAAATATCAGACATTCCAGAATGCATGGTCTTTCAAGGGTGCCACTTTGCTCACTATGATCTTAACCGAGAGGTGTTTTTTGGAAAAGCTTTTTATGTCTTTTATGAACAGTTGGCTAGCATCTGCTGCCTCTGTCTTCTTCAAATCATTGACTCCGCAGTGAACCACCACGGTGTCCAATGGCCTATCTGCAGTGGAAAGTGTTCTTTCTGAGACAGGACCAATAGTTTCTATTTTGAAGGTTTGATGAGATCTAGCATCGAAACCATAGGATCTTCCCAGTCTTTTTGCCATAAACCTTGTTCATGATGGAGTCATGCAGAATAGCTACATGAGGTAGATCTCTAAGGTTTGTCGAGTCTAGATCTGCAGTCTGCGCTCTGGTTGGCTTTTGTTTGACGTCATGTGTGTTTTTCACGTCACTGGTCATACTTGGTTCTATTTTCTTGCTTTTGGTTTCTTTTGCAGTCTTTATACCCAAGCTAGGCCTACTTGATCTTGGCACAACTTTATTTTTTAAAGCAGATGGACAACTTGCCTGACTAGCTGGTGTGGGTTTTGTTTCTTCAGCAAAAGTAGGTTTTGGGATTGGTGCACTGTCTGTCTGTGTCTCTACATCAGTTATAGTAACTGACTTAGATCTACATCTGAGATCAGCTATCAGCTTGATTTGATCGTGCACAGTTTTTTTCAAAGACAAAATGCGATCACAAAGTTCAGCAACAATGGTTTTAAGATCCATCACAACACTTACAGGTTCAGTAGAGGATGGAGCTGTAGCAGGGCCAGTGGCTTGTGCAGCACCAGTAGCCTTGACCGTCATGGCGCTGTCTTGCCCACTGGTCGATCCCCTGGTTGTTGTTGCTAAACTGTCCGGATTGCATTCCAATTTTTTGCTGATCACAGTTGCTTTTTTGGCGTAGTCGAAAAACAACTGCCTGTGCTCTTTGATCAGGTTGACCTGGTCATTTTGCCTGAGGACTGGCAAATAACTTAGCAGGCGTTATGTTTAGCTGCTAGCTATTTCCGCCATCTTGAAACCTCTCTTGTATGTATGCATGTATGTATGTTTGTATGTATGTAAGTATGTAGGTATGTATGTATGATTGATTGTATGTATGCATGTATGTATGTGTGTGTGCGTGCGTGTGTACGTATGTATGTATGTGTGTATGTATGTATGTATGTATGCATGTATGAGTGTATGAAAGTATGTATGTGGATGTATGTATGTATGCATGCATGTTTGTATATATATATATTTATATATTATATACATATATTATATATATAAATATATATATATATATAAAATTATATAATATATTATATTATTTAGTATGTATGTTGTTTATAGTATGTATGTATGTATGCATGCAATGTATGTATGAATTGTATGCATGTTTGTATGTATGTATGTATGAAATGTATGCATGTTTGAAAGTATGTATGTATGTATGTAAGTATGTATGTGTGTTTTGTATTGTGTGTGTGTGTGCGTGCGTGTGTACGGGATGTATGTATGCATGTGTGTATGTTATGTATGTATGTTGTTGTCTTCAATTTTACGTCTGTTCACTCTCAGTGATATTAGACGAGAAAAAAAAATGTATACAAGGGGTGTATGAGAATTGAGGTGGTGGTGGAGGCCCTACTGAAAAAAGCGAAGGGGGGGGGGAAGTAGTCTAATCATGAAAAGAAACCGCACAAAGCAAAAGATACAATAACAAAATAAAAATATAAAAAAACCATATAAAGTGATTAACGTTAATGAAACTATAACAAATGTCCCATAGGACTATACCAGAGACCTTTTGCAATATCAAATGCCAAATTCAAATTATTGAAAATGCTTCTAAGGGAGTTTTCAGAAAATTGGGGTAAAAAAGCTTTTGTATTCTCACATTCAAATATTATATGAGTATTAGAAATATTCTCACCACACAGACATTTACTGTGTCTACTGAATTTGGTTATGAATGCATTAAGTTTTATTCGATAAAACAAACTATTCACTCTTCGTGAGGTGGAGATATTTGAGAAGCCTTTTGAATGGCTCACGACTCTTGCTTTAACAGTTTTGATGACAGATCTGTTTTTGAAATATTCTTTTTAGGTGATACGTTTCTGTGACCTTTTTCGAAAGATGTTTGTTTTAATAAAGTGGTAGCCCTCTTGTAATGATAAAGGCACGTGCAATGTTGCTGATTTCCTTCCATGCTTTGCCCTTTTTTAGCAGCTCTATCAGCCCACCATTTGGAAAGAATCCACTGTGTGAAGGCACCCAACAGAAAGCGACATTTGTGCCCTTTAAGGGTTTAAAAGGTGTATGACATGATTAATCTCTAATGCAATGTTTAAAGTTGTCTTGTACCACAAGGATTTTAAAGCATACAATACCGACTTAGCATCAACACAAAAAAGGAATTTGAAATATACACAATGGCAAATCAAGAACTAATTTAGAGCCATTAAGACTGCTACTAATTCCGCCGTAAAAATCAAATTTGGATGTACCAACATATAATGATTTTTCTATTTTTAAAGATGGTATAACAAAAGCTGATCCTGTTTTCTTGATTATCCAGACGTAATCCATCTGTATAAATTTGTAAATGATGAAAATACTTTTGATGAATGGGGGGATCGAACATCAGAAACCATAATGTTCAGATTCTCATTCTTTTTTTTACATTATTTCCCTATGTCGAAGTGTGCTCTGTTCATCTCCCCGATGGGCAAGGTAATATTGCCTCTCGTTTGTCCAAATTCTGTGTTGATTGACATTAGAATTTTCTACTAGATCAGACACATATGTGTTAATGGCATTAAGGAAGATATATCTTTTGCTCTTTAGGAAACTGTAGTTCGGATTTTACTTCTACTTCCTCAGAAAATAAAATTTTCAGTCGTTCTTTTTTCTAAGAACTTATTTAGCACATGCCTTTTTGACGGTAATCATCCAAAGGCAGTGTACCAAAACTTCATTTTTACGTTCCCAGAGCTGATGCATGAACGGAACTCCAAGTGCAAGCCTGTAAGCTTTGCGTCTACACTTTGTAGCTTTTTAAGTAAAGGTTTTGGGGGCGCTGAAAAAAATTCTTGTCCGTATGATAATTTCGAACGAACAAGAGATGTAGTAAACATTTTAGATTGAATACGTCTTGTCCCCAAAACTGTTTACTAATTAAATCTTCAGTAAGTTTATGCACTTTCTTGCCTTTGTTAATAAGTGCTCAATATGTGTATTCCAAGTTAGCTTTGAAGTTAGAATAACACCTGAGAACTTTATTGTATTGTTGTATTTAATTATTTCAGTCCCAAACTAAAATCTTGGTAGCTCCTCCGGATTACTGCCATTATTAAAAAGCACAACATGAGTTTTTTATGTAGACAAAGTAAATCCAATATGTAGACAAAGTATGTATGTATGTATGTATGTATGTATGAGTGTATGAAAGTACGTATGTATGTGTGTATGTCGGTATGTATGTATGTATGTATTTATGTGTGTATGTGTGTATGCATGTGCCTATTATGTATGTATGTATGCATGCATGCATGTTTGTTTTATTTATAAAATATATATATATAAATATTATATTATTATATATATATATATATATTATATATATATATTATATATTATATATTTTAAAATTAATACATATATACACACACACACACACAATAAAAATATATTAATATTATTATATAAAAATCTATATTATATATCTATATATGTATGTATGTGTGTATGTTTGTATCCCTGGTATGTAGTATATATTTATGTATGTATGTGTGCATGTATGTTTTATGTATGTATGTTTATATGTATGTATGCTTGCATATATGTTTGTATGTATGTATGAATTTATGTATGTATGCATATATGTATCTATGTATATATGTATGTATACTTGCATGTATGCATGTATGTATGTATGTATATGTATGTATGCATGCATCCATGCATGTATTATGTATGTTTGTTTGAAATGTATGTATGTATGTAAGTGTGTATATATGTATGTATGTGTGTATGTATGTATGTAAGCATGTTTGTATGTTTGTGTGTATGCATGCATGCATGTCTGTCTGTATGTATGTATGAATGTATTTGTAGATGTATATATGTATGTATGGATGGATGTGTGTATGTATGTATGTATGTATTTATGTATGTATGTATAGCTGGTTATGTGTGTGTGAGAGAGAGAGACAGAGACAGACAGACAGAGAGACAGTCAGACAGACATAGAGAGAGAGTGAGATAGAGTGAAATGAGTATGATTTTGGTCATTATCCTGTAGCCTAACGTTATTCTATATGTAGTGGGACAGGGAGGTAACTACATTGTCTCCATGCTATCAGAGCGTCTCGTTTCTAAATCGTGACACACCTGTTAATAGTGCCATTGTGTGTTTTTAGTTAGAGATAGCCTGTTGGAGTCTCGGTCCTTCAGCGTTGTTGTAGTCAGAGTGATCCTTGCACCACCACTGTTATGCTGAGGACTGAACAAAGATGAACTTCTAGCGGCTGTCTTCTCCTGGGTCTTCTGTTGCCCAGTTGCCATGCATTGTGGTTGCTGAGAGGTGTTTCATTGTTTCCCTACCTTGCCTTCATCCTTGCCTCTCGGCACCATCACAGGTAGCACCATCAGAAGGATAGGGATTTTGTGACTTGTCAGCAGCTGGGTAACGGGGAGGCTCGTTCCAGCCTGGAAGAACCACCAGCACGATGCCAGCCAGCAAGAGGAGGAACAGACAGAGGAAGCAGACCAACCCCCTCAACTCAGTGATGAGGAGTCCTCAGCCAGCTCAACAATACCTTGCACAAGCTGCGGCCTAGAACAGAAGCTGAGGAACAGATGGAGGGAAGCAGCTGACCCATCCTATCTATCCAGTGAGGGATGACCCCCAGCCTGCCCCACACTCTGGTTCAGAAGCTGCCCAAGTTTCCTGGGATGAGGACTCTGAGGGCTTTGTCAGGGAACCCAAAGTTGAAGGTGCAGCCCATGACAAACACAATGGCCGCCGGATGGTTTCTGGGTGCACTGGAGGCCGACCCACAACGAGGAATCCTTTCTCGGAGGATACTGAGGAGGTGTAAACCCAGAAAATCTTCAGCCACACGGGGGGAAAGCGGGGCTGCACGACACTGCAGCAGCATTTTTCAAGAGGCAGCAGGGCCTTGCTGAGAGTGTCGGTGAATAGCTTCTGCCCTGAGCCCTTCTGTGACCCCAAACCAACACCACCAAAGCTGACACCCTGTCACCAGTCACGCTTTGGACACTTGTGTAGACGGTCTCCATCCTGGAAGCCCAGATCTCCACATTGATGTCAGAGAACGCCGCCATAAGGCAGGAGCTGCGAGGACAACCCACCAAGCCTCAAAACGTGCCAACATGCCCCCAATCCAGAACCGCCTGCCCGGTGCCGAAAACCGAGGACTACGCGAGGCAGACCGCCGCGCCAAGCAAGGGCCTACCAACGTCGGGCTTAACACCCAACAGGCAACCAATGCCTTCCACAGCCACGCCAGACCCCGAGAAACTAGAAACCCCCATTGCCCAAAGCCAGGCAACAGGGACAGGAAGAGAACCAGCCTAGCTGGAACATGCCAGACAGCCACCAGCACCATCAATGGAACGGAGTGTGTGTGTGTGGGGGGGTGGGGGGGGGGGTACGAATATATGCGTGTATGTATGTTTGTATTACGCAGCACATGTATGTGTGCTGTCTGGCTGATTAGCTAGTTAAATGACTGACAATTAGTGTGATTTGTTTGCTTTGAATTTAATAACAAATGCATCTATCATTTTATTTTGTCTGTTTTCTTCTTTCTTTATTATTTCCCTTAGTCACTTTTTTCAGTTAGTCAGATAGCCAGCGAGTCAGTCAGTCAGGAAGTCAACTAATATCTCAATTAAGTAATGACTTAGTTTATATGAATAACTCATATTTTAAATTAGCTTGTTATCTAGTAGTTATGTCAGTAGTCGTACTGATGTGTAGCTATGATCAGCACATCTCACTCATACAGACACCACTGCTGCTTTTAGCCCATCATAAAGTTAAACGCTAAGAACTGTTTCAATAAATTTTGTCTCTTTATTCAATTCAACACAACAGTGAAGTAACCGGAATACGAATAAACAACAAACAACTCTTTATTCAAAATACCAATACCTGTGAACTAAACCAGTCATCAATAAACAATAACTATACAACTCTGTATTCAACACAGCAAAAGAACAAAAATGAACTTCAATAAAGGATAACCAACTGCATAAACACAACATAAGTGAAATGTGTTCAACATCAATCAAAAATACACAACTCTGTAATGAACGCAACATCAGAAACATGAACTGAATATCAATAAATGTTGCATAGACACTAATTAGTCTGACAGGCTAAGGCATGGTCCCACCTTCACATTTAAGAAAAGGAAACAGCTGTACATAGAGTGGTTGTTTGAATCTTGTGAGCAGTTTGCCAGCATACAAAAGTGTCATCCAGGTTAAGAGTAGGGCACATTGACACTAACCAGGTAAGGAACAAATAGCAAGAGTACCAGAGCTACACTGACGCAGAGAGAGTGAGAGAGGCAGGGACTGAAAGAGGAGACCACAACTGGTCTTTGCCTCTTGGTATTTTAAACCTGATGTAAGAGAAGTCACTGGAAAATGTATCCTCACTTCAGCGGAATTTGATCTGATAACTGATGGCAATTCAGTTGCCTGTTATAATGGTAGGAGCCTGCAGTGATGGGGGTCAGCATATCGGTTACACTACCAAGGAAGGAAATGAATAATGAAAGAGGAAGCTTCCAGTGTTATAAAGCCACATAACAATCAATGACGTTCCGTGCCTTGTTTCATGGACCATCCTATTTCGTTCTACAAGTAATAACTAGTGTAACCTAACTGTAGAAACAGATGAGTGACTGAATTGTGACATGTTACACAGAGCCTTGGCACTACCAGTGATAAGTTCAATCGGAGCCTCACTGGCTGGTGATATGGACTTTGTCTGCTAGGCAATAAAGGAACCAGAAGGTCTGGCTGTTGTGGCATCAACTTGTTTTGATCATAGGAGCTGATGTGTCAAGAATAATTGTATTCACTTTGAATTGGATTGTCCTGTTGAGAAAACCTGACACAAGGTCATTGTAAGATAACTTGTACGACTTCGTTGGTCTTTGAAAAAAAAAAAAGAAATATTTGGTAGTGTAAATTTCTATTTGTAATGTTTTTAATTTTTTGAAAGTTTTTCTGTTGTAGGTTTCGAAGAAACTGTCAGCGTAAAAAAGGGGGGTTTTAAAGGTGCATAAGGAAGAAGAGGAGAAGAATAGAATGTAATTTGAATTGCAATTTATTGACAAAGGGGAAAAGTAGATTGGAATTGACAATGTACACCGCTGATTTCAATCCCATCAAAAAATTAGTGAAAAGGCAAAAAAAATTTTTTGTACAACTTTTTATTTAACACAACTCATGAAAAAAACTGAAAAACAATAAAAATATTATAAAATTTGTATTTAACAACGCAGGAAATAATTGTCACCCAAAAATTACCTTTTTGTTGAACACAACATAAGTAAAAAAAAATAAAACCATCAGTGAAATAAACTGAACAAAATCAATGATGTATAAAATTTTTATCTAAAATCAATAGTGAACTGTTGTTCATTAATGACAAATGCAAGTGTGCAATTTTTAACCTCTACAATTTAAAAAAAAAAAAATTAATACAAACTTTTTAAAGCTTATGAAAATAAACAGGTGAATCCCACCTATCAAGTATAAGTTGTTCCACCCCCTCCCCAAAAAATATACCACCATTTTTAATAGCATTCAGTTTGTCTCATTCTTTGTCAACAAAGTTCAGTGTGTTTCAAATTCATTTGTTCAGCACTTGTGAAAATTTACCACAGTTACATCCTTAAGATATAATATAAAATATATTATTATATATTTTATTTATTTTTTTATATTAATTTTTATATATATTTTTATATATATATTGATTTGAAATAAAAGAACTACAAGGGCTGGTTCTCAGGTTTTGCTTGAACTCTGAATCAACCAAATAGTTAGAATTGTTTTTAACATTTCTGAACCTAACACCAGTAAATAAAAAAACGTTTTGAATCTGTACTTAGCTACGAACACAAGTGCCCGAGTGCATCAAATGAAACGATCTCAATATACAGTTTCAAAGCAAGTAGTTGTTTAGCACAAACTGCAATAACAGACAATATACAGGAAAATGGCAGACATTGACAGACAAGATAACAACAAGATGGCACATGCCTACACAGTAACTGATGACACAAGCACTGTTACTGAAAACAAAATAACTGAAATGCTCATAGCCACAAACCACAAAGCAACAAACGGGCACATGGTTAGCGACACACAGTAGAACAACATACAACAGACAACACGATACCATAATAATAGATACATAATATACAACATGACACCACACAGATTATGCACAACAGACAAAACGACAAACTGTGATACACAGTGGAAAACATGACAACCACACTAGTAACTACTCAATAAACAACATAACACAAGACGTGCGAATACATAGAAAAACAAAATAACAATTAGCAAAAACCACACAATACAAAACATGACAGGAGAATGGAAAATACATAATACAAAACATAACAGGAAAACTAGAAAATACACAATGCAAAACATAACAGGAAAACTAGAAATTAACAATACAAAACATGACAGGTGAACTAGGAAATACACAACACAAAACATGACAGGAGAACTAGGAAATACACAACACAAAGAACATGACACCAGACTAGTAAATACACACTAGACATCAAAACACTAGACTGGAAAACACACGATAGACATCACGATATCACACTAGGAAACACACACTAAACATCACACATCAGACTAGAAAACACACACTAAACATCACAACATCAGACTAGAAAACACACACTAAACATCACACCATCAGACTAGAAAAACACACACTAAACATCACAAAATCACATAGAAAACAACACAAAACATCACAACATCAGACTAGAAAACACACACTAAACATCACACCATCAGACTAGAAAACACACACTAAACATCATGACATCAGACTAGAAAAACACACTAAACATCACAACATCAGACTAGAAAAAACACACACTAAACACATGACAGCAGACTAGAAAACAATCACTAGACGACGTGACATCAAACTAGAAAACACACACTATACGACACGACATCAGACTGGAAAAACACACTAGACAACACGACAGCTAGACTACATAGAATACAATCCCAACAAACGTAACGGCAAACAGCAGTGGAACAGACATCTTCACAGCAGGACAATAACTGTTACCAGAATGAGGACCAGTTCCACCTTTATACCAGTATTTCCTTAGGTCACGAGGGAGGCTTTCCTTGCCTGCACACACACACACACACACACACAACACACACACACACACACACACACACACACACACAAAACACCCCAACACACACACAACACACACACAATCACACACACACACAAGCACAGACATATACACACACATATACACACATTCACACATACACACAGTCAATTACATACACACACTTATATACACAAACACACACATACACAGGGTTGTGCACACACTTGACACACTAGACAGCATGACATCAGACTAAAAAACACACACTAGTCAGCACGACGTGTATTGACCGATTGATTCATTCATTTACTTATCTATTTAATCATCATTCATTCGTTATTTATTTAGTTATTCATTTATTTATTTACTTACTCATTTATTTATTTATTAATTGTGTATTTTTAAAATTCATTTATGCCCATTAAAGTATGTATGTTCTTTCGAGCCAGAAGGCCCATAGAGCCGGAGCTTATCCCGGTTTCTGTAGCGTTAAGCGAACTGATGGTTTTTCACCACCCCTGTGACAGGACGCTAGTCTGTCGCCAGATACTTCCCCAGCAGAGCTGGTACCCACTTGTACACCTGGGTGGAGTGAGGAAAATAGGAGTAAAGTGTCTTTCCCAAGGGCACACCACCGAGTCGAGCGGGGATCGAACCCGCGACCTCTGGATCACGAGTTGACCGCCTAAACCACTCGACACGGTGCCTCCTTATGCCCATTAAAGTCATGTCAAATTTATCTGCATGAAACTCGGTATGCTCTCCCCGGGGGAGACCACCTCGCCACAAGAGCGGCACCACCCGATTGTTTTTTTTTCATTTTCCTGTCTGGAACTTTTCCCCCCCATCAAAGTGGCTTTTTCGTCAGAATTTTGCTAGGATCTACTCTCCTGTTGCGGTGGGCTTTTTATGTTCGCTTAATGATTTTGGGTAACACACAGCACCTCGGTTTATTGTCTCACCAAAAGACCAGCATCCATACCTCCACTCATAGTCTAATGGATGGGCGAAAAGATTTGGCCCATACGGGAATCAAACCACCGCACACTTTTGACCTGGACTTTTATCTTATAGGCAGGCACGTTACCTCTAGACCACCGAACCACATGACATCAAACTAGCAGACACGCAAGAGACATCTCGACATCAGACTAGAAAACACGCAGTACACATAGAGACATCAGACTGGAAAACACACACTATACAATTCGAAAGCTAGACTATAGTCCCAGCTAACAAAATAGCAAACAGCAATGTAACAGACGTCTTCAGAGCAGGACAACCATTACCAAGATTAGGATCCTTTTTGGCATCTTTCATAGCCGTGTCAGAGATCTTTCCTTTGTCTGCACACACCATACACACACACACACACACACAACACACACACACACACACACACACCACACACCACACACACACACATACATACACACACCACAACACACACACACAAACACACACACACACACACACACACACACACACACACAAACACACATAACACACACACACATCACACTCAGAAACACACAAGCACACAGACACACATACACAACCACACAAAACACACACACACACACACACACAGACCCACACACAAAGATCCACACACAGACCACAACACCCTACCATTCAACTACACACACAACACAACCACACAACACACACACAAAACACAACACAAACACACACACGACACACACACACACACTACTACACACAGCACACACACACAAACCACACACATACTAACATTGACAACACTAGTACAACACACAGACAGCATGACATCAGAAAAGAAAAACACACACTAGACAGCACATTTATATTTATTTATTTTATGTATGTAATGTATGATATTGTATGTATGAATTAATAATGTATGTATGTATGATTATGTATGTTTGTATGTAATGTATGTATGTATGTACGTATGTATGTATGTATTTATGTATGTATGTATGTATGTATACATGTATGTATGTATGTATTTATTTATTTATTTATGCCATTTCAAGTCACGGCAGGTTTTGCTGCGTGAAATTCGGGCTGCTTTCCTCGAGGAGAGCGACGTGGTCACACAAGCAGCGCCACCACATTGTATTTTTCTTTTCCCGTCTACAACGGTTTTTTTTTTCCTATCGGAGAAGCTTTATCTACATAATTTTGCCAGGGACAACTCTCTTGTTGCTGTTGGCTCTTTTATGTCCGCTGAAGAAGTTTGTGTAACACACAGGATCTCGTTTTTCATCTCATCCAAAAGACTAGCACCCATGCCATCACTCGTATTCTAATGTCCTTCGGATGGGACAATAAACAGAGGCTCGTGTTCGAACGCATGCAGAACATCTTGCGCACATCCTGTTCCACTTTTCGAAAGAGTAGGTCATTGTGCGCCGTTGGAAACAGATGACAGAATTTAGAAAACCGCATACACACGGGGACTAGATGCAAAAAGCAAATGAGTGCTTATTCCATTATCCTCGATATAAAGGAATAAATAAATAAATAAATAATGGATGGGCGAAGAGTTTTTGGCCTAAACGGGAATCACAGAACTGCACACTTTCGACCTGGACTTTTAACTTCATAGGCAGGCATGTTACCTCTAGACCACCGATCCACGTGACACCAAACTAGCAGATACATAATAGACATCACGGCATCAAACTAGAAAACATACAATAGACTACCTGACATCATACTAGAAACACACAATAGACATCACAACATCAGACTAGGAAATACACAATAGACATCACATCAGCCTAGGAAAAACACAATAGACATCACGACATCAGACTAGGAAATACACAATAGACATCACCACATCAGACTAGGAAATACACAATAGACATCACGACATCAGACTAGGAAATACACAATAGACATTACGAAAGCTAGATTACAGTCCCAGTGAACAGGATGGCAAACAGCAGTGTAACAGACATCTTCAGAGCAGGACAATCATTACCATGATGAGGAACTTGATCCTTCAAAGTACCCTTTTTGGCATCTTTCATATCCGTGCCAGAGATTGTTCCTTTGTCTGCACATACACAACCACACAACACACACCACACACACAACAACACACACACACACTCACACACACAACACACACACACACACACACACTACATACACACACACATAGGATTATGTATGTGGATGGATGTACATGAAAAAGAAAACACCCAAAAGACAGTTAAATTTTTATCAAAAAGTTATCAAAAAGAAATTGACAAACTTAGTGGTTATCTTTTTGAGAATGGTCTTTCACTTTCCCCTGAAAAACCAACCTCGTCCTTTTTAATAACGGTGTGACCCACAAGTTCTACCTAATTTTCGAATAAATGGAGAAGCTCTAGAATACAAACAAGCAGTGAAATTCTTAGGAGTATTCCTTACTTCTAAGTTAACGTGGAATCAACATATTGAATATATGGCAACTAAAGCTAAGAAAGTTCTTAACTTCTTAAAAGTTACTAGTAAACAGCCATGGGGACAAGATATTACTGTATTAAAGCATCTGTCCTTGTCCCTTGTGCGATCAAGACTGTCTTATGGACAAGAAGTATTTTTCAGTGCGCCAAATTATTTGCTTCAGAAAATCCAGTCTTGATTGTAAAGCATTTCGACTTGCTTTAGGTGTACCAGCTCACGCCTCATCTCTAGGTACATATAAGGAAGTAGGAGTTCTTCCTTTAAATGAATATCGACAGCTTGCTGTGGCAAAATATGTTTTAAGAAGTACATACAATGACAGCAACGTTGAAAATGAAGTCCAGATAAAGTCTGACATTCACTTTCCGAAAAGAGCAAGAAACTATCAGCTCGCTTACTACAATTAATACTTACAACTTCTCCCTTTTTAAACATTCAGAACTTAAACAAATGAATTAGCAAAATCAGTACAGTCAGCTCCCTACCCACCTTGGGAACTTTTTAAAGTCATTTTGACATCAATCATTCTTCTGTAAGAAAAGCTGAAAATGTTAACATTCTTACATCGCTAGTAAAAGAACATATTCAAACTACTTATCCTGATCATCTCAAAATCTATACTGATGGGTCCGTTTTAAATACTAATGAGGCTGGTGCAGCTTTCATTATTCCTTCATTAAAAGTAGAACGAGCTGTCTACCTGGGAAAAAAATAAATCTATATTTACAGCTGAGCTAACTGCTATAGTGTTGGCACTTAACTATGTACTTGACTTCCCTAAAGACATATTCAACATACTTTTGTGTGTTGATTCTAAATCGGTTTTACATGCTTTAAGAAATTCTACTTCTAAAGTAAGAAAAGACGTAATCATTGAAATCAGGCATCTGGTACACTTTTTGATTTTAAGAGGTAGTACTGTTACTTTCTGTTGGGTTCCCTCACACACTGGTATCTTTTTTAATGAAAAAGTTGACAGTCTTGCAAAATATGGCGCGAGAAATAAAAATAGTTCTTGTGAAATAAAAGTTGCCTTATCTCTGCTTTTAGGGATACGCTTGTACAAAAAGCTTTCTGGGAAACACTTAGAAAAAAAAAATTAAAGTTCTGGGTTTTTTGGCT
>CM054155.1:35776927-35778971 GCA_028751875.1 Rapana venosa | reverse complement strand
TTTTTCTTCTTCTTCATTCTTTTTTCTTCTTCAATCTTTTCTTCTTTTCTTCTTCTCTTCTTCTTCTTCTTTTTTCTTCTTCAATTTCTTCTTCTTCTTCTTCTTCAATCTTCTTCTTCTTTTTTGGGTTTTTGCTTTTTCTTCTTTTGCCTCTTCTTCTTCAACTTTCATTTTCCAACCCTTTTCTCCCCACCCCCTCCCTTCCCTTCACCCCGTTCGTTTCACCTTACCTCCCCATCCTCCGCCCTGTCCCTCCACAAAATTAGCATAACTTAACACTTTACAGTACTCAAGTGTTTTTGGTCTTACGATTTTATCGCTCTCTCCCATGCGCAAGTCGGATGTGCCGGGCCTGACTTGACAGGCGCTTAACGGCAGTGCCATGCATCTTTGCTTATGATGTATGAGACAGACAGACAGAGACAGACAGACACAGACATACAGACACACACACACCACACAAAACACAGCACACACCCACATAACACCACACACACACACACATACACACACTTATTATCATTACTTACTTTTTCTGTATATGCCACGATATTTAGCAACAGATAACCAATTCCACAGCACACAACCATCAACACAAATGTCCCTCCTCTCCCTTTCCCATCGCCCCGTTTGAGCTGAGTGAACAGATGTAAATCAAAGCAACACAACCCAACCACACACACACCAAAAACATAACCCAAAACACACAAACACACACACAACCCACTTACAAACACAACAACACACACACACCCCAAAAACACACATAACATACCAAAGCGACCCACCCTCAAAAAAAACCACAACACACACACAACAACACAACACAACACAACACACACACACACACACAAATCCCCCTCCCCCCCCCCACCACCACCAAAAAACCCCCACAACACAAAAATAAAAAAATAAAAACTAAAAAACCACGAAAAACCCCCCCCCCAACCCACCACCCCAACTCATAATACAAGCTCTCCCCCTCCCTACACAAACCCATTCACAACCCCAAGTCACCCATGCCTTGCAACCGTCGCTCCGACTCTATTGCCTAACCATAAAAACCCAGCAACCCTCGCTCACACAACCCCACCACCCCCCACCCTCCCACAAGCCTGATTCCGATTACCATTGCCGCTTGCTCCTTACTAATAGTAGGGCTAGCCTAGTAGAACGAACGGCCTGTAGTTCTGAAACCCCTAGGCTATCTATACTAGTAGGCCTGCCTATAGGCCTATACTAGGCCTGTTCTGCACTGCAGGAATAACAGAATCAGCACCAGAACTAGATCAGTCCCCCCCAAAGCTTAGAAGTTCTGCTAAGAGCTGTAGCTAGGCCTACAGACAGAGAGAGAGAGAGAGTGAGAGGGGAGAGAGAGAGATGAGATGGATAGAGAGAGGAGAGAGATGAGAGAGAGAGAGAGAGTCTCGTTCCATGAAGGTTAGTACTAGTAGAGTAGAGTGGAGTGAGTGGAGTAGAGTGGAGTTGAGTGGAGTAGAGTGGAGTGGAGTAGAGTGGAGTAGAGTGGAGTAAGAGTGGGGGTAGAGTGGAGTGGAGTAGAGTAGAGTAGAGTGTAATGGAGTAGAGTGAGTGTAATGGAGTAGAGTGGTGGAGTAGAGTAGAGTGGAAATGGAGTGGAGTAGAGTAGAGTGGAATGAGGTAGAGTAGTAGTGGAATGGAGTAGAGTAGAGTGGAATGAGTAGAGTAGAGTAGGAGTGAATGGTAAGTAGGGAGGTAGAGTAGAATGGAAAATAGAGTAGAGTAGAGTAGAGTAGTGGAATGGAGTAGATGTTAGTGTAATGGAGTAGAGTTAGAGTGGATAGAAGTAGAGTGTAATGGAGTAGAGTAGAGTAGATAAGAGTGGAATAGAGTAGAGTAGAGTGTAAAGGAGTAGAGTGAGTGTAATGGTAGTAGTATAGTTTTTAATGGAGTAGGATGTTGGAGTGGAGTTGTGTAGTGTAGTGTAGTTATAGTGTAGTGTAAGTAGTAGTATGTTAGGTGTATACGGTATGGTAAAGTATTGTTAGTATAGTGTTGTGTATTA
>CM054155.1:35769427-35771927 GCA_028751875.1 Rapana venosa | reverse complement strand
AAATTATCATCTGTTCCCACCGGCACACAATGGCCTACTCTTACGAAAAGCGGAACATGATTTAAACGTGTGCGCAAGATGTTCTGTGTGCGTTCGCACACGGGGCCTCGGTTTATAGTCTCATCCGGAGGACTTTTGGGAAGAGTGGAGTCTGCACTGATGTTAACTCCAGGGGAAAATATCCCCCTTGAACGGGAATCGAACCCGGGTCGTCAGATTGCCAGCGCAGTGTTCTAACCTCTAGGCTATCCCGTCTCTCTCTCTCTCTCTCTCTCTTCTCTCTCTCTCTCTCTCTCTCTCTCTCTCTCTCTCTCTCTCTCCCCCCCCCCCCCCCCATCCCCCTTGTGGGTTGTGGGGTGTGTGGAGTTGAGGGTGTGTGGGGGTTGGGTAGGGTGGTGTGGGGGTGGAGGGTGTTTGTGTGTGTGTGTGTGTGTGGAGGTGAGGTGGGGGTGTGTGAGGTAGGTTGGTTGTTTGTTTGTGTGTGTGTGTTATTCTCGGTCTCTCTGTTCCTGTCTCTCTTTGATGCCGTTGCTGGTGCTGATGTCTGTCTGTCTGTCTCTGTTTCTCTCTTTTCCTTCTCTCTGTCTGTCTGTGTGTCTGTCTCTCTTTGCTGTATGTCTCCCTCCTCCTCATCTCTCTCCCTCTGTGTCTGTATTTCTCTGTCGTGGTGTGTGTGTGTGTGTGTTGTGGTGTGGTGTGGGGAGAGAGGGAGAGAGGGAGATAATGTGCGTCTGTACTTGTGTCATGGTTTATGCCGCATAAGGCTGTTGCCTTGTGTTGTTGTTTTTGTCTTATCATCTATCTATCTATCTATCTATCTATCTATCTATCTATCTATCTATCTATCTATCTATCTATCTATCTATCTCTCTCTCTCTCTATCTCTCTATCTATCTATCTATCTATCTATCTATCTACAGATCATTTTATTTGTACCGTTTTTTTCTCCTACGATGTATGTGCTTTGTCCTGTATACAGCACACACCTCTGTCTATGCGTGCTTTTCTTTCATCTCGTGTCCATGCCCTCTCTCTAGCTGTCTCACTAATTGCTGGGTGGGGGAGGGGTGGTAGTGGTGGCGGCTATATTTCTGTTGTGTTTTTTGCATATTTTGTAAAAAAAAGACCAGTGAGAGAGAGAGAGAGGAGAGGAGAAAGAGAGAGACTTCAACACTACAACACCCCCACCTACACACACACACACCCATCCACACCCCCCCCCCCCTCCATTTGCCCGGTATCTTTCACTTCTCTCCATCCCTAAAAGATAAAACAAAAACAAATAAACACCCCCAAAAGAAGGGGGAAAAAAAACACCCAACAAACCCTGGACCGGCCCGCCATGTTGTCGGCAACACGCTAATTCTCCGTTGATTGCTAAGGGGAAGATGGCGGCAGGTCTTTGGCTGTCAACACCGACGAATTAACATGTCAGCACGTGCAAAAATAAAAAAAATGAAAGACACCTTACCTATCAGCAATTTGTTTTCACCAACAAGCTCCCCCCCTCCCCCCCCCCCCCCCCCCCTTAAAAAAAAAGAAAGCAAGCCACCTTACCTATCAGCAATTTGTTTTCACCAACAAGGCCCCCCCCCCCCCCCCCCTCCCCCCCAGCTCCTCGCACCCCCTCCCCTATCTAACCTCAGCCTCCCCCCATCTAAC
The DNA here is from genome assembly GCA_028751875.1 of Rapana venosa. Taxonomy (NCBI): domain Eukaryota; kingdom Metazoa; phylum Mollusca; class Gastropoda; order Neogastropoda; family Muricidae; genus Rapana; species Rapana venosa. The sequence goes on along the minus strand of CM054155.1, from coordinate 35,770,265 downwards.
CCCACCCTCCATCTTCTCCCTCTCCCCCATCCAAATCTTTCCCCTCTCCCCACTCACCTTCTTATTTCCCTCTTTCCAGTGAAGTTATTTCTTAACTGTTGTTGTTGGTTGTTTCTTTTTAAAGTCATGATATGGATGGAATGGGCGCGCGCGTAAGAGGGAGGGGTGGGGGTGGTGGGTGGGGGTGGGGGGTCTCATTTGAGATGACTCTTGCTGGTATTATTGTGGGTTCGTACATACCATAATTATCTAAGATGTGGTGCTATCTCGTTTCATAATCATAAAGGAAAACGCGTATGCTCCACGTGCGCGCATTCACGCGAGCGTGCACGCGCACGCGCTCGCGCGCAGGCATCCCAGACAGGAGGCCAGGTAGAGAACCCCCCCCACCCTCCCCCCTGCGCACACTCTCACGCACGCAAGCACGCGTATGCGCCCGCCCGTACGCACACTACACACACATACATACACGCACTCTCTCTTAGTCTGTTTCTGTATCTCTCTGTCTAGTTCTTGGCTAAGTAAAGGATGGAGAGAGAGAGAGAGAGAGAGAGAGAGAGAGAAGAGAGAGAGAGGGAGGGGGAGGGGGGGGGGGGGGGGGGGGTACGTAAACCTAACCGGTAAAGTGTCAGACCAAAAGTGAATGAAAATGAGTGATCTGAACTAAGAGACCAAAGAACACCAACAAAATAAAATATAACACCTGTACAGAGCAGATAGTTAAAAAAAGGAAGACAATATGAAATTTATTGACAAAAAATTGCACACACACACACACACACACACACACACACACACACACACACACACACACACACACACACACACCACATATATA
>CM054155.1:35756927-35759427 GCA_028751875.1 Rapana venosa | reverse complement strand
GAGTGAGAGTGAGAGTGTCGGTGCGCATTTCCTTGCAGGCATATGTGTTTTTTTTCCCTTTCCAAAAACCAGCAGGAAACTGGGATGTAAGGGGGATGGATCTACGCCGAAGGGGGAGGGAGGGGAGACGGAGAGACAGAGCAGACAGACGTGGCGGAGAGAAAGAGAGAGAGACACAGAGACAGACGAGAGAGCAGGCGTGGTGGAGAGAGAGAGAGAGAGGAGACAGAGAGACACAGACAGACAGGACAGACAGCGAGAGGGAGACAGAGGAGAGACAGACAGACAGAGAGAGACGGCACAGAGATACACAGACAGACAGGGACAGAGACACAGATACAGACAGCCAGAGAGAAAGAAGACAGACAGACGACAGACAGACAGAGAAAGACAGACAGCGAGACAGAGAACAGGAAGACAGACAGAGAGAGAAACAGATAGAGAGAGAGAGAGAGAGAGAGACAGGAGAGAGAGAGAGAGAGAGACAGACAGACAGACAGAGAGAGAGAGCGAGTAAAGAACAGGGGGGGAGGGAGAGAGAGAGAAAAAAAAAAATGCATGTGAACGTGGCGACCCGGTGTTTTGTTTTTTGGGTGTTTTTTAAAAATATTATTATATTTTTTTTTCTTAATTAGCCACCCTGCAAGGAAAAGCTGCTGCATGCAACGTTGTTTCACGTTTAAGAAAGACAAAGAAAGAAAGGGAGAAAAAAAAGGGGGGGGGGGGGGGGCGAGGAGGGGTGGGGTGGGGTGGGGATTTTTTTTTTTGGAGAGGGGGTGGGTGTGGTGGTGGTGGTAGTGGTGGTGGGTGGGGGGGGGGGGGTAGTGGGGAGGCTGAGGAAGAGAAGGGCTACTGGGGCAGGTCTGCACTATTATGTCTTCTCTCTTCTCCCCTGTCTGTCTCTGTCTTTCTCTGTCTATCTGTCTGTCTGTGCCTATCTGTCTGTCTGTCTGTGTCTATCTCTCTGTTTCTCTCTGTCTGTCCCTTGTCTGTCTCTGTTTCTCTATCTCTGTCTCTGTCTGTCTCTATCTCTCTGTCTCTTGTCTGTCTCTGTTCTGTCTGTCTCTTTCTGTCTGTCTCTGTTTCTCTCTTTTTATCTGTCTCTGTTTCTCTCTGTCTGTCTCTGTCTGTCTGTCTCTATCTATCTGTCTCTGTCTGTCTCTGTCCGTCTATCTGTCTCTCTGTTTCTCTTTCTGTTTCTTTATCCAGATCTAACTTTGAAATTAAAAACAAAAAAGCAAAAGAGGACAGGGGAGCAAACACTCTTTACGAGAGAGAGGAGAGAGAGAGAGAGAGAGAGAGAGAGAGAGAGAGAGAGAACACACACACACACAACACACACACACACACACACAACAACACACACACAGAGGCTGTATGTGCTCGCATGCAATCACCACCACCCTCCTCCCTCCTTTTCCCTCCCTCATCCATCCATCCGCCCTTTAGGTGCGTGCTTTCTTTTTTTTTTTTCTTTTCTTTTTTTTTTTTTTGCACCGACATTGGTGACCTACCAGCCTTTCCATTCATTCTTCCCTTCCTTTCCTTTCCTTTCTTTCTTTTCTTCTCTCTCTTTCTTTCTTTCTTCTCTTTCTTCCTTTCTTTTCCATCTTTCCATTCTTCCTTTCTTTCTTTCTTTCTTTCCTTTCCATCTTTCTTTCTTTCCATCTTTCTTTCTTTTTTTCCCTTTCATTCCTTGTTTTCATCATTTTTCTTTCTTTCCATCTTTCTTTCTTCCTTCCTTTCTTTCTTTCCATTTGCCTTGATTTCTTTCTTTGTTCTTTTCTTTCTCTCTTTCCATCTTCTTTCCTTCCTTCCTTTCTTTGTTTCTTTCTTTCTTTCAATTTTTTCATCCTTTCCATTTGTTCTGCTTCCTTCCTCCCCTCCTTTCTTTCTTTCTTTCTTTCTTTCTTTCTGTCTTTCTTTCTTTTGACTTTAGGCAAACAACGTAGTTATTACAACTAAGGAAAAATGTACATCGCATTCATACATAGGCTGACTGTGAAAGAAGTCAGGGGGAACAATTTTTGTTTTGTTTTGGTCTTCTCCTTCTCATTCATTAAAAGAAGACAGTATCATTTTTCTAGTAGAAGTTGTGCGCGTTTCTCTCCACTATAGTTATTTCGAGCTGTGAAGAATGAATGTATAGATCTTGATTTCCTATGGATTGGCGATAGGGGGTGGGTGTGGGGGGTGGGGGGTGGATAAAGTCTAGTGGTAAGAGTATTGAGATGATGGCTTGGGGGGGCTTGAGGCTCCCTCCCCTTCCGCTGAAAGAGATGATACAACACCAATACAGTACGATATACAACATAATACACCATAATAATTAAAACACAATACGGTACCGAACAATACAACACAACACAATGCAAAAAATACAATACAAAAGACAAAACTGACAGACATTGAGGAAAACGGGAAAAAAACATTTTGTTTTAAGAAAAAAAGAGCATTTATATCTATTTATACTACCACCACCACCACCACCACCACCACC
>CM054155.1:35746927-35749427 GCA_028751875.1 Rapana venosa | reverse complement strand
CTAAAAATAGTACAATTCTTGAAGCAACTGTGCTAGGTCTGCGCAAAGCACAAGACAAGAGCTCATCATGTTCATGTGTTGTTGAGGTGGGTTCTCCCACAAGGCTGTGACAGTGACCGTTCTGGGTTGACCCTTAAGGTTTAACCCATTAAAAAAAAGTTATATCGAAGATAATGGAATAAGTACTTATGTGCTTTTTTTTTTTACAATCCAGTCCCCGTGCGTATGCGGTTTTGTAAATTCTGTCATCTGTTCCTACCGGCACACAATGGCCTTCTCTTCCGAAAAGCGGAACGGGTTTTAACGTGTGCGCAAGATGTCCTACGTGCCTTCGCACACGGGTCCTCGGTTTATAGTCTCATCCGAAGGACTTTTGGGGAGAGTGGAGTCGGCTCTGATGTTAACTCCAGGGGAAAAAAATCCCCTTGAACGGGAATCGAACCCCGGTCAACAGATCACGAAAACATCACGTCATGTGTCGTTGAGGTGGGTTCTCCCACAACGCTGTGACAGTGACCGTCCTGGGTTTGACCCTTAGGTTTTTTGTTTTTTTAGCCCAGGCGTTGATACGAGGAACGACACTAGAGTTTGTTTTTAAAAAATCCTCTCTCTGTATCATTTATAGTTGCACAGGTTTAATCAGGGATTTTCCACCAGTCGCCAGCCCTGGTGGTCTCTGCACTAATGTGTTTGGCGGGGCTGTAGACAATAATGGTTGGATTGGGTAGGCCGCTGAGTGGTGCGAAAGAAACGGATGACAAATTAACAAAAAAATCGTGTGTCGGGTTGCAGCTACCTTAATCAACCTGTTCAGTGCCTTACTTGACGAGATAACTCGTTGGCAATGACGTGTACCCTTCACTGCCATGTCCCTGGATTATACTGGTCATGGGGGAAGTCCAGAGTTGTCCTCATTTCATATTTTGACTGTGTTTTTTTGGGTGAAAAGTGAAGGTCTCCTTTTGATAACCAGTAATCTTGCATTCCTCGCAAGAAATCCCCTCTTTGAAGCAATTTCATTTTTGAAAACATGTCCCCCTTTTGGGATAAACCTTCCCCTGGCAAATAAGATTTAACTTCAAGCTTAATTCCCTTGGCAGCGAAAGGGTTAAAGGTGGTTAAACGGTCTTTTACGTAACATGAGGTCTCTCACCATCAATGAACCTTGGAGCTGTAGCTTCGCGAAGAGGCACAGGCATATTACTGTTTACTGGTACACTTTATTGGTAAAGGTTGCAGTAATGTAGTATTTCAGTATTATCATTAAGAAATGTGTTCTTAGATAGATGGCTTGATGAAAAAGAAAGAAGCAAATGCATTGCTTATTCAATGCACCGTCTGGAAATAGAAATGTGACTTGACTTGACGTGACTTGACTGTGTGCGCATTTTTGCACATCTCGACACCCTGAAGCCAACAGACAGCACACACGCACGCACGCACGCGCACACACGCCCCAATACTGAGAATACACCTTCAAATCGAAGACCGACCGACCGACCGAAGGAACACTGACAACATACACACACACACACACACACACACACACACACACACACACACAACACACACACACACACACACACCACCACACACACACACACACACACACACACATACACACGACGAGGAATAAAAAGCACGCGTCCGTGGGGCATGCCTCTTTCTGCTGTGTGGTTTTTGAAAGAGCACCAGAGGGGTGGGTGGAGCAGGAGGAGGAGGAGGAGGAGGGAGGGTGGATGGGATTTGGGGATGAGAGGATGGAGGTGGGGTGGGTGGGGTGGGGGGAGGGAGAGGGATGTATGGAGAGGTTGAAGGGGAAGTGGAAAGTTCACGGAAGGTCAACTACATCATCATCATTACCACACAGGGCCCGGGTTTTCCCCAGTGTCTCTTGACGAGTCCCCCCTCCCCACTGGCCTTCTGGAATAAGACGCAAGAGGGTTTTTAATAAAGGGGTTTTGTTGAAAACTGGTTTGTTTTGTGTCGTTTTGTGTCGTTTTGTTTTGTGTTGTGTTGTTTGGGGTTTGGTTTCTTTGTTTGTTTTTTGTTTGTTTGTTTCTGTCCTTTCTTTTGTTTGTTTCTTTGTTTCTTGCTTTTCTAGCTTTTCTTTCTTTCTTTCTTTCTTTCCTTCCTTTTTTGGGTTGTTTGTTTGTTTCCTTCTTTGTTTGTTTCCTTTTCTTTCTTTCTTTTATTTGTTTCTTTGTTTCTTGCTTTTCTTGCTTTTCTTTCTTTCTTTCTTTTTTTTTGTTGTTTGTTTGTTTGTTTCCTTCTTTGTTTGTTTGTTTCTTTCTTTCCTCCCTTTCCTTCCTTCCATCCTTCTTTGTTTCTTTCTTTCCTTCCTTGTTTATTTGTTTGTTTGTTTCTTTCTTTCTTTCCTTCTTTCCTCCCAGAAAAGAAAGAAGAAACAAGGTTCATGCATGAAGCACAACCTCATCACCGCCACCCCTAAAAAAACAAACTAACTAAACAGAAACACACAACCAAAAGTAACCCCTCC
>CM054155.1:35739427-35741927 GCA_028751875.1 Rapana venosa | reverse complement strand
GTCCGTTCCGCTTTTTCTGTACTGTCGGTCTGTCCTCTGTCTGTCTGTCTGCTCTCTCTCTCTCTCTCTCTCTCTTTCTCTCCTCTCTCTCTTTTTCCCCCTTTCTCTCTCTCCTCTCTCTCTCTCTCTCTCTCCTCTCTCTCTCTCTCCTCCTCTCGTCCCACCCAGCAATCATTTTGCTCAATTCTCTTATCTCTTCTCTGCTTCTTCTTTCCTATCTCGCGTACTCTCCTCTATCTCTCTCTCTCCTCTCTCTCGCTCCTCTATCCTCATCCTCTCTCTCTCTCGCTCTCTCTCTCTCTCTCCATCCCCCTTTCCCCCCCTTTCTCTCCCTTTCTTTGGGAATAGAATTATTTTACTCCGTGACGGTTTGGGCAAGAGAAACTGGGGGAAAGGGTGGGTGGGATGGGTGGGTGGGGATGGGGAAGTGAGAAAAGGGTGGGGGGGGGGGGGGGGGGGGGGGGGTATGGGGGTGGGGGGTGAGGGGGTCGGTTGGGTGGGGTGGGAGTGGAGGTGACAGTATATCCAGGTAGTATAGCGTGGTGTGAGGTTTCACAATTTCCCGAATTGTCAGGATGTGACTTCCAAGTCGTGATAAAAAAGAAACGAATAGTGCGAGAGTTAGGCTGAACAAACGAAAGAAAAAAAGTGTGTGTGTGTGAACTGTGTGTGTTGTGTGTGTGTGGTTGTGACTGAGTGTGTGGGGTGTTGTGTGTGTGTGTTGTGTGTGTTTGTGTTGTGACAACTGTATGTGTATATGTGTTGTTTTTGGTGTGGTGTGTGTGGTGTGTGTGAGTGTGTAGGGTGTGTTTGTGTGTTATGTGCGCGTGCGTGCGGCGTGTATGTGTGTGTGTGGTTAGATGTTCGTTTGTTGCCTACCCTTGAATTTTCAAACACTTCTTTCACTTCCGCTCTCCCCCCCCCATCTCCTCTTCCTCCCCCCTTTTTAGGGGTGGGGGGGGGGGGGGGGGGGGGGGGGGGCTCTTTTTTTTTTTTTGTTAAATTTTGTCTTTTTTGCTTTCTGCTTTTTTTCTTTTTTGGTCTCTATGTTAGGTCTCTTTTCAGAAGAAAGGGAGGGGGTTGGGAGGTGGGGGGTTGGGTGGGGGGGGGGGGGTGGGGGGGTGGGATGGGATTGGGGGTGGGGAAGGGTTTTTGAAGAGATTAAATACTGTCCTAATCTGCTGTAAGCTTCCTTTCATGGTCGTGGTTGTGGCCTTGTGTGTGTGTGTGGGGGGGGGGGGGGGGGGGGGTGATGTGTGTGTTTTGTAACGGTGCATTATTGAAGTGTATGTTGTGTGTGTGTGTGATGTAGTGTATGTGTGATGTAGTATATATGTGTGTGTGTGTGTTTTTGTGACGGTGCATATTGCAGGTGTAATGTTGTAAGTGTATGTGTGTGATGTAGTGTGTGTGTGTTTTTGTAACGGTGCATATTGAAATGTAACTAGGTTGTGTGTGTGCGTGTGTGCGCTCGCTTCTTTGCTCACTTGCTCCCTTGCTTGTGTGTATGTGGTGTGTGTGTGTGTGTGTGCGTGCGTGCACGCTTGCTTGCATGCATGTGTATCTTTGCATGCTAGCATTTGTGGGTACGTATGCTCCTGCGTGCTTGTGTGCACACAGACTTGAGTGTATGGACACAAAAGTGTGTGTGTGTGTGTGTGTGCGCGCGTGCGTGTGTGCGTGCGCGCGTGTGTGCGTGCGTGTTTGTATGTCAGCATTCGTCGACATAATTATTTTATCGTCTTCCTTGCGTACGAACATACCTAACGCACTTTCTTTCGTGCGCAATCGGAATCATTAGAGGAGCTTGCAAGCTAAGCTTTTGCCGGATAGATCTACTATAGTCACTTGTTTATTTCGGCTTCAACTCAAAGCACACACACACACACACCACACACACACACACACACACAAGCGCGCGCGCGCGCGCGCGGCCGCGCACAATTTCCTGCCAATCCATATATAATCCAAAATCCAAAAATAATAAAATAAAGAAAAGGTTTAATGTTATTTCTGTCACTCGTGATTTGCTTTTCTTTTCCTTTGCCCTGAACTTCTTGCTATATCAACTCCTTAACCTTTTAGATTGTGCGTGGTGTGTGTGTGTGTGTGTGTGTGTGTGTGTGTGTGTGTGGTGTGTGTGTGATTTTGGTTTTGAATTGTTTGGTGTTTTTGTTGTTTTTGTTTTATTTTTTAATGGGTTGTCATTTTTTATTTTGAAAAAAGGGATGATGGGTTTTTTTGTTACCTGTTAAGGGGTTGGCTATCTGTCTCTGTCTCTCTGTCTTTTTCTCTGTCTGTATGTCTCTCTGTCTGTGTCTGTATGTGTCTATCAGTTTCTATCTGTCTTTGTCTCTGTCTGTTGTCTTCCTCTGTCTATCAGTTTCTGTCTCTGTCTGTCTGTCTGCCTCTCCCCTCTCTCTCTCCACCTCTTTATTTTTTTTCTTTGCTAGCGTGGTTTGTGCTAAACAAGATTAGTCCATGCCAAACACATTAATGT
>CM054155.1:35734427-35736927 GCA_028751875.1 Rapana venosa | reverse complement strand
AAAGAGAGAGCGAGAGAAAGCAGAAAGGAGGGTGCAACCCCCCTACCCCCCCCCCCCACCCCCACCCCAACGCGCGCGCACACACACACACACATTATCAAAGCAGCATAAAACCCAGGTGCCCCAAGAATACAAGAAGAGAGCTTTCTTTCGGTCCTGGAGGGAAAGCCAGCCACTATGTGTGTGTGTGTGTGTGTGTAAGTGTGTGTGTGTGTATTGTGTGTGTGTGTATGTGTGTGTGTTGTGTGGTGTGATGTGTTGTGTGTGTGTGTGTGTACTGTGTGTGTTGTGTGTGTGTGTGTGTTCTGTGTGTGTGTGTGTGTGTGTGTTGTGTGTGTGTGTGGAGTATGTGAGTGTGTGTGTGTGTGTATGTGTAGGAATAGCCTACCCTACCGTCCGTATTTCTTCTCCTTTCCTTCCTTTATACTTCCATTCACTATGATTATGGTTGCGTTAGGAGGCCTATACTGCTTGCTTTGGGTTTTTAAAAATTTATTAGTTTTTTCCCCTTTTTTAGTATTATACAAGTTTGATATTGTAATATTTATATAGCATTCTAATAGTATATATAAATGTAAGCTATATATGGTTTTCCCTTATAGCACTATACAAGTCTATATATATATATATATATATATATATATATAGAGAGAGAGAGAGAGAGAGAGAGAGAGAGAGAGATAGAGCAAGAGAGACAGACAGACAGACAGACAGAGACAGAGACACACAGAGAGTCTTAAGTATTAGAGCAGGTAGCAGGGTAATAACGGCTGAGCGGCGAGGGAAGGAAAGGAGTCAGAAGGGGTAACGAAAGCTTATAGTTCGTCGACGTGTTTACGACTTTGACGAGTCTCGCCTGATTTGCCCAGGCCATCCGTACTCCTTCTTGTGGGGACGGGATAGCTCAGTGGTCGGAGCACTCGCTTTCCCCCAGCCAAGTTAAAGCAGCGTCGAGCGTGGTTACCAGTTGGATGGGTGACCGTTTGCGCGCCTTGGCTTCAGTACAGTTCCCCCAGCTGTAAATGGGTACCTGCCCTCTTTAGGGTCAGGGAAGGTAAAGCAGCGAGGGAGAGGAGATGGGCGCCACCGCCCTCAATATGCTGGCCCTAGAGAAGTGAGGTCTCTGACGCCTCGCTCCCCTACGACCTTATAGGTTATGGGACTCCTTTACCTTACCTTTACTATCCATACTCCTCCTCATAATCCTGTACACTACTAGGCCTACTCTGTCCCATCCCGTCCTGTCCTGTCCCGTCTGCCTGTACTGTGACGCTTAGTAGTATTTATAGTAAGTTCCAGCCATCCAGCCAGCTAGCCAGCCAGACAGCCAGCCAGCTAGGAGAATAGAATAGAATAGAAGGTGGGAGGGAACAAAGAAAAGATGGGAGGGAGGAAGGACGGAGGGAGGTGTGGGGGGTGGTGGGGTGGGTGGGTGGGTTGTGGAGGCGCGTGCGCGCACACACACGCACACACACATAAAGAAAGAAGAAGAAAAGAGAGAAGAAGAAATACGGGGTGGGGGGGTTGGGGGGGGGGGGGGGTTGTGAGGGGGTGGGGGTGGGGGGGGGGGGAGGTTGGGGGGTCGGGCGCATCGGCGGCACATGATCAAACTGGCATAAAACTATACTCCCTGTGAAGGAGGAAGAATGATTTTTTTCTTTCGGGGTTTTTTCTGTGGTGTGTGTGGAGGGTGGGTGGGTGGGGGGGGGGGGGGGGGAGGGTGGTGTGTTGTTTTGTGGGGGGGGGGGGATTGAGAGGTGGGGGGGGGGGTTTATGGTAGGGGTGTGTGTTTTTGTGTGTGTGTGGGGTGGGGGGGGGGATCTTGTGGGGGGGGTTTGAGTGTGTTGTGTTGGTAGGTAGGTGGTGTGTGTGCGTGTGTTGGTGGTGGGTGTTGGGGATGGGGAGTAATTGCAAGAGAGAGAGAGAGGAGAGAGAAGAGAGAGAGAGAGAAGAGAGGAGAGATGGAGGAGAGAGAGAGAGCGAGAGAGAGGTGGGGTATGTATTTTGTATATGTATGTTGTGTGTGTGTGTGTGTGGAACACTATAGATATATATATATATTTTTAAAGAGTACATTAAATGTACATAAATTAATAAATAATAAATAATAATAATGTAATAAATTTTATCTGTCAAAGAAAACGTGTAACAAATTGTTGCTAGTTTTAACGTCATTTCGTTCATTATAATTAGCATGTCATGTGATGGCTGTCCTTTATTCGAACCCGTGATGATGTCAGAATAAAGAATTGTTTATGAAAGAAAATATAGTAAGAGGTTTAACATTCTTGTTGTAAGCGGTAATTGTGAAAATTCTCTCTCTCTCTCAGTCCTCCCTCCCTTCCTCTCTCCCTCCTCTCTTTCTTTTCTGTTGTCTGTCTGTCTATTCTCTCTCTCTCTCTCTCTCTCTTCCTCTTCTCTCTTTTTCTCTCTCTCTCTCTCTCTCTCTCTCAGGGACTGGTTTGAAAATGGGATTGGCAAAGGTAAAAACTTTTTTTTT
>CM054155.1:35716927-35724427 GCA_028751875.1 Rapana venosa | reverse complement strand
CGTCATTAATGGGGAAAAAGCACCGATTTCTTATTCAGTTGTACGGGCTGGGAAAATAAAAAAATTTGATTGACATTCCTCCATTGTATATAAGATAATATATGCGAACATCACGATTTAGAGTTGGGGTGGTATAGACATAGTGAATTTTTTTCCCCGTAGCATGTTTCTGTGTGCGTTTAATTTGCGATGAAACTTGTGTCTCCACTGTCTGTGTAAATTAAGATGCTTGATACTTGTATGGCTTGTAGTAAAGTTGTTGTTTTTTTTAAAGAAAGAAAAGGGCAACACGCTTTTGAATTGAAGATAAACAAAAGGAACTTCCCCATCCCCCAGAAAGCAACAACAGCAACAGCAATAGCAGCCACAGTAGGAACAACAACAACAACAACAACAAATTGATGGCTTGTCGCTTTTATTTCTAAAATATGAAAAGGGCTAGTAGTGTTCGCTTGAAGCTAATCATCGCTCGACGCCAACCGGTTATTTTTGTGCGCTCATGCAACTTGATCCGTCATTTTTACCAGACTTACTACTGGAACTATATCACATGGCATTTGCCTTTAAAAAAAAAAGATAAATAAGCATTTATACAAACATTTCTAGTATAGAAAAAGCGTATTATATAATCATATTTTCCTAATAACACCCCCCAAAAAAACAACAACAAACAAACCACACACAACACCCGAACAACAACAAAAAACCCCCAAACAGCGAACACACCCCAAAAAACACACAACCAAACCAAACAACAACCAAACCCAACAAACAAACAACCCAACAAAACAAACAACACCCTCCAACAAAAACAAACAAAAGAAAACAAAACCCAACTAAGATTTAAGAAAAACAACATTTATACAGACACAATTTCTTTATAGAAATTGACAAAAAGTTAAAAAACAAAAAAAAGGTCCTCAACTGGAAAGTTTGTTATTATTAAGCTTGCTCTTGAATCAAGACCTTCTTTGTGTGGGGTGTCCTCGTTTTTTGAATGTTTGTATGTGTTTGTCTGCTTATTTTGTTTGGGGGTTCTTGTTGTTGTTTTTGTTTCTGTTTCATATTTAGGGGAGGGGAATGGATGACGGTGGGTGGAAGGATTTCGCAGTTAAAGGCATTGGTGAGAGAGAGAACTCGAACTCGAATATTTTAATGAGGGTAATTGGATACCGGATAAGCCAGAGGCTTCTTTACGCCAGGCCCTCATGGGGGAAAAAAGTGAAACAAACATGAACAAACCAATGAATCAACAAAACAAAATAGTGTAAAAAAGCAATGAAATGAATCACACGAATTGCCTTTCAATTATTAGTAAATCAAGAAATCAATGAAAGACCACAAAAGTTAACCAGTCCAATAAAAAAAACAAGGCCAATGAAACACTGACAAACCCCCCCTCCCCCCCCCCCCCCCCCCCCCCCCCTTACTCCCTAAGAGACAATCCCCCTCCCCCTTAAATCAACACACACATACACGCACACATACAGACACACGATGCACATATATCTTACCGATTTTTTTCTTTTTACTGGTCTAATTTAATGGTAAGATTGCAATAATGTAGTATTTCACTACAATCATGAAGAAATTTGTTCTTAGATAGATGGCTTGATGAAAAAAAAGCAAATGCATTGCTTATTCAATGTACCATCTGGAAAAAAAAATTTGACTTTGACACACAAAATACACACACGGGCGCCACGAACGAGAGAGAGAGAGAGAGAGAGAGAGAGAGAGAGAGAGAAAAGAGAGAGAGAGAGAGAGAGAGAGAGAGAGAGAGAGAGAGATTTGGGGAAGGAGGGTGGGAGTGGGGGGAGCAACAGATGACGATTGTCAGGGCGTGTAGATTTCCCTTACAGGGAGGGAACAGACAAGACAGACAAGACAAGACAAGACAAGACAAGACAGACAGACAGGCCCAGATATAGATAGATGGCTTACAACCAGCCACCAATGCTGGCTGTGTCAGCACTATTCATCACGCGCTTTACCTAGGAATCTTTCTTTTTAAGGCCCAGGGGCTTTTCGTGTGTGTGTGTGTGTGTGTGTGTGTGTGTGTGTGTGTGTGTGTGTGTGTGGGGGGGTTGTTTTTTTGTTTTGTGTGTGTGTGAAACATTTCGGGGGTATAATTGCTTGGCTTTGCAGTTTTTTTTTCGTTTGTTTGTTTGTAGTATGCTTGTTTTTTGAGGGTTTTTTTGGTAGTAACATTTGTGGAATCGTGTGCCGTGTGTGTGTTAGTGTGTGTGTGTGTAACTCTGTGTGTGTGTGTTTTTTGTGTGTGTGTGTGTTTGTTTGTGTATATGTGTGTTAGTGTCGTGTGTGTATGTGAGTGTGTGGTGTGAGTGCTTGTGTGGGTGTGTGTGTGTGTGTGTTTGTGTGTGTGTTAGTGTGGTGTTTGTGCGCGCCGCACTACACTACACTACACTACAAACGATTACTATTAATGGTTTATTCAGTGTTGCAAAGCATGGCCCATTCATGAACGGAGGAATAACTATGCATATGGTATAATTCTTGATATATGGTGAGCAATTAAGGTTATGCAGACTGTTAGTGACTGTCTATGTCGAGCGAGCGTGAACAGTATTGACTGTGTTGAGAGATAGGCAAACACACACACCCAGAGAGAGTGGAGTGGAGAGTTGAGAGAGAGGGATGAGGAGAGAGAGAGAGAGGGGAGAGAGGAGAGCAGGAGAGAGAGAGAGAGAGAGAGAGAGAGATTGATGAGGAGAGAGGATGAGATGAGAGAGAGAGAGAATGGAAAGAGGGAGAGAGAAGCTAGAGAGAGAGGAGCTAGAGAGGAGAGGGAGAGAGAGAGGAGAGAGAGAGTAGGGAGGGAGAGAGAGAGGGATTTGAGTGGGAGGGAGATGAGAGAACATGACCAAATTCTTTTATTTGTGGATAATGAATAAGCACACATGTGCTTTTTTTACATTCAGTCCCGCCCTGTTAGGGATCTATCTTAATAATAATAACCCTATACTTTACAGTCACAAATAAAAACAAGGGAAATATACCTTTTCAAAACAGCTCCCCCCACAACCCTCCCCCCCCCCCCCCCAAAGCAGAGCCAATTAAAGAAATCCTAAATATTACACAACCTACCCCCACCCCCCAAAAGAACCCTAACAAAACAAACAAACAAACAAAACAAAAGAGAAGATAAAACCTAACCAACAAAGATGATAAAGAGAGAGAGAGAGAGAGGCGAGAGAGAGAGAGGAGAGAGAGTGAGAGTGAGAGAGAGGACGGTGGCAGAACTGAATGACTGACTTTGTAATTACCTTGATAGGATGATTTACAGTTTTTGACTTGACTTTGACTTTTTAAGCCCTAGAAATACTCAACTTCCCCCCCGTTACCCTCTGTGAAGACGGTCCATTGTTAATGAAAGGGGGGAGAAAAATGTATCTCGGGGGTTTGGGATTTCAACAAAAACAACAACAACGGGAAGAAGTAGAATTGTTACAATTTTATGGTGTTTTAAAAAAAATAATGAAAAAAAGTCATTGCTGTGTTTAAAATTTCAACAACAACAAGAATAAAAAATCATTAAGTAATTGTGTTTAAAAAAAAAATAAAACATCAATGTGTTTAAATTTCAACAAAAAACAAAAATTGAAGGGTTTTTAAATCATGGTGAAAAATTAAAAAGAAAAAATCACGCTGTATTTAAAAATTAAATAACAACAAAAAACAAAAAGTGAATGGTTAAAGTCATGGTGACAAATAAGATGAAGTTTAAACCATCGCTGTATCTGAAATTCAAAAAAACAACATCAACAGTAGAACGTTTAAGTCAGGCGATAAAAAAGATGAAAAAAAACATTGGTTTGATTTTCAAGAAAAAGAAATAAAATTTTTTTTTAATGGTGTTAAATAAGTGAAGAAACCCATCGGTATGTTAAATTTCAACAAAAAATAGAATCTTTTAAAATGTATGGTGATATGATAATAAATGAAAATAATCATCAGTGTGTTTGGACACCTGTAGTAGTGTCCTTAAGTGTGAGTTCATAATGGAAATAAAGTATAACCCCCCAAAAGGAAAAACCCCACCAAAAAAACCCCCAGCCCATGTTTTTTTTGGGGATGTTTGGGGTTTAATTTAAATGGAAAATTTTTTCTCCTTAATTTTTTTCCCTTACCTTGAAAAAATTTCTTCAGCCTTTAATTAAAATTAAGCCACTTTCACAATTTTGTTTTGATTTAAAAAAAACCCCCAAAAACCCCAAAAAACCCTTTTTTTTTTCAAAACAAAACGACCAACCCAAAGGGGTTTGTGTGTGTTTTGGGTGTGTGTGTGTGGTGAAGAAGAAACTTATTCCCCCCAAGCTTTTGTTTAGAAAACTGAAAAGGAGGAAAAGAATGATAAAACAGTTGATTAAAAATTAATAAGGGAAACCCTCTCTGTGTCTTTCTGTCTCGTCTCTTGCCTCTGTCTTTTTCGTCTGTCGTTGTCTGCTCTCCCCTTTCTTGCAGCTAAAACTCGGGAAGTTGCTTGCTTTATCTACATAAAGGGGGACTTTTGTGTAAGGGACACCCATGGAATTAAATTTTTAAAAAGGTTCCCTTTTTGTTTGTGTGTGTTGTTGTCAAGTCAAGTTTTTTTTTTTCCCCCCAATGGTACGAATAGCAATGATTTGTTTTGTTCATCAACCCATCTATTTAGGATAGATTTTGTGTGTGTGTAAAAAAAATTACCATTTTACATAAAAACTTAACTGTAAAACAATGCACTTGAATTTTTTTATTTCCCTTGAGTTAGCAGCGAAATTTGTGGGGAAAGGGGGGGAGGGGAAGGGAGGGGGGGGGAAGGGGGGGGGGAAGGGGGGGGAGGGAAAGGGGGGTGAGGGGAAGTGGGGGGGTGGGGGGGGGGAAAGGGAAGCTAGTGAGCTTACGGGCGGGGTGTGGGTGGTAGTGGTAGGGAGTGGTTGTGTGTGTGTGTGGTGGTTGGTGAAGCAGGTTATATTTAATTTTTGTTTGGGGACTTGTAGCCTTTTTTTCCTCCCGCGGGTTTGTGGCAGGGCTTTTTTTTCGTTTTACCATGCTGTTGAAAAGGCAGGGCCTCCTTTTGGGGGGTTTGGGGGGGGGGGGGGGGGGGGGGGGGGGGGGGGGGGGGGTGAATGGGTGGGGGGGGGAGGGTGGGGAAAGGGGGTGGCAGGGAGAGTGGGAGGGTAGGAAGGGGGTGGCAGGGAGGGGGAAGGCGGGGAGGGGAGAGACAATTTGGGGGCCTTAAAAACCCTCCACCCCTTTCCCCTTCCCCCCTACCCCTTTTTTGAAATGCGGTAAGGGTGTGTGCTGTGTGTGTGTGTTTTATGTTTTTTAAATTTTTTTTTATGTCAGGATAATGGAATAGCACTTTATGCTTTTTTTTTTTTACCTCCAGTCCCCGTGTGTATGCGGTTTTGGAAAATTTGTATCTGTTCCCCGGGCAACAAGGGCCTACTCTTTCGAAAAACGGAAAGGATATAACGTGGCCAAGATTTCTGCGTGCCGTTCGCACCGGGGCCCTGGTTTTAAGTCTATCCCAAGGACTTTTGGGGGAGAGTGGATCTGCACTGAAATGAAGTCCGGGGGGAAATATCCCCTTTTTAAGGGGGTTTGAACCCGGGGGTCGTCGATTGCGAGCACAATTTCTAACCATAGGTACCCCTCTCTTTTGTGTGTGTGTGTGTTGTGTGTGTTGTGTGGTGGGGAGGCAGGGGAACAAATTAGGGGTGTTAGTTTTTTTGAAGCAGATGAGCGAATGCTTTTATTTAGTTTTGGAAAAGAGCCCGGGGAAGGGGTTGCTGTGTAGTGGTTTTTTGGGAAAAGTCCTAGCCCCGGTCTTTGTGTCGGGACTAAAATTAGTTTGTGGATGGGGGGGTGTAGAGGGGGGTTGGTTGGTTGGTTGGTTGGCTGGTTGGCTGGGGGTGGTGGTGGTGGTTTTTTGGTGAGTGTGTGTGTGGTGGGGGGGGGGGGGGGGGGGATGATCTAACAAAATTTGAACCGTAAAAAAAAACCAAGTATGGATTATTTTTGTGTTTTTTTTTCAGGTTTTACGGTCTTTTTTACAGAAGTGATACCCTGTGTTTTTTTGTTGGGTTTGGTGTGTGTGTTTGTGGTTTTCTCTGTGAGTGTGTTTGTTTTTGTTCGTGTGTGTGTGTTTGGGGTGTGTTTGTGTGTGGTTTGTGTGGTCCTGTGTGTGTCTCCCCTGTGTGTGTTTGTGTGTGTAGTTTTTGGGGGGTTGTTGGAGTTCAGGGGTGTTTGGTTGACGGATTTGGACAGTTTTTTAAAAGTGAGATGTAAAAAAAAAATTTTTTTTTGATGAGAATGACAGAGCTCTCGGTTTTTTATGGCTTCTTTGTCGTTTTATGGGAATATAAGCAAAATTGGGTTGGGGTTTAAAAGAAGTAGGAAAAATATCATTTGGTGTGTCTTTTGTATACACATTCACACACCGCGCGCGCGCGCGCGCCGACCACACCCAAACCCAAAAAACTCACTCCACACGGACACACCACAAACAACACACCACCCGCGCGCGCGGCGGGCTTTCCATGGCCTGTCAGTCCTGGATAGGAATAAAAGTCCAGAACTGGGGCGGAAAAACGTCCAAAGGGGCGGAATGTGCAGCATGGGGACAGTTTTTTTTTTCCCACCTTTTCCTAAATAAAACCCCCCCCCACCCCCACCCTTCCCCGCAACCCCCCCCCCCCCCCCCCCCCCCCCCCCCCCCCCCCCCCCCCCCCCCCCCCCCCCCCCCCCCCCCCCCCCCCCCCCCCCCCCCCCCCCCCCCCCCCCCCCCCCCCCCCCTCTCAAACACACCCCACACACGATATTATTTCAAGACGTAAAAAATGAACACACACAAATCATTTGATCCTTTTTTTGGGGGTAAAAAACTTATATAAAAGGATTTCTATTATCTATCTATCTATTTTATCTCCTCTCTCTCTCTTAATATATTATATATCTTTATTTTCTTTTCCAGTGTTTTTCTTCCTCCCCTTTTCCTCTTTTTTTTCTCTCTCTCTCCACACACACCACACCCACACACACTCTCTCTCTCTCTTCTCTCCTTCTCCCTTCCCCCCCTCTTTTCTTTTCTCTTACCCCCCTTTCCTGTGACCCCCCACCCCAAACATCCCTCCTGAAAATTTTTTTTCCTTACTCTACCTTTCTTCCTTCCCCCCCCCCTATCCTTTCCCGCTATTGTCCACCCAAAAACCCTTTTGACAAAAGGGGTGGGGGGGGGCGGGTAGGGAGCGAAGACAAATTTTTTTAGGCCATAAAGGGCGGGCGGGTGGGGTGGGGTGGGGGGGAGGGGAAGGGGAAAGGGGGGGGAGGGAAGGGGGGGGAGGGGGGGAGGGGGGGGAGCCCACCCCCAGCGTTCACGTTTGCCGTGCAAACTTTAAATTAACTTTTCAACCTACTTTCTACCCCATAATTACGGAAATGGCGTGGCGCCCGACGGGAGAAGGAGAGGGGGGGGGAGGGGGGGGGTAGAGGGGG
>CM054155.1:35704433-35716427 GCA_028751875.1 Rapana venosa | reverse complement strand
ACAACCTTGGGTTGTTTACGCCGGCCCCTATAAAAAAAAATTTGACCCTAGCCAAAAAGCAAACGAACAAGTCCAAACCAACCCAAAACCAACCACCTGACTACCAAAACAGACTGCAAACCAGAGAGAGAGAGCGAGAGAGGCGAAGAGAAGAGAGAAGGGAAAAGAGAGAGACTGTGACACGAGTTCAACTAGTAGAAGAAGAAAAGAAGAAGAAGAAAGAAGAAGAAAAGAAAAGAAGAAGAAGAAGAAAACAACAACAACAACAACAACAACAACAACAACAAGAATCATAATACTAATAATTATTATCATACTTTTACACCCCCATTCACGCTACAGAGATGGAAAGAAAAAGAAAGACTGTGAGAGAAGGGGGTGTGGAGGTTGGTGGTTTTGTGGGGGGGGGGGGGATAGGGGAAAGAAAGGGGAAAGGGGTGGGGGGGGGGAAAGGGGGGAGGGGGGTGTCACAAAGTATCACCGCAAATTGAGCATAATATATGTACCTAATTATAACATCATCGTCCCTCAATGGCAGGGATTCCTCCATTTATGGAATTAGGTCTCTGTGTGGGGTATAGAGAGGTGTGTGTGTGTAGAGAGAGAGAAGTTAAGTGTGGTGTAAGAGTAAGTGCGTGTGGTGTGTGTGTGTTTTAGAGAGGTGGTAGAGGGGTTAGGGGTTTTGTGTAGAGTGAGTGTGTGGGTGGGTGTGTAGTGTGTGTGTGTGTGTTTGAGAGAGAAGGGGGGAAGAAATAAGGGAGGGGGAGAGAGAGCAAGAAGAGAAAGAGAAGAGAGAGGAGAGAGAGAGAGGAGAGAGGAGAACCTAGAGACATGAGACAGAAACACAGAGGCAGACAGACAGAGAGAGAAAGTGGGAGAAAGAGGTTTTATGAGAAACACACACACACACACACAAAAGAAATGAGCGGGCAGAAAAACAGTGAGAAACAAAGACAGATAGATACAGAGACACAGAGTAAAACAGGGGGTAAAAAGACAACAGACAGAGAAGTACAAAAACCGAGACAGCACGTGCGTGCCATACATACATTATCATATCATAAAACACACACACACACACACAAACACAACCACACACACACACACAATTTCTCTCTCTTCTACCAACACACTCTCAAAACACACACACAACACACACACACACACAACACACACAAAATTAAACCTCACAAACACACACACACTCACACTCAAAGCACACAACATATACCTTCACAAAACACACAACACACACTACACAAACCGCACGCGCACACACACACATACACACTCCACACAACACACACACACACTAACACAAAACCACACGCACTGTCAAAAAACAGATCAAAGTGATACAGCATAAAGCCCAAACAGAGGGAATGAGTTTTTCATAGCCAGGGGTCTAATATAATATATTAGCACAATTAAACGTAAAAGATGAATCAGATACTGTGTTGGCTTCTGCCATGCCACACACACACACACTTCACACACACACACACACATGCGCAACAACACACACGCACACACTCTACACACACAACACGCGCAATAAAGCACCACTAGCGCACGCACGGACGCACGTGGGGCCCAAACATAAAAGACGCACACAACACACATAAGTTTACACAACGCGTGAAGTACCAATACAAAGTGATAATATCACCTAAATCCGCATGAAAGACAAGCGCACACACTCACACACACACACAGAGATTAACAAAACCCACACACACCCAATTTACAAAACTTGCATACACACTGGACTGATGAACAAAAAAGCACACAAGTGCTTATTCCATTATCATACGAAATAAAAGATTGAAGAATTAACGATCACACACACACAGATTCATCACACACACACAACACCACACACACACACACAACACACACACACACACACAACTGCACACACAAGAACACACAGCACGACATTCTCTCACATCTCTTCACACACACACACACACACGACACCACCAAAATATGCACACACACAACACAGATTCACACACACACAGAGATTTTATACACACGCAGAGATTTTTCTCTCTCTGACACACTCACACAAACACACATCACAATTCCACACACACACAGATCACACACACACACACACACACACACACACACAACACGACAGATTCAAACACACCTCCTCCTCACACATACAAACAACACACACACAGAGATTCACACACACACACTACAAACACACACGAACACACACACACTTGGATGAACATCATTGTAAGACGGGGGGCGGGGAGAGAGGGGCCCTACTACAGATCAGGCAGGTGGCACGAAATGTGAAAAGAAAACAGTGTTACTGTTTACTCAGACATGGCTATTCCAATTTCTCAGGGTAACTCACAAACGTCGCGACAGGCATTGAAAACCTCAGCGACGATAAAGATAATCCACAACAAGACAGACAGACAAAACACAAATAACGAATTACGCACGCTACGCACGCACGCACCCATGGCGCACGCAATCGCACTCACAACACCACGCTGCGCATACAACACACACACCTCTGTCTCTGTCTCTCTCTGTCTTGTCCTCCTCTCTCCTCTCATCTCTCTCTCTCTCGTCTCAATCATCTTCTCTCTCTTCTCCAGAACATTCTTGCGCACATGTTAAAATCCTGTTTCCGCTTATCGTAAAGAAGTAGGGCCATCGTGTCTGGTGGGAACAAATGACAATTTACAACACGCTACACACGGGTACACGTGAAAATAAAAATAAAGAGCACATAAATGCTTATTCCATTATCCTCGATCATAAAAGATTTTTTTTCAATTTAATTTAAAATTAAATTCATTCTCTCTCTCTCTCCCTCTCTTCTCCTCCATCCAAAACATTCTCCACGCTCTCTTCGTCTCATCTCTCTCTCTCATCTCTTCTCTCTCTCATCTCTGCGTTCGTCTAATTCCAATGTAGTGTGGCAACGGCATTCATGTGAGTATGATGTGCGTGCCTGCGCACAGTGTGTGTGCTAGCGGCGACGTTCTTGCGTGCTTGCTGCACGCGTGTGTATGTGTGTGTATGTATAATGTGTCGTGAGTGCGTGCGTGCGTGTGCGCGCGCAGCACTGTGTTGTCGTGCGTACGCGTGCAATGTGTGGTGTGTGTGAGGCGCGCGTGCATGCATAGCGTGCGATTGTGCTTACATGTGTGCGTGCGTGCGTATGCGTAATTGAGGGTGTGTGTGTGTTGTGTGCGCGCAGCGCGTAAGGCGTGCGTTGCGTGTGGTTTGCGCCGTGCGTGCACGTGCGCCACTGGTGTCTAGTGTGTGCGGGGTGGTATGTGTGTGCGCGTGCACGTGCGCGCTGGTGTTGTGAGGAAGAGTGTAACTCGAGCTATGTATGTGTGTATATGTATGTATGTATGTCTGTAAATGTCTGTAAGGTATGTATGTATAATGTAAGCATGTCTGTATGCTGTAACTGCATGTCTTAATGTATTTCGGTAATTGTATGTTCTGTGTGTCTGTATGTCTGTATCTCTGTATCTCTGTCTGTAATCTGCTAGTGGTGTTGACAGCGTGTCCCAATGCCCATTCTCACGCCAATATTCGGGCACGCAATGCATCATGCACCCCTTCCCTCTGCATTTAGCCACGCCGGAAATTGTGTCACATGCCGCCTGCATGCGCTGCAAGCTTATGCTGCGTGTTGCTAATGCTCTGTGTGTGTGATGGGTAGTGTTGTGTGTGTGTGTGTGTGTGTGTGTTGTGTAGTGTGTGGTGTGTGTGGTCGTGGTGTGTGTGTGTGTGTTTGTGTGTATGTATGTGTAGAAGTCAAGTCAATCAAATTTTTATTTCTAGATTACACTTGAGAATGGTTTGTTTATGTGTGTGTGTGTGTGTAAGTGTGTGTGTGTGTAGTGTGGTGTGAGTGTGTGTGTGTGTGTGTGTGTGTGTGTGTGTGTGTTGTGTGTGTCAAGTCAAGTCAAATTTTTTTTTCCATAGGTAACAATATAGATGTGTGTGTGTGTTGTGTTGAGAGTGTGTGTGGTGTGTGGGTGTGTGTGTGTGTGTGCGTGGTGTGGTGTGAATTGTGTGTGTGTGTGTGAATCAAGTCAATTTTTAATTTCCACATGGTTCTTTGAATTATGTGTGATGTGTGTGTGGTGTGTGAGAAAGTGTACTGGAGCTAGTATGTATGTAGTGTGTGTGTGTGTGTTTGTGGGTGGGGTGTGTGTTGTGTGTGTGTGTGGAGTGTGGTGTGGGTGGGTGTGTGTGTTTTGTTTGTGTGTCTGTCTCTCGTGTGTTATGTCGTGTGTGTGTGGTAAGATGAGGGGGCGTGTGTGTGAGTGTGTGTGGGTTGTGTGTGTGTGTCTGTGTTCTGTGTGTGTGCGTGCGTGCGTGCGTGCGTCGTGCGGCGTGTGTGTTGTGTGTGTCTGTCTGTGAGATGTGCATAGAAGAAGAAGTGAGAAAAGAGATGTGTGTATGGTGTGTGAGTGTTTCTGTCTGTCTGTCTCTGTGCATGTTGGTGTGTGCGCATGTGTATTGGTTTTGTTGTTGCGTGTGGTGCGCGCGCGCGTCTTGTAAATGTTCTATGTCTCTGATCTGAACAGAACTTATTGCGTGTAAAAAGTGTATTGCGTGACTGTTGTCCTCTCATTAAAACAAAAGTACGTAGGGAGGAAAAAAGGCTTAGTTCTTTTCCATTCTCTCTCCGTGTGTTGGTGTGTGTCTCTCTCGCAACTCTGTCCTCTCTCATCCTCGCGACTCACTCTCATCTCTCTTCTCTCTCTCTCTCTCTCTCTCTCTGACACACTCTCATCTCAGTCTCACGGCTCGGTCTCTCTCTATCATCTGCTCTCTCCTCTCTGTGACCACAACACAAACTCAATCTCTCTCTGACAAACACAATACACACTCTCTCAGACACAACACCACTCTCTCGCTCTCTGACACCACACCCGCTCTCTCTGACACACATACACAGCACACACAACTCTCACTCCCTCACTCTCTCTCACATTCCTCTTCATCCTCTCTCATCAGTCGCCCTCTCTCGTCATCTCTCTCTCTAGGTCTGACACACTCTCTTATGAGCTAACAAAAGGTCTCTCTTCTCCTCCAATCATCTCTCTCTCCTCTCTCTCTCTCCTCATCTCTCTCTCTCTTGCTCTGACACACACACACTCCTCTCTCTCTCTCTCTCTCCTCTCTCTCTCATCTCTCTCTCCTCTCTGACACACACACTCTCATCCTCACACACACACACACTCTCTCTCACCTACCCCCCCCCCTAACCGCCCCCCCCACCCCCCCCCCAAACCACCACCCATACCACCCACCTCTCTCCTCTCATTCCGCGACCTCAAGTCATGATTACGACACAAGGACAGTGTCTCTTCAAAACGAAGTAGCAAATCCCAATCCCCATCCACACCACCGCAGAATCCCCCCCCTCCCCTCCCCACACACCCCACCACCTCCTGTCTTCAAAACCCGTATATTACCCTTTCCCTCCTCCTCCCTCCATCCCCCACCCTCCCACCCCCACCCCCAGGCGAGGAAAAAGCTGCTTGCGCATAACTTATGTATAATAGATTTATACCACCACACCACCACCACCATATTAACTGTCAATCCATCTCTTTCTTTTTTCGTAGCTGGCTCCTACTAGTAGGGGGTGAGTTACTTAGGTTTACCGTTACCGTCACACTGAAATGCGTTTTTCTGTCATTCCTGTCGTTGATATTTATATATATATATTATAAATATTTATATAATATATATATATATATATAATATAATATATATATAATATATATAAATAATATATTATAATATATCGTATATATATATAGTTTATATAAATATATATATTGTGTGTAGTGTGTGTGTGGTGTGTGTGTTGTGTGTGTGTGTGTGTGTGTGTGTGTATACAATATTATATAAACATACACACATACATACATACAGCACTTACATACAATACACACATACACACAAACATACATACAACATACATACATATATACATAGACGACAGAAAGACAGACAATGAGAGAGGGACAGACAGACAGAAAGACACAGACAACCAGAACATACAAGACACACAGCCAGCCACCAATCCACAACACACCCACACAACAACACACACACACACACACACACACACATAACACACACACATACATACATAAATACATACATACATGCATGCATGCATGCATGCATAGCTGCATCATGCAAAATGCATGCAAGCAATGCATACATGCATACATACATCAAACATACATACTACATACATACATACATACATATCTAATGTTAAAAATAAACAAATAAATGTCATGAATAACAACGAGAATGTCAGTAAGTTTTTCAACAACGAGGACTATCTGTTAGACATGATCAAATGTGTGCATGATTCTTTTTCCAGAAGAGCCAGAGCATAGAGAAAACACAAAATCTAAGAATCCTACATCTTTTAGTAATGTAGAACATATGTTTTGTATGTTTGTTGTCAAAGAATATTGATTTTCTGGACTTTAATGGGCAATAAAGTTTTTAATTCTTGATTCTTTCTTGATTCTACATACATACATGCAACGCATGCATGCATACATACAAACATAATACATACATAATGCATACATACATTACATATAATACATGCATACATAACGGACATACTTACATACATACATACCTTAAACAAACATACATACAGATGCATGCATACATACATTCATACATACATACAAACATACATACAGAAAAGCAGACGACACAGACCAGACAGCAGATAGACAGAAACACAGGCACTCAGACTGGACAAGACAGACAGACACGTGACAACAGAAAGACAAAAGCCAGACAGACATACATACAAACACACATCATATGAACAAACACACCACACAAAGAATCTGGAGCACAACACACATAATACACACTCACACACAGAGTTAGAGACAGAGAGAAACTCTTAACTTAATAAATTAAAGTATCGAAATACACGGTTCACATTAACTTACCTGTGGTTTTATACCTTCAGTCCCCCACCCCCCCATCCCTTTAGAGCCTAGTGTGGTCAGGAAGGACAAGGGCCCAAGAATAAGGAAGGTCGAGAGAGAGAGAAGAAAGATAGGAGAGACAGAGAGAGAGAGCGGCATAGACAGGGATAGGAACTAGACAGAGAAGAGACACAAGAGAGAGAGAGAGCTGAGACAGATCGCAGGGAATAGAGACTAGACAGAGATAGAGACACAGAGTGAAAGAGATGCTGAGAACAAAAAAGGATAGAGACTAGACACACACAGAGACAGACAGACAGACAGACAGACAGACATACACACCCACACACACACACACATACAACATACAGCACCACCACACACAAAACACACACACACACACACACACAAAGAACAAAGAACAACAAACACCTGAACTAAGGTGAGAAAGGAAGAAAAACCTGAAAGATTTGTAGGCAGTGTTCAGTAATGGTGGAATGGGGAAAGGGGGCGAGGGGGAGAGGAAGAGAGGGGAAGGGTTATTAACACATTTCAAAAGTAAGCATCAATTTATTTTTTCATCACACCCACACACACACATCCAGAAGATTTAACTTTCTATCTTTTAAATGAGGAATAACTTACTATCTCTCAAATAGATAAGTTGGGAGTGGTAATAGTAACTGTAATAGGAAATCCAGTTTTAATATACTCTCAGTCTTTTTGTCTGTCTGTCTGAGTCTGTCCCCTCTGTCTGACTGAACTGTCCCATCCGTCTGTCTTTCTGCCTGACTGTCTTACTGACTGTCCCACTGTCTCTCATTCTGTCTGTCTGTCCCATCTGTCCTAGACTGTCGTCTGTCTGCTGTCCATCTGTCTGACCTGTCTGCATACTCTAAAGCAATTAATTAGCCTTCTTGTTGCTCCAAAATGGATTCGTACGTCTTCTTCTTCGGCGTCGCGTCGAAAACGCTCAGAAGTATTATTGTTGTCTGTTAATGCGCAAAAATGTCGTCACCACTGCCGTTATAGCGTCCCTGACAAGTTAGGCCCAGAGCATCTGAATTTCGGCAAAAGAAATTATTGTTTACCTTTGTGACCAATTATTGTTTTCTTTTTTTTTCTAAGTAAACATTAGTTAAAAAACAACAACAACATCACACTCTACCACCACCAACCAACACAACAACAAACAACAACCAGAAAAAAATAAGAAAACAAACAAACAAGAAGATGTCGACAACAACAACAACGAGAACAACACAACCAAATAGAACAGTAAGAAGAAACTTCAAACCTCATCACACATGACACCCTTCATCCTCCTCCCATGCCTCTCCCTCCTACACCTACAACAACAAACACCCCCCACACCCTCCCTACCCACCCCCACCCCCCTAACACACCCACCCCCGACCCCTTCCACCAACCTCCTTCTTCCTCACATTACTTACCTACACCCAATTCAAACTTTAATCGTCACTTCCATTCGCGCGCTAACTACTGCACCTTCATCAACAAGTTACGGTGTTTTATGTATGTATGTATGAGTATGTATGCATGGTACCGCTCTATCACCTTCCTCCGTTACTGCTTGCTATGCAGTTTCAACGTTAAGGAGAAAGGTTCACTATTCCCACATCTAGGATGAGTGATGATGAAGATGATAATGAGTGAGGAAAGGCTGGTGAACTTGGAAAAGAAAAAATATATATATTATATTAATAATCAAAAAATAGGAACACGTTTCCTTCTTCCTTACCTCCCACGATCTCAAGTGAGGAGGGGGATGCGATGAAGCGATTACAAACAAACTCGACTATTTGCCGCAGATATCTGCCCCTGCGGGAGGCCGCACCGTACTGTTAACTGTGGTGTATGGGTGGGGGGGGTGGGGGGAGGGGGGGGGGGGGGGGGGGGGGGGGGTGGGGGGGGGTGGGGGTGGGGGGGGGGGGGGGGGGGGTGGGGGGGGGGGGGGGGGGGGGGGGGGCGGGGGAGGGGGGGGAGGTGGAGGACGGAAGAGGAGGAGAGGTGAGGGAGATAAGGTGGGGGGGAGGTGAGGGATGTATGTGATTGAGATTGGCAAGGTATCTGGTTTTAATTTATGAGAGAGAGGAGAGAGAGAGAGAGAGAGAGAGAGAGAAGAGAGAGAGAGAGAGAGAGAGAGAGAGAGAGAGACCGCAGACAAACAGACAGACAGAAAGACAAACAGCAGATTTAGGGAAAAGAAACAGACAAATTCCGTCATGCTTTTTTGGAGAGAAAAAAAAACTAACGAAATTTGCTTAAAGCTCCTTTTTAATCAGATCGAATTACACATCTCTAAAATAGAATCAGACTTCTTTTTTTCTTTTTTTTAAGGGGGGGGGGGGGGGGGGGGGGGGGGCGGAGAGGGAAACCCCACCTTCCACACATATGACATTACAAAATCTCTAAATAGAATCACAGCTTTATTTTTTTTTAGCTTTCATTCTTTTTATTTTATATAACTACAAATGACACGCTGCTAGGAGGCTGCTGATTTTTTTCTTGGTTGATTGGTTGGGTAGGTTTTTTGTTGGTTATTTTTTTTGTTGGGTTTTTTTTTTTTTTGAGGGCGGGGTGGTGGTTTTGGTTTTTAAGGTTTTTTTTGTTTAGGTGTTGTTAGTGGGGGGAAAGGGGGGGGTTGTTGGTGGTTTTTTGTGTTGTTGTTTTTTTTGGGGGCCGGGGTCTTGTTTGGTTGTTGTTGTTATTTCGTTTGTTGTTGTTGTTGGGGTTTTGTTTTTGTTTTGGGTTTTTTAATAGTTTTTGTTGTTGTTGTTTTTTGTTGGATTTTGTTGTGTTTTTTGTTGTTGTTGGTTTTGTTTGGGTCTTTTTGGGGAGGGGGGTCCAACCAATTTCGAAGAAAGAGCCAGAGCATTATAACGTTAATTTTTTTTTATCAACAACGATAATGTATTGAAATGCTACACATAACCATTAACATGCAGGTATTTGATAGGTAAACATAAACTTTTTTCCTTCAAGATTGGGGGTGGGGGAATGATGTCTAATGATATTTTTGATTGCTACCACAATTATTCCTTGATAACTGATTGCTTCAACAACTACGATAAGAAAGAGTCCTTGATAACCACACACACACCACACACACACACACACACACACACACACACACACAAAGAATTCAACGGTTAATTTAATTTCGCGCTTGTGGGTAGGGGGGGGGGGGGGGGGGGGGGGGGGAATATGAAGGAATAAGAGCAGTGTTTGGTAATTTGATTCCAACTTGAAGACATTTTGGTTTTTGTTAGTGTTGGGTTTTCTTAATCGTGTGTGAGTGTGTGTGTCAGTCAGTCAGTCACTCAGTCAGTCAGTCAGTCATCATGTCCTGTCCTGTCCGTGTCCCTGTCCTGTCCTGCTCCCTTCCCTGTCCCTCCTCCTCTCTCTCACTCAATCTCTCTCCTCTCATCTCTCTCTCTCATCTTCATTCTCTCCCTCATCTCTTCTCATTCCTCTCTCTCCTCTCCCAAACACAACACACACACACACCACACACACACACACCAAAACAAACATATATATGCACACACATACACAGCAAGCACTCACGCTCGTGTACGCGCATGCCTGCGCGCGCGAGCAACACACACACACACACACACACCACACACACACAACACACACACACACACACTCACTCTCTCCACACCTCTGTGTGTGTGCGTGCGTGCGTGCGTGCGTGCGTGCGTGCGTGCGTGCGTGTGTGGTGCAGTGCAGAAGCATACATCTCTCAACTGAACAAACAGCAGCTGCAAGATAGACGAATACCCCAACCAGACAAGCCATCTGTCAGTATGTCTGTCTGTCTGCCTGCCTGCCTGCCTGCCTGCCTGCCTGTCTATCTGTCCGTCCGTCCGTCCGTCTGTCTGTCTGTCTCGCAAGCAAGCAAACTAAGCAAAGTAAACTAACCTCAGTACAAAGATTGGGGGGAGAAGGAAAAAGGGAGGAGGAGGGAGAGAGGGGAGGGGAGAGGGGGAGGAGGAGAGAGGAGGGGAGGGGAGGAGAGAGGGGAGGAGAGAGGAGGGAGGAGGAGGGAAAGAGGATGAGGAGAAAAAGAAACGGCAACAAAAACACTCCCAATTTTTTTCGTGCTTTTGGCTTGTTTGGTTGTTTTTTGGTTCTTTTTAAGCGGCATATGTTCAGTTCTGCTGAAGTAGAGTTAAAGAATGACGTCATACTCATAGGCAAATACTTTCCCCATCTTCTGCTCCTCCCCCTCCCTTTGAGGAAAAAAAAACAAAAAACAACTACCCTTTATTCGGGTATTTCATGTCTGTAAGCATTTCTAGTTAAAGGGAAAAGGTATCATCAAAAATGGAAACAAAGACATTACATACATACATACATATAATTAGGCAATGTTCTCCTTATCCTCTGCCCCCCCCCCCCCCCTCCCCCGCCCCCTTTGGATGAAAAAGCATTGACTATTAATCAGGTATTTCATGTCTTCAAGCATTTCAAGTTAAATTAAAAGTGGAAATAAACTGGAAATTGCATGTGTGTGTGTGTCTGTGTGTGGTGTATATCTATATCTATCTATATATATATATATAATATTAGGCAATATATATTAGGCAATATAAAATATAAATATTATAAATATATATATAATAATATATAAATATATAGTGTGTGTGTGTGTGGTGTGTGTGTCTGTCTGTCTGTCTGTGTGTGTGTGAATATTCCTCATGGCGTCACAACCCCACCCCACTTCAAAAGTAGGATAGAGTATAACGCCAACTTCTTCAACAAGCAACCTGTGCCCATTAAAAACTTTCACCATCTACAACCCCTACTTGGCCTCTTGCCCATCACTCCCCCCCCCCCCCCCCCCCCCCCCCCTCCCTCCCTCCCACAACCTTCTCCAAATCAGTCATTCTTGGGTCTTTTCTTTCTTCCTTTTCGTTGCGCATGCGTGTACGAGCATTTCCGCCACTCGAACGTTCTTTTTCAAGCACTTCTAAGA
>CM054155.1:35694433-35699433 GCA_028751875.1 Rapana venosa | reverse complement strand
TGCTCTCTCTCTCTGTCTCTCCCTCTCTGTCCTCTCTCCTCTGTCTCCCCCCACTCTCACTGCACACTCTCTCTCTCTCTCTCTCACTCTCTCTCTCTCTCTCTCTCTCTTCACTCTCTCTCCTCTCTCTACCTCTCTCTCTCTCTCTCTCTCTTATCCCTTCTTGTTCTTGAACAAAGCCTCCTCCCTCCCCTCTGTGTGCAAAAGAAAACAGATGGAGGAATGGGGGGGATGTATTTTGGTAAGGAAGGGGTGTTGTCTGTTGTGACATGTTTCTATGGAGAAGGGAGGGGAGGAAGGAGGGAGGAAAAACAGAGAGAGAGAGAGAGTAAGCAAACAGGCAAACACACACAGTGTTCCACATATGCATGCGAGCGAGCCCACGCACGCAGGCACGCAGGCACGCACACACACATTATAACACCAAACAACACACACACTATAACACACAACACATACACACACACACACCTACATACACTACACACACACTACACACGTGTGTCCCGATTCAATTTACTGACCCAGGATTTTATTTCTCCCAGAAGAAAATTTTACACACACACACACACACACACACCACACACACACACACACACACACAACAAAACCAAAACCAAAACAAACAAACCTTTTAAAAAAAATTGTAAACCCCTAATTTTGGACAGAGATAGCTAATAGTATATGTACCAAATACTAAAAACAGCTTGTGATTACTGGGTTTGAGTTTGTGTTGTTTTGGGGTGGGTTTTTTTTGTTGTTGGGGGTTTTTTTGTTGGTTTTTTTTTGGTTTTTTTTTTTTTTTGGGGGGGGGCTTGTTTTCTTTTTTTCATTTTTTTGTTTTGTTGGTTTGTTAGGTTGTTGTTTTTTTCTTTTTGTGGGTTTCCTTTGTTATGAATTTTTTTTTTGGGAGGGGGGAGGGGTTGTCAGGCAGGTCATTTTGAATTCACCACCATCCATCCATCCTCTCCTACCCTTCGATATGAGATAGCATCCTTCAGTCACAAATCAAATGAGAGAGACACATTAAGAAAATGGGATGATAGCTGGCGTGGAATGGAGTGAGGGGGGAGGGTGGGGGAGAGGGGGCGTAGCGACAAAGGAGGGACAGCCAAGGGGGAAAAAAGAGAGAGGAAAGGGGGGCGGGGGGGTGGGGGAGAGAGAGAGAGAGAGAGAGAGAGAGAGAGAGAGAGAGAGAGAGAGAGAGAGAGAGAGAGAGAGAGAGAGAGAAGAGAGAGAGAGAGAGAGAGAGAGAGATGTCCTGCAAGACTGCGGTGCATGATGCGTTTTGTTGTTGTGTCGTTAAAGTGTTTTTTTAGTCCTAAAGTGGACAAGCTCAATGAAGGTAAGAACGCCTCCAAAGGCTTGGACACTTCATGCAGAGGATGGGGAGGGAGGGAGGGGGGGGGGGTGAACCAACAACAACAACAATACCCAGTCTCCTTTCCTTCATGACGTGTGTGTGGGGGTTGTCAATGGCACAGATTGCTTGCAAATCGCAAGACAAAACGGTTCCAAATCTAACAGCTCTTATTGTCTTAGCTGTGTGAGTGTGTGTGTGAATCGGTAAAATCAAGCAGATTTTCTGAGTGTGTGAATCGGTAAAAACAAGCAGGTTTTCCTTAAGTTAAGAGTGATTACTCGTTTTGTTGTTGTTGTTGTTGTTTGTTTGTTGTTTGTTTGTTTTTTACGTTCGCAGTCTCGACTGAGCTTTCATTTATATGTAATAATTATCTCCTTCTTGCTATTATTTTGAGTCGAGTTTTCATATGAGACTTATAAACCCAGGTCCCTCCCGTGTGCGAACGCAAGCACATCATACGCACGCGTTAAAAACCCGTTCCGCTTTTCGGAAGAGTAGGCCATTGAGTGCCGGTTGGGAACGGATGACAAAATTGACAAAATTTGCATACACACCGGGGACAGGATGTTAAAAAGCACTTGAGTGCTTATTCCATTGTCCTCAATATAAACGAATATATTTTTTTTTAATTAAAAACACACACACGTGCGTTCTTGATCAAGTTAATCCATTTATGGACAAGGAATGCAGTTAACGACACCACTCACAGGCACGTTCTCATAGTTGTGTTCTCATAGTTGTCTTCGTTACAAAACTCTCCCAGATAACTCCACCCCCCCCCCCCCCCCCACCCCCCCAAATAACACACTGTCTCACCCAGTTTGCTAACTATTAGGCCACATGAATACATTAATAAGGGGGAGGGGGGGGGGGGGAGAGAGACTGCGTTGTGTGATCATTTTTGTTTTTCTTTCAGAGAGAAAGAGACAGACAGACAGAAACAGGGACAGAGACAGAGGGACAGAGACAAAGAACTCGAACTCGAACTCAAATGATTTATTCACAAAAAGGCCATTGACCCATACATACATGAAGGGGGTTGCCGAACTGCTTAGTATTTTTGTGGGGGTAAAAGCAATAGTAACGACAACATGTTACTGTATAACAAAAACGTCCGCTACAAAAATATGACTTTGGATAACAATATCTGAGAGAGACAGAGGACTGGTGAGTGACTTGGTTGCCAGCAGGGTTAATTTATCAGGGGAGAAAGACAAAGGAGGGAAGGAGAGAAAGGATTTTCTGAAAGGCATGAGAGTGCGCGCAGAAAGTGACTGGATGAAGGAATCCTGGAGTTCGTTTTTAGAAAAACGTGGAGATTTAAAAAGTTTTAAAAACCTGACAGGAAGATACAAAGTAATTCAGGGGACCTACCTACACCTGACACAATAATGATTCAGATTTTTTGGTCTGGTTTTTAATTTTTGTTGGTTTTTT
Source organism: Rapana venosa (assembly GCA_028751875.1). Lineage (NCBI taxonomy): Eukaryota > Metazoa > Mollusca > Gastropoda > Neogastropoda > Muricidae > Rapana > Rapana venosa. Next base: position 35,696,633 of record CM054155.1, on the reverse strand, counting down.
TGTTGGTTTTTTTTTGTTTTTGTTTTTTTTTGGGGGGGGGGGTGTTGTTTTTTTGGGGGGGAAGGTGAGTGGAAGGGGTGGAGGGATTTGGGTTTTTTTTTTTTCGTTTTGCTGTTTGGTTGGTGGCTGTTTGGGTTTGTTTTAAAATATTTTTACAGGGGAAGCGGTGGGGGATGTAGGGATTTTTTGTTTTTTGTTTGGTGTTTGGTTGGGGTTTTGTTTATTTGTTTGTTGTGGGTTGTTGTGTGGTTTGTTTGGGGGGTTTTGATGGCTTGCCTTGTTTGGGTTTTTTTGGTTTTTGGGGGGCGTCGCTGGGTATCAGGGTTATTCTTTTGGGTTTTTTAGGATGGAAGGGGGGGCGGGTGGTGTTTGGTTTCGTTTTACCTTGTCGTCTACTTCCTTCCGCAACTATACCCCAGTCCAACATTTTCGCGTAGGTCAAGCCAGCACTTTCCCCACTTTGCCCCCTTAATTAATGCATTACCTGGTGGTTATTTTTACAGTTTTCTTTTCTTATTGTTCATTTATTTGATGCAAATTTTTGATCAGCTGCAGCCCATTCTTGCACATGTAACGATGATAGAGTATATCAGTAATCAAATTTAATCAGCGTTGCTTGTTGTACTCATTTCGTGTAGTATGGCTATGTTGTTTCTGAATACATTTTGTTTAAACCATTACCAGGTGGTACCTGTGAGAGTAACCCCCCCCCCCCCCCCCCCCCCAAAAAAAAATTTTTTTTAAAGCGCGCAGTACATGTTAGCAGTTCTCTCTCTCTCTCTCTCTCTCTCTCTCTCTCCTCTCTCTCTCTCATCTCTCCTCTCATCTCTCTCTCATCTCTCTCTCTCTCTCTCCTCAACACTGAACACTTTCAATGTACTTCGGCCTTAGGCCACTACAATAAAACTTCTCAGTGTTGAGTGTTTCTCTCTCTCTCTCCTTTCTCACTCTTTTCTTCTCCTCCATGTTTATCTTTTCCATCTTTCTTTTTTCGTCTTTTCTTTTTTTTCTCTGCCCCCCCCCCCCCCCCCCCCCCCACACACACCAAACACACACCTAACAAGGTGGGAGGGAAGGGTTACTGGCCAAAAACAAGAAAAGAAAAAAAAAGTTGTGTAGTAGTAGGAGGAGGGGGGGAGGGGGGAGAGAGAAAAAGACGGAGGAAAGACAAACATCAGGAGTGAACAAACGAGAGGGGAAAAAAGGGGAAAAAAAACAGCCAAAAAGCACGCACGAACACTGCAAAGTTAGGGGAAAGAGAGAGAGAGAGAGTGAGAGAGAGACAGAGAGAGAGAACAGAGAGAGAGAGAGGGGGAGAGAGAGAGAGAGAGAGAGAGAGAGAGAGAGAGAGAGAGAGAGAGAGAGAGAGAGAGATACACAACAGACAGAGACAAAGACAGAGAGAAAGAAAGAAAGAGACAGAGACAGATAGGTACAGAGAGACAGAGACAGACAGAGAGACAGACAGACAGAGACAGACACCGACAGAAAGAGGGAGACATAGACAGAGAAAGAGACAGACAGACAGAAAGACAGAGAAACAGAAAGACAGACAGAACAGAGAGACAGGCAAACCCTGAAGGAACGAACAAGTTTGTTCAGTACTGCAAGCAGACGTCAAAAAAAAAAAAAAAAGAAAGAAAGAAAGAAAGAACGGAGGAGGAGGAAAACAGGCCGGGAAGGAGAGAAGAGTGATAGCGGGAGGGGGGGGGGGGGGGGGGGGGGGGGAGGGGGAGGTCAGGGGGGGTAGTGAGAGGAGGGATGTGGGGGGGGGGGGGGGGGGGAGAGGGAGGAGGGAGGGAGGAGGGAGGGAGGGAAGGAGGGGGGGGAGGGAGGGATAAGATTTCTTAGTCGCCAAAGCGCCGCCGATTTTAATTGGATGGCTTGCGGCAAATGCTGACAAAACGTGCCAAGGAGGGTCTGCAACTCCCCCCCCCCCCCCCCCACCCCCACCATCCCCCAATCTCCCCCCCCCCCCCCCCAAAAAAAAAAATCATGCTTAAAAAAAAAAAAAATTTGGTTTTTTTTTTAACTGGTCTTTTTCTCTAATTCACACTACTAGTATAGTATCTCTCTTTCCCCATTGGGGAGTGCCTGGAAGGAAGGGGGGTGGGGAGTGGGGTGAAGGGGGGTGTCTCAGTCATATACAACCTCCCACCTCCCCCCCCCCCCCCCCCCCCCCCCCCCCCCCACCTTGTGG
>CM054155.1:35654918-35662418 GCA_028751875.1 Rapana venosa | reverse complement strand
TGTGCCTGATTGTGTGGAATCCAGACTTTAACAGAAAGGATTGTTCACATTGTAATCGTGACAGTGTACTAGTACTACACGCTACTAATATCCCTGTCCCTCCACATTTGTTTTCCCCCACTGGCTTACATTTATAGGAGGGCAAATGGACATGTAAGACTGGTGGTTATCAGCCGTAATAAATAAGAAGGTTTAATCGGATTAAATCGTAGTTGGCATACCAGAGGCATTTTACCGATTCCAAAAAAACCTCACCCCGCAAAAAAAACCAACCAAATAAAAAAACAACCTACACACAACAAACCGACCCTATGTGAAAATAAAAGAGCGACATCATTCTATTCTTTAAGCCTTTGATTCATTTTGGTGTGCCAGATTTTTGTGATCGCAGAACGTGTCTTGGAAGAGAAACAACCATTTTCATTGTAGTTCTCCCTTTTTCATTCTGTGGCGGTTTCAAGTGCGACCTCATTTCTCCTTTTTAATCCCTGCTGTCTTTGTCTGTCTTTGTCTGTCTATCTGTCTGTCTTTCTGTCTTTCCCTCTGTGTGTGTGTGTCTGTCTTTGTCTGTCTCTCTGTCTCTCTCTCCCTCTCTCAGTGTGTGTCTGTCTGTCTTTGTCTGTCTGTCTGTCTGTGTCTGTCTCTCTCTTTCTTTCTCTCGCTCCCTCTCTCAGTGTGTGTCTGTCTTTGTCTTTGTCTTTGTCTGCCTGCCTGCCTGCCTGTCTGTCTGTCTGTCTGTCTGTCTGTCTGTCTCTCTCTCTCTCTCTCTCTCTCTCTCTCTCTCTCTCTCTTTCTCCCCCCCCCCCTTTTATGCAAAGCTTATGACATGAGCAATTTTGAACAGATACACGATTTAGTACTTCCAATTTTAATTTTTTTATGTTCATGTCTGTGTGCATCATTTCTGGCTTGTTTTGTCTTTAATTAAAGAGTTTCTTTCCTTCTGCTGTCTCCCCCCCCCCCCCCCCCCCCCCTCTTTATCTTAGCCTCCAAAGTTGTGATTGCATTGCTTAATTAATGTGAAAGCATATGTATGACTGAGCTGTGGTGGCAAGACTGTGGTTTAGTAGGAGTTTTCTCCACATAGTACTGACTTCAAAGAGAAGAAATAATGATTGCAGGTATTTGCCGGTCTCACAAAGAAAGAAAGTGAAGGAAGGATGTATTGTGGAGTGTTTATGTGTGTGTGTGTCTGGGGTGGGGGTGGGTAGGTGGAGTGGGGTAGAGTAGGGTAGGGGGGCGGGGGGGAGTCCTCACAGTGTGGTAGTCACAACCTTGAGCTGCTCCCCCCCCCCCCCCCCCCCCTCCCCATTTACTCTTTCATTCTTCTTTTCTTTCTTTCTTCTTTCTCTTTCTTCTTTCTTACTTTCTTTCTTTTCTTTCTTTCTTTTCTTCCTTTTCTGTTTCTTTCTTTCTGTCCCCTCTCTTGTGTAAGACACAGTTTCCTTTCTTTGTGGTCCCGGTTGGTCTCATACCTTTTGCACATGGTGATAGGCATTGGCTGAGGGGACCAACACAAACCAACCAACCAACCAACCAACCAACCAACCACACAGGCTCTAAGAAAACTGAACCCCCCAAAAAGAAAAAGGTGGAAAAAAGACAGAATGGTAGGGAGATTGGGGTGGTAGAGGCGAGGTAATAATAGACTGTCCTCTCTGAGTCTGTGATCCTTCCTTTCTTCCTTCCTTCCTTGCCACAAGGTGAGAGGGAGAAGGGAGTGAGAGAGAGAGGGGGATAGAGAGAGGAGATAGAGAGAGGGAGAGAGAGAGGGAGAGGGAGGGAGAGAGAGGGAGAGAGAGAGAGAGAGAGAGAGAGAGAGAGAGAGAGAGAGAGAGGAGAAGAGAGAGAGAAAAGGAGAGAGAGAGAGAGAGAGAGGGTAGGGGTGGGGGTGGGGGGATTATTACATCCATCAAGTTCCCCCTTTCACAGTCTTCTCACCCCCTTCACCTCTTCTTCCCCACCCACTCATCATCATTCTACCCTCTCTCCCCTCCCCCCTCCTCTTTTTACTATCCACCCACCCACCCAGCCACCCACCCAGCCACCAGAGGGACATAGGTTGCTGCCACCAGCTCCACAAGGTTAGGAAGGTTTAAGATTCCAAGTGTGCCCCTCTTGACAAGACATCTCCAAATGGGGATAACATAGTTTTCTTCCTCCTCTTCCTCCTCCTCCTCCTTCTCCTCCTCCCTCTGCCTCCCCCTTCCTCCCTATCCCTACTTTCCCTTCCTCCCTACCCCTACCTTCCCCCCCCCCCCCCCCTCCATCCACCCCCCCCCCCCCCACACACACACACAGAGGGACAGTCATTACAGTGCCTTTTATAGGTGAGCAATTGTTACTGTGGGTGAGCCTCTGGAGACACAAACATGATTGTCATCTCTGTTTTGATGGGCTGTGAGGTCCATTGTTGGGCGAGGTACTGCTGCTGGATTGTATTGTATGTTGCTGCATGAGACTTCTGGAAAAAGAAATTATACTGTAAAAGAAAGAAACCCTCATGTAACTATAGAGGTTTTAGCAGATTTGTGTGTGTGTATGTGTGTGTATGTTGTGTGTGTGTGTGTGTGTACAAATATTCTTCTTCACTTTCTCCCTATCCCATAGTCCTGTAGACCTGGGAGCACCACTGAAGATTTTGCAACCAGCTTCCTCCACTCCCCCTGCAGTTTCTCTGCTTTTCCGCAGTAAATCGTTCCACTCAAGGATAGTTCACTCTCTGTTTGTTGTCTTCCTATTATTTTCTCTGTCCGCCTCTTCGTCTCCCTCCTTGTACCCTTCTACAGGAATATAATAGGGGGAAAAGTATAGAGGAGGATTATGCAGTGCTAACACATTTCATCAGTATCTCGCCCCAACAAGTCTAGCCCGCCAGGCTGACTGGTCAGGGAAGGTAGAAAAGTAGGTAAGTAGGTAGAGGGTAGTCCTAGGACAAAGCAAAGGAACCCCTCATGCTGCTTGCCACTGTGTAGACAGGTGTCAGGTAGGCCTACCCAATTTTCTCCTTCTTAGTGCTGTTAGCTGGATTGGCTCCCCAATCTGTGTGAACAAGATGTTTTGGCTGATCAAGGTGTTACTTGGGTTTTGGAAAGGGGTGGAAACAGTATGTTAATTGGGTTTGGGAATGGGTGGACAATTGGTATGTTTCTTGGGTTAGGGAATGGGTGGAAATGGTATGTTATTTGGGTTTACATGGGAACGGGTGGAAATGGTATTTTAATTGGATTTGGGAACAGGTAGAACATTTTAATGGTACATGCTACTTGGGTTTGGGAACAAGTGGGAATGGTATGTTATTTTAGGTTTGGGAATGGGTGGATGTGATATGTTGCTTAGGTTTAGAAATGGATGGATATAGTATGTGGTTTCAAGGTAAGAGTTTGGCCCTATGTTTTTTGTTTTGATTTTGTTTGTTTGTTTGTTTTAGAATAGAGTAAGAAAGGATTTAATTAAGATACAAAGCTCGTAGCATGAATTAAAGTAGTAGTCATCTGGAAGCTGCTTGGTGGTAGAGCGGTGGTTGATTTGATGGTGCAGTGCCTAAATCCAATAACTCTGCTGCAACTCTACTATATGCAAAGAAAGAACAGAAAGTTTGCAGCTGAGTTGGGAGATCAAAAGTTTTCTTCCAAGTTTCTAACGGTTTGAGTTATAGTCTATAAAGAACGTTTCCTGCGTTTGAGTTATATGCCTCAATTGGAAATCTCCGCTGGGACTTTAGTATAGGCCTAACAATGACGACAGATATGTCAGGGTTCAACAAAGAGGGAGGGGAAGAGGGGTTGAGTTTGGTGAGTGACATGTGTAGACAACGTGGTTCATCATTTCTTTTTCCTCCTAAGACCTGAGGGGGGGGGGGGGGGGGGGGGGTCGTAGGCAGTTGGTAAGATCTGTCTTTGTTGAATGTGTTCAGCTGTCACGCATTCAGCGAAGATTATGGGAGGTAGACTAGGTAAGACACGTCTAGCGTCTGCATTGCTCAGACACTGAACAGGAGAGAAAGCAGAAAACCTGGAAAGGGGAAGATGAGCGAGCGAGAGAGAGAGAGAGAGAGAGAGAGAGAGAGAGAGAGAGAGAGAGAGAGACACAGAGAGAGAGAGAGACAGAGAGAGAGAGACAGAGAGAGAGAGAGAGAGGGGGGGGGGCAGACAGACAGAGACAGAGAGAATGACCATTTTTCCCACTGACAGTGCTACTACTACTACTTCTACTGAAAAGTGTTGAATAGAAGGGGAGAGTCAGAGTGTAGTAGAAGGGCAAAGGTATTACATCCATCAGGTCTCCCCACCATCACCCCTATCTACCCCCCTCCTTTTAATGGCCTTTCTGGCCCTACTGGCCACCCGCCCTCCACTATCTCCTCTTTCCTCTTCTCCTCCTCCTCCTCCTTCTTCCAGCTTCAGCAAGGTTAAGATTCCAAGTGTGCCCTCTCACCCCCTCCTCCCCCTCCTCCCTATAGCAATAACTACCTCTCAGCTGGGACAAGCAGTAGAAGACATAGATAGGGTGGTGGATGGTGGATGGTGGTGGTAGTGGCTGATGATGATCTTGTTTCTCCTGGGGACCCCCATTGTGTGGTCAGTCAGTCAGCCTTGTTCTATTACACAGCCTGCCTGCCGTTTATATGGGTTAACCCTAGCCCTTACCCTAGCCATGGTGACCACGTGTCCAGCCTTGTTCTATTATTACACAGCGTGCTGTTTATGGGTTAAGTTTATGGGTTAACCCTAGTCATGGTGCCGTGCCCCTCTTCCCCCCACCCCCCTTCCCCCCCCCAATACCAAAGGGGTTTGATTATCTGGCTGAAAGGTGTGAGGTATCTGTCTGCCTTCCGTGTGGGTCAAGGGGTGGGAGGAAGGACAAAGGTTTCCCTTCTCCAAGCCCTGTCAATTATTGTGGTAGTAGTGGTGATGGCCGTTGTGTGTGGTAGTGGTGGACAGTAGCTAATTGCTCCTTCCAGGACTGACTAGTTGTTAGGGGCTGTAGGCTAGTGGTGATGGTGGTTGTGGTAGTGGTGGACGGCAGCTAATTGCTTCTTCCAGGACTAACTTAACTGTTAGAGACTGTTGCTGGGCTGCAACTAATTTGAACCTGGGTCTCCTTTGTCTCTCTGAGTTCCCTGAGGAGTCAGTCCTTTAGGGCTATGGACACTGATGGTTGGTTGTATCCCCAGACGTTGGAATGCGGAATGCAGAATGCGGCTACCTGCATGATGGCTCAGAAAATTATTGGTGGTATGCATAAAATCTCATCATTGGTGAACCCTTGAAGCTTTAACCGCGCCAAGGAACAATGGAGAAAAAAAAAGGTTAGGAACACGTGTAAAAATGTCATTATTGTCATCATACCCTGGTGCTTGCTATGTATTGTTAAAATTAAAATGCTGAAATAGTCGAGTTTATTTCTGTTGATGTTGATGTAATACTACTAGTATCATTGCTTCTTTTGACAGCCCCCCCCCCCCTCCCCCCCAGCCAAAGCCAAGAGAACAGTGGATTAGTTTTAGTTTTGGTACACATACTGCGACTTAAAAAAGAAATCAGTTACATAGCCAGTCGATGATCTGATAATTTTTTCTTTTTCTACTTCTTCAAAACGTAAATGTTATTTTTAAAGGTTGATTTAAGGTCCCATTTTCCTAATACTCTTCTATGTAATGAACTGTTGTTGTGTGATCTCCGAAGGTATAATAATAATAATGGTTACCTGCACTTGGTTTCTTCCACTTCTATTTAATTTCCTCATTAATAATTAAGATATATATATATATATATATATATATATATATATATATATATATATATATATATTATATATATATATATATGTGTGTGTGTGTTGTGTGTGTGTGTGTGTGTGTAATACTATGAGAGGGTCATCAAATGATGAAAAACGATTAGTTATCAATATAGGATTTAGTCAGATTAATTTGTCATATCGGTTCATACACACTAGTTGTTGGTGAACTTTTTGTTTTGGTTTGGGTTTTTTTGGGGGTATGTTTTGCCTTTAACCATCTATCTCCCTCCCACCCCCACCTCTCCCCTGCTCGGTTGCGTATTGCGCAGGTGCTAGACAGAGGTGAGGTAAAAAAGATGATGCAGGTAGGTTATTGCCTTGTGGCAGCATGGCAATGATTATGGGGATGTTTGGCGCTGTGGGGGTGTAAAAACCTTGTTCTTATCTTCCCCTGAACCGTTCCAGTCCAATGAGGTGTGTATTTCCTCCTCCTCCTAATATCTCTTCTAGTGAATGGGGGCTGTAAGTGGTGAGTGAGTGAGTGAGAGAGTGAGTGAGTGGAGAGAGAGAGAGAGAGAGTGTGAAGGAGAGAGAGAGATAAGGTGTGGGTGAGAGAGAGAGAGAGTGAGAGAGAGAGGGGGGGGGGGGGAGTGAGTTTTTTATTTATTTTTTATTTATTTTATTCTTTTATATCGAGGATAATGGAATAAGCACTTATGTGCTTTTTCTTTTTACACCCAGTCCCAGTGTGTATGCGGTTTTGTAAATTGTCATCTGTTCCCACCGGCACACAATGGCCTGAGAGTGTGTGTGTGTGTGTGAGAGAGAGGAGAGAGAGAGAGAGAGAGAGAGAGAGAGAGAGAGAGAGGGGGGGGGGGAGAGAGAGAGTGCGTGTGTGTGTGAAAGAGAGAGTGAGAGAGAGAGTGTGTGTGTGTGAGATAGATAGATAGATAGATAGAGAGAGAGAGAGAGAGAGAGAGAGAGAGAGAGAGAGAGAGAGAGAGAGAGAGAGAGAGAAGAGAGAGAGTGTGTGTGTGTGGTGAGACAGACAGAGACACACAGACAGACACACACACACACACACACACACACACACACACACACACACACACACCAGAGAAACGAAGATGCAATAGGTAGGGCAGGAGGCGGGGATTTAGGCTAGCCCAGTAGAGTGCTAGCTAACCTCTATCTAGTGTAGCAGTCTCCCAAGGAGCTTGAAGTGTTGCCGAGCACTTGACGGCTAAGGGGCTGTTGAAGGACCCCGTCTTGGTTTACCCCTGTACGTACCTGGTATGATGATTATGGTTGGTAGAAAGGAAAAACATTTTCTCTGCTCCTCCTCCTCCTCGTCATCTTCTCTGCTCCTCCTCTCTGTTCCTCTTCCTCTACTCCTCCTCCTCTTGTCCTCTCTTCTCTTTGCTCCTCCTCTCTCTCCTCCTCTCTGCTCCTCTCCTCCTCTCTTTCCTTTCCTCTACTCCCCTCCTCTTGTCCTCTCTTCTCTCTGTCTCCTCCTCTCTGGTCTCTCTCCTCCTCTTCTCCTCCTCCTGCTCCTCCTCTTGCTCTCTCTCTCTGCTCCTCCTCTCTTCTTCTCCTCCTCTCTTCTCCTCCTCTCTGCTCCTCCTCCTCTTCTTCTCTCTGCTCCTCCTCTCTTTCTGCTGCTCTCCTGCTCCTCCTCTCCTCCTCATCCTCCTCTCTCGCTCCTCCTCCTCCTCTTCCTCTGCTCCTTCTCTCTCTCTCCTCCTCCTCCCTCTTGCT
>CM054155.1:35634918-35642418 GCA_028751875.1 Rapana venosa | reverse complement strand
GAAGGGGGGAAAGATATTGAAAAAATTTTAGGAAAGGGGGCCAAAAAAAAGGGGAAAAAAAAAGGGGGTAAAAAAAGGGAGAAAATGGGAGGGAAGAGAGAAGAAAAAAAAGGGCAGGCCCCAGAAAAAAAAAAAGGAGAAAAGGGAAAAAAGAAAAAAAAGAGAGGAGATGGATGAAGAAAGAGAAGAAGAAAAAAGGAAAAGGAGGGGAGAAGGGGGGAAAAAAAAGAAAGAGGGAAAAAGAGAGGAAAGGAAGAGGAAGAAATGCGAGGAAAAAAGGAGGGAGGAGAGGGAGAGGAGAGGGGAGAAGCAGAGGACGGGGAAAAAGGGAGAGAGGGGAGAGAGAGAGAAGAAAAGGGGGGGAAAGAGAGAGAGGGGAGTGGAGGGAGAAAGAGAGAGGATGGGAGAGAGAGGGGATGAGAGATGAAAAAGGGGGAGAGGAAAAAGGGGGGGGTTTTGGGTGATGGGAAAAAGGGGAGGAAGGAGGAGGAGGGGGAAGGGGAGGAGGAAGAAAAGAAAGGAGAGAATGAATGAAGGGGAGTGAGTGTTTTTGATTTGGAGAGGAACCCAAAAAAAAATTTAAAAAATTGTTTTTTTTTTCAGAGGGTAATAAAATTAAAACAAGTTTTAAAAAATTTTTTTTTTTTTTTTACTCCGCCCTCGAAAGAAAAAACCCCCCCCCCCCCCCCCCCCCCCCCCCCCCCCCCCCCCCCCCCCCCCCCCCCCCCCCCCCCCCCCCTCTCCCACCACCCCACGAATGAAAAAAAGGAAAAAAATTGCATGAATGTGAAGTTAGTAGAAATTCGGAGGGGAGAGAGAGGGAGAGAGGGGGAGGAAAGAAGGGGGAGAGAGAGGAGAGGGGGGGCAAAAGGGGGGGAAAAAAAACGGGGGGAAAAAAAATTTTGAAAAATATAAACTAGGCAAAGTTTGCCTGTCAAAAACCCCCCCCCCCCCCCCCCAAAACACACACCCTCCCCCCCCCCCCCAACCCCCCCCCCACCTCCACCTCCCCCCTACCCTACCATCTTTCCCTCCCCCAACTCCTTTTTTCCTTTTTCCCCAAACCCAGCAAAATCTACCCAAATCAAAATCAGAAAAAACAAAACAAAAACAAAAAACAAAACCCCCCCCAAAAAATGATGCCGCCACCCCCCCCTGCTCCTTCTCCCCCCCCCCCCCCCCCACCCCCCACCTTTCCCCAATGAAAAATAGTTATATAGTAAAAGAGCGGGGGAGGAAGGGATATACGGCTCTTTATCACCCAAGTGGCACCCGGAAAAAAAAGCCCACGCCCCACCCGGGCCCCATTTGTCTTTGTGGTTTGCTGTGCCAGTCCTGCCTGTCTGCCCCCCTCCCTTTTTGTTGTTGTTGTCCTTACCCTACCCCCCCAAAAAGAAAGGGCCAGCACAGACATATCTATTTTATCTATCTATTTATCTATCTATTGTCTTCTATCTATCTTTTCTATCATTATCTATCTTTCTTCTAATTTGTACAAAATTTTTTTAATTTATTTATTCATTTTATTTTTTTTTTTTATTCGAGGATAAGGGAAAAAAAATTTAATTGTTTTTTGCATCCAGTCACCGTGTTTTTTGGGGTTTTTTTTAAAATTTTGTATCTTTCCCACCGGCACCAATTGCTTACTCAAAAAAAGCGGACAGGTTTTACTTTTGTGCGCAAGATGTTTGCGTACGTTCGCAACGGGGCCCTGGGTTTTTAGTAAAAAGTCTCATTAAAAGGATTTTGGGGAGAGTGGGTCGCCTGATGAAAACCCCGGGGGAAAATACCCCTTAAACGGGAACAAACCCCGGGTTGTCAGATTGCCAGGCAAAGTTCTAACCCTAGGCAGAAGCATGTGATGACTTCAACAGGACAGAGAATCAAAATACAGGGCTAGACATATAAATACATTTTAATTATTTTAAAAATGATTTACCAAAAGAGAAACAAAAGAGCAAAAGATAAAAACCAAAAAAACGACCACAAAATACAAATACAGGAGATATGACATACAGACCAAAAACGACAGAACAAAAACTTGCAGCAAAGATTATACAGACCAAAAAGGGAAAGTAAAATCAGGTTAAAAAGGACATAAAAATACATACACAAGAACACAAACAACGAGATGCAGAATACAAGACCAAGTCCGACCACAAAAATACAGACACAGAACAAAAATAAGACAATGACGAAAAGTTTTGTCGCATACACAGACAAACACACATTACACACTTCATACACACACTATACATCACACATCTACCACACACACACACCCCTATACACACACCACTTACACCTACCACACCCCCATCCTACCCTACCAATCTACACAATCACCACAATACAAAACACCCTACCCCCCCACCCCCGAAAAATGTAGCAAGTGGTAAGGAAAAAATAGCCACCAAAAAACCAAAAGTTTTTGATCATGTGTTGTTGCTGTGCTGTGTGCTGATGCACTTGCACCTAATCAAATTTTTGCTACCTTCAACCCCCCCACTTACTCCCCCCTTTCCCCTTTTCCCTCCCCCCCTTCCCTTTCACATGACCACCCAAACCCTTTTGTCCTTTAATTTTTTTGTGTGGGTGTGTGTGTGTGTGTGTGTGTGTGTGTGTGTTTTTGGGGGGTCTTTTTCTATCTTTTTCGCTTCTGCTCATTTTTGATCGTTCTGTCTGTATGTATGATGGCTTTGTGTTTGGTAGTGTGACTCGTTTATCCCAAAGTCTGTGTTTTCTGGTTGTTCTTGTTTTTCTTCTACTCTTTTGTCTATCTCCCTCCCTGTTTGTCTGTTGTCTGTCTCCCTCTTCTCTCCCTTTTGTTCTCTGTCTTTCTATCTGTTACCCGCCCCATCCCTTTTCCCCTTTTCTCTCCCTTTATCTCCTCCCCCTTTTGTTCTTCTTCTTCTTCTCCCCCCTTCTCTCTCTTTTTTCTCTCCCTCTGCTCTTTCTCTTCTCTCTTCTCTCTCTTTCTTTCTTCTTTCTCTCTCCTTTTCCTTTTTTTTCTTTTTTTTTCTCTCCCCTTCCTTCACCCCTTTTTCCTCTCTCTCCTTCTCTCCTCCCCCTCTCTCTTCCCCTTTTTTCTCTCCCCTTTCCTTTTCTCCTTTTTTCCCCTCTTCCCCCTTTTCTTTCTCCTCCCTTTTTCTTTCTTTTCCCCCCCCCCTCCCCCCCCCCCTGCCCCTTCTCTTCCTCTCTCCTTCTTTTCTCTCTTTCCCCTTCTCTTTTCCCTCCCTTTTTCTTTCTTTCTCCCTCTCTTCTCCCTTTTCCCCTTCCCCTCCTCTTTTTCCCCTCTTCTTTAATTTTTTCCCCCCCCTTTTTCCCCCCCCCCCCTTTAAAAAAATACAATTTAAATTTATTATTAATATTTAGGTGGGTTATTTTTTTAAAAATAAAAATTATTTTTTTAAAAATAATATATTTTTTTTTTACATACAAAAAAAAAAACCCTTTTAAAATAAAAACCCAAAAATTTTTTATAAAATCAAAACAAAAAAATAATACACTTTTAATTTACCATCATTTTTTACATAATTTAATTTATCTTTACTTTAAAAATTTTTTTATTTTTTTTTATTATCTTTTTATCTTTTTCTATCATCTATTATCTATAAATATTATTTTTTATTTTAAAATTTTTATTATTATTATTTTAAATTTAATTTTTTTTTTTTTTTTTTTTTTTAAAAAAAAAAAAAAAAAAAAACCCAACAACCCCCCCCCCACAACACACACACCACACACACACCAAAAACCACACACAACCAAACCCAAAACCAACCCCCCAACAAGGGAACACTTTTCAATAGAGAGAAAATTTTGGAGAGAAAGGGGGGAAAAAAGAAAGAGAAAAGGAGAGAAGGGGGGGAGGAGGGGAAAGGGGAAGGGGGGGGGGGGGGAAGGGGAGAGGGAAGGAGAGGAGGGTTGGGTTTTGGATTGGAGGGGAGGGTGGAGAAGGGCTGGGGGGGAGGTTGAGGGGGGTTTGGGGGAGGGGGGGGTTTCCGGGTGGGGGGTGGGGGGAAGGGGGTTTTTAAGGGAATGAATGCAGTGGGTTCTAGAAAAAGTGCCCAAGGGGAACTAACTAACTGTAAGGGAAGGAAAAGTATGGTTTACCTCCCAAAGTGTTTGTTGCACTACACTGTATCACTGTGCTTAGTTTGAAATGGGACTAAATTTCCAATGCACTTGCACTACGCCCCGCTACATAGGGATGCTACACTGATGCACTGCACTCACGCACTACCAAAAACTACATTTCATAATTTCATTGCGCTGCTGGCACTGATGCATGCACTTCTTCCCCTTTCTACATACCTGCATTACACTGTACGATTGCATTACGCTATGCCACCTACGCTACACTACTGCTGCACTGCACTGCACTTTACGCTCTGCACTACACTACACTACACTACACAAACACTATACTACACCACCTACCCTACCCTACCCTAGCCCTACCAAACCTACACTACCCTATCTACACTCCCACTACACTACACCACACCACACCACACTACACACAACACTACACCACACCACATATAAATTCCATACATATTATAATTATTATTTTATTATGACCACATCACATCACACCACACCACACTACACACAACACTACACCACACCACACTACCCTACCCTACCCTACACTACACTACACTACACCACACCACACTACACTACACACAACACCACACCACACACATCACATCACACCACACACACACTACCACAACACTACACCACACCACATCACACCACACCCACCACCTACCCACAACACATACACCACACCACATCACACCACACCACCATACCCTACCCTACACCACACCACATCACCAACACATCACACACACACCACACTACACACAACACACTACACACAACACTACACCACACCACATACCCTACCCTACACTCCCACTAACACCCACACCACACCACACCACACTACACAAAAGCACTACACCACACTACACACAGCACTACACCACACACATCACACCACCCTACCCTACCCACACACACCACATCACACCACACACACCACACCCTACCCTCCCCTACACTACACAACACCACACCACACCACATCACATCACATCACACCACACCACACTACACCACACTACCCTACCCTACCCTACCCTACCCCACCCTACACCACCCTACACTATGTTTCTATAACCAACCGCGCGTGTGGCCCGCTCGCTCACGTGTGCCTGTATGTATGTATGTGTGTCTGTGTCTGTGTCTATGTCTGTGTCTATGTCTGTGTGCGTGCGTGCATGCATGCGTGTGCGTACGCGCGTCCGTGAAGAAGAGCGTTGGGGCTGCAGGGTGAAATGCATCGCATCCTAAACGGCAGATTTTTGCCCGTTGTAAGCTATTTGTTTGTTTACACCCTATGCCTCGTCTGTCTCTGTCTGTCTGCGGCTCTCTGTCTCTGTCTGTCTGTCTCTCTCTCTCTCTGAGCTCTCGAGCCCTCTCTCTCTCCCCGGGCCTCCTGTGCCCTCTGTCTCTGTCTGCCTCCGTTTCTGTCTGTCTGTCTGTCTGTCTCTCTCTCTCTGAGCTCCTGAGTTCTCCCCTCTCCCAGGCATCCTGTGTCTCTGTCCTCTCTGTTTTTTCTGTGTCTCTCCTGTCTGTCTCTGTCTCTCTTTCTGTCTGTCTGTCTGGCGGTCTGTCTGTCTCTCTTTCCTTTTTTCTCTCTCTTCTCTCTCTCTCTCTCTCCTTCTCTCTCTCTCTCTTTCTCTCTCTTTTCTCTCTCTCTCTCTCTCTCTTTTCCTCTCTCTGTGAGCTCCTGATTTTCTCTCTCTCCCTGGCCTCCTGTGTCTCTGTCTCTGTCTCTCTCTCTCTCTCTCTCTCTCTTTCTCTCTCTCTCTCCTCTCTCTCTCTTTCTTACTCTCTCCAGGAAAGAAATATATTACTGGAGTTACTGGAAGAGCAATGGAAAGAAGGGTTGTAGTGATGAAAAAGAGAAGATGGAAGGGGGGGGGTGGGTGGGCGGTGGGGTAGGAGGTGTGGGGGGGGGGGGGTGAGAGAAGTTTAGTGTGGAAGGGAAAGGGGGGGGGGGGGGAGTGGGGGGTGGGGGTGGAGGAGGAGGAAGTATGCGTAGCAGCGTGTAAGCAGCCAGAACTGTTGTGACAAATAGCTTTGTGTCTCTGAGTCATTTTGACCTCTCTCTCTCTCTCTTGTTGTTTCGTGTGTCTGTTGTGTGTCTGTCTGTCTGTGTGTCTGTTTGTCTCTCTCTCTGTTCTCTGTGTCTCTGTTTGCCCTCTGTCTCTGTCTGCCTCTCTCTGTCACTGGCTCTCTCCCCTCTGGCTCTCTCTCCTCGCCTCCTCTTTCTGTCTCTCTCTCTGCCTCTCTCTCTGTCTCTTCTTTTGCCTCTCCTGTTTTGTCTCTGTCTCTCTCTCCTCTTTTTGTTCTGTTTTTCCTCTCTGTTTCTGTCACTCTTTCTTTCTTTTTTTCCCCTTCTTTCTTTTTTTCCCTTTCTTTCTATCTCTTGTCTGTCTGTCTTCATAAACGCTATTGTTGACGGGTTTTGTTGTTGTTGTTTTCTTTTTCAGTAGGTTTCCCCGATTCACAAATGGTGAGATTTGTGCGTATGTGATCATTTAAAAAAAAAAAATCCCCCCACACCATTAGGCCCCTGTTTTCCAACTTCGGGCTCTACATTTGTAAATATAGCAGTGGTATGTAGCTTTGGGAGATCGGGGGTTGGGGGTTGGAAGGGTTTTTTTTGGGTATAGAGAGGGGTTGACCCCCCCCACCACCACCCCAACACCCCACCCCCACCACCACCACCACCCCCCACCACCACTGCAAAATTTAAAGAAAATTGAACACAATATACAACGCCCTTACAAATACTAAAGTCCACGGGTCCTACACATGACAGAGAATTGACCATGTTTGCACTTGGGCAGTGCCCCCCCCCCCCCCCCTCCCCCCCCCCCCCCCTCCCCCCCTCACCCCCCCCCCCCCCCACGCCTCATTCGTCCTCCCCCCCCCCTTTTTCCCCTCCTTCCCCCCCCCTTTCCTTTTCCCTCTCTTTGTTTCATTATGAATTTTTTAAAGTAGCCTGTTTTTTTGCCATAATGATTTTTTTATTTTTTTTATGTGGTATACTAGTCTATTAGAAAGTGGTGTTGTGGTGTTGTGTGTGTTGTGTTGTTGTGTTGTGTGTGAAATGGGTGTGGTTGTTGTTTGTGTTAGTGTGTGTGTTTGTGCGCGTGTGTGTGTTGTTTATTTAGTTTGTGTGTGTTTGGTTGTGCTTTCTTGTGTTAGTGTTTGGGGTTTGTGTGTGAGGTGTGTGTTGGTCTTAATTTGAATCCTTCAAAAAAAAGTGTGGTTGGGGGGTTGTATTTTTTTGTGTGTGTGTGGTGTGTGTTGGTGTTTTTGTTGTGTTAGGTTTTGCGTGTGGTTGTGTGTATGTATGTGTGGGGTTTTGTGATGTATGTATGTATGATGGTGTGTATGTTTGTGGTG
>CM054155.1:35607418-35624918 GCA_028751875.1 Rapana venosa | reverse complement strand
ATGGGACAGACAAAAGCCAGTGAACATCACCCAGAAAGCTGAACACCACCACCACCATCACCACCACCACCACCACCACCACCACCACCACCACCAAAATATACCCTCCCCCCCCTTCCAGACACCAACACCCCCCACCCCCGAGAAAAAAAAAAGAAAATAAAGGGAGAGAATGGAATTTTATCTTATTCTTGAGAATTTTTTTCTCTTTCAAGTTTGCTGGCACAGAGAGAGGGAGGGAGAGAGACAGAGAGACAGACAGAGATACAGATAACAAGGCACAGACAGACAGACAGACAGACAGCAGAGAGAGAGAGAGAGAGAGAGAGAGAGAGAGAGAGAGTCTGGCATGCTTGTGGGGGTAGCTTGGGGAAGAAGAGTAGGTAGGAATGTAAAAAAAAAAAAAAAAGAAGCCCCCCCCAAAAACAAACAAAAAAAACACCCACAAAAAAGTAAAAATTAAACACACACACACACAAACAAAACAAAAAAAATCTCCCACCAAAACAACCCCAAACCTACCCCCCAAACCCCCTCCTCCCATAAAAAACAACAACAACACAACAACAACAACAAACAAACAAACACCCCCCCCCAAAAAAAAAAAAAAAAAACCCAACAAAAAACCAAAAAACAAAACATGCGAAAACGAAAGGCAGAAGAAGCAGAAGAAGAAGAAAGAAAAGAAGATAGATAAAGCAAAGCTTGTATATATTTAGGTGGAGGAGGAGTGGGGGGAGTAGGGATAGGGAGGCGCACTGTGCAGTGGGGATGAGGGCAGTAAAAGATAAGCAGGAGGCAGGTAAAGTGAGTACAGGTGTATAGGCCGAACTGCAAAGTAGAAAGCGGGAGAGCCCCGATTGGAGATTGTCTGTGTGTGTGTTGGGTTGGGGTGTGGGGGGGGGGGGGGGGGGGGGGGGGGGGGGGGGGGGAGGGAGGGAGGGGAGGAGGGGAGGGATAAAGGGGGTGTGGGGTGTTGTTCTGGGTATACTGGCACTCTTGAGGGTACGGTGCCAAGACGGCAGGTGTCCTATGCTGGCTGCCAAAGGCTGGTTGCTGATAGCACTACCATCGCTACCATCACTACCATCGCCATCACTACCACCACTGCACTATCACCACCATCACCACCAACAGCCATCTCTTTTACTACCAGGACTAACGAACAGGGATGCTTAATGGTTTGGTGGTTGGTGTGTGGGGGGGGGGGGGGGGGAGGGGGGGGGGGGGAGGGGAGGGAGGGGGTTGGTGTGTGTGTGTGTGTGGGGGGGGGGGGGGGTTGGGGGGTGTGGTGGGTTGTGGTGTGTGGGTTTTGGTGATGGTGGTGGTGGTTGGTGTGTGTGTTGGTTTTGGTGGTGGTGGTAGTTGGTGTGTGTGGTTGGTGGTGGTGGTGTGTGGAGGGGGGGGGGGGGGGGGGGGGTGGTGTAGGTGGGGGGTTTTGGGGGTTGTGGTGGGTTTGTGTGTGTGTGTGTGGATGGTGGTGGTGGTGGCTGTGTGTGGTGTGTTTTGTGGTGGTGGTGGTGGTGGTTGGTGTATGTGTGTGTGGATGGTGGTGGTTGGTGGTGTGTGTGTGTGTGTGTGTGTGTGTGTTTTGTGTAAGATGCCTTTTTATGAATTGTCGTGGCCGGTCACTTTTACCATGTCCCAAAGATGTTTTTGTGTTATTCTGCAAGGTCCAATAGTAATGTTGTTTTTGGTCAGAAATAATTTTTTGTCTCATGCAGTCAGTGACACTCACTTTCATCAACACGAAATAAAGTGTCTTCTGTATGTAGCGCCTGCCATGCTTTCTAGTGAAAGTTAAATTACAAAGAATACTGCAAGACTCAGTAGGTTTTTGTTCGTTTGTTTGGTTGGCTTTTTTGTTGTTGTTGTTGTTGTTGTTGGTTGTTTTTTTTGCTTGATCAAAATTTGACATATACATTACAAAGAATACGAGTCAGTAGTTTTTGTTTTTGCCAAATCAAAATTTGAAAGTTACATTACAAAGAATACGAGTCAGTAGTTGTTTTTCTTTGCTTGATAAAAAATTTGAAAATTTACATTACAAAGATTACGAGTCAGTAGTGTTTTTTCTTGATCAAAATTTGAAAGTTTTATTACAAAGAATACGGGAGTCAGTAGTTTGGTCTTTTGCTTGATCAAAATTTGTAAGTTACATTACGAAGATAACGAGTCAGTAGGGTTGGGTTTTTTTTGCTTGATAAAAAATTTGAAAGTTTTATTACAAAGAATACGGGAGTAGTTTGGTTTTTTGCTTGATAAAAATTTGAACATTTACATTACAAAGAATACGAGTCAGTAGGTTGGGTTTTTGTTTTTGTTTTGTTTTGTTTGTTTGGTTTTTTTTTGCTTGATAAAAGTTTTGAAAGCTACATTACAAAGAATACGAGTCAGTATATATATATATATATATATTTAGCTTGATCAAAATTTGAAAAGTTACATTACAAAGAATACTGCGGGAGTCAGGAGGTTTTTTTTTTGTTGTCCTTTACTTCATCAGAATGTGCTGGATCAGTTTGAAAGAAAAGGCAAAGGCGTGTGGCGGGCGTACTAACGTTTACGTTAATGAAGCAGACTAGAACAACCAATAGGACTTGGTCTGTCTGATCCTGTGATCTATCAGAATAGCAATTGTGAAGTTTTTGCATGTCAGTATTTAAAAAAACAACAACGCCCCCCATAAAAAACCCACACCAATAACAACAACAAAAACCCCCAAAATCACGCACAAAACCAAGAAACCCCCCAAAACAACAACAACAGCAAAAACAACACTTAAAAAGCCCTCCTCTCAATAAAAAAAAGTCAAAACAACCCCTCCCCCTAAAAAAAAAAGAAGAAAATACCTAAAATATATTCAGATTGGTTTCATGGAGTCTGTGAAATATATGGTTTTTGATGTACTTGAAAATGGAATAACATCAACAAAAGTTTTATAAAAATTCACAGCTTGCCTTTTACTAGAATTATTTTGTGCCCCCTCCCTCCCCCTCCTCTCTCTCTCTCTCTCCATTTCTCTGTCTGTCTGTCTCTCCCTCCCTCTCCCCCCTCTCCCTCCCCCCTCCCATCCCTCTCTCTTCTGTGCCGCTCCTTTATGGACACAAGATGATCACCACGAAAGCTTACATATAATTTACGGCCTGTTATGTTTTTCAGACGAATGGTTACTTATTACCATACAGATGTGTTTCAGCTGTAACTACTTTTTTTTTATCTATTGTCTGATACGCATACGAATTTCGCAACAGAATTTTGTTAGCTAAACAGAAAAACACCAAAACTTTATTACCCCCCTATAGTCCATAACAACTCGGCAATGCTACCCTCAACCGAACATAGATTAAGAACAGCAACACAAAATCGTAATATATACATAAATGTAGGCAATATAGCAATATGCTCAATAGTATAAGACATAAAATCAACTCACAACAATTATTTTTGTTCACAATTACACGGAATCACGAATCAGCTCCAATATCACCAAGGATATTGTCAGAATGTTTTTTTAAAACAAGTTTTGGTTGACATTGTGTATTTGGATGACATTGGAAATATTTCTGCAAAGCAACAACAACAACAACAACAAATCACATTTGTTAGGTCTAGTGACACAGTGGGAACATTTATACAGGTAGTAATCATCCCTAAAGTCGGAATGTGGTTTCCAATAGTGAAGGGGGGGGGGGGAAACTGAAGGATGTTCTTTCGAGCCAGAAGGCCCTAGAGCGGAGCTTATCCCGGTTTCTGTGGGCGTTAAGCAAAATGAGGGTTTTTCCCCACCCTGTGACAGGACGCTAGTCTGTCGCCAGAATACTTCCCAGCAAAAAGCTGGTTTACCCACTTGTACACCTGGGTGGAGTGGGAAAAATAGGAGTAAAGTTTTCCCAAGGACACAACACCGAGCCGAGCGGGATGAACCCGCGACCTCGGATCACGAGTTGACCGCCTAAACCACTCGACCAGGTGCCTCTGGGAAAACTGTGGCAAAACGAAAAATCTCACATTGGATTGGTAAACTTTGGGCTTTTATCGAGGAATGTGGGGGCAGAAAAACCCAACCAACCAACCAACCAAACCCCAAAACAAACAAAACAAACCAAATAACAAGGCACCCCCCCCCCCCCCCCCCCCCCCCCCCCCCCCCCCCCCCCCCCTTCATCCGCCCTCCAGATAAACCAGGAATGAAATTCGTCTCCAATTTCTACTGCTGTTCGGCATAAACTACATAATTATACGTTCATTACTTGGTACAACATTAATGTTATTAATCTATCACATTGACTTGGGCAAATGACGAAGACACATATCAGCATCTGTTTGAAGGCTGAGAGCCGAGAGAACACTTGGGGTTAACATGAAAAGAATAGCAAACAGAGAGTATTTGTGAGCAAGAAGAGGAGGTGTAGTAAGCAAACTGAAAGGCTGAACACACACACGAACAGAGTCCCGCACAGGCTGACAGGCTGATAGACAGGCAGCAGCAGGAGCGGCAGGCAGCAACATACATTACATACATACATAACATTTACTACATACATACATACATTCATTACAGACAGCAAAAGGGGAACAGACGGACAGACAGCATATATACATACTACATACATGCAATATAAAACATACGTACTACTACATACATACATCATACATAATAACATTTTTTATAAAACAGACAGGGGGAAACTCAGACAGACAGAAGCACAGGTCTACATATACCAAATTTCATACTACATGGGAAACGTAAATCCTCTATTACTACAAAATACACCTACTTACCCAAAACTATATACAACATACAAACAAAACCACAAAATTTCAGAAAAATTTAACAAAAATACTACCGAAACAGACAACACTGATACCGCTTATTTGAAGTTTTTGGGAGTTTAACGATTGAAGAGCTTTTTCCTGCCTTTGGATTTGGATGCGTATAAAACGCCGCGTATTGTATGCCCTTAGGTATGAGAAAGGAAAACCGACACAAAACAGACAAACCAACAGACAGACCGCCCACCCCCAACACACCACACACACAACACCCCCCACACACCACCACACAACCCCACACCCACACACACACCAACACCCACACACCACACAATGATGAAGACAAGCCGCCACATTGTGGTTAGGGCGGGGACCTTGTTCTTGTCCCGCTACGGGGCCCAGAAGAGGGACGGACCCCCCAGACGGTCTGTTGTCTTTTTCATTTTCCTTTTGTCTATCTGTCTTGTCTGTCTGGTCTGTCTGTCGGGTCTGTCCTCTAGAGTGGAGTGGAGGGGAAAGGAGGTAGGGTGGGTAGGGTAGGGTAGGGTAGGGGTAGGGTAGGTAGTGTGGTTGTGGTGTAGGGTAGTGGAGTGTGGTGGAGTGGGGTAGTGTGGTGTATGGTAGGGGTTTTGGAGTAGAGTGGGGGTGGAGTGGAGGGTAGGGGGGTAGGGGGGGGGTTTAGGGTAGTGGGGGTAGGGTAGGGTAGTGGAGTGTAGAGTAGGGTAAGTGGAGGGAGGGTAGGGTACATAGGGTAGTGGAGTGGAAGTGGAGTGGGTGGAGTGTAGGGAGATTAGGGGAAAGTGGAGTGAGGTGGGGGAGGGAGGGAGGGAGGGCAGGGAAATGGCAGGGCAGGGCAGGGCAGGCAGTGCAAGTGCGTGTAGTGTAGTTTGTTTTCTAGTGTAGTGTAGTATAGTGTAGTGCAGTGCAGTGCAGTATAGTGTAGTGTAGTGTAGTGTAGTGTAGTGTAGTGTAGTGTAGTGTAGTGCAGTGTAGTTTGTTTTCTAGTGGAGTGTAGTATAGTGTAGGGCAATGCAGTGTAGTGTAGTGCAGTGTAGTTTGTTTTCTTAAGTAGTGTAGTATAGTGTAGGGCAATGCAGTGCAGTGCAGTGTAGTGTAGTGCAGTGTAGTTTGTTTTCTAGTGTAGCATAGTGTTGTTAAGTAGTGTAGTGGAGTGAAGTTTAGTGTAGTGTAATGTAGTACAGTGCAGTGTAGCGTAGTGCAGTGCAGTGCAGTGCAGTGCAGTGTAGTGTAGTGTAGTGCAGTGCAGTGCAGTGTAGTGTAGCGTAGTTTAGTGTAGTGCAGTGTAGTGTAGTGTATGGTGTGAGATGAGATGAGATGGTATAGGACCCAAAGGGGGAAAATAAGTAACGGGAAAAACATGTCGGCTTGAAATGAAAGAGTGACTTGGGGGGGAGGGGGGGGGGGGGGGGGCGGTCGTCTGGTGGTGGAATGGGATGGGGGTGGTTAAGTATGTATGTATAGTGGGGGTGGGGGTGGGGGGGTTCTGGTTCCTCAGAATGAGATTTGGCCCTTCTGTGATGTGGGTGACCGCAAAAAACGGAAATGAAGAGTTCATAACGGTGGTTTCTTGGTTTTGTTTGTTTGTTTTTTTTTTGTGTTTTTTTTTGTTGTTGGTAGAAATGAAAAAAATTATCTTTAGAGTATTTACTGGTATTATATTGTCGTTAGAAGAGCGACATTGAATGTCGCCAGAAATGAGGACATGTAATCGAGTAAAAATGTTATAAACAGTTGTCGTCGTCATCGTCATCATCATCATCATCATCATCATCATCGTTGTCGTCGTCGTCGTCGTCGTCATCATCTGTCTGTTGTTTGTCTGATAACAGACAGATAGACAAACATACAGACACACAATCTGTCTGTTATATCTGCCTTTTTGCCTGTCGCTGCCTGTCTGTCTCTGCCTCCCTGCTTGCCTGCCTGTCTGTCTGTAGTGTAATGTTTTTTTTGGAGTGGAAATGTAGTGGAGTGTACTGTAGTGTAGTGTAGGGGCGCGCTGGCGTGTGTGTTGTGTGTGTATGTGCGTGTGCGTGCCCGCGCGCGCGATGTTTGTACGTGTACGTTTTCTTCTATACTTTAATGTTGCTTTTTTTCTGTTTTGAATGTTCTGGATTCATCTTACATGTTCGTTGCCTTATGCCACCAAGTCTGTTTTATATTCTTTTTGGAATCTTATCTTTTCCTTTCTCCTTTGTACAAATCTGCTCATTTTCGTTTTGGCCCCTTTTTGTGGTTTGTTATTTTCTTTAGCAGTATCCTTCAGTGATCTTTTTAATATCATTTTGTGTGTGTGTGTGGAAAGACACGCACTCAAGCAGTTTTGCACAATTTCGAACTTATCTACCCCCACTTCTTGATACTGCAATACGCGCACTTAACACATGCATTAACAATTGCACGCGCACTTTCACATGCGCATATAAATGCATAGGCGCATCTGTTTACGACTTAATGATGGAAACTGGTGGGGGGAGGGTAGGGTAAGCGCAGATGTTGAACACAGGCAGTCTGTGACGCTTTTCGTCAGACATCTGTTAAGTTTATTTTCGTGAAGAGGTTGGTTGTTTTTTTTTAGTTGTTTTTTTTTAACCTCTTTCTTTTTTTTTCTTTCTTCTCATGCTTTTCACCCTCATCTTTTTTGTTGTTGTGTGTGTGTGTGTGTTTTTTGTGTGTGTTGTTTTGTGTTGTGTTGGTGTTTCTGTCTGTCTTTTTTTTTCTTGTGTGTGTTTCTGTCTGTCTGTCTTATGTCTCTGTTTTTTTGTTTTGTCTTTCTGTCTGTCTGTCTCTTTCTTTTGTGTCTGTCTGTTTCTCTGTTTCAGTGTTTGTCTTTTTGATTGATTGTTTATTTCTTTTATTCCCCAGGATATGGAATATAGCACTCACGTGTTTTTTTACATTTCAGTCCCATTTTATGCAGTTTTGTCTGTTCTCCTGTCTCTGTCTGTCTCCTCCTGTCTTCTCTCTTTTTTTTTCTTTTTTTTCTCTTTTTTTTTTTTTTCCCCCTTTTTCCCGTTTTTTACAAAAAAAATTTTTGGGAAATTCCAAACACGAAAACAGCTCCATATCACCAAGGATTTGTCAAATGTTTTTTAAAAACAATTTTGGTTTGGGAAATTTGTTTTTTGGATGACATTGGAAATATTTCTGCAAAGCAACAACAACAACAACAACAAACACCATTGTTAGGTCGGAAAACAGTGGAAATTATACAGGAGAAGATCCCTAAAGTTGGAATGGTGGTTTCCCAATTATGAAAGGGGGGGGGGAAACTGTAAGGATGTTCTTCGAGCCAGAAGGCCCCAATAAGCCGAGCTTATCCCCGTTCTGTAGCGTTATAGCAAATGATTTTTTTTCTACACCCCTGGACAGACGCTAGTCTGTCCCCCAAAATACTTCCCCAGCAAAAGCGGGTACCCACTTGACCCTGGGGGAGTGAAAAAAGGAGTAAAGTTTCTTTCCCAGGACACAACACCGAGCCGAGCGGGATCGAAACCCGCGACCTCTGGATCACGAGTTGACCGCCTAAACACTCACCACTGAGCCTCCGGGAAAAACTGTGGCATTACGAAAAATCCCCCAATTGGATTGGTAAACTTGGGGCCTAATCGGGGTGATTTTGGGGGCAAAAAACCAACCCAAACCCAACCCAACCCAAAACCCCAAACAAACAAAACAAACCAAAAACAAGGACACACCCCCCCCCCCCCCCCCCCCCCCCCCCCCTTAAACCCGCCCTCCCAGATAAACCAGGAAATGAAATTCGTCTCCAAATTCTCTACTGCTGTTTCGGCATAAACAACATAAATTACGTTCAATTACTTTGGTACAACATTAAATTGTTATTAATCTATTCACATTGATTTGGGGCCCAATGACGAAGACCCCAATCAGCATCTTTTGAAAGGCTGAGAGCCGAGAGAACACTTGGGTTAACATGAAAAGAATAGCAAACAGAGAGTATTTTGAGCAAAAAGAGGGGTGAAGTAAAGCAAACTGACAGGCTGAACACACACACGGAACAGAGTCCGCACAGGGTGAAAAAGGCTGATAGACACAGGCAGGCGGCGGCCGGCGCAGGCAGGCAAGACATACATACATACATACAACATACATACATACATACAACATCATACAGACAGACAGACGAAGACAGACAGCATGCATATATACATACTACATCAGCATATAACATACGTACTACATACATACATACATACATACATACATACTGTATACCAACAGACAGACTTCAGACGACAGATGGGCCCGACAGGCACTTTAATCATACAAATACATAACATACATGCGTACGTAAAATACCTCCTCTTACCTACTACTACCTCACCTACTTACTACCTACATAATAATACATACAACATACATCACACATAATCGACATAAAACATAATTACATACAGACAGACAGACAGAATGATACAGACTATTTGAAGTCTTTTGGGATGTTTTAACCGATATGAAATGTACTTTTTTCCTGTCCTTGGATTTTGATGCGTATCAATCTGCCGTCAGTATGTAATTGCCTTAAGGTATGAGAAAAGTGTTTTGAACCTGACTCACAGACAGACAAACAGACAGACAGACCCACACAACAACACCACACACCACAACACCACACACACCACACAACACACACCACACACACACCACAACACCCACACACACACAGATGATGAAGACAGCACGCCACATTGTGGTTAGGGCGGGGACCTTGTTCGTGTCGCTACGGGGCAGAAGAGGGACGGACCCCCCAGACTGTCTGTTGTCTTTTCATTTTCCTTCTTGTCTATCTGTCTGTCTGTCTGTCTGGTCTGTCTGTCTGTCCCTCTAGAGTGGAGTGGAGTGGAAAGGAGGGTAGGGTAGGGTAGGGTAGG
Source organism: Rapana venosa (assembly GCA_028751875.1). Taxonomy (NCBI): domain Eukaryota; kingdom Metazoa; phylum Mollusca; class Gastropoda; order Neogastropoda; family Muricidae; genus Rapana; species Rapana venosa. The sequence continues at coordinate 35,615,226 of CM054155.1, read as the reverse complement.
GTAGGGTAGGGTAGGGTAGTGTGGGTGTGGTGTAGGGTAGTGGAGTGGGGTGGAGTGGGGTAGTGTGGTGTATGGTGGGGGAATTGGAGTAGAGTGGAGTGGAGTGGAGGGTGGGGGGGTGGGGTAGGGTAGGGTAGTGGAGGGTAGGGTAGGGTAGTGGATTGTAAAGAGTAAGGTAGTGTGGAGTGGAGGGTAGGACAGTAGGGTAAGTGGAGGGGAGTGGAGTGTGGTGGAGTGTAGGGAAGAGTGGGGAGTGGAAGTGGGGGAGGGGAGGGTAGGGTGGGGCCCAGGGCATGGCAGGGCAGGGCAGGGCAGGCAGTGCAAGTGCAGTGTAGTGTAGTTTGTTTCTAGTGTAGTGTAAGTATAGTGTAGTGCAGTGCGTGCAGAAATAGTGTAGTGTAGTGTAGTGTAGTGAGTGTAGTGAAAGTGCATGTAGTTTGTTTTCTAGTGGAGTGTAGTATAGGTAGGGCAATGCAGTGTAGTGTAGTGCAGTGTATTTGTTTTCTTAAGTAGTGTAGTATAGTGTAGGGCAATGCAGGCAGTGCAGTGTAGTGTAGTGCAGTGTAGTTGTTTTTCTAGTGTACATAGTGTTGTTAAAGTAGTGTAGTGGAGTGAAGTTTAGTGTAGTGTAATGTAGTACAGTCCCAGTGTAGCGTAGGCGTGCAGTGCATTTGCAGTGCAGTGTAGTGTAGTGTGTGCAGTGCAGTGCAGTGTAGGTAGCGTATTTTAGTGTAGTGCAGTGTAGTGTAGTGTATGGTGTGAGATGAGATGAATGGTATAGGACCCAGAAGGCGGAAAAAGTAACTGAAAAACTGTCGGCTTGAAATGAAAGAGTGACTTGGGGGGGGGGGGGGGGGGGGGGTTCGGTCGTCTGGTGGTGGAATGGGATGGGGGTGGTTTAAGTATGTATGTATAGTGGGGGTGGGGGTGGGGGGGGTTCTGGGCTTCCTCAGAAAAGAGATTTGGCCCTTTTTTGATGGGTGACCGCAAAACACGGAAATGAAGAGTTCATAGACGGTGGTTTTCTTGGTTTTGTTTGTTTGTTTGTTTTTTGTGTTTTTGTTGTTGTTGGTAGAAATGAAAACGTTATCTTTAGAGTATTTACTGGTATTATATTGTCGTTAGAAGAGCGACATTGAATGTCGCCAGAAATGAGGACATGTAATCGAGTAAAAATGTTATAAACAGTTGTCGTCGTCATCGTCATCATCATCATCATCATCATCATCATCGTTGTCGTCGTCGTCGTCGTCGTCGTCATCATCTGTCTGTTGTTTGTCTGATAACAGACAGATAGACAAACATACAGACACACAATCTGTCTGTTATATCTGCCTTTTTGCCTGTCGCTGCCTGTCTGTCTCTGCCTCCCTGCTTGCCTGCCTGTCTGTCTGTAGTGTAATGTTGTTTTGGAGTGGAGTGTAGTGGAGTGTACTGTAGTGTAGTGTAGCGCGCGCGTGCGTGTGTGTGTGTGTGTATGTGCGTGTGCGGGCCCGCGCGCGCGATGTTTGTAAGTGTACGTTTTCTTCTATACTTTAAAAGTTGGGTTTTTTTTTCTGTTTTGAATGTTCTGATTCATCTTAAAATGTTCGTTGCCTTATGCCACCAAGTCTGTTTATATTCTTTGGGAAACTTAAACTTTTCCTTTCTCCTTTGTACAAATCTGCTCATTTTCGTTTTGGCCCCTTTTTGTGGTTTGTTATTTCTTTAGGGAGTATCCTTCAGTGAATCTTTTTTTAAAATCATTTTTGTGTGTGTGTGGGGAAAGACACGCACTCAAGCAGTTTTGCACAATTCGAACTTATCTACCCCCACTTCTTGATACTGCAAAAGGGGCACTTTAAAAACATGCATTAACAATTGCACGCGCACTTTCACATGCGCATTTTAAATGCATAGGCGCATCTGTTTACGACTTAATGATGGAAAAATGGTGGGGGGAGGGTAGGGGAAGCGCAGATGTTGAACACGGCAGTCTGTGACGCTTTTCGTCAGACAACTGTTAAATTTTTATTTTCGTGAAGAGGTTGGTTGTTTTTTTTAGTTGTTTTTTTTTTAACCTCTTTCTTTTTTTTTCTTTCTTTCATGCTTTCACCTCATCTTTGTGTTTTATGGTTTGTGTGTTGTGTGTGTGTGTTTTTGTGTGTGTGTTTTTTTGTGTGTGTGTCTATGTTTTATCTTCTGTCTTTTTTTTGTCTGTGTGTGTTTCTGTCTGTCTGTCCTATTCTTCTGTTTCTTTTGTCCCTTTCTGTCTGTCTGTCTCTTGTCTTTGTGTCTGTCTGTTTCTCTGTGTCAGTGTTTGTCTCTTTTGATTGATTGATTTATTCTTTTATTCCCCAGGATAATGGAATAAGCACTCACGTGTTTTTTACATGCAGTCCCCATGTTTATGCAGTTTTGTCTCTGTCTCTGCCTGTCTCTGTCTGTCTGCCTCCTGCCTGTCTCTCTCTCTCTCTCTCTCCTCTCTCTCTCTCATCTCTCTCTTCTCTCTCTCTCTCTCTCTCCCTCCCCTGTTTGTGTCTGTTTCTCTCTTCTCTCTGTCTGTCTGCCTGTTTGTCTGTCTGTCTGTCTGTCTGTCTCTCTGCAGTTTTGGTCTGTGACTTGAAGACATGATTTATATAATATAGCTTATGAGAGATATATATCATTTGCGCTGTGACAAATCCCGTAAAGAATTGAAATGACAACTGATGTAGAACCTAAGCTTAATTAAGCAGTTGCTATTTCCATTCTTTACGTGATTGAACGAACCAACACACACTTGAAACCCGGACTTTTTGCTTTTTTTTTCTAGGCAGGTAACATATTAAGGTGCGTTACCTCTAAGACCACCCCATCCACCCGAATGTATCTGACGTTATTTTACTAAGTTGTCACAAGGAACGACAGTAGAGTTGGTTTGATACACTGTTTTAATCTGTAGATAGTTGCACAGTTGTAATCTGAGATTGAAAATTTGACGAGGTGACAGCCTTGATTTGGCCTCTCGGGGTCGGCGGGGGCTCTAATGACAGGATTGGATGGGATTGGATTGGTCTCTCTCTCTCTCCCCCTCTCTCTGTTTCTCTGTCTCTGTCTCTCTCTCTCTCCTTTTCTGGGTTTTCTATTTCCCACTATTGACTAACCCTGTTTTGTGGGTGTGTGTGTGTGTGTGTGTGTGTGTGTGTGTGTGTGTGTGTGTGTTTATTCTACAAATAGATTGTTTTCTGTATCATTTTCCTTTTACTTTTCTTTTTTATTTTACATTAGCAAAGATAGCAATCGATGAACATTTTTGTTGTTGTTGGTTTACACTTTGTAGCTAACTCAGCAGCCGTCATGTTCATTGTTTTAATTGAGCACAACACCAATATGCTACAAGCTTGTTGTTGTTGCTGTGATTCCAAAATACTGTGTTTTAAAAAAAAGTTTGTTCTCAATTCTGAATTATAAAAAAACCACAATGTATTTAAACCATTGTATCTGACGGTTTGGGGACGACAGGATAGCTCAGTGGTCAGAGCACTCACTTTCCCCCAGCCACTGTTAAGCAGCATTACCAGTTGGATGGGTGAACGTCTACGCGCCTTGGCTTCAGTACAGTCCCCCAGTTCACCCAGCTGTAAAATAGGTACCTGCCCTCTTTAGGGTCAGGGAAGGAAGGTAAAGCAGCGAGGGAGAGGAGATGGGCGCTGCTGCACTCAATATGCTGGGCCCCTAGAGAAGCTGAGGTCTCTGATGTCTCACTCCCCTACGACCACCTAGGTCATAGGACACCTTCACCTTTACCTTTTGCCTTTAATCTGACGGTAGGAGATGACCAATGCGGATTGGGTTTGCAGATTCCTCCTACGGAGTCGTGTGTGAAGGGACTGGTCAAGATGACGCACTGCCCCAAGTGTCGGGGGCTGACCAACACCAAGCCCTGCAACAACTACTGCCTGAACACGATGAAGGGATGCCTAGCGCACCACGCTGAGCTCAACGCCGTGTGGAACCAGTACATTGGTGAGTAGTTTGGCTTTGTTTGTTTTGTGTGTGTGGTGTGTGTGTGTGTTGTGTTGTGTTGTGGGGTGGGGGAATAGGTGTGTTTGTTGGTGTGTGTGGGGGTGGGGTGTGGTTGTGTTTGTTGTGTTGTGTGTGGTGTGTTGTGTGTGTGTTGTGTTTGGGGGGTGTGTGTTGTGTGGTGGGGGTGTGGGTGTTTGGTGTGTGTTGTGTTGTGTTGTGGTGTGTGGAGGGTGGTGGATGGGGGTGGGGGGGGTGGGGTTTTGTGGTGTGTGAGTTTCTGTGTGTGTGAGGAGAGAGAATGTGTTTGGGGGTGGTGGGGTTTGTCCTGGGGCGGATAGTGTGTCTGACTCTGTGTTTGCGTGGCTGTCTTTCTGTCCTCTCTTCTCTCTCTCCTCTCTCTCTCTCTCTCTCCTCTCCTCTCACCTCTCTCCTCTTCTCTACATCCTCTCTCTCTCTCTCTCTCTCCTCCCATCCCCTACCTTCTCTCTCTACCCACCTGTATCTTCCCTCATTATTTCATCATTTCGCTTTTATGTTTTTTCTTGCACAGTTTTTTCTCTTTTTGCTTAGAAGGCTAGATGTTAAAAAAAAAATCTCTGTAACTTGAATATACCATCGTGAAATTAAAATGCGTTTGCGTCCCCTGCCCCCTACCCTACCCTACCCCACCCATCCCACTTCTATGCAATTTTTCTTCTCGCACAAGACTTGAGGGCTGGATTATTTTTTTAAAAAGTTACTGTAACTTAAATCTGATACCGTAGTGAAATAAAATTGAGTTTGCTTTCCCCCCCCCCCCCCCCACCCCCGCCCTTCCCCCTATTTCCATCCATCCCAATTCTTTCCATTTTTTCTCTTCTCGCATAAGACTTGAGGGCTGGTTTTTGTTAAAAAAAAAAAAGTTACTGTAACTTAAAATCTGATACCGTCGTGAAAAAAAAATTCGCGTTTGCGTTCCCCTCCCCCCACCCAGCCCCCCCCCCCCCCAACCCCCATCCCCCAATTCTTTCCATGCTCCTTCTCGCATAAGACTTGAGGGTTGAATTATTTATTTCAAAAGAAGTTCTGAAACTTAAAAACCTGATCCCCTCGTGAAATAAAATTTGCGTTTGTGTTCCCCTGCCCTCCCCCCCCTCATTCCACCCCCCCCCCCCCCCCCCCCCCCCCCCCCGCACACTTCCCTCTACCCCAACCTCCCCTTCCGCATAAGATTTGAGGCTGATTATTTTTTTTTAATCTGTAACTAACCTGATACCACCCGTGATAAAATTCGTCTGCTTCCCCCTGCCCCCCTCCCCCCCCTTCCCGCCCCCCCCCCCCCCGCCCCTCCCCCCCCCCCCCTCCTGCACACTTCCCCATACCCCATCCATCCCATTCTGGCACAGACTTGAGGGTTGGATTATGAAAAAAACAACAACAACAAAACAACACGTCTCTGAAATTTAAATCTGATACTACTGTCGTGAATACAATTTGCGTTTGCGTCCGCCCCTCCCCCCACCTTCCCCAACCTCCTCACCTCTTCTTCCCCCGCCCCCCTCCCGCCCACACTTCCCCCTACCCCTACCCCCCCCCCCCCCCATCCCTCCAGCTTCCAAATTCTATCCATTCTCTCTCTGTGTAAGGTTCTCGCATATAATTTATAAGACCCTGTAACCAACGGTACAACCTTTTGGACTGACTGTGGTATGCAGTTTTCGTCTTCTTCGTCACATATCACAAGCAAGCCCCTGTGAAAGCTGAGCTGACATGAAGTTGTTCTGTCACGACCGCCCCATTCCCAAGTCACTACTGCCGTCCCTGTATCTGGAATGTTCTGCCTGCCTACCTGTTTTGTGTAGAAGAAACTATAGTCCCCTTTTGGGGGGGGGGGGGGGGGGGGGGGGGGGGGGGGGGGGGGGGGGGGGGGGGTGGTGTTGGGAATAATAAAGAGATAAGGGGGGGGAAGAAAGAGAGAGAGTGGGTGGGGGGAAGGGGAAGAAGGAGAGAGAGAGAGAAGAGAGGAGGAGAGAGAGAGAGGAGAGAGAGAAAAGAGGTGGATGGAACCAGGGGAAAAGAGGGGATGGAGGGGGGGAAAAAGAGAACCTGAACGGGTTTAAATGTACAGGGCCTTGGCCACAATACTACAGTCGAAAGGGCAAAAAGGCAAGTGAAGGAAACAAAAAGGTCGTCCATTTTCCACAAACCCAAACTCTCCTGGGGGCATCACCCCGTACATCACCCCAAATAAACAAAACAATAAGACATTAAACCGGGAAAAAAAGCAAAACCCCAAAATTTCAATGATACAATAATCAAAAGAACGCGCAAAAGGAGAGCGCTTTGACCTTTGCCCAAATTTTTTGTCTTCCCCAAAGGGGGCCATTGCAAGGGGGTTATACACACTTTTTTTTGTAAATCAAATAAATCAAGAAAAATCAATATGCTTTTAACGTAATGAAAACCAAAAAACCAAAATAGTCTTAGAAGGGATACGTTTTTAAGCTCTGACGTAAACTCAGTTTCAAAAAAAACACAAAAAATACAAGGATAACAATGGGAACCAATAAAGCAAAAACTAAAATAATGAAAAGAACATTCTAAATGTTATTTTAGACCATCCATTGCATTGAGTAAATTTTTTTAAAAAAATATTTTTGTGGAGATTACGCGAATTATAAATGTTTTTTTATTGTTTCACAAAATGCTGGAGTTTAAAATATAAATTTACTTTACTTTGTCAAAAATTTAAGCTAATTAAAACTTAGCTGTAATTCTTAATTTCGTGCTTCAGCAAAAAATTTTTGAAAACCGTTTTGATCAAAACATCATCGGCATAAGATAGAAAAAATTCTTGCCTTGAAAGCTTCTGATTGAAACCCCCACATTTTCACGTATGGAAACATTGTTTTGAAAATAAAACGGGAAATGCATTTATCATCAAGAATATGACCACACATAGGGCATGGGAACTGTGTGGACGTTCGGGTTAAACCCCTTTTTTTTTTGCATTGAAGCCGAGTGTTTTTAGTCGAAATCTTGCAAATTAGTCGATGCCATTTGTGTGCCCCATTCGAAGATATTTTTCACTTGAAAAGACATTTAAACAAAAAAACCAGCAGTTTTTATCTTTACTTTCCAGTCCGAGTGCCAAATTTTTTAAATGAAAAAGAGTCTGTCTTTCAATTCAAAAAAAAAACCCCGCCGCTACCTACTTCCTGAGACAACCAAAACGATTCCAAAAACCCGTTCTGATAAAAACTTTTTTAAATTGATATTCCAATTCTTTTACCCACCCATTGTTAACCATCATTTATAAGACGCCTACAAAACGGGGCCCTGGAAATTTTGTAGTTTTGCCCGTACTTATACACTTAACAATTCTGATGTTTAAAGGATATCTTCCCGTTTCACCATAAGTACAGTATTTTCGAATGGTGGGGACATTTAAAAACGTTTGATAGATATTATGTATTTTTTCCCTTTTTTGGTTAACAGTAAGTCCCTATTTCGATGCATATGTAAAATAAAGGTTCTATTTGAAAATCAAAAAATTTTCAAAATAAAGAACAATCTACGAATTTAGCTTTCGTAAAGTTTTTTAATTTCGTTTTCACCTTTTTTCCCCTTTTCCCGCAACTTCACCCATGCAAAATTCAAACTTACTTTGTTTAAATGTCATCCCCGGTATTTAAGAATTTACGACTTTCACTTTAGCATTCCATAAAACCCTTTTTCACGCACTGATAAATGTCCACCCATTCTAAAAATCAGATGTTTTTTTTTCCATATTGACGATAAATTTTTTGGCGATCTCCCTTTCCCTTTTAAAAATCTATTGG